>JARQOD010000010.1:82864051-83019051 GCA_033576555.1 Oophaga sylvatica | reverse complement strand
TACAAAACATTCAACATTGTAAGACTGGAAAAGTTCATGGTTGTATTACTAAAATGGAAACTGTTCTTTTTTAACATGGTAAAAATACCTATTTTTCCTCTTCTTTTTTCATAGTTTTTGGAAATCATCAATGTTATCAGACTGATAGACCAGTAGTGGACCAATCGTATGCCAGAAGCATCGAGCATGATTATGGTACGGTACTGTACATATCTTAAAGAATTTCTATGTTAACAAACTGGCCTGAAATTAAAGGGGTATACCCATCCCCAAAATCCTATCCCAATATGTAGTAGGTGTGATAATAATGTTATCAAATACCTCCAAATAGAAATGTGCTATAGTTCTTCTGATTCACTATGTCCCTTACCCATGTGCAGGGCATTGCAATAGCTTTCGTATCTATGATTATGACCACTAACAAGTAACTAACTGTCACTACATAAGTGGTCATAATCATGGATACCTAAGCTACTGCAATGTCCTATGCATGGGGAAAGCGACATAGTTTATCATAAGAATTATACTACATTTCTATTTCTAATTGGAGGTATTTGCTAATAATATTATTATTACACCTACTTTATATTGGGATAGGATCTTGGAGCTGGGAATACCCCTTTAAACAAACCTCTTACCAACTATCCATACCTCTATCAATAGTAAATAATTAATATGTTTTAAAAAATACATAAGTCGATTTAGTTCAATATGTTATCTAGCAGTGGTGATCCACAGAAAGGCAAAGTACATTAATCAGATCAGTCTTCAATCAGCCTCACGGTCTACGGTCAGTTGTTTTAGGTGCAACTTTGTGTAAATACCAAAAATTGTAATCAAATAGACAATCTGATGTAGTTGATGTAGAAAATCCCTTAAAGGTCAGTGTTAGAGTCAAACAGCCGAATAAATTGGACCGAGATCAGACTGTAATGGCGGCGGCTCTCCCGACCCGAGAGAGACAGCTGGATAGAATTATATGAAGCTGTCACGCTCAGGTCGGGAGAGCTGCTGGCCAGTCCATACATTGCGGTCTGATTTATAGGGCCATCTGAATGCGCCCTAATTGAAACTCCAGCTGATGATTTGGGTGGTAGTGATGACAGTTTATTCTACTATGTGAACAGTTCAATGTACAACAACATGGTGATGCTCCGACTGGCCACATCTCTCTTGACCAAAGAGTGACAGCTGCATAGAAATATATAAAGCTGTCATGCTCAAACAGTGAGAGCAGCTGACCAGTCCATACATTGCGGTCTGATTTATAGGGCCATCTGAATGCGCCCTAATTGAAACTCCAGCTGATGATTTGGGTGGTAGTGATGACAGTTTATTCTACTATGTGAACAGTTCAACGTACAACAACATGGTGATGCTCCGACTGGACACATCTCTCTTGACCCAAGAGTAGAGTTGAGCGATACTTTCCGATATCAATAAGTATCGGATCGGAATGGGTATCGCCGATACCCAAAAAGTATCGGCGATACCCGATACCGATACCGGAAATCCAATGTAAGTCTATGGGAACAAAATATCGGAATTAAAATAAACCCATTCTTGCCTTGTAGGTTAATTGTACATGAAGGAAAACAACAAAGAGTAATGTAGAATGTATTGGGGGAGGTTGAGGAGACATTAAAGGCATAGATGTTTAACCCAATCAAATGAAATAGCAGTAATCCTTTTTTTTTTTAAAGACGTTTGGATTGACGAAGAAATTGACAATGTTGTTAACCTTTTTTCTATTTTGGCAAATATGTATGTTTCACAACTTGCATGCTCTTCACCTTTTTAACTTCTGCCACACTTTCTCCTTCATAATCTTCAGCAGCAGCATCTTTTTCATCAAATTATTCTTCATCTTCACCTTATTTATCTTCTTCTTAAACTTCTTGCTATTGATCTTTTTGTTAACATTACTCATATTCTTCTTATTAAACTATTATTCTTCTTCATATTCTACTTCTTCATCTTCTTCCTATTCATCTTCTTCATAATATTCTTATTTGTGACAGAGATTCCTGTACTTGTAATCTGTAAACGTATGAATTTTTCATCCTTCCGTTCTTGCTGTCACCAAAGATTTAAATTACAACAGTGTTTGTCCGCGTTCAGTTTAGCCTGCAGCAGCAGCAGACCTTTTCCAGGGGCACCACGAGGAGGAACGGACTCACCCCCATACACTGCTTAGTCTTCTTCTGCTTATAATTTACAGCATATATTTAGCTCTTAATTTTGGTCTTATACTTCATGTTCTTCTGCTTTTTGATCTTCTGCTTATTGTTCTTCTGTCTCTTGCTCAGTATCTTGTAGTTTGTCTTAACCTTCTTTTGTCCTGTTGGTGATCTTCTTCTGGGTAATCTTTTATTTGTTCTTTGTGATGGTGTTCAGGCTGGTTGGCTTGATGCTCGTCGTCTTCTTCGGGGTGGTCATTAGGGTCATCGTCTTCATAGTTGGATATCCATAGTGATTACCCAAAAAAAAAATTTAAAAAATCTTCAATTTGGAAATGTAGCTGAAGGTACAAGAAGGCTGACTAAGTTCCGAGAACCAGCTAACGTTACTGGAACCCGGACGGGTATCAGATGGTACAAGAGACAATGGAAGTAACGAGGACCAGCTGACTGTGCTGGAACCCGGAGGGGCAGCAGAAGGAAAAGAGCCAATGGCACAACCGAGGACCAGCTGACGTTACTGGGACACGGTTACTAAGCAGGAGGTACCTGTGCTCCAAAGCACTACCAAGGACCAGCAGACATTGCTGGAACTCGGATACCGGTGTTGGAGCCCAGGCATGATAGGAGAACAGAGTGGAGGCAGCAGGACTTTTTGCCGTACACACAGCAGGGGAACAGCTGACTTTACTGAACCCAAGTAACACAGGAGCAAGTGTTGACTGTGCTAACAGCACTTCCGAGCACCAACTGGCGGAGTTGTAGCCCAGGCATGAGAGGAGAACAGAGTGGAGGCAGCAGGACTTTTTGCCATACACACAGCAGGGGAACAGCTGACATTACTGAACCCCAGTAACGCAGGAGCAAGTGTTGACTGTGCTAACAGCACTTCCGAGCAACAACTGGCGGTGTTGGAGCCCAGGGATGAGAAGAGAACAGAGTGGAGGCAGCAGGACTTTTTGCCGTTCACACAGCAGGGGAACAGCTGACATTACCGAACCCCAGTAACACAGGAGCAAGTGTTGACTGTGCTAACAGCACTTCCGAGCAACAACTGGCGGTGTTGGAGCCCAGGGATGAGAGGAGAACAGAGTGGAGGCAGCAGGACTTTTTGCCGTTCACACAGCAGGGGAACAGCTGACATTACTGAACCCCAGTAACACAGGAGCAAGTGTTTACTGTGCTAACAGCACTTCCGAGCAACAACTGGCGGTGTTGGAGCCCAGGGATGAGAAGAGAACAGAGTGGAGGCAGCAGGACTTTTTGCCGTTCACACAGCAGGGGAACAGCTGACATTACCGAACCCCAGTAACACAGGAGCAAGTGTTGACTGTGCTAACAGCTCTTCCGAGCAACAACTGGCGGTATTGGAGCCCAGGCATGAGAGGAGAACAGAGTGGAGGCAGCAGGACTTTTTGCCATTCACACAGCAGGGGAACAGCTGACATTACTGAACCCCAGTAACACAGGAGCAAGTGTTGACTGTGCTAACAGCACTTCCGAGCAACAACTGGCGGTGTTGGAGCCCAGGGATGAGAAGAGAACAGAGTGGAGGCAGCAGGACTTTTTGCCGTTCACACAGCAGGGGAACAGCTGACATTACCGAACCCCAGTAACACAGGAGCAAGTGTTGACTGTGCTAACAGCACTTCCGAGCACCAACTGGCGGTGTTGGAGCCCAGGGATGAGAAGAGAACAGTGAGGCAGCAGGACTTTTTGCCGTTTACACAGCAGGGGAACAGCTGACATTACTGAACCCCAGTAACACAGGAGCAAGTGTTGACTGTGCTAACAGCACTTCCAAGCAACAACTGGCGGTGTTGGAGCCAGGGATGAGAAGAGAACAGAGTGGAGGCAGCAGGACTTTTTGCCGTTCACACAGCAGGGGAACAGCTGACATTACGAACCCCAGTAACACAGGAGCAAGTGTTGACTGTGCTAACGCACTTCCGAGCACCAACTGGCGTGTTGGAGCCAGGGATAGAAGAGAACAGGTGGAGGCAGCAGGACTTTTTGCCGTTCACACAGCAGGGGAACAGCTGACTTACTGAACCCCAGTAACACAGGAGCAAGTGTTGACTGTGCTAACAGCACTTCCGAGAAAAACTGGCGGTGTTGGAGCCCAGGGATGAGAGGAGAACAGAGTGGAGGCAGCAGGACTTTTTGCGTACACACAGCAGGGGAACAGCTGACATTACTGAACCCCAGTAACACAGGAGCAATGTGTTGACTGTGCTAACAGCACTTCCGAGCAACAACTGGCGTGTTGGAGCCCAGGTGAGAGGAGAACAGAGTGGAGGCAGCAGGACTTTTTGCCGTCACAAGCAGGGGAACAGCTGACATTACTGAACCCCAGTAACACAGGAGCAAGTGTTGACTGTGCTAACAGCACTTCCGAGCACCACTGGCGGTGTTGGAGCCCAGGCATGAGAGGAGAACAGAGTGGAGGCAGCAGGACTTTTGCCGTACACACAGCAGGGGAACAGCTGACATTACTGAACCCCAGTAACACAGGAGCAAGTGTTGACTGTGCTACAGCACTTCCGAGCAACAACTGGCGGTGTTGGAGCCCAGGATGAAGAAGAGAACAGAGTGGAGGCAGCAGGACTTTTTGCCGTTCACACAGCAGGGGAACAGCTGACATTACGAACCCAGTAAACAGGAGCAAGTGTTGACTGTGCTAACAGCACTTCAGCAACAACTGGCGGTGTTGGAGCCCAGGATGAGAGGAGAACAGAGTGGAGGCAGCAGGACTTTTTGCGTACACACAGCAGGGGAACAGCTGACATTACTGAACCCCAGTAACACAGGAGCAAGTGTTACTGTGCTAACAGCACTTCCGAGCAACAACTGGCGGTGTTGGAGCCCAGGATGAGAGGAGAACAGGGGAGGCAGCAGACTTTTTGCCGTTCACACAGAGGGAACAGCTGACATTACTGAACCCCAGTAACACAGGAGCAAGTGTGACTGTGCTAACAGCACTTCCGAGCAACAACTGGCGGTGTTGGAGCCAGGATAAGAGAACAGATGGAGGCAGCGGTTTGCGTTCAACAAGGAAATGATTACAACCATAAACAAGGAGCAATTTGACTGGCTAACACATTCCAGAACAATGGTGTTGACCGATAAGGAAACAATAAGACAGGACTTCCGTCACACAAGGGGAACACTACATTACTGAACCCATACACAAAACAATTGTTGATGTGCTAAAGACTTCAAACAACAACGGCGTTGACCAGGTAAAGAAGAACAAGTGGAGAGCAGATTTTGCCTTCAACATAGGAACACTGACATTACTGAACCCCAGTAACACAGAGCAGTTTATGCTAACAGCATCGAGCAATGGCGTGTTGAGCCCAGGGATGAGAGAGAACAGGTGAGGCACAGGACTTTTTGCCGTTCACACAGCAGGGGAACAGCTGCATTATGAACCCAGTAACACAGGAGCAAGTGTTGACTGTGCTAACAGCACTTCCGAGAACAACTGGCGGTGTTGGAGCCAGGATGAGAGGAGAACATGGTGGAGGCAGCAGGACTTTTTGCGTACCACAGCAACAACTGGCGGTGTTGGAGCCCAGGATGAGAGGAGAACAGAGTGGAGGCAGCAGGACTTTTTGCCGTTCACACAGCAGGGGAACAGCTGACATTACTGAACCCCAGTAACACAGGAGCAAGTGTTGACTGTGCTAACAGCACTTCCGAGCAACAACTGGCGGTGTTGGAGCCCAGGATGAGAAGAGAACAGAGTGGAGGCAGCAGGACTTTTTGCCGTTCACACAGCAGGGGAACAGCTGACATTACTGAACCCAGTAACACAGGAGCAAGTGTTGACTGTGCTAACAGCACTTCCGAGCAACAACTGGCGGTGTTGGAGCCCAGGATGAGAGGAGAACAGAGTGGAGGCAGCAGGACTTTTTGCCGTTCACACAGCAGGGGAACAGCTGACATTACTGAACCCCAGTAACACAGGAGCAAGTGTTGACTGTGCTAACAGCACTTCCGAGCAACAACTGGCGGTGTTGGAGCCAGGATGAGAGAGAACAGAGTGAGGCAGCAGGACTTTTTGCCGTACACACAGCAGGGGAACAGCTGACATTACGAACCCCAGTAACACAGGAGCAAGTGTTGACTGTGCTAACAGCACTTCCGAGCACAACTGGCGGTGTTGGAGCCCAGGATGAGAGGAGAACAGAGTGGAGGCAGCAGGACTTTTTGCCGTTACACAGCAGGGGAAAGCTGACATTACTGAACCCCAGTAACACAGGAGCAAGTGTTGACTGTGCTACAGCACTTCCGAGCAACAACTGGCGGTGTTGGAGCCCAGGATGAAGAGAACAGAGTGGAGGCAGCAGGACTTTTTGCCGTCACACAGAGGGGAACAGCTGACAATTACTGAACCCAGTAACACAGGAGCAAGTGTTGACTGTGCTAACAGCACTTCAGCAACAACTGGCGTTGGAGCCAGGCATGAGAGAGAACATGATGGAGGACAGGACTTTTGCTGTACCAGCAGGGAAAGCTGACATTACGAACCATAACAAGGAAGCAAGTGTTGACTGTGCAACAGCACTCGACACAACATGGCTGTTGGAAGCCAGGCATGACAGAAAAGAGTGGAGGCAGCACTTTTTTGCCGTACACATAGCAGGGGAACAGTGAATTACTGAACCCATTTAAAAGGAGCAAGTGTTGACTTGACTAACAGCACATTACGACATACAAACTGGCGGTTTGGAGCCCAGGATGAGAAGTGAGAACAGTAGTGGAGGCAGCAGGACTTTTTGCGTTACAAAGCAGGGGAACAGCTGACATTACCAAACCAGTAACACAGGAGCAAGTGTTGACTGTGCTAAACAGCACTTCCGAGCACAACTGGCGGTGTTGGAGCCCAGGCATGAAAGGAAGACAAGTGGAGGCAGCAGGACTTTTGCCGTACACACAGCAGGGGAACAGCTGACATTACTGAACCCCAGTAACCACAGGAGCAAGTGTTACTATGCTAACAGCACTTCGAGCAAAATGGCGGTTGTTGGAGCCAGGATGAGAGGAGGAACAGAGTGGAGGCAGCAGGACTTTTTGCCGTTCACACAGCAGGGGAACAGCTGACATTACTGAACCCCAGTAACACAGGAGCAAGTGTTGACTGTGCTAACAGCACTTCCGAGCAACAACTGGCGGTGTTGGAGCCCAGGGATGAGAGAGAACAGATTGGAGGCAGCAGGACTTTTTGCCGTTCACACAGCAGGGGAACAGCTGACATTACCGAACCCAGTAACACAGGAGCAAGTGTTGACTGTGCTAACAGCACTTCCGAGCAACAACTGGCGGTGTTGGAGCCCAGGGCATGAGAGGAGAACAGAGTGGAGGCAGCAGGACTTTTTGCCGTTCACACAGCAGGGGAACAGCTGACATTACTGAACCCCAGTAACACAGGAGCAAGTGTTGACTGTGCTAACAGCACTTCCAAGCAACAACTGGCGGTGTTGGAGCCAGGGATGAGAGAGAACAGAGTGGAGGCAGCAGGACTTTTTGCCGTCACACAGCAGGGGAACAGCTGACATTACGAACCCCAGTAACACAGGAGCAAGTGTTGACTGTGCTAACAGCACTTCCGAGCACCAACTGGCGGTGTTGGAGCCCAGGATGAGAAGGAGAACAGAGTGGAGGCAGCAGGACTTTTTGCCGTTCACACAGCAGGGGAACAGCTGACATTACTGAACCCCAGTAACACAGGAGCAAGTGTTGACTGTGCTAACAGCACTTCCGAGCAACAACTGGCGGTGTTGGACCCAGGCATGAGAGGAGAACAGAGTGGAGGCAGCAGGACTTTTTGCCGTACACACAGCAGGGGAACAGCTGACATTACTGAACCCCAGTATACACAGGAGCAATGTGTTGACTGTGCTAACAGCACTTCCGAGCAACAACTGGCGTGTTGGAGCCAGGTGAGAGGAGAAAAATAGTGGAGGCAGCAGGACTTTTTGCCGTTACACAGCAGGGGAACAGCTGACATTACTGAACCCAGTAACACAGGAGCAAGTGTGACTGTGCTAACAGCACTTCCGAGCACCACTGGCGGTGTTGGAGCCCAGGCATGAGAAGAGAACAGAGTGGAGGCAGCAGGACTTTTTGCCGTCACACAGCAGGGAACAGCTGACTTACTGAACCCCAGTAACACAGGAGCAAGTGTTGACTGTGCTAACAGCACTTCCGAGCAACAACTGGCGGTGTTGGAGCCCAGGCATGAGAGGAGAACAGAGTGGAGGCAGCAGGACTTTTTGCCGTACACACAGCAGGGGAACAGCTGACATTACTGAACCCCCGTAAACAGGAGCAAGTGTTGACTGTGCTAACAGCACTTCCGAGCAACAACTGGCGGTGTTGGAGCCCAGGCATGAGAGGAGAACAGAGTGGAGGCAGCAGGACTTTTTGCCGTACACACAGCAGGGGAACAGCTGACATTACTGAACCCAGTAACACAGGAGCAAGTGTTGACTGTGCTAACAGCACTTCCGAGCAACAACTGGCGGTGTTGGAGCCAGGATGAGAGGAGAACAGAGTGGAGGCAGCAGGACTTTTTGCCGTTCACACAGAGGGGAACAGCTGACATTACTGAACCCCAGTAACACAGGAGCAGTGTTGACTGTGCTAACAGCACTTCCGAGCAACAACTGGCGGTGTTGGAGCCCAGGGTCAAGGAGGAGTTAATACTAGATCAATATTTTCCATGTTAGTGTCAATTAAAAATGGCTATACTCCAAACAAGAGAAATTAACCTTTAGTACCATAAGATGATGATTTTACTTTAAAAAATCAATATAAATTAAGAATTGACAAACATAAACAATACATTAACATGTTGAAAAGCAATGCAAACCACAAAAAAAATTGGTTAAGTAATCTGCTATACGGTTTTAAATAAATGCATACAAGTACATATCAGAACCATTAATGATGGATAAGTAACAGTATGTACACCATTTTTATTGTATAGACAATGAATGTCTGACTTCAAAACATAATCAGCATTACAAGTTATCTGTGACATTCATAAAACTTTACATTTGCAGAATATATCACTAAACAGTTTATAAAATATATAAAATTCCATCATGTAATACTGATAATATGTTGCCAATCATTTATATTAACAAACATAACTTTAAAAAGTGCATAGTGCATAGTGAAAATAGCTATTTATGCCTGACTGTGGGCTTGCAAGCATGACAACGGATAGATAAGGTATATATAGATTAGACTGCATAGCCACAGATGGTCAATGGCGATGTAATACTGTACCTCAATAAACTGCGTCACTACTACATCCTTTTTTTTATATAGCTTTATAAACAGGGTATGTGCATGTATGCTTGCGCCTTTGTTTGGACGCACAGACTGGCTTCCTGCTGTGACGCATTGGGTATTGGAGCGTCTGTGCGTCTTATGACGCAGACTAACATTCACGTTGCGCATCGTTCATCATCGCAAGCGTACCGACAACACAAAGGCGTTGTCATGACTGCTTTACTCAGTAAACATGCACCTATGATTAAACATACACGCATGTGCCCTATTACATAAGAAGCTACAAGAAAAACGCGTGTGAGGTGTGACACAGCTGTTTTGTTAAGGTACAGTATTATATCGACATTGTACAGGTGTCGCTATTCAGTATGATAACTAGATATCATTCACCTTTTCTATCAGTTGTCGTTGTTTCAGCACCACTTGCAGGTATATATTTTGATATTGTGACTATGCACTATTGACTTTAACAAGGTAATGCATGATTTTTGTTACCGATTATCATATTTACATGATGGACCTTTATGATATGGGCTGTTAACTTTCTAAATCAATATGTATTTTTTAAAATGACACAAATATAAGTAATGTTGAAGAGGACTATTCCTACATGCATTGTTTGCACAATATTACAGGTGTACATCACGTCCCTTAATCAACATTGGATTATTATATTTACTTGTATGCTTTTATTTAAAAGCCAAGAACACTGAAGTCTAACCTTCTCACTGCAGCTGTTGTCAAAGTTCAACCCACATTATGCACTTCCAACATTGCAGCATTTGAGTCATGATGTGAGTTGGATTTGTCTAAGCTATGGAGTGACAAGGTTGACCATCAGTATCCTATAGCATAAGTAGGCTTTTGTGTTAGCATTTGTGTTCGACATGTGCATATCTGCAATAAGATGTCACAATTATTTTGTTACAGATTTGTGACAAAGACTAATCATTTTATGGTATTAAAGCTGACGTTTCACTTGTTTACAGCTTATACATCAGGGTGTAGCCTCATATCTATGTGTAGCACTAGCCACTTTGACATGTCATGTTTTTTTCACCATGTGTAGGTAGCTAGCAGTAATTTTTGCCAGACCCACAGCAGGGGAACAGCAGGCGTTACTGAACCCCACAAACACATCAGCGATTGTTTTCATCTGTGCATCCAACACTTCTGAGCAGCAACTGGCGGTGTTGAAGCCAAGGGTCAAGGAGGGTGTAGGCAGAGGCCTAGTATGAGATGTTTGAAGTTTAATTTGTAGTTAGCAGCAGTAATTTTTGCCAGACACACAGCAGGGGAACAGCAGGCGTTACTGAACCCTACAAACACATCAGCGATTGTTTTCATCTGTGCATCCAACACTTCTGAGCAGCAACTGGCGGTGTTGAAGCCCAGGGTCAAGGAGGGTTTTGAAATAAAATATTGAGTTATTGCCTTGTTACGTGGCCATTGCAAATGTATGTACTTCAAACAAGAATAAATGAAGTTTTACTAGGACAATAAAATGATGAATTTCAATTCCAAGAATAGAAAAATATTTTGACTTGAGAGTCCTCAGTGGTTGATACCTTTTAATGGCCTAACTGAAAAGATGGTAACAAATTGCAAGCTTTCGAGACTACTCAGGTCTCTTCATCAGGCAAAGACTAAAACAAAAACAGAAGAATCACATATTTATATACACAACAGGACACTGGAATAGTGCAATAGGTAAGACAAGTGACGTGAAGCAGAACTGTCATTATGGCAGAGGGATGAACATAAATATTGGAACAGTTCATAGCTAAGGAGAGAAAGTTTTATTGCCCTCTGATTGGGGTCTGGTGTTGTGTTTTTATGCCCCTAGAAGGTCAGAGACGCAGATTCCTTAATTGATAAAGAATGACATGAATCTGTGTGATATATTCATTCCAGCACTAAGAGTGTCAAAGGTCATCATGAGCTTATATTCCCAAACCTTTCTATCTTTCTCATATTTGATGTTAGATTTTAATACAAGTAATTCCATATCCATCATGCTATGACCAGGCATACAACAGTGTTTTGCCACAGGTAAATCCATTCTTTTTTCTCTTATTGTGTGGCGATGAGAATTCATCCTTGTTCTCAGTTTTTGCCCGGTCTCCCCCACATACAGACCCCCAGTTGGACATTTAGTACATATAATTAATTACACCACATTAGATGTGATGCAGCTGAAAGTACCTGGGATCTTGTAGTCCTGATGGGAGTTGGGGATCTTTATCTTGTCCGTGGTCATTATAGATGCACAGGTTTTACATTTCTTCTGTTGCAAGGAAAGGTTCCTGCAGCTGTTGTGGAGGACAGGGAGCTTCTGACAATGATGCTTCTTAGATTTGGGGGCTGCCTAAAACACAGTAGTGGGGGGTCACCTCAGAAATACTTTTTTGAACCAGGGATACCATCCAAGAGCAATTGAAAACCAAATTTCAAGAGCCACCAGAATATCAAGGAATCACCTGCTACATTACAGAGCTAAAGAAGAAAATAACCGGGTGCCTCTAGTGGTCACCTACAATCCAAATCTGGAGGTGCTAAGGGGAGCTACACGGAAACTACAACCTTTACTACAAAAAGATGCCCGATTAAAATCCATATTTCAAGACCCCCCACTACTGTATGACATGTCCAATATGATGACGCAATAATGTAGGAGAAAAAATAAACATTTAAAAAAACATAATGTATTGTCACAATTTAAGTGTGTGCCTGCAAGTGTAGGTGAAACAAAGGCTACGGATAGCAAAGGTATTTTCTATGTCTGTATCAGACAGTGGACAGCCTCTGATGGGTAATGGCAATATTATACTGTACGTCAATAAAGTCTGCGGCTGCAATCATGCATTTTTTGCTTGTACAGTGTTGAAGAGGGTAACAGCATGTCTGGTTGCGCAAGGCTTTATCCGTCGACACTACCTTCCTACTGTGACGCGTAGGGTAGGGTAGCGTGTGTCTATTATATGACTCTCTATAAAATGTGACCTTACGCAGCGTTATTCTGCCCTAGGTACGCTAAAAATATGACAGCAGTAATCATTTACTGTATAATACTCCACCTATGAGCAACAAAAAAAGCACGTTCCCTCTTTAACAATCTACAAGACTAACAAGCATGATGGTTGACGCTGCCTTTATTGAGGTACAGTATTACATCGACATTGTCCATGAGTAACTATGCACTGTGATACCTATATACCATTATTAATTTATATCTGTTGTAGTTGTTTCACCAGCACTTGCAGGTATAACTACCTATTGTCAGTATGCATGATGCACTTTCTAGATGTAATAATTTATTATTGCACATTATTACCAGGTTTATATGCTGGCCATTTCATATATGGTGTGTGAAGTTACAGTTGGCATCACTCTGTGTATTTTATTATGTCTGTCATAAATATAACTCGTGAGGATGATGATGATGATGTTTATGATTCGTACATCCATTGACTGCATTATCTTACAGGTACAGATAAAGTTCCTTAAAAGCATTAATTGATAAGTATGAAATGTACTTTTATGCATTAATTACCAAAAGTGAACACTATGTATTAGTTTTTGTTACCATTTCTCATAGACATGTGCAGATATGCGCTGTGATGACAAATTATTATTTGTCAATATTTCTTATAAAAATTTATCATTGTAGGCCTGGAAAACTTCAAACTTTCCTGTTTTAAGCATAACAATCAGGGTGACGGCTCTTCCCTATTTGGAGCATGTTGCACATGGGTTTTTCTGTGCATGTGTAGGGAACAGGAGACTTCTTGCTGGACACACAGCAGGGGAACAGCTGGCGTTACTGAACCCCACTAACACTATAGCTTGTGTATTGTTCTGTGGACACGACACTTCTGAGCAGCAACTGGCAGTGTTGTAGCCCAGGGAGTAGAGTTCAGGTGGTAGAAAGATGAACATAACAGGAGACATGGATAACGTTGCCAACCAGTTATTTAATCGGAAACCGGACAGGCAAATTCAGGCGAGATCCATGCCTTGTTCATTTTCAGAAAAGTAAGCCGGTCTACATTATCGGAGGATAGTCGCATGCGACGGTCTGTTAGTACACCACCTGCAGCACTAAAGACGCGCTCCGATAATACACTGGCAGCAGGGCAAGCCAGCACCTCTAATGCATACTGGCTAAGCTCTGGCCATGTATCCAGCTTAGAGACCCAAAACTTGAATGGGGAAGAGCCATCTGGGAGTACACTGAGAGGGAAAGACATGTAGTCTGTCACCATCTTACGGAAACGTTGCCTCCTGCTGACTGGAGCCGTCTCGGATGGTGTAGACATTTGTCGCGCTGCCACAAAACTTCGCCACATTTGGAACATACTGGTCTTGCCCTGTGCAGAGGCGCTGCTTGTGCTCCCTCTTGTTGCAGAGCTGTCTCCACTGCCTCGATGCACAGAGCTGCTTTGTAAAGCAGTAGCAGCAGCAGTGCTCTCGGCTGGAATGGAGAACATTATGGATTGCACCAGTGTGTCTTGGTACTCCCGCATTTTACGCTCCCGGTTCAACAATGTGATGAGGCTTTGTAAGTTGTCCCGGTAGCGAGGGTCTAGGAGGGTGTACACCCAATAATCAGACGTGGTGAAATGTGGGCGATGCGGCGGTCGTTTCTCAGGCACTGCAGCATGAAATCAACCATGTGCTGCAGACTCCCAACTGGCCAAGAACCGATGTCCCCTGCAAGAGGCGTCATCTCTGCCTGCTCTGCATCACCCCACCCTCGCTCTACATACTGACTAGAGCGTTGTGTACCTCCCTCTGGAGCGATGTCTTCCTCCTCCATTGACTCCTCCTCATCCTCCTCACAAAGTGAGCCCTGCCCAGCCCTTAGTAAGGAACCACGTTGCGCTGACTGTCCAGAAGGTGATGGAATTTGTGACTCGTCATCCTCCACCTCTTCCAAAACCTCATCCCTTAGTGCTTGCAGTGTTTTTTGAAGCAGGCAGATAAGGGGGACAGTCAGGCTGACTAGTGCATCATCTGCACTCGCCATCCGCGTTGACTCATCAAACGCAAGCAAAACGTGGCAGATGTCCTTCATAGAGGCCCACTCAGTAGTGGTGAAGTGTGAACGGCGCAAATTTCGAGTTGATTGCGCCTGATGCAGCTGATACTCCATTACTGCTGGCTGCTGCTCACACAACCGCTCCAACATATGTAACGTGGAATTCCACCTGGTGGGTACGTCACATATGATGCGATGTTCAGGAAGGCGAAATCTGCGTTGCAGAGCTGCAATGCGCGATCTGGCCATGCTGGAACGTCGCAAGTGAGCGCACTCTAGGCGGACCTTGTGCAGCAGTGCATCAAGATCCGGATAGTCCCTCAAAAAACTCTGCACGACCAAGTTGAGCACATGTGCCAGACATGGTATGTGAGTGAGGTTGCCAAGGCCCAGAGCTGCCACCAGATTTCGGCCATTGTCACACACTACCAAGCCTGGCTGGAGATTCGCTGTCAAAAACCACACGTCGCTCTCCTGCTTGATGGCATTCCAGAGCTCCTGCGCTGTGTGGCTTCGATTCCCCATGGAAATTAATTTCAGGACGGCCTGTTGACGTTTGGCCACGGCTGTGCTCATATCGGTCGCAACAGGTAAGCGTTCAGGGGTCCATGTGGAGGTAGACCGTGACGGCTCCTGCAGCGATGATTCTGAGGAACTGGAGTAGGAGGAGGAGTCAATGTGTACAGACTGGATTCCTGCAATCCTTGGAGTTGGCAGAACACGTACAGCGCCACTCGCAAGATCTGTACCCGGCTCCACAACATTGACCCAATGGGCAGTGAGGGAAAGGTATCGTCCCTGGCCATGGGTACTGGTCCACGCATCGGTGGTCAGGTGGACCTTGCTACTGACGGCATTTAGTAGCGCATGTTTCATTTTTCCCTCAACATGCTTTTGCAGACCGGGGACGGCTTGCCTGCTGAAATAAAATCGGCTGGGCACATTGTATTGTGGGACTGCCAATGCCATTAAGTTACGGAAACTGTCAGTCTCCACCAGCCTGAATGACAGCATTTCAAGGGACAGGAGTTTTGCAATGCCAGCATTCAGAGCCTGTGCTCGTGGATGGTTTGCCGAGTATGGCCGTCTTTTATCCCATGCCTGTGCTACCGATGGCTGTTTTGTGGCCTGGGAGTGTGAGGATGACAGGGAACTTGCAGCTGTGGGTGGAATAACACTGGGTCTCTGGACAACAGTGACAGAGGTTCTTCCATGGCGATCCTGTGAGGAAGCCGAACCAGCTGTGTGTGAGCTGGAGGAAGAGGCTCCAACACGAGCTGAAGATGTAGGTGCTGCTGTAGGTTGACCTACATCTCCAGTGTGTCTTTGTAACTCAACCACGTGCTTTGTCCGCACATGTTTCCACATATTTGTGGTATTGAGGTTACTGACACTTTTACCTCTTTTTACTTTTTGATTACACAGCTTGCATTTGACATAGCAAATATCATCTGCAAGTGTGTCAAAAAAGGACCACGCAGTGCAAGTCCTGGGAGCGCCCGTTTTGGCTTTTGGAAGAGAACTGCTCCGAACGGGTGCCAAAGTGGAGGCTACAGGCAACGGAGTCTGCAGCCTACCTCTCCCTCCTGTTTGGACCGTTGGGGCAATCTCTTCCTCAGAGCTGCTCCCACCACCTTCCTGTTCCTCACGCCATGTTGGGTCTTGGACCTCATCATCTCCACTACCTCTTCCAACACCTGCTGCTGTTGGGTGGTCTGGCCAGCACCATGCTCAACAGAAACTGGCACCTGAGTCTCATCATCATCAGATGCGTTCTGCGGTGTGCTGACCATCGGCACTGGCTCACCCGCCTCTTCACATTCAGAGAGACACAGCTGTTGCGCATCACTGCATACTCCCTCTTCTTCACATTCCAGAATGCTGCTTGGCTGGGCCCCTGTTTGCAAGCCAACAGATTCTGAGAACAGAAGCAGAGACTCAGCTGGCTCCTGTACAGAACTCTCTGACTGCCTGGGCAATTTGGCAGGCGGTGAAGAGACAGATGGTTGTTCAACAGTGCTGTGGTCCTGAGAGGAGGTGGAAGCAATTGAAGTCGATGCATTGGCTGCCATCCAACCAACAACGGCTTCAATTTGTTCTTCCCGCAGCAGGGGGGTACGCCGAGCTCCTACAAAAGTGCGCATAAAGGAACGCTCACAGGGAAAACTGGTGGAAGCTGTGTCACTGGGGGCGGCAGCAGCCACAGAATCCCCACGTCCTCTCCCTGCTGAAACTTCACGGCCACGACCACGTGCCTTACTCCCTGCCTTCTTCATCTTGGTAGATTGTAAAGAAAGTCAGAAAAGTTATAAGGCCTAAGTGTGGTTATTCCTCAGAGACTGCAGTGAACACTGCAGACAACTGTTCACTAGCTGTTAAAGGCCCCTTTGTGTACTTCTATAGTGTTTGCAACCAATGTATTGTATACGGATGGAAGCGCGTCACACTAATAGATTAGAGTTTTTAGAAATAGAATGGAGCAGCACCAATTAGAGAAAAATGTCAAGGATGAGGCAGTGACACACGCTCTGCAGACTACAACCAGCAGTGGTTGAAGAACTAACTGTAGCGTGATCTGCACTCAAAAAATGAAAACCTCACAGACTACAGTGAACACTGCACACAACTGTTCACTAGCTGTGAAAGGCCCCTTTGTGTACTTCTATAGTGTTTGCAACCAATGTATTGTATACGGATGGAAGCGCGTCACACTAATAGATTAGAGTTTTTAGAAATAGAATGGAGCAGCACCAATTAGAGAAAAATGTCAAGGATGAGGCAGTGACACACGCTCTGCAGACTACAACCAGCAGTGGTTGAAGAACTAACTGTAGCGTGATCTGCACTCAAAAAATGAAAACCTCACAGACTACAGTGAACACTGCACACAACTGTTCACTAGCTGTGAAAGGCTCCTTTGTGTACTTCTATAGTGTTTGCAACCAATGTATTGTATACGGATGGAAGCGCGTCACACTAATAGATCAGTGTTAAATAAAATTGAATGGAGCAGCACCAATTCCACAAAATAAAACACAAAAAGAGTCAGTGAGTGACACGTGCAGATGACTACAAACAGCGTTGGATGCAGAGCAAACTGCAGCGTCACCTGCACTCACACACACACCTTGCACAGAGCTGTGAAAACAACACTGCAAGGAAAAAGGATGATTTACAAAGCGGTTTCTCAAATAGCCTGCCTACAGAACAATTCACAAAAACGCTATCTCTAACTGTCCCTCAGAGTCAGCAGAGCAGCGTCCTGTCCCTAACTGAATTCACAGCACAGTGATGCTAAAATGGCGGCTGCGCCTTTTATAGTGCATTCTGACATCATTTCAGCATCCAATCACAGCCATGCCATTAGTTAACATGACCGCAGCATTACAGGATGTGCCCACACTTCGTAGGATTCCTCATTGGCTGTCTAAAATCACATTGCCTCTCAAAGAATTATGGGAACTTACGATTCCGATATACGATATATGGAAAATATCGGAACTAAGTATCGGAATTCCGATACAGCGAATATCGGCCGCTCAACTCTACCCAAGAGTGACATCTGCATAGAAATATATGAAGCTGTCATGCTCAAACAGTGAGAGCCGCCGGCCAGTCCATACATTGCGGTCCTATTTATAGGGTCTTCTGAGCCAATAGTGACAGCTGCATAGATAAATAGCAAGCTGTCAAGCTCAGATAGGGAGAGCTACTGGCCAGTCAATACATTAGGGTCCAATCTCTGTCCGATTTATAGGGCAGTCTGATTTTCCCCTAATTGTAACTCCAGCTGATGATTTGGGTGGTAGTGATGACCATGAATTCTACTATATGAGCACTTCAACATACAGCAAAAATCAAAAAATTCACCATTTGCATTAGGCGATGTCATAGCTTCCTCTTGTTCCCTCTTTCTTCATAATCATCTTTGGACACGTTCAGTAGATTCAGTGGAATGGATTAGGGCCTGAGTCGTCCTATTACTGCCAATGTACATGTGGTTTCTTGAAAGAAGAGGATGTCGGAGTCTAGAATGACCCCAGTGGCCAACGTGAAAATTGCAAAGCCCCACACAGCATTGCCAGTTTTTGAAAATACATTTAGCATAAAAATCTGAGTTAAGCAATAGATCATTATTTTATGATGCATTCCATTTTTAGGTGTAATTGAATATGGCATCAAAACAATTTAAGGGAAAGAGCTCTCACACTTTCTCCATTGCCTATTAGACCCTTGCCTTTGGTAATACTGCATATAACTGCATTGATTAGTAAAAGATAACAATTAAATAGTTTCAACAACAATAAAGAAAATTTACTTTTTTATATGAAAACATAAAATAAACAATAGATCAAATTTCTCACAAATAATCCTCAACTAGTACTAAAATAGTGAAATAATAAATACCGTATTCCGTATTTTTCGGACCATAAGACACACTTTTTCCCCAAAAATTTTTTGGAGAAAATGGGGGTGCATCTTATGGTCGCAATATACTTACAAATCCGGTGGCAGCGGCGGTCCCGATGCAGCCTCCCTGTGCTCTGTGGTGCGGTGGTGTCGGGGCTCTCAAATTCAAATCTCGGCAACGAGATCTCTTCCCGAGATCTCGGGACAAGATCACGTTGTGGAGATGAGAATCTGAGCATGCGCCGCCTCCAGCGGCCATCTTTCCGGAGGCCCCTAGCGGCCATCTTTCAGGAGGCCTCCGTGTCGCAGTAACAGACCTGCGGGGGGCATTGGGGCTTTGACGAAATGCTGGCGGAGCCCCCCACGCAGCACAGAGCCCCGCTGCAGCCATATCAGAGCCCTGACACCACCGCACCACAGAGCACAAGGAGGCTGCATTGGGACCACCGCCATGGGACCGCCACCACAGGATTTGTAAGTATATTGTGACCCCACAGAGCACAGCCACCCCACAGAGCACAACACCCCACAGTGCAGAACCACCCCACAGAGCACAACCAACCCACAGAGCACAACCACCCCACAGAGCACAGCCACCCACAGAGCACAACCACCCTACAAAGCACAACCACCCCACAGAGCACAACCACCTCACAGTGCACAACCACCCCACAGAGCACAGCCACCCACAGAGCACAGCCACCCCACAGAGCACAGCCACCCCACAGTGCACAACCACCCCACAGAGCACAGCCACCCCAAAGAGCACAGCCACCCCACAGAGCACCCCTGCAACACAGAGCACCACCACCGCACCAGCCTGGACCACGGAACGACCCCTGTGACCACTCCTCTACCTGTGCTGATCTCTTCGCTGGTAAGCTGAATTCGGACTGTAAGACGGACTCCCATTTGACACATTATTTTTTTCCCCTATTTGCCTTCTGAAAATTTGGGGTGCGTCTTATGGTCTGGTGCGTCTTATAGTCCAAAAAAATACAGTATATGTATTATATTATAATATAGCATATTCAGAACACTAACATCTTATAAAATAAGTTAAACTGAATGTTATTTACAGTGTACCACACAGTAAATGCCATAAAGAAATCTCCCCAAAGCCAGGAGAATTTCCATTTTAATGTGGTGGGAATTGCATTTGTAAAACATTCCAATGGACCAGACTTTTGAAGAAGGTTTCATGCAGCCGAAATGAGTTGATTTTTAACTAAAATTTTTCTGAATTTTAATTTACCCTTCTGTCACTTTTTTTGCTAATTTGTCCATTTGATTACATCTGCCATCGTGGGAGCGCCCTTCACCAGGTATCTCCACCCTCATTTGTCAAATAGTGCATAAGTTAAATACATAAGATGCGGTAATCCAAACTTTTTCTTTTGCTTTTGTTTTACCATGCAATATTAAAAATGTATCATAACTTGTTTTTTTTTTCAGTCTTGAACACTAATGAAAATGTCTGCAGTACCTGGGGCTTTGGATACATTAATACATTTGATGGGTATTTTTATAATGCTAAAGGAAACTGCACATACGTTTTTACCAAACAGTGTCATGTACCAAGTGAAGACTTTGAAATACTCTTCAAACGTAACACAGACAATGAGAATCCATACATAGAATATATTTATTTGAAGCTTTTCGACGATCTCATTGAAGTCAACAAATACGGAATTTTTGTCAATGATGAACTGTAAGTATTATTTTTTTTAGCCTTTTCAAATTCTCACCTTTATTTTTTTTTTGCTCATTGTATAAATATGTTTTATTTTTTTTTACATCTATCAACATGAGTTGTTGGTGATATCAGGAAATTTGCTATTATTCCTGAACATATAAGTGCTTTAAAAAGGATGTCAGAAAGAATATGAAAATGGTTATATACAACATATCAGAAAATAAATCGGCAGCCAAGGGTTGATCATTCTGTTTGAGCAGAAATATGACAATATCTCAAAAACAATTACAGCACTAATTTTATGAAAAAAAATCTGGCAGAATGAAATATAATTCTTTTAATTTGGCTGTAACAGAACTTGTGCTGGAATATTTGGTTGTTTCTACCTGGTGTTTCTGCTACTGGCCTCCAGTAGTGTAAATATTGCAAATCTCTGTGAAAATGGTGCAGTTAAGCCATCTAATGGAATGTGTAAAATCCACAGTGAAAATCAGCAGCATAAATTGACAAAATAGGTCTAGAGCACAAGATAAATTAGATCTGAGCCTTACTGCTATTTTTGGGAGGCAGAATGAACAAATAAACAGCAGGTGTACAATTGGTATTATTTATTTTTTACGCTATTTTTCATGCAGTATAATTGACTAGACAACTTTATGTTTTGGTTCAGTGTGATTACAGCAATACCAGATATATATTTTTTTTATGTTTGGCTGCTGTCACACACTAGAAGACTAGTTTTTTTTAGCAAAAACAGTTTTTGCATCACCATATTTGAGAGCTATATTTTTTCTATATTTCTGCCGACAGAGTCATGTGAAGGCTTGTTTTTCTCAAGGCGAGTTGACGTTTTTATTGGTTTCATTTTTGGGGACATGAAATTTTTTTGATCACTTTCTATTCCATTTTTTGGTAGGCAGAAAAAACAAAAACCTGCAATTCAGGAATTGGTTTTATTTTAATGCTGTTCCACATGTGATAAAATTGTTAAAACAGCTTTATTCAGTACAACTATAGTGATACCAAATTTATATTTTTTTGTGTGTTTTGAGCTTTTACACTTTTACACAATAAAACCTATTTTAAAGAAAAAGATGTTTTTGCTTTGCTGTATTCTGAGAGCTATAGATTTTTCATGCTTTTACTAATGCAGCTGTACAGCAGCTTTTTTTTTTTGCCAAAAATGGCATTTTCATACTTACCATTTTCATTTACATTTATCTTTTTGATCGCATTTTCTAATTTTTGTTCGGCAGTATGATGAAAAGGCATAGTTTTTTGCCTCTTTTTTTTTACGATGTTCACTGAAGGCGTTAAATAGTCCAACAGTTTTATTGATCAGGTCGTTACAGATGCGGCAATACCAAATATGTGTACTTTTTTTTGTTTAGTTTTGCTTTTACATAAAAATGCTTGTTTATGGGTATACAATATATATATTTTTTACTGTTGTTTTGTGATTTTTTTTAAAAAAAAAATATTTTTACAATTTTATTTTTTACTTTTTTTAATTTTTTGCTTAGTTCCTCTATGTCACTTCAACTTTTTTTTACTCTGACCGCTTGTATAATGCATTGCAGTGCACTAACATTGCAATGCTTTATACCTGTCACTATTATACTGACAATAGCCTCTTAGGCCATTAGGGTATGTGCAGATGATAATGTGGCACGTCTTTCGAGACCATAGCATGACAATTTCTCTTGCAGAGACACTAGATCTCCTCAAGAGAAATTTCAGTAATAGAATGCATTGGACGCGGTGAATCCAAACGGTTCAGTGAACACATGTGGGATTCACCTGAGTTCAATAGACTGCAGCGTTTTGGACACAACGAACATGCACTGCATGCAAAGCGCTGCCACTTCCGGATCGTGTGCACCCGGCCAAAGAAGTAGATGCGATTGATGTGTGAAATCAGTGGGATGAAACTGAAAAATAGAGACTCAGAGGGGCTACAAACTGCAAGCACAGCAGTGCATAAGGCTTGAGGAGTTGTAAGATGTGGCTGCTACTCCACCAGCTGAACCTGACCAAGCATGGAACTTGACAAAAATGAAAAAAAGGCCGGCGTCACACTAGCGAGTTTGATGCGAGTTAGTCGCACGACTTACTCGCATCAACACCCGGCACGGCCGCCCTCTCTCGGACCAGAGTGCGCTGCGGCATAGAAATACATGCAGCCGCGCACTCTGGTCCGAGAGCGGGCGGCCGTGCGGGTGTTGATGCGAGTAAGTCGTGCGACTAACTCGCATCAAACTCGCTAGTGTGACGCCGGCCTAAGGAAAAAGTGGTGTTTGCAGGAGCTGCCGAGTCCAGAGTAATTAGGAGAAATTCCCCTCTTTCCAATCTCTTGGATACCATTTCCTCTGCACCCGGCAGTGCCCTCAAACACAGCGTTTTCCATTTTTTTTTTATTTATAAAGGGACAACACTTTTAAAAACCCGATTGTTATATTTTATATCATTTTTAAGGTGTATTGGCTTCTGGGATTTATTCTTAAATCGAGCAATGCAATAAAGCCTTTTAATATACAATGAACAGTATTACATCCATATTGACACTTGTGACTTCTTTGCTTTTACCAGAGTTGCTATTCCATATAAAATCGCAAATTTGGACATTGACAAGCATGGTTTGGATATCATTATTTCCAGTGGTGATATAAAATTGCAATGGGACACTACGGCTTCAATGCAGGTAACAAAAAATAAGAAAATGAAAGAGGAGTAAGATTACACAGACTTTTAAATACTCCATGTCTCTTCTCTCAGTGTTATAGATAGCAGCAGGGAGAATGAATGGTTTGCACACAGATCTCTACAGTACTGTATGGAGGGGGATAAATGTAGAATTGGAGAAAACTGGCTATAGAAAAGGAAGAAGCACATGAAAAAGAGCTAAATGCAGTATTAGAGCTGGGCTAATAAACAAAAGCAAATTAAAACAGCTCTGGATACACACAGTGTTCACATCCAAGCCTATATTACTGGGAGAGACACTCCCACATAAAAAAAATGAAACTTTGAGGAGGCTGCACAGTTTTTATCAGTGGCCTGGAAATGAATATATGTAAAATATGTAAAAATACATTTTTCCTTGTCAAAGGTTTCTTTAGCCTTTAATTGACTGACCCCAGGGGTCCTTTGTGCTGCAGAAGAAAATCTACAGCAGCAAAAACTGCAATGGATTCCTTGTGTAAATGCACATTTCATCCTTTGCATTGTAAGGGTGAATTTTCACCCTACTGATTTAGTTGTATAGACTCAGTGACTCTGTCAGAGTTTGATCCCAGTGTCATCTGAGTGTGATCTAATATGAATCGCAGCACATGTGCGGAGAAGACGGAGAACATAATTTCTACATCTTCTGTATTCTCTGTGTCCGAGGTAATCTGAATGCACTTGGATGACAGCCGAGTTCAGTCCAATGTTTCACAGGCACGCATCTTATATGAGTGTGCATTATCCGAATATCGGAGCCAATCACAGCATGCACTGTCGAATTGGGGTGAGAAAATAATCACAGATGTGCAATGCTCGATAGTATAAAACTGGGCCAAGTGCTTTCCGATAAAACATCAGATAGCGTTCAGCCGATACGGTAGTGTGAGCGTTACCCTTAACAAAACTTCTGCAATACATTCCATATTGTATAAGACATTCAGAATAGGGTCTGTCCCCTCTAATGCAGATACAAAGGTACTCGAATAGGAATAGCATTTTTCATACCTAATTACATAAATAGGAATTAACATTCTTTTCTTTTCTTTTTCTTAGGTAGAGTTACCTGATAGTTACAAAAATCAAACCTGCGGCTTATGTGGAGATTTTAATGAGGTTCCGTTTTTTGATTTGGGTGTAGAAGGTAAAGATATAAGAGTTGACATATATTTTATTAAATAACAATGCAATGTGTACTTACCAATAATGGAACCACAGTTCTTGCCTATGTTCTATCTAGGACCACTTCCTTTTTATGATTCCCAACCCATTGTGGTCCAGAAACCTTGCAAAATATGGTACAAATGGAACAAATTCCCAATGAACCAACCAGATCTGTTATGTTTCGGTAGCTGAGGAGTGCAGGTAAAAAAGGCAATACACCAGAGCAGTTGGAATCTATGGGATTGCAGCACCCCGACCAACCACCACAACTAGAGGCAGCCGTGGAGCGTTCCCACGTTGGTCCCAGACGCCTCGTCACAGCCTGAGAAACTAACCACACCTAAAGATAGAAATAGGAACGCTATCTGCCCCGGAGTAGAACCCCAAAGATAATAGAAAGCCCCAAACATGTAATGGCGGTTAGACAAGAGGAAATACTGACACAGAAAGAAAATAGTATGAGCAAACGCTGGGGCCCAAACTATCTAAATAGAAAAGGATAGGAAGGGTACTTACTGCAATCCCAGAAAACCCTGAAAAACACCAACTCTACTAATTTCAAAATCACCTGAGATCACACGACCTCTACCACCTAAATTAGCTCTCTGGTGTAACAAAATCAAAACAGCAGCCACTGAAAAAACTGGAAAAAGCAAAAGAACAAAACTCAGTGGCTGAACTAAACTGAGAAGGCAGAAGCCCCGGAGGGGACCCAGAAGGCCCCAAAGAAGTGCAGGACAAAATGCAAAAATATAGCACAAACACAAAAGAAGAAAAAGACTTATCTGGAAGCAGGAGATGCAGACACGACACAGCAGGCTACAAGGGAAACTGGAATGAAGGATTCAGACCAGAACAATTGATCACCGGCAACCCTGATGGGAAAATGACTCCCTTATATAAGACCAGTCAGTAACACCTGATTCCCAGTCCTCACAATCTCACTAGTACCGCTTGTAACCACCAGAGGGAGCCTCTGCTCAGAACTCATCTCAAACCCATTCACAACAGTACCCCCCCTTGAGGAGGGGTCACCGAACCCTCATTTGAGCAACCAGGTCGGTCAGGATGAGTTCTATGATAAGCACGGATAAGTCTCCTAGCATGGATGTCCGAAGCAAACACCCAAGAATTGTCTTCCTGACCATAACCTCTCCATTTAACCAAATACTGGAGTTTCCGTCTAGAAAAACGAAATCCAATATTTTCTCAACCACTACTCCAGATTGCCCTCAACCAAAACAGGGTCAGGAGGCACAGCAGCAGGAACCACTGGCTCAACAAACCTCTTCAACAAGGACTTGTTGAACACGTTATGGATCTTAAATGTCCCTGGAAGAAGCAAACGAAAAGAAACAGGATTAATAATCTCCACGATCTTATAAGGTCCAATGAACCTAGGCTTAAATTTAGGAGATGCTACTCTCATAGGAATATTCTTTGAGGACAACCAGACCAAGTCCCCCACTTTAAACCGAGGACCATCAGTCCTATGCCGGTTAGCAAACTGCTGGGCCTTCTCCTGAGAGAGGGACAACCTCTCCACTACCTGGTCCCAAATCTGTTGCATACGCTCCACAACAGAGTCAACCCCTGGACAGACAGAAGCCTCCGTCTGTCCTGAAGAAAATCGAGGGTGAAACCCAGAATTGCAGAAAAACGGAGACATCAAAGTGGCAGAGCTAGCCCTATTATTAAGAGCAAACTCAGCCAAAGGCAAAAAGAGACCCAGTCATCCTGATCAGCAGACACAAAGCATCTAAGATAAGTCTCCAATGTCTGGTTTGTTCTCTCAGTTTGACCATTGGTCTGAGGATGAAATGCCGAGGAGAAAGACAATTGAACACCCAGTTTAGAACAAAAAGTCCTCCAAAATCTGGAAACAAACTGGACTCCTCTGTCAGACACAATGTTCTCAGGAATGCCGTGTAAACGAACCACGTGCTGAAGGAACAACGGCACCAATTCAGAGGAGGAAGGCAACTTAGGTAATGGCACAAGATGTATCATTTTGGAAAACCTATCACAAATTACCCAGATGGTGGTCATTCTCTGAGAAACAGGAAGATCGGAAATGAAATCCATAGAGATATGGGTCCATGGTCTCTTGGGCACAGGCAATGGCATCAATAAACCACTAGAGCGAGAGCAAGGCTTGGAGCGAGAGCAAGTCCCGCAGGACTGCACAAATTCCCTGACATCACGAGACAAGGTAGGCCACCAAAAGGACCGACTAACCAAGTTTCTGGTACCAAAAATTCCGGGATGCCCAGCCAATGCGGAACAATGAATCTCAGACATCACACTCTTTTTCCATTGGTCCGGGACAAACAATTTTCCAACAGGGCAGCGCTCAGGCCTATCCTCCTGACACCCCTCCAGAGCAAGTCTCAAATTGTGCGAGATGACGGAAAGAACTACACCCTCTTTCAAAATAACAGAAGGATCAGATAACTCAAGAGAGTCCGCAAGGAAACTCCTTGAGAGGGCATCCGCCTTAACATTCTTAGTGCCAGGAAGAAAGGAAACCACAAAATTAAAACGTGTGAAAAACAAGGCCCACCTGGCCTGTCTAGGATTGAGTCGCTTGGCAGATTCCAGATAGACCAGATTCTTATGGTCCGTAAGGACCACCACCTGATGTTTGGCTCCCTCCAGCCAATGTCTCCACTCTTCAAAAGCCCACTTCATGGCCAATAACTCCCGATTACCCACGTCATAATTACGTTCAGTAGGAGAAAATTTTCGAGAGAAAAAGGCACAAGGGTTACTTTTAGAGGTCTCTGGATCTTTTTGGGACAAAACGGCACCTGCCCCAATTTCAGAGGCATCAACCTCCACCTGAAATGGCAGAGAAACATCAGGCTGCCGTAGAACAGGAGCAGAAGTGAATCTCTGCTTAAGTTCCTGAAATGCAGAGACTGCCTCAGGAGGCCAATTCACCACATCAGAACCCTTTCTGGTCAAATCAGTTAATGGTTTAACAATAACGAGAAATTACCAATAAATTTACGATAAAAATTGGCAAAACCCAAAAATCTCTGAAGAGCCTTTAATGAAGTAGGTTGGACCCAATCACAGATGGCCTGAACCTTGACCGGGTCCATTTCAATAACAGATGGGGACAAAATGAATCCCAGAAATGAGATCCTCTGTACGCCAAAAAGACACTTTGATCCCTTCACATACAGAGCATTCTCTCTCAAAATCTGGAACACAGTTCGAACATGTTTCACATGAGAGTCCCAGTCATTAGAAAAAATCAAGATATCATCCAAATAAACAATCAGAAATTTGTCCACAAAATCCCTGAAAATGTCATTCATGAAGGACTGGAAGACGGAAGGAGCATTAGTGAGCCCAAAGGGCATCACAGGTACTCAAAATGCCCTTCAGGGGTATTGAATGCCGTCTTCCATTCATCCCCGTGCTTAATGCGAATAAGGTTATACGCCCCCCTGAGGTCAAGCTTGGTAAACCAAGTAGCATTTTTCACCCTGGAAAACAGGTCAGAAATCAAGGGTAACGGGTATTGATATTTCACAGTAATATTGTTCAAGAGACGATAATCAATACACGGCCTTAATGAACCATCTTTTTTGGCCACAAAGAAAAAACCGGCACCTAAGGGTGAAGAGGATGGTCTGATATGACCCTTCTCCAATGATTCCTTGATATAAGACCGCATAGCGTCATGTTCAGGTACAGACAAGTTAAAAAGGCGACCTTTAGGGAATTTACTACCCGGCACTAATTCAATAGCGCAGTCATAGCTCCTATGGGGAGGCAAGGATGCAGATTTACTTTCGCTAAACACATCAGAAAAATCAAACAAAAAGTCAGGAACATCCTAGCCTGGGGGGAGGCAGAAAAAAACAGGAGTGTTGGTATTAACACATTGGCAGCCCCAACTGGCCACAGACACAGACTTCCAATCCAAAACAGGATTATGAGACTGCAACCAAGGGAAACCCAGCACGATAATGTCATGCAGATTATATAGAACCAAAAATTTGCAGCACTCCTGGTGATCAGGTTCAACCCTCATTATCACCTGAGTAGAAAACTGGGGTTTATTCTCAGCCAAAGGGGTAGAATCGATCCCAGTAGGGGAATAGACTTCTGTAGGGGTATCAAGGGAAACCCACAACGTTTAGCAAAATCATAATCCATCAGGTTAATAGCTGCTCCAGAATAAACGAAAGCCTGAGCAGAAAATGAGGACAGAGAGCATATCAGAGTGACAGTTAATAAAAACTTAGTCTGAACACTACCCAAGACAACTGAGCGTGCAAAACGTCTTCCCCGCTTAGGGCAGACTGAAATAGCATGAGAGGCAGCCGTGGAGCGTTCCCACGTTGGTCCCAGATGCCTCGTCACAGCCTGAGAAACTAACCACACCTAAAGATAGAAATAGGAACGCTATCTGCCCCGGAGTAGAACCCCAAAGATAATAGAAAGCCCCCAAACATGTAATGGCGGTTAGACAAGAGGAAATACTGACACAGAAAGAAAATAGTATGAGCAAACGCTGGGGCCCAAACTATCTAAATAGAAAAGGATAGGAAGGGTACTTACTGCAATCCCAGAAAACCCTGAAAAACACCAACTCTACTAATTTCAAAATCACCTGAGATCACACGACCTCTACCACCTAAATTAGCTCTCTGGTGTAACAAAATCAAAACAGCAGCCACTGAAAAAACTGGAAAAAGCAAAAGAACAAAACTCAGTGGCTGAACTAAACTGAGAAGGCAGAAGCCCCCGGAGGGGACCCAGAAGGCCCCCAAAGAAGTGCAGGACAAAATGCAAAAATATAGCACAAACACAAAAGAAGAAAAAGACTTATCTGGAAGCAGGAGATGCAGACACGACACAGCAGGCTACAAGGGAAACTGGAATGAAGGATTCAGACCAGAACAATTGATCACCGGCAACCCTGATGGGAAAATGACTCCCTTATATAAGACCAGTCAGTAACACCTGATTCCCAGTCCTCACAATCTTCACTAGTACCGCTTGTAACCACCAGAGGGAGCCTCTGCTCAGAACTCATCTCAAACCCATTCACAACACTGATCATTCAAAACCGAGAATCTGTGATTGGGGATGAGCGGAAGAGTTCTGGTACCTGATCCAAACTTTAGCCAAATTTCGGCTTTCTCTCTCCCTCTCTCTCACGGACTTCCCCCAGAACTCCGAACGTTGCAAAGGACTTATGGGAGAAGTCTGTGTTCGACATTTAACACCAGACACAAACTGTCTGGTACAAACCCTAAACTTTTAAGTTCGGGTTCGCTCATCTCTATCTGTGATGATAACAACAAAAAAACAGACATTACTTCAGCTTAGGCTGGCTTCACACTTACGTTGTGTAGCGCTGCGGATGGCAGCCTACTTCCTCCTTTCTTCCTCCGTTAAGCCAAGCCCACTGCCGCACCTCTTCCTTCAGCTCCACCTACGTCTGCATGCGTCCTGTGTACCCTATCTTTAACATTGGGTACGCAGGCCGTGCAGATGTATGCTGACGCATCCGCATGCTTCGTTTTGATGCTTCGACGAGCTGCACTGAACGTAACATCTACCGGGGACAGCCATCCTCTTCGACCGAGCGCACAGCTTCGGGATGGACGCACATGGAGACTGAACGCAACATGTTGCATTTTGTTGCGGTGCATCAAAACGACGCATGCGGATGCGTCGGCATACATCCGCATAGCCTGCGTACCCAATGTTAAAGATAGGGTACGCAGGACGCATGCAGACGTAGGTGGAGCTGAAGGAAGAGGTGCGGCAGTGGGTGGGGCTTGACGGAGGAAGTATGCAGCCCTCCTCAGCCTTGCGAACGCTAGTGTGAAACTAGCCTTATCCACACATACATTCTAGCTAATGGAGAGGTGACAAGCAAGAAGCCAAAAATGGAGGAAAACACTTTAAAGTGGTTATCTCAACTTCTTGTAAAAACAAGCAACTTTTTATTAGCAATCCTCTGCTTTCTGAAGAAAGGAAGGAATATCTATTTTGCATTTTTAATTTTGTGGCCTCTCTTCGAAGCAAGTAACGGTTCCGGCCAGTGGGGCAACTGTGTTGCTGGCATAAACTGTCAATGATCAGAAGTACCACTCTTTTCTCTTCCAGTTTTCTAGGGGGATGTGCATTCCTGATGACTTTCAGGTTGGATCAGCTGCATGGTGCACCATTGGCCTGAACAGTTCACTCCATGATGCTGCTCCTTAAGACAGAACATTAAACAAACTCTAAATATTAAAATAAAAAACACAAATTAGATATCTGATGATCCAATTTATCCAGATATGGGAAATCTACTTAAGTATTTGATGTGTTACTTTCAGAAAGACAAAGGGGTTGATGGTTAACAGCATTTTTGTTTGCCAACAAGTGCAGTTATGACACTTAAGGTACTGCCACACTAAGCATCCGCTAGCGATCTCGTTAGCGTGCATACTAATGAGATCGCTAGCGGGATCGTTTCTATATCGCTAATCTGCCACATTTAGGATATAGTTAACGAGCTATCGCCGTTAGCGATCTTCTTAACGACTTAGCGGTACAAAAGTACGCTAAATCGCTAAGAAAAGTGCCACACAGCGATTAGATACTTACCAGCGGGACGCCGACGAGAAATAGGGTCGGAACGATTCAGCGACGAGGAGATCACAGCAGAAGCTCGTCGCTGGAAGCTGCCGCACTGAACAATATCGCTAACGGATCGCTAAAATGATTTTTAGCGATCCGTTAGCGATATGTTTATGTGGCATACCTTTAGCTGTTCACTTGAGTTGCAGTTACTGCTGAGCAGTAATTAGAAGGCCATTTACAAGAAAGAAAGTACTTTAATAAAGCCCATTTCTAGAAGATGTGACTCAGAACATGGTAGCTATTACTGATGATGAATCTTTGAGATATGTATTTGCCAGTTTTGCTAAATTCTCCCCAAAAATTTGATTCACGATAAAGTTCCCTAATTGCTTGCAAAAATGTGTATTACACTCTAAGGTCTTCTTTGAGTACATTGAACCCCTATGAGCACTTTAATGCAAACAAGGCTTAACAATGTTCAAATGACCTCAACCTACCTAACTACCAAGCTAAGGTAAAATGGTTGGTACTTGGGGTAGCCGACATTGGTATTGAGTGGAATGTGTGGACATGTGTATAAAAAAAGATTGTGCATTTAAATTTCTGAAATGTGTAGATTTTTATTTTGTCTTAAAAAATTTGCTTCACTGTCTCACAAGCCAGGACAGGAGCAGAAACAGACAGGAGAGGGCCCTTATCCAGGAGCAATATACAGTATAGGCCCTTTGCAGTCCAGTAGCTCATCATAATACACAATTATTCCTGCTTTGGAGGTAAAAGTGGACCCCTTACCTCTTGGGTCGCCTTTGCACTGCAGAGGTTACTCCAATGTTATGTTGGCCCCTTAGCCAATAAGCACACTTTCTATGGCCCACAAGCCTTGGTTTCAGGATTTTTGCTTAGTAGAAAAATTAAAACAAAGGGATACTAAACTGTCCTCCTTATATGCAGTTTGTGAAAAATAAAAAATGCTTGCTATTAAAGAACTATTTCTGCTGTATATTACAGATCACAAAAATTCATAGTCACAGTGATTGACAACAATCCAGGTTCAGAACCCCCTCTCATTTGAATCTTTGGATTATTATTTACCAGTTCAATCCAATCATCTCTAGTAGTTATATATACATTAGGTGGTTATAAATCATGAACTACTTGTTAGAAAAATATTTAGAATTGAGAGTCCTCAGTGGTTGATACTTTTTAATGGCTAACTGAAAAGATGGTAACAAACTGCAAGCCTTCGAGACTACTCAGGTCTCTTCATCAGGCTAGCCTAAATTAGGTTTCACCACTGCTCCTTATGCTCTCTTGCTAAATGTCTATTAATGGATAAGCAAATTTTACCAAATGTCCCCCAGTGAAGAACACTGATCAGACCTATGCAATAAAACAAACAATAGGCACACATAGGGTAAGTATATTCAAAATAGTTATTAAAGGAGATGGAGATACAATAGGCTCGCCTTTTGGAGTTTTGCAGTGATGGGCACAAGAATAGTGTAGGTTTTGAAAGACGGGATGAGAATGCTGCCACTGGCGTTACTTTTCAGCTACATTTGCCAAGTCTAGCTCAGAGTAAAGCAATCAGAACCATAGGAAGATGTGAGAGGATGCCCCTCATAATCATAATGTGGGTACAAGACTTCCAAAAAACACAATAATTGTGATTAAAGATGAGCAGATTGTTTAGTTTGAATGAGTTTGAATTGAATTTCCTGAAATTCACAGTTTCATATGAATACGAGCCTTTGAGATTCAATTAAATGTTATCAACAAAAAAGTTGCTCAGCTCAATTTCCAACACTGCTGAAACATCAGCGAGCAGGTTTATGTCTTTTGTATAGCCATGTGGGCTTCCCCATAATGTCCTGCAGCTATGACATCTGGCGAATTATCCGAAAGGTATCAGAAACAATTTGCTTGAAGGCCCTTTATCATGTCACAGTGATTGAATACAAAACAAAAAAACATGGGGGGAAATAGAATGGTAGCGCCCATAGAATAAAATAAAATAATTTGTAAACAATTCAATTATGTGTAAATTATGAATGAATTATGAATTAATACATATGAATAGTAAAAAGGCATGCATAGGATTTCCAGATAAAATTAGGCTAAATGGATAATAGATGAAACAAAATATCTGCCAGAAAAGATTATACGAAAAGCATCCATCTTGTTGCAATTAAGTCAGGTTGCTACCAGAACCTATTCAGTGCTCATAGAGTGTGAGCCGAGTCATCATAGGAACTAGACAAAAGAAAACATTTGAAGCCAAGTCGCGCATGCACTAGTTGCAGCCTCTGCGTTAGTACAGAAACAGGAGTGCATCGCTCAAAAGCCAGATGATACCAAAAATAAAAGGTATAGAGCACTCCGATTCATGACAATATCTCAGAATTATGGTATAGCATCATGAATTTATAGGCTTGGACTGACCCACAGGGAACAGGAGAATCCTCCGGTGGGCCACCCCCTCTTATATGAGCAGTACTATATACTTTAATCACTATGTACAGACAAAGGCAACATCTAATTCATTTACCAATCTACCCCGTTCATTGTTACATGCATTTGTGACTGTGGATAATGTTATATTTGCATGTAGCTGAATAGTGGGGCCCTGGAGATGGTTACTGGTGCGCACTTGAGTGAATACCATCATCTAACATCCATGTTCTGGATTATTAAACTGTTTATCCTGACATGGTGTAAGGTAGGGTTTAGAAAATAAAGTTTAACATTATGTTGCACCCACTAATACTTGCATTCGTTGTACTTTTTTCAGTTCACAAACACTATCATTTTATTCCATAAGACTAAAAGCATTCGGGTTAAATGCATTCAAATTATATACTCCGTAGTCCTACCATCTGTGTGCATTTGTATATATGTGGCACTTTTTTAAAAACATTTGACAAAACAATTAATTTAACCTTCTGAACATCTTCTTATTCACCCCAGCCAACTTTTCTATCTACGGTAACTCAGGTGCACATATTTGATGCTGCCACAAAAGATGGCTGATAGATGATAGCATCCACAATACAGTCATCACACTGTACTGCAGGTAAATGATATTATCACATATTGGAATGCTCAGTACCCCTTAGTTTGGCATCATCTTTACTCTCTGGAGTAATGTACCGGGTTCATCATTCATCATTTTTACGCATATTTCTACGCTCGCTCAAACGTCTGTCAAGGCAAAAAACAGCTTACAGTTATTTTTAAAATTCAAAAATTTAGACCGATCCCCAAAAATAAGAGGGATCCTAGGTTCCACAGCAGGCAACCCAGCAAGATAGATAGCAATACCCCGAACTTCAGCAGCAAGCTGCTCGACACGATTGGACAAATGCTTGACCTCCATTGGGGAAAAAAATTCCTCCTCAGCCCCCAGAGAAAAAAAGAGGGAAAAAATGCAACAAACAAAAAAAAAATTTTCTGACAACTCTGACAATTTTTTTTTATACTATTTTTTTCCTTCTGTTGAGCACCATATAATTTCAGTATGGCCAGTGATGAGGTCAGCTCACTTACTTCAGGCCAGTCCATATCACCTGATAGCCAATCATCAATTACAGGTGGTGGATTTTGGCTGTTCAACATAGGTTCAATACCCTCAGCAACCACCAGAGGGAGCTTCAGCTCCGAAGTCGTCTCTAACATGTTCCCAACAGTTGTCCTTCACACAAAATATTGTATTTTAGGGCTGTTGCAATCTGCTTTTTGGCACCTTTTAGATAGCATTTACATACCTCTTGTTTTGTATTCCATCACGGTGACTTTAGAAAGGGGCCAACAAGCCTCAAAACGAGTCGTTTCTGAAACCTTCCCAACCTAGCACCATCACCATTATCAATCATCAATCTGCTTCTGAGTGTCCCTGTACCTACAACTGTCCTGGATATCGAGGGACATCTCTCTTACATTCTCCATTCGTTCCTCTTTGAGAAAGGGACTGCAATTAAATTCCACCTCCATGAAGAATTTTATAAATTATGAAAAAGGAAAACAAAAAAACACAATGTAACGAATTGAATTTTTCATAATTTATTTTCGTTCTATAGAAAGACTAATTATATTGGAGCCATGAATTTTACAGAATTTAACAGTGTTAATTTTGTTTGTTTCACAGGGGACCAGGAAAGTATAAATTCAGCTTTGGATAGATACACGGCACTTATTCCAGGAGAAGTTTGTTCTCACAGCCAAGTCCCTATTGTGGAATGCACGTATATTGTAAGTTGCATCTATTACACGTTATCCATTTTATTCTTTGAAAAAAAAACAGTTACTAATTCAATGAATAATCATAGTGCTGATGGCTAGGGAGCTGCTACAGATATTGTATAAGTAATGACTAGAGATGAGCGAACCCGAATTGAAAAGTTTGTGGTTCGTACCAGACAGTATGTGTCCGGTGCTAAAATCCAAACATGGACTTCAAAAGGAAATTAGTTGCGAAGTTCGGTGTTCCGAGTGAAGCCTGGGAGGGAAGAGAGAGATTTCAATGGATCTAGGGTTCTGGTTCAAATTCAGGTAACATTCTGGTTCCCAAAATGAACATTGGAATAAAGTTTGTACCCGATGACCAAACGCTTATATATACACTACTCAAAAAAATAAAGGGAACACTTAAATAACACATCCAAGACCTGAATGATTGAAATATTCTCATTGAATACTTTGCTCTGTACAAAGTTTAATGTGCTGGCAACAAAATCACACAAAAATCATCACTCTACATCAAATTTATTAACCAATGGAGGCCTGGATTTGGAGTCACCCATAAAATTAAAGTGGAATGTAATGTCCTTAAAACAAGTCAAAATGATGCTCAGTAGTGTGCGTGACCTCCACATGCCTGTATGACCTCCCTACAATGCCTGGGCATGATCCTGATGAGGCTGCGGATGGTCTCCTGAGGGATCTCCTCCCAGACCTGCACTAAAGCATCTGCCAACTCCTGGACAGTTTGTGGTGCAACGTGACGTTGGTGGATGAAGCGAGACATGATGTCCCAGATGTGCTCAATCGGATTCAGGTCTGGGGAATGGGCAGGCCAGTCCATAGCTTCAATGCCTTCATCTTGCAGGAACTGCTGACACACTCCATCCACATGAGGTCTGGCATTGTCCTGCATTAGGAGGAACCCAGAGCCAACCGCACCAGCAAATGGTCTCACAAGGGGTCTGAGGATCTCATCTCGGTACCTAATGTCAGTCAGGCTACCTCTGGCGAGCACATGGTGGGCTGTGCGGCCCTCCAAAGAAATGCCACCCCGCATGATTACTGACCACTGCCAAACCTTTCATGCTGAAGGATGTTGCAGTCAGCAGATCGCTCTCCACAGCGTCTCCAGACTTTGTCACGTCTGTCACATGTGCTCAGTGTGGACCTGCTTTCATCTGTGAAGAGCACAGGGCACCAGTCATGAACTTCCAATCCTGGTGTTCTGTGGAAATGCCAAGCATCCTGCATGGTGTTGGGCTGTGAGCACAACCCCCATCTGTGGACATCGGGCACTCAGACCATCCTCATGGAGTTGGTTTCTAACCGTTTGTGCAGACACATGCACATTTTGTGGCCTGCTGGAGGTCATTTTGCAGGGCTCTGGCAGTGCTCCTCCTGGTCCTCCTTGCACAAAGGCAGAAGTAACGGTCTTGCTGCTGGGTTGCTGCCCTCCTACGGCCCCCTCCACGTCTCCTGGTGTACTGGCCTGTCTCCTGGTAGTGCCCCCAGCCTCTGGACACTACACTGATTCACACAGCAAACCTTCTTGCCACAGCTCGCATTAATGTGCCATCCTGGATGAGCTGCACTACCTAATCCACTTGTATGGGTTGTAGAGTCTATCTCATGCTACCACTAGTGTGAAAGCACAACCACCTTTCAAAGTGACCAAAACATCAGCCAGAAAGCATTGGTACTGAGATGTGGTCTGTGGTCCACACCTGCAGAACCACTCCTTTCTTTAGTGTGTCTTGATAATTGACAATAATTTCCATCTGTTGTCTATTCCATTTGCACAACAGCATGTGAAATTGATTGTCAATCAGTGTTGTTCCTAAGTGGACAGTTTGATTTCACAGAAGTTTGATTTACTTGGAGTTATATTCTGTTGTTTAAGTGTTCCCTTTATTTTTTGAGCAGTGTATATATATATATATATATATATATATATATATATTATATATTGTGAGACAGTGAAGGAATATGTGTTGAATGGGGTGTACATTTCACCTAGGTACTGTGCTGTATGGTATAAGGGAAATGTGTGGCTTTGTAAACTTAGTGGTAGAGAAAGGTCACTACACCTCACATTCAACACACACTTGCAGCTCAGGCCTGAAACCATTCAGCTGTTAATTAGGAGACCAGAAGTAGGTGTCTGCAAACACAGTCTGAGAGCTGGCTTAGTCTGGACACAGGAAGGTGTTGTGTCCCGGCACGAAGAAGCAGTCTCCAGAGTGTGGAGCTATCTCAGTCTGGGTGCAGGAAGTACCCCGGCCACAGGAGTAGTCTCAGTGAGAATCCGTGCGAATAGCGGCTGAATAGGAGTGGATCTCTCTCAAGTCTGGACGCTGAAGGGGCCTTCAGACACAAGGAGGAGTATCTGTGAAACTCCATACTGGTAACATATATCATATGTGTTGTTTTGGGCACAGACTGGTAGAGTCTGGACCCGGATAAACAGGGAAATCGATCTATGTGTAATTAGTGGCTAGACAAGCCTAGGTTTTCTGTTTATGCTTTATTTTTATCTGTTTGCTGTGGACTTTAATAAAGCTGGTTGCGGCCAGTTTTCACCAGAACTGCTGTCTGAATGAACTGTTTTCGTGTCACTCTGTCTACCCAGACAGCGATCTAGAGCTATATCCCTGGAAATGTTACAATTGGCGGAGAATGCTGGGGCAGCGCAGTGGCTGATACAGTTAGTGCTGGAGTGTGCGTGCGGCACAGTGGCTTAGAGACAGCAATAAAGGTGAAGTCTGTTGAAATAGCAGCAGAGAGAAAAAAAAAAAAGTGTGTCAGCAGAAACGTCTGTTTGGAGCAGTCTTAAAGAGACAGGAGCCCTAATAGACTTTGCAAAGAAAAAAAAAAAAGTGTCTGCACAGCAGAGCTGAATTTTTCTATGGAAAAGACTGTAGAGTGTGTATGTCTTGAGTCGAAGACTGCCGTTGTTGAGACAGAGAAGTCTGACAGCATGGATGACAGCATGGAGGCGCTGTTTGAACAAATGGCGCAAGTTTATGTGCAACATAAGACTGCCGTGGTTGAGACAGATAAGTCCGGCAGTATGGAGGGGCTCATTGAGTACCTGGTCCAGGTCCAGCGGATCATGGAGCAGCAGCGCCTGCAGCACCAGCAGTACATGCAGCAGGTCCAGCGGAGCATGGAGCAGCAGCGCCTGCAGCACCAGCAGTGCATGCAGCAGCACCAGCAGCAAATCCTGCAGCAGCAGCAGGTGAATAACCGGGTGTTGGAGCAGATTGCAGCTCTCAGCACCTCGTCCCAGAGTAATGTTGTGAAGGCACCTGCCTTGTCCGCTGTAAAGAAGGCGGTAAGACGGTCCCTGAAAAAGATGACACCTTGTGATGATGTGGAGGAATATCTTACTAAGTTTGAAGGACTGGCAGAGAAGGAGAATCTGCCCCTATCTGAATGGGCCATGATGGTCGCACCCTATCTGATTGGAGTGCCCCAGGTGGCCTATGCTGACCTGAGCGAGCAGGACAGCCAAGACTATGCCAAGCTGAAAGCGGAGATTCGTACCCGGATGGGTGTTACGGTGACAGCCCGTGCCAGGGGAGTTCATGACTGGAGATACAGTTGGGAGTCTGCAGTCAGCAGGCCTGATTATGGAGTTGAAAAGGTGATAGTGAACCGCTACACCCGAGCATGTCCTCCTGAGGTACAGCCGTCTGAGAGGTTGTCACTTCAGAGTTCCCGGACGCCGAACTCTCCCGGTAAGAGCGTTCCAGCTGTTGGGGACATGGGGTATGCTGATAAGCGGGTTCAGGCCCGAGGGGACATATGGGAGGGTGATTGTGGTGGACAGTGTTGGAGATGTCGTGAAATTGCTTCCGGCTGTTCACTAGAGGGGGAGCCTATGTGCCGTGATGTTGGCAGGTCCCTCTCTCCCTGCGCAGAACCTGTGTGTGTGTCCACCTCAGCCGAAGAGACTGGACCACAGGTGTCCCGGTGGTTGTAAATGACTGCCCAGCACAGGCCCTCTTGAACTCAGAGAGTCCAGTGACTTCCGTATGTGACAGCCTGAATGATAGGGACTTCATCCCTGATAAGCACCTGAGTATGGTGTGCATCCATGGAGACACCAAAGTCTACCCAGAGACTGCCGTGGACTTGGTCCCCAAACTCGGGGAGGTTTCATATGAAGTGGGGGTAGTGAAGAACCTGGTGCACCCCGTCATATTGGGTAATGACTTTCCCCAGTCTAAGGATCTCTGGGGGAGAAATGTTTCTGATGGACAGTGTGATGAAGCTCCTACTGAGGGTGCGCAGTCCCGAGGGGCGGAACACAATGTTAGTGGGCCGTTAAACTTGTGTGATGATGATGATAATGATGACCATGATAATGATGCTGATGCTGATAATGATAATGATGATGATCATGATAGTGATGATGATACTGATCATAGTCATGATAATGATGTTGATAATAATGATGACTGTGATAGTGATGAAATTCCTTTGCAGGTGATGTTGGGAGACGAGGATGGTGGTTCTCGGGAACCGAGTGTCCCTGACTTGCCTGTGTCCTGTGACAATTTTGAGAGTGAGCAGTGGCGAGACCCCACTCTTAGGACGGCACAGGAAGATATGATTGTTCTAAATGAGGTTTCCCAGGAGCCTGGCTCTGAGGAGAGGTTTCCTCATGCTGCCATGGACAATAGCCTATTGTATAGGGACACTGAAGTCCAGGGAGAGGTCGTGAGTCAGCTCCTAGTACCTGAACTATATAGAAGTATAGTGCTGGGGTTGTCACATAGTCACATACTTGAGGGACCAGATGGTGCAGTTAATGTTGTGGATGACATGTTAACTAAGGTTCCAGATCAAGATGTGAATGAAAATGAATTGTATAACCCTGACAGTGAGCAGGATGTGAATGAAAATGAATTGTATAACACTGACAGTGAGCAGGATGTGAATGAAAATGAAGGGTATAGCCCTGACAGTGAGCCAGATGTGACTGAAGAAGTAGAGTGTAGGACGGACGGTAGGGCTTCTGGGCATGTCTTGCCAGAAGAGCCTAAGGTGGGGAACTAGAGAAAAGTGAAAAACCCCTATACCTTCTGTGATAGTTGGTGACACATGGTCAGTGCACCAGGGACAGGAGGTACGTGAGTTTCTGAGGAAGAGTCAGCAGAAGTGTTCTGATGTGCCGGGTCGTACTTCTCTGGCCAGGCACTATATCGAAACTGAGCCCGGCCCTAAGGTCAAGATGAAACCGTGCAGGATACCCGAGGCCCGCAGAGAGCATAGGCCTGGGAGGGTACAGGGTAGTGCGGATGCTTCAGATGAAGAGAAAGCTGATGTTGGCTATGACTCAGGTGAAGATACAAATGACAGTGGTGAAGATGAAGCTGATGAGGGCCATGACTGGTCCAGAGTTCACTGTCTCTGTTGGATTGTTGACCAGCCCTCCGGTCTGGATGACCAGCCCTCCGGTCTGGAGAAGAGGGAGGGGATATGTGAGACAGTGAAGGAATATGTGTTGAATGGGGTGTACATTTCACCTAGGTACTGTGCTGTATGGTATAAGGGAAATGTGTGGCTTTGTAAACCTAGTGGTAGAGAAAGGTCACTACACCTCACATTCAACACACACTTGCAGCTCAGGCCTGAAACCATTCAGCTGTTAATTAGGAGACCAGAAGTAGGTGTCTGCAAACACAGTCTGAGAGCTGGCTTAGTCTGGACACAGGAAGGTGTCCCGGCACAAGAAGCAGTCTCCAGGAGTGGGAGCTGGCTTAGTCTGGACACAGGAAGGTGTCCCGGCACAAGAAGCAGTCTCCAGGAGTGGGAGCTGGCTTAGTCTGGACATAGGAAGGTGTCCCGGCACAAGAAGCAGTCTCCAGGAGTGTGAGCTATCTCAGTCTGGGTGCAGGAAGTACCCCGGCCACAGGAGTAGTCTCAGTGAGAATCCGTGCGAATAGCGGCTGAATAGGAGTGGATCTCTCTCAAGTCTGGACGCTGAAGGGGCCTTCAGACACAAGGAGGAGTATCTGTGAAACTCCATACTGGTAACATATATCATATGTGTTGTTTTGGGCACAGACTGGTAGAGTCTGGACCCGGATAAACAGGGAAATCGATCTATGTGTAATTAGTGGCTAGACAAGCCTAGGTTTTCTGTTTATGCTTTATTTTTATCTGTTTGCTGTGGACTTTAATAAAGCTGGTTGCGGCCAGTTTTCACCAGAACTGCTGTCTGAATGAACTGTTTTCGTGTCACTCTGTCTACCCAGACAGCGATCCTAGAGCTATATCCCCTGGAAATGTTACAATATATATATATATATATATTTTATGTATATATTATATTATAAAATATATATATATATATATATATTCTACAAATTATATAATTAGAATTAACAACATTTCTTATGAAAATTAGAATATCCAATATATACATGGGAATTTGGTCATCAGTTTTTATACAACAAAGCCATTACTTGAGAGACGTACAATGTCTCTAGCAGATCCCTAGCCATCAGCATTAGTATTATTCATTGAATTAGCAACTGTGTGTTTGTTTAAATTAATTTTCAATAAAATTGATATTTTCTATAGCTTTACAGACTTTTGGATCTCTTTTTTTTTAGAATTTTGAGTCACTAGGATTTTCTGATCGATATGCACATCTGGAATTATGTAGGAATTCTATTTTATCCTATAGTAGTTACAGTAAAAGCTGAGAGAACACTCAGCTGTTTACACAGCTTACATAGCTTGATACAAGTTTCTGTCACCAGTTTGGTAGGCAGAAAATCAGTACAGGTGACTGCTTCTAGTGCACATAGTTGAAAACTGTATTGAGAGGAATAGTCCTGAAGAACGAATCCCATCTTCATTCTTCAGGAGCATACTGTTCCACAGCCTAATGGCTTCATATGTTCTGGGGGATAGTGTGCTCCTGATGATTTACAGTTCAAACCAGAGCCATGGTTGTTCCTCTGTTCTTAACTCTGCAGTCTCTGATAGTGAATCATTGTAAATGCATTGGAGGAACACAGTGATGCTCAAGCGGGCTGAATCTAGTATGAAAGAAATGCTCGCAAGCTGCATTGGAACCAGTGTACTAGCGTTTCACTACTAGCGTTTCACTCCTTGCCTAGGAGACTCACACCACCAGATTGACTGCAGAGGTGGCCGGTAACCTAGGCAATAATTAGTAAACAATATAATTATAAATCACTCCACTCTTGAGAACAGAAAGGATTTTTAACAGTAAACTGTATGATCTTGAAGAAGATGAGACAACCTCCTTAGATAGAGTAATTACTATACTCTATTTGCTGGATACTTTTGTTTCTTAAGTGCTGTAAATGTTTGCAAATTTAGTAACTTATTTTAAAATGTAAAACAACATGTCAACAATTATCAAAAATGTTTCTTTCTATTTTCCAGGATGAAATATGTACTAGCTTATTTCAAAGTCCTGAGCTGGCTGACTGTGTTTTACGTTTGGATGCCAGTCACTACATTGACATCTGTAAACAGTCTTACTGCGCGTGTAACAGAACTGATTCCCAGGCTTCATTTTGCATTTGCAGCACCCTGTCTGAATATTCCAAACAGTGTGCTAATGCTTATGGAAAGCCAGAAAACTGGAGGAACAAAGGATTCTGCGGCAAGTATCAGAAATTTATGAAGACATGTATTTCCCTTACATTCTTTAACGGTTTTATAGTCTACATCAGGTGTGGGGAACCTCAGGTCCCAGGGCCATTTACGGCCCTCGATGACCTTTAATCCGGCCACCGGGCAGATTCTCAGGGACCGCTGTGCTTTGTCAGGGAGCTGTTTTTTGATTGCCAACAGCTCATTAATTTATTCTTGCTCTGTAAGTACACATGTAGTGTTCTCTACTGAAAACTGAAGGGCATGCAATGAAAGATTACGTCCTGACACCAGTGCCAGAGTCAGGATGTACTTTGTGGGCGGAGTTTGTATGGCCCCTGAAGGATGGTATAAATATCCAAATGGCCCTTGGCAGAAAAAAAAAAAAAACCACCCCTGGTCTACATGCTTGACACGGAATATAATCACCCTCATAAGTTTTTGTTGATAAATGGGCTCACATATATCTAAACACAGCAACTTCATAAGTCGTGAATGGGCAGATTCTGTCTCGCTGGGTGAGGGAGAAACTAGGTGCACAACAATGGGAAGAGGGTAGGGGAGCCCAAACACTAGGAAAAGGGGGAGTGGAGACCTCTAGGCAGAACTGACAACACCCTGTCTGCCCTAACATCCCTAAATAGGTTCCACATCTATCGCTGAACAGAAACCTAATCCCTGACTGCCGCTATCAATAGGCCCTGGATAGGGAGGGAGCAGGGTGAGTGCTAGACAGCCCCCACTGCAAGTAAAGACAAAGCAGGAAGACAAACGAGGGAATACATTTAGCATGAGATGACACAAAAGAGCTCACACCAGCAATCCTCCAAGAGGCTCCAAGAAGAAACTAGTCAACTTCTAGCACTTCCGACAGACAGAGGTAAATAGAGCTTACACCAGCGCCTTGCTGAAAGGACTCAGGATATTTAAACATTCAGCAAGGTTGTGTCAATAAGCAGCAGAAGGTGGAGTTTGCTGCTAGGTCCTAAATGGAGAAGGATGTGATACCATAACAGAGTTGAAAATCAAGCAAGTGTTTGCAAAGCCAGGCGCAAAGACCTTCTACAGCCGGATCCAAAATGACTGTCTATCACACCTGGCACACCCGTGACAGGTTCAATTTGCTTTAGAATCCAACATTTGGTTTATTAAAATAGAGCCAACAGAGATTGATATTCAAAGAGAAGAAAAGAAGAGTTGACTTTTCTGGCTAAGACTAGATATTTTGCAAAAATGAAGAGGAGCTATTCCTCAGAAATTCAAAGGAGACTATTATCTATTAGGCTATGTGTCTAAATCAAGACTTTGGTGTCGCAATGTGACATAACTAGTGAGGAGCAAACGTGCTCGCCACTACTCGTTACTCGCCTGAGTATCACTGTACTCGGTTGTACTCGGCGAGCACCGAGCATTTCGGGTATTATTCGGCAGGAGCTTGGGTCTCTGCCCTGCAATTTTGGCGCTCCTTAGAGCACCAATGAACATGCAGGGATTGTCAGCCACGCACTGTAATGCCACAGCCATCTTTGTTGTGGTATTACAGTGATTGCCTGACGGCACAGCTTCATCAGGTCTATAAGAGACCGGACGCCGCCCTGCTTGACGCATTCAGATCCAGATTCAGACAGTGTAGGGAGAGCTGCTGCCAAGATAGGGAGAGATTTGTGCTTTTATTAGTTAGTGTGGGTCTACCATTGCTCAATCCACAAATCCAGCTAAACCAACAGTCCTTTTAAGGGCTAATTAGGGGATATATAGATTGCAGTGCTAGGTAGGCTGTGGAGTCTATGTGCGCATATCCACATCAGTGCAAGACATGCAGACACTGTATGTGAGTGTATAGATCTGACTGCATACTTCAAAAACATCTATTACTGTCTGGTGCTGCCTATTATATATATATATATATATATACCTAGCTGCAGGTGTCCGTGGCTAGGATTATTTTTTTTTTGCACCCGAATCCTGCTAATTTTATTACAAAGTAATCCAGAGACCCCATTTTTTTCTACATTTATTCGCTTGGTCCACAATGCCAGGTCATTTTAATACAACAGCTTGAAAATCTGGCAATTTAAAACTGCTTTTTTTGTCCCAGGCATCAGATCTGAGTGCGCAGAAAATCCTGTTTTTTATTTGTTACTGTAGTATTTTTTGGAGTGTCTTACAACATTTTTGGCCACCATTTTGCTGACCAAAAAATCTTAAGGTGGCCAAAAAATATTTATCTATAGTTCTTATATTTATCACTGTGTTTTTAAGGCCACAAGCATCGCATATCATTGCGATAACTATTTTACAATTTTAGTACTCAAAAAATTTTTTTTTTAGTGTCATAGCCTAGTTATTGACACAATTTTGGTGGTCCCAAAAAATCCAGCCCACATATGTAACAGTGTTCTATCGCCGTCAGATGCCAGATCTATCTGTGGTCTACAAATTGTGGCATTTCCAGCCTATATTCCACTGTATTTGCTGTCTGTTACCCTAGTTCTGTACAATATTTTGGAGTATAAACTAAAAAAATACAGGCTACATAGAGTGACCAGTGTGGTATCTGTGTCAGACTCCTATCTCTCTGTGTACCAAAAATTGTGGCATGTCAGGGAAACATTACCCTTTTTTTGCTGTGTCTTACCCTATTTCTAGACAATCTTTTTGGGTAAACATTTTTTAAAAATAACTCCAGGGCACATATTGAACAGTCTGTTATCTCCGTCAAATGCCAGGTGTATCTGTGCTCTACAAATAGTTGCTTTTCTGGCCTACCTTGCCCTTTTTTTTGTCTGCTACCCTAGGTCTAGTATACACTATTTTGGCCTAAAAAATAAAAAAATACCAGCCTCATACTGAACAGTCTGGTATCTCAGTGGCATGTCTCATCTATCTGTGGGCTAGAAAGTGTACTTTTGAGCCTTCCTTTCAGCTTTTTTTGCTGTGTGTTACCATAGCTCAAAACTGTTTTTTTGGTGTAAAAAATACAAAAAGACCAGCGACTTATTGAACAGTCCGGTATCTCTGTGGCACGCATCATCTATTTGAGGGCTACAGAGTGTGCTTTGGAGGCTACCATTCACCTTTATTTGCTGTGTGTTACACTAGCTGTAAACACTATTTAAGGCTAAAAATTTAAAAAATACTGCCCACATATTAAACAGTGTCGTATCTCTGTCAGACGACTGAGCTATTTGTGGCCTACAAATTGCGGCAATTCAGGCCTACATTCCACTGTATTTGCTGTCTGTTACTCTAGTTCTGTAAAATATTTTGGGGTATAAGCTAAAAAAATTCAGGCTACATAGAGTGACTAGTGTGGTATCTGTGTCAGACTCCTTCCTTTCTGTGTGCTAAAAATTGTGGCATTTCTGGGCTACATTAGACAGTTTTTTCTTCATCTTACCACAGTTATTGACAGTGACAGCAGTTTGTTAAACAAATAAAGTACATTCCAGATATTTGAAAGTGCGTTATGCCCGCACACGGATTACATCTAATTTTGCTCCAAATTGAGACTTTTTTATTGATCGTTGAAAATATTGTACTACATTTAAAATGGCAAAGGCACGTGGCAAGGGACGGGGAACTGGACGTGATGGTGATGGTGCATGCAGAGGGCAAGCTGCAATTGTGCCACAACAAACACCCACATTTTATTGCAACAGATTCCTGTCAGAATTCATAGGGGACGGCAGAAGATCATTTTTGACACCAGAGGTAGTTGGTTGGATGGCGGATAATACTTCCAGTCAGTTTGGCACCACCACCAGCACCCTGTCTTCCTGTCTTCCACACGGTCAAGTCTGACTAGCCAAGAGTCTGGACCGCATATTCCTCACCCTGATTCTCCTTCCACCTCCCATGACAAGTGCCTGCAGACAACTGATACCACACTTGGACACTCCGAAGAGCTGTTCAGTTGTCCATTTATAGATTCTGGCCTCTCGCCTGGTCCACTTGAAGCGGGGCAAACTGAGATTGCATGCAGCGATGCCCAAATATTTGAGCAGCCACATTCACACGAAGGCGACAGTGGGAATGTGTCACAAGAGGTGGACGATGATGAGACACAATTGCCAGAAAGTCAGGAGGAGGACCAGGGTGCGGAAGTGGAAGAGGTGGTGGTGGAAGATATAGTAACTGACCCAACCTGGCAGGAGGACATGCAGAGCGAGGACAGCAGCACACAGGGGGAGGGGGGCGTAGCACCACAACAGGCAGGAAGAAGCACTGTGGTGGCCGCAGACAGAAAGCGGGCAACCGTTCCTCGTAACACCAACATGACAGAAGTTGTCATTAAAGTAAAAGGTTGTCGCCAGCAGCACAGCAATTGAATGCACGTTCAAAGTCCAATGACCCAATTGGAAAGCAAACCATTGAATGTAAGAAAGAACAGCATTCTATACGGGTGATTATGAAGAATTCAAAGCTTTATTCTGCCATGATGCAACGTTTCAACCCAAATGGGTCTTTATCAAGCCCCAAAAACGCAATATATACCACCTGCCATGCCCACATCAGCAGAGGTAGCAAAACTACCAGCCTGACCTCCACCAGCATGATCAGGCACATGGCAGTGAAGCACCCGACTTTGTGGGCTGAACTCCAGAGTCCAGGAACAGTATCTGCGAGTGACACCACAGCTTATTCCACTGTTGTGCGTGGAAGCTAATCCCCTGTCCATGGTGCCTGCGAAGATGCCTAATGCCCTGCACCTGTCATTGCACACACTCAACTACCACCAACAGCAAGCACGTCCACATCCTTGTACGAGATCAGCCTTCGGTTGTCCATATCCTATTCATTGGAATGAAAGCGGAAATACGCAGCCAACGCCCCACAGGCCACAGTACTAAATTCACACATTTCTCGCCGGCTTGTGCTCGAAATGTTGGCTTTTAGGCTTGTGGAGACCAAAGCTTTCCACAACCTGATGGGGGCGGCCGTCCAAGGTACTCTGTCCCCAGCTGGCACTTTTTTTCCCGGTGTGTCGTCCCAGCATTACACAAGCACGTGTCTCACAACATTACCCGTGCCCTCAACAATGCAGTTACAGGGAAAGTACACTTAACCACAGACAAGTGGAAAAGTGCTTCTGGGCACATCTCCCTGAGGGCACATTGGGTTAAAATAGTGGATAGTGGAAGCCTTGACCCAGTCTGACCTTGGGATGGAACACATCCTACCAACGCTGAGGATTGTGAGTCCTAGCTCAATCAGGGTTGCCCCCACAGTCTACAGCTCCTGCATGTCATCCTCCTCCTCTTCAGCCTGCATCTCTGAAATGACCACATCAGTTGCAAGCTGGAAGCACTGCAGCACTGCCTCAGCCAAGTGTCAACAGGCTGTGCTGAAGCTAATATGCTTAGGTGACAAACCTCACAATGCTGAAGAGTTGTGGACAGCTCTTAAAGAGCAGGCAGATATGTGGCTGACACCACTAACCCTACAGCCAGGCATTGTGATGTGTGACAATGTCCATAACCTGGTGGCGGCTCTGAGGCGAGGCGAGCTCACACACGTACCATCCCTGGCCCATATGCTTAACCTAGTGGCTCAGCGGTTTATTGAAACCTATCTGGAGCTGCCGGATCTGCTTCTGAAAGTTCGCTGGTTGTTAGTTCATTTTAGAAAGTCAGCTAGAGCTTCACCTGCCCTTTCCATGTTTCAGCAGTGTTTGCAGTTTCCGGCTCACCGATTGTTGTGTGATGTCCACACGCGTTGGAACTCTACACTGCATATGCTGGAAAGGATTTGTGAGAAGAAGAGGGCCGTTGTTGAGTGCCAGCATCAACAAGGGCGTCGGTATTCAGTTCAGACTCCACACATAAGACCTCAGGAGTGGACATGGATGTCAGACATATGTACCATCCTACAAAACTTTGAGGAGTCCACCAAGATAGTGAGTGGCGATGACGTCATAATTAGCATCACCATCCTGCTTCTCTGTATTCTGAAAAGCTCTCTGCTCACAATCAAAGAGGATGCATTGCAGGCGGAGCATGATAAGATGGAGCAAGGAACCATACAGGGTGATTACACACAGGACAGCCTCATGTCATCCCAATGTGGATTGGTTGACAGTGAGGAAGAGGAGGAAGAACAACATCTACTTTCCTGCGCTATAGACAGTACTACAAGCACAACTGTCATACCGTCTGTTCAGCATGGATGGCCTGAGGACAGGGAGGAGGACGAGAACAGCATGGTCAGTAGTCCTGTTGGTGAGGACATGGAAGGCTTGCCAGTTATCAGTCTGGCAAACATGACAGACTTTATGCTGCACTGCCTTTCCCATGACCCTCGCATTATCAAAATTTTTGCGGACACTCAGTACTGGTCGTGACACTTCTAGACCCACGCTACAAGGAGAACTTTCAATCTCTTATTCCAGAGTCAGATAGGTGTATTAAAATGATGCAGTAACAGAGGGCCATTGTTGCAGAATTACTGAAAAAATTCCCATCTGAAAACGCTGGTGGCAGAGGTCACAATTCATTTGCCAACCAAGGAGTAGAGGCAAGCGAGACCCAACTACAATCCAACAGAGGCAGGGGAACACTGGGAAAGTACTGGGACACTTTTCTCAGAACCTCCCATCACCCTGGCCCAGAGTCGCGGGGTAGTCTCACAAAGCCTGGAAAGTTTGGGTAGATGTTGAAGGAGTACCTTGCTGACCGTACCAACGTCCTCCATGATTCCTCTGTGCCTTTTAATTATTGGGTATCCAAGCTGGACACGTGGCATGAACTGGATCTCTACTAGAGATGAGAAGTGTTCGAAGCGAACTGTTCGCCAATCTCAAATTCGAGCTGTTTTGGGCGGTGTTCGAGTCATTCGACAAACCCTAACTATTTGGAAAAAATTCGGCTGTTCGAGGTTATGTTCGATAACTGTTCATGCACCTAAATCGTCACTGGATTTTTTCACAGTTATGCTGAGAATCACTGTTAAAACACATTTTGAGTGTCCAGCGTGGCAGGGGGAGGGGCATGGCATGGATCTCTGCAGAGATAATGAAGATCTCCATTTTTTTTTCTCTTTCCTGCATTTCCAGTGGGTGGTGCAGTCTGTCAGCCTATCAGCAGCGCACACACGGAGCGAGGTGCTTTTTTTTCACACAAGCAAGGGCATGTGTCATTGGCTGTGTATGTCACATGTACTTGCCCTATACGTCCCAGCCATTTCCCCCCTCGCCACCACTTTCTCACTGCTGCAGCTCAGTGTTAGACGGCACTGATGCTGTTAGCGCTATATTGTGTGTGCATTGTGCAACTGCGACTTGCAAGTGAAATAGCTGAGAAATAGAGAGGAAGGTTTAGGGAGTAGGGACCAGTTCGTAATTGCAGCCCTTTTGAGGGCTACGTTGCATCAGTTCCTAGCAGTTTTAGCAGGCAGGTCTGTGCTCAGTCTTATATAGACAGATAGGTCAACTTGGGACAGTGACTATTTGTAATTGCAGCCCTTTTCAGGGCTAGGTTACAGCAGTTGCTATCACTTTTTATCAGTTACACCAGCGTTCAAATCACTCCTAATTATTCGCTGCATCTATCCTGTTCAATAATTGTGTGCATAGTAGCAGTGTGTGCTACTCATTCTATTTGGCCAACTATACTAAGCTACACCAGCGTTCAAATCACTCCTAATTATTCGCTGCATCTAGCATATTCAAGAATTGTGTGCATAGTAGCAGTGTGTGCTACTCATTCTATTAGACCATCTAAGCTAAGCTACACCAGAGTTTAAAAAAAAATAATTTTTATCTGCATCTTGCCTGGACAATAATTTTGGGCATAGTAGCAGTGTGTGGTACTAATTCTATTAGGCCATCTATACAAAGCTCCACCAGAGTTTAAAAAAAAAAAGAATTTCTATCTGCATCTTGCCTGGACAATAATTTTGGGCATAGTAGCAGTCTGTGGTACTCATTGTATTAGGCCATCTATACAAAGGTCCAGCAGCATTGAAATACTCATAATTTTTTGCTGCATCTTGCCTGTAGAATAATTGTGGGCATAGTAGCAATCTGTGGTACTCATTGTATTAGGCCATCTATACAAAGCTCCACCAGCGTTCAAATACTAAGAATTTTTTGCTGCATCTTGCCTGTAATATAATTGTGGGCATAGTAGCAGTCTGTGGTACTCATTGTATTAGGCCATCTATACAAAACTCCACCAGCGTTGAAATACTCATAATTTTTTGCTGCATCTTGCCTGTAGAATAATTGTGGGCATAGTAGCAGTCTGTGGTACTCATTGTATTAGGCCATCTATACAAAGCTCCGCTAGCCTTAAAAAAAGAAAGAATTTCTAGCTGCATCTTGCCTGGACAATAATTTTGGGCATAGTAGCAGTCTGTGGTACTCATTCTATTAGGCCATCTATACAAAGCTCCACCAGAGTTTAAAAAAAAAAAATTTCTATCTGCATCTTGCCTGGACAATAATTTGGGGCATAGTAGCAGTCTGTGGTACTCATTGTATTAGGCCATCTATACAAAGCTCCACCAGAGTTGAAATACTCATAATTTTTTGCTGCATCTTGCCTGTAATATAATTGTGGGCATTATAGCAGTCTGTGGTACTCATTGTATTAGGACATCTATACAAAGCTCCGCTAGCCTTAAAAAAAAAAAAGAATTTCTATCTGCATGTTGCCTGGACAATAATTTTGGGCATAGTAGCAGTCTGTGGTACTCATTCTATTAGGCCATCTATACAAAGCTCCACCAGAGTTTAAAAAAAAAGAATTTCTATCTGCATCTTGCCTGGACAATAATTTTGGGCATAGTAGCAGTCTGTGGTACTCATTGTATTAGGCCATCTATGCAAAGCTCCACCAGAGTTTAAAAAAAAAAGAATTTGTATCTGCATCTTGCCTGTAGAATAATTGTGGGCAGAGTAGCAGTCTGTGTTTAGATGTTTAGTGCTGACGATGCCATTATCAGCATGACTATCCCGGTGATTTACATGCTGGCGCAGATGTTAAACAGAATTCGGAGTCAGGTGGTGGAACAAGAGGAGGAAGTAGAGGAGGAGGAGTTGTATGCGGAAGGGTTAACATCTGCAAGGTCCAGACGGTCGGCAGCACCAAGGCGGCTGGCATGGGAGGGTGAAAGAGAGGGATTAACCAGGGAGCATGGTAGCAACCAAACTAGTGAGGAAGGTGCAGAAGCCCAGGAAGAAGTGGAGGACGAACTGGCGATGGGCATGGAAGAGTCATCAGATGAGGGAGACCTTGATCACATTTCTGTTGTGCGAGGTTGGGGGAGAGGGCAGAGGAAGGAAGCATGATTCGTACCTCGCCACCAACACAACAGGGACTTGGTGCTCCTGGATGCGCAAGACATATGAGTGTCTTCTTGCTGCACTACCTGCAACATGACCCTCGAATTGTCAGAATTCAAAATAATCCTGATTACTGGGTAGCCACACTGTTAAATCCCCGGTACAAAAGTAAATTTGCCGAAATAATTCCTGCCATAGAAAGGGATTCACGCATGCAGGAGTATCAGCAGAGACTGTTGCAGAATCTTACATGTGCTTTTCCACAAAACACCAGTGGTGCATGTAGTGAATATCACACATTTCTAACTTGTCAACCATGGGACTGTCAAGTCTCCAGCACTCAAACCATAACAGAAACACTGTATCTGCTGGTGTTCACAGCAATTTTGCGGAATCCTTTCACCAGTTTTTTAGCCCATCCTTTGCAAGGCCACAGGAGACAAGAAGTCAGACACATAGTCAACGCCTAGAGACGATGGTACAGGAGTATCTCCAACTGAACATCGAAGCCATGACTGTGTCACTGGACCCTTGCTCTTTTTGGGCTTCCAATCTGGATAAATGGTCGGAGCTCGCCACTCACGCCTTGGAGATCTTGTCATGCCCCGCAGCCAGCGTTCTCTCTGAACGTATGTTCAGCGCTGCTGGTGGTGTGCTGACAGATAAGCGCACGCGGCTGTCCACTGAGAATGTAGACAGACTCACGTTCATAAAGATGAACAAATCATGGATCCGCAAGGACTTTTCTACCCCTGTGTCATCCTTGGGAGAGTAAAAGCTTGAGGATTTGGTAAAATCACCTCACCAAACGTTTTAAGTTTTAAAATTGATAATAATTTGTAGCTAAATCTAGGCTGGAAAATAATTTTGGGCCTGTAGCAGTGTGTGTTACTCATTCCATTTTATATACACACCTGTACTTTGTATCTCCCCCACCTCATTGTAGATTGTAAGCTCTCACGAGCAGGGTCGTCTTATTTTGCATTAATTATTGTATTGTTAATGTTGTTACTTATGACTTGTGTTTTGAAACTGTTAAACTGTAAAGCGCTGCGGAATATGATGGCGCTATATAAATAAAGATTATCATTATTATTCTAATAGGCCATCTATACTAAGCTCCACCAGTTTTCAAATTAATAATAATTTTTAGCTGCATCTTGCCTGTAGAATAATTTTGGGCCTGTAGCAGTGTGTGTTACTCATTCTAATAGGCCATCTATACTAAGCTCCACCAGCTTTCAAATTAATAATAATTTTTAGCTGCATCTTGCCTGTAGAATAATTTTGGGCCTGTAGCAGTGTGTGGTACTCATTGTATTAGGCCATCCATACTAAGCTTCACCAGCTCACCCCTGTCTGTTTTTGGGAGATGCACAGACTCAGCCAATCGATATGGGTAAGCAATATTTGTGATATGCACTATGCACTTTACATATGGCCATTGTGTTAAATATAGAAATCTGTTTGGCTGATTTCTTTTTACATTAATAAAAATGGCTCTATGTTTATAAGATATACCCTGGCTATTTATGAGTCAGTTGCTGTCTCTCTTACTGACAGCTTATCCTCGTCACACCTCTATGATTCTTTGAGCCGTTATTGTTGGCATTTTGTAATGTTATAATAAAGATTGATATAATTTTTGAGATGCGGTATATACTCCTTTCTTTCTTGTTGGTGTAATAATTTTGGGCCTAGTAGCAGTGTCTGCTAGTCAGCGGATTAACCCAGCTGTTAAGCAAGCTACACCACCTGTACTTTGGACACTTAATTTTTTCAAAGGAAATGCTTCGGGCCCCCGGGAAAATCAGTGAAGAGCATCGGGGAGGCACCCCAAGGCACAGGGGCTGTGAGTGGCGGTAGGACGCCTTGCGGTGTACCACCAAGCTCGATCCTTATAAAAGCTTTTTAACTGCAGCAGCTTTACTGGATGCTACTGGACCTGGCATTACCTCAGCTGCTGGCATTAGACTTGCCCTCCAATAGATCCTTCTAAAAGGATTTGAAGTGTACTCATTCAAATTAGAGAGACAATTTAAATAAAACAGATTAGACCTGCCTCCACCGCAGGGGGGCTCGCTCGACCCACAAGCGGACAGGCACCAGTATTGGGAGAAGGGGGCTGGCCATCAGGGTTCACTGCAGCTCTGGCACAAACCCGGCGACACGCAGGTCGCACGGGCAGGAACTGACTGGCCGTGTCGGCTGTAACGAATGGAAGCGGAGGCAGAGGTGGTGAAGTTCACATTCGTTTTTATTTTTTAATGTGGAACCTCGAGACCGCGGTCCGGGGGGCTCCGAAGGGGGCGTAACTAGTGAGCCCCGGGTACCCGTAGTAAGGCCCCTCGAACAGGACCAGAATGGAATACCCGGAGGACACAGGTGCTACCTCCAGTTAGACCCCGGACACGTGGCAGCTGTCCCAGAGGGACCAAAAGGTTAACAGGTATTTACAGAGTCCGTGGAGGGTTCTTGACGGAGAAGGGTAAGGTCCTGGTCCAGAACGGATGGTAGTAGGCTGGCTCCAGTGACCTTGTCACGGTCCACGGGTACGGATGGCTGATGGCGGAACGGGATGACACTTGCGCCAGTAATAGCCGAGATTGTCCAGGTTAGCCAGATACGGGTTAGCAATGATCTGAGGAGACAAACAGTATCAGCGAAGCACAGAGACTGCAGACGCAGCGCAGACAGATCAGGAACAGAACCGGATATAGCAATGATAGAACACGTTGCTCCGGCACTCCCCTAATGGTGGAGTGACCAGATATAGTACTGAGTGCGCAGCCATTGGTTAATTAGCTATTTCAAAAAATGCACGCTGCCCCTTTAAGAGAGATGGTGGGCGCGGCCTCACGTCCTAAGCAGACTATCTGGAGGCCTGCCAGTAGCGTGCCAGGAAGTGGAGGAGGACACAGGACGCCGAGGAGCAGATGGGACAGGAGACCCCAGCCCGCGCGCAGACTGCTGCAGGGGAACAGCTAGAGGAACAGGTGAGTGAGCAGAACGGAGTGCAGAGCCAGCGCTGGGACCGAGTGTAACATCGGCTTGGCACTTTTTTGGTTTTAGAAGGGTATGACATGCCTATATCTGTGTCTCCCCCTCCTTTTACTCCTCCACCTCTTTTCTTTTCGCATTACTATATGTACTTGTCACTTTTCCATGTGTTAGTTGTGTCTTGTGAGCAATTTGTCAGCTTTTGGACACCTTTGAAGTGTTTTCTATGTGTTTTCTATGTGTTTTCTATGTGTTTCTATGTGTTTTGGTTTGCCTGCCATTGGTTTTAACGGTGTTCGACGGTGTTGGACGAACTGTTCGTCGAACAGTTCGTCGAACACACGGATGTTCGGCGAACCGAACCGAACTCGAACACTACGGGGGTGGCTCATCACTACTCTCTACACCTTGGAGGTCCTGGCCTGCCCTGCCGCTAGCGTTTTGTCAGAGCAGGTTTTTAATACCGCTGGTGGAATAATAACTGATAAGCGCATCCGCCTGTCAACAGAAAATGATGACAGGATGACTCTTAGGGCCCCGTCACACATAGTGACTCACCAGCGATCCCGACAACGATATGAACTTGTCAGGATCGCTGGTGTGCTGCCAAACAGGCAGATCTCAGCAGCGATCAGGACAGCGACAATGGGGTTAACAATCGATGCACGTCGCTTAGTTACCTGCAGTGTTCGCTAGATACCAGCGCGCTGGTGCTGGGAGCTGGTAACCAAGGAAAGCAGCGGGTTTCTAAGTGCCGCATGGCGCTTAGAAATCCGCTGCTTACCTTGGTTACCAACTCCCCTGCACCAGCGCGCTGGTGTCTAACAAACACATTGGGTTTCTAGGTGCCGCACGGCGCCTAGAAACCCGATGTTTGCCTTGGTTACCAGCTCCAGCTCGCTGATCGCTGGTCTCCTGCCTGTCACACGCAGCGATGCGTGCTGGCCAGTGGGAGACCAACGATCAGAAAAATGTCCAGGACATTCCAGAACGATCAACGATACCCGGCAGGGGGGCCGGTCGCTGATAAGTGTCACACACAGTGATATCGCTGGGGAGATCGCTGTTGCGTCACAAAACTTGTGACTCAGCAGCGATATCACTAGCGATCTCGCTATGTGAGACGGGGGCTTTATAAAAATGAACAAGGCTTGGATTGGGGCAGACTTCTGTACACCACTGAATGAGAACAGTGAAACATAACCTTCAATACAGTATATTTTCTTGGGAGGTGTATTTCCATGCACCTCTTCACACCCACACATGGATATATGCTTCCTGACTTTGGCTATTTGGTGTGTTATTATCCTCCTCCTTCTCCTCATCCTCATCAGCCACCACCACTAGAACAAGAGGGTGACCGTGGTCTGTGATTCAACAGCCAGTATATATTTTTTCAAGGGTGTTTTGATTCCCGTTCAAAAAATGTTTACACTTCATGTTGAGGTGTCACGCCCAGGAGAAAATGTTTTTCAGCCTATGCTCTCAGTGTATAGGCATTCCAAGTATAGGAGACCCGCTCCTTTAAACTGGGAAGACCTTTTTGCAGGCCATACTCCACGTCTCTTCAGACACCATCACACACCACCATTAGAACACCAGGGTGACCGTGTTCCGTGATGAAACAGCCACTACATTGTTTTGCAAGGATGTTTAGGATGTCCGTAACAACAATTGTTTACACAGTCGGTTGATGTGTACCCCCCAGGGGAAAATGTTTTTCAGCCTAAGCACTTAGTGCATGGCCATTACAAGTATAGGAGACCCGCTCCTTTAAACTTGGAAGATCTTTTTTGTAGGCCATACTACTCATCTCTTCAGACACCACCACTAGAACACAAAGGGTGAACGTATCCGTGATGCAACAGCCACATAATTTTTTGGAAGGGTATTTATGATGCCGGTAACAAAAATGTTGAGACAGTATGTTGATGTGTACCCCACAGGGGGAATTGTTTTGTCAGCCCATACACTTACTGTATGGGCATTACAAGTATAGGAGACTCACTCCTTTGTAATGGAAACTGATTTTTAAGAGGACTTTATACACGTCTCTTCCAAGTGGTATTTTGTTTTGTCCAAATTTGGGGCAGGCCTTGCATTCAATGCATAGGCAAAAGTATGGGAGACCCACTTCCTAATAATGTGAACTTTGTTGGTTGTTCATCTTCAACAATGCAATTCTTCAATGCCAGTTCTTCAGCCTCAAGACTGCAATGCTAAAATGCTGGGACTTCTGCTTCACCACTGCAATTCACCAATGCAGGTTCTTAAGCCTCAACAGTGCAATTCTACACTGATGATTCTTCAGGCTCAACACTGAAATTCTGCACTGCAGGATCTTTATAGCCAACACTGCAATTGTCCACTGCTGGGTATTCAGCCTCAACAATGCAATTGTCCACCGCTGGGTCTTTAGCAAAACTCTGCAATTGTCCACTGCGGGTCTTCAGCGACAACAATGCAATTTTAAACTGCAGGGTCTTTAGAGCCAACACTGCAATGGTCCACCGCTGGGTTTCAGCGTCAACACTGCAATTGTCCACTGCTGGGTTTTTAGCATCAACACTGCAATTGTACATTTCCGGGTCATCAGGCTCAACTATTTACTGCGTAGTCAAACAATATGGGAGTAACAATTTAATAGGAAGAATGCTTTCAGATGTCCATCGAGTAAGTGGGTTCAAAGCCTTTTTGGGGTGCATTTGAATTTTATGCAGGCAGGGGCTTGTATTCAATGCATAAGCTAACAGTATGGAAGTGGCAAAAGAGTAATGTGAAAGTGGTTTTCCTGTGTACATCCACTAGGTCGCTTCTAAGCCTTTTTGGGGTGCATTTGAATTTGATGCAGGCCGGGCCTTGTCTTCAATGTATAAACTAATAGTATGGCAGTGGCAAAAAAGTAATGTGAACTTAGTTTTCCTGTGTACATCCACTAGGTCGCTTCTAAGCCTTTTTTGGGGTGCGTTTGAATTTGATGCAGGATAGGGCCTTGAAGTCAATGCATAGACTAACAGTATGGCAGTGGCAAAAGAGTAATGTGAACTTGGTTTTCCTGTGGCCATCCAGTACCTGGGTTCAAAGGCTTATTGGGGTGCGTGTTACTTAGCTGCAGGGCAGGCCTTGCATTTCATGCATAGGCTAACACTATGGGAGACCTATTTTCTTATAATTGAAACCCTTTTTCATGAGGCCCTCATGTACATCTCATCACAGGGGTATTGTGGTGCGTCATAATTTTTGGCACCCCAGCCACTCTGTGTCTAGGCTATAACAGTGTAGGAGACCCACTGATTAATATTGGCCCTTTAAGAAGATTAATGCTGCCTGATGCCCCTATAAAAATTGGCTTTGTGACTCTAAGAGTCCCTCCATAAATGAAACAAGATGTGTCTGATGATGTGTCATACACCACATGGCCAGCTAAGGTTGTTAAATGCTACAATGACATTTCACAGTAAACGCATTTGAATTGGTTGAAAGCAATGGTAACGTTGAAAAACGCATCAAAAATGCTACGTGTGAACATACACAAATTGGAGGAGGATCTTTTTTACTTAGGGTTAATTATTTTGCCTTATATAAAAGTCATTAGCCTGGAAAGGATGTTCCTTGACATATTTCCCAGGAAAATCCATTTTTGTTTCGTTTTTGTATGTTTTTTGGTGCACCTGTAAAAATGGCGTAAGACTCTGACAACATTTTTCACAGCTGTGACCTGGGAGTCAGAAATGCTTCCAGGGGCATTCCCCATGATGTTCATGTGTCATTTGAGCTGCGTTTCCATCATTTACAGATGTTTTTAGACTTTAAAAGTACCCACGGGGGGATCGTGGCAAAAATGCTCAGTTTTCCCATAGACTTACATTGGGCTCGTTGCTCGGGTCGAGTACCGAAGTATTCCAATTTGCTCGACCCGAATAACGAGCACCCGAGCATTTTAGTGCTCGCTCATCACTAGACATAACATCTAATTTTTTACTATGGTGGTACATTGAAACTTGCGACTTACTGCGACACAGAATGTGTTGCATTTTTTGCCACTTGCTACAAATCTTGTGCATCTCACTTATTGTAGATTTCAATGCAAATCATATGAATTTCAAGTTGCATGTGACTTAAGAATTTGAAAGAGAAGTCTTTTTACTGAAGGTAATGGGGCAAATTATTATTTACAAACAGCAGTAAACTGAGGTACAAGATTACACTCAAAGTTGATGATTGCTGTGTACCTGCATACAGGCATATCTTAGTAACCTCTGGTTTTATTAAGTCTGAATATCTCTTCTTCAGCACTGTGCTCTGTTTCTATCCTGAGGTAATTCTTCCTCCTAAAGGTGCAATGGTAGTCTTCCTCATATGAAGACTATTAACTCCTCTTATCGTGCCAGTCCCCTTTTTAAGCAAAGCCAGCAGGGAGAAAGGTAATTCCTTCACCTACAAAATGTCTTCCTCTTCTCAAGATGTTAAACCACCAACTGCCACTTCAAATTTAAAGCTATCCCCCAGGACTTGGCTCCTTCCTCTTCCATGTGCCTGTAGAGCTTCAGTCATTGGCTGACTGCCCTGAGGCATTTTTCCAGAATCTTCTGCATATTAAACAGAGCTGGGTCACCTGATCAAGCCTGGGAGGTGAAGATTAACCCTTTTTGTGCTGCCTGTCAGCAGGTTTCACAATGTATTTAAAATGCACAGTCCACATAACAATTCACAGCATTTATATGAAAACACACTATATATCCGGTATCCCATAGAAATGGCCACTTTGTGTGATACCACATTTGCACACATGTCAGGAGGAATTTTGGTCCACTCCTCTACGCAAATCATCTGTAAATCATTAAGATTTCAAGGATACATATCAAAAAACTGACCGGCACATCCAAACTTAGATTCAGTGTGAACAGGTGCTAAACCTAGAGTCACCAACTCATATACATACAAGAAGAAAAGGTAGCACACTGTAGCGCTATAGCTTGCAAACACGAAATATGAAAAATATGAAAAATGAATTACATCATTACCTTAGAAATATGAAAAATTGAGAAGTCTTAGCGCATAAGATGGCCAAATTATGTGAGCCTGATAGCCACGTCAAGGCTTTTCTCGACTTTTCTAAAGCGAGGATAGGCATTAGTTAGGGACCTGATATACGAGAAGAGCCTTGACGTGGCTATCAGGCTCACATAATTTGGCCATCTTATGCGCTAAGACTTCTCAATTTTTCATATTTCTAAGGTAATGATGTAATTCATTTTTCATATTTTTCATATTTCGTGTTTGCAAGCTATAGCGCTACAGTGTGCTACCTTTGCTTCTTGTAAGATTTCAAGGATGTCATTTGTCAAGTCAGAGCTTCAACTCCTCCATAAGATTTCTATGAGATTAAGATCTAGAGCAGTGTTTCCCAAACTCCAGTCCTCACGGAGCCCACGGGTCATGTTTTCAGGATTTCCATAGTGTTGCACAGGTGAGAGAATTCCTGATGCCTTGATGATACTTCCACCATCTGCGCAATACAAAGGAAATCCTGAAAACATGACCCGTGGGGTCCGTGAAGACTGGAGTTTGGGAAACACTGGTCTAGAGTCTGGCTAGGCCACTCCATGACCTTAATGTGCTTCTTTATGGGCCACTCTTTTGTTGCCTTGGCTGTATGTTTTGGGTCATTGTCTTGCTGGAGGACCCAGCCATGACCCATTTTTAATGTCCTGGTTGAGGGAAGGAAGATTTCACTCAGGATTTTACGGTACATGGCTCCATCCATTCTGCCTTTGATGCGATAAAGTAGTCCTGTGCCCTTAGCAGAGAAACACCCCAAAATACAATGTTTCTGCCTCCTTGCTTGACAGTGAGGATGGTGTTCTTTGGATCATAAGCAGCATTTCCCTTCTTCCCAACATGGCGAGTTGAGTTAATGCCAAAGAGATCAATTTTTGTCTCATCTGACCACAACAACATCTCCCAATCACTCACAGAATCATCCAGGTGTTCATTGGCAAACTTCAGACGGGCCTGCACATTTTCCTTCTTGAGCAGGGGAGCCTTGTGGGCACTGCAGGATTTAAAACATTTACAGTGTAATGTGTTAGCAATGGTATTTTTGGTGACTGAGGTCCCAGCTGCCTTGAAATTATTAACAAGTTCCCCTTGTGTAGTTTGAGGCTGATCTCTCACCTTCCTCATGATCAAGGATACCCCACGAGGGAAGAATTTGCATGGTGTGCCTGAGCGATGTCGATTGACAGTCATTTTGCATTTCTTCCATTTTCTTACTATTGTACCAACAGTTGTCTCCTTCTCACCCAGTTCCTTACTTATGGTTTTGTAGCCCATTCTAGTTTTGTGCAGGTCTATGATCTTGTCCCTGACATCCTTAGAAAGCTCTTTGGTCTTAACCATGATGAAGAGGTTAGAGTCTGACTGATTAATTGAGTCTGTGGACAGGAGTCTTTTATAAAGGTGACTATGTAAGACAGTTGTCTTTAATGCAGGTAACGAGTTGATTAGGACAAACTAACTGGTCTGTAGGAGTCAGAACTCTTAATGGTTGCTAGGGGATCAAATACTTATTTCTCACTGCAAAATGCAAATAAATTTATAGAATTTATACAGTGTGATTTTCTGGATGTTATTTTTGATATTCTATCTGTCAATGTTAAAATTAACCTACCCTTAAAATTATAGACTGTTCATGTCTTTGTCAGTGGCCAAACTTACAAAATCAGCAAGGGATCAAATAAGTATTTCCCCCACTGTAACTGCGTGACATACAGTGCCTACAAGTAGTATTCAACCCCCTGCAGATTTAGCTGGTTGACACATGCGGAATTAACTTGGCATTGTGACATTTGTACTGTAGATCAGCCTGGAAGTGGGAAATGCACTGCAGCAAAAAAATTTTTTTAATATTTTTTTTTTTTTTTTTTTAAAAACGTTAAAAGTTAATTCAGAGTGTCATTTATTATTCAACCCCTCAAACCACAAGAATTCTGTTTGGTCCCCCTAAAGTATTAAGAAGTAGTTCAGGCACCAAGAATAATGAGCTTCACATGTGTGGATTAATGAACTCTTTTGCCAGCCTTTTCTGACTATTTAAGACCCTCCCCAAACTTATGAACAGCACTCATACATGGTCAACATGGGAAAGACAAAGGAGCATTCCAAGGCCATCAGAGACAAGATCGTGGAGGGTCACAAGGCTGGCAAGGGGTACAAAACCCTTTCCAAGGAGTTGGCCCTACCTGTCTCCACTGTTGGGAGCATCATCCGTAAGTGGAAGGCTTATGGAACTACTGTTAGCCTTCCACGGCCTGGACAGCCTTTGAAAGTTTCCTCCCGTGCCGAGGCCAGGCTTGTCCGAAGAGTCAAGGCTAACCCAAGGACAACAAGGAAGGAGCTCCGGGAAGATCTCATGGCAGTGGGGACATTGGTTTCAGTCAATACCATAAGTAACGTACTCCACCGCAATGGTCTCCGTTCCAGACGAGCCCGTAAGGTACCTTTACTTTCAAAGCGTCATGTCAAGGCTCGTCTACAGTTTGCTCATGATCACTTGGAGGACTCTGAGACAGACTGGTTCAAGGTTCTATGGTCTGATGAGACCAAGATCGAGATCTTTGGTGCCAACCACACACGTGACGTTTGGAGACTGTATGGCACTGCATACGACCCCAAGAATACCATCCCTACAGTCAAGCATGGTGGTGGCAGCATCATGCTGTGGGGCTGTTTCTCAGCCAAGGGGCCTGGCCATCTGGTCCGCATCCATGGGAGGATGGATAGCACGGCCTACCTGGAGATTTTGGCCAAGAACCTCCGCTCCTCCATCAAGGATCTTAAGATGGGTCGTAATTTCATCTTCCAACAAGACAATGACCCAAAGCACACAGCCAAGAAAACCAAGGCCTGGTTCAAGAGGGAAAAAGTCAAGGTGTTGGAGTGGCCTAGTCAGTCTCCTGACCTTAACCCAATTGAAAACTTGTGGAAGGAGCTCAAGATTAAAGTCCACATGAGACACCCAAAGAACCTAGATAACTTGGAGAAGATCTGCATGGAGGAGTGGGCCAAGATAACTCCACAGACCTGTGCCGGCCTGATCAGGTCTTATAAAAGACGATTATTTGCTGTAATTGCAAACAAGGGTTATTCCACGAAATATTAAACATAGGGTTGTATAATAATTGACCCACACTTTTATGTTTAAAATTTATTAAAATTCAACTGAGCAACAAAACTTTTTGTTTTGTAAGATTTATGCTTCTGTTAATAAATCCTACTCTCGTTTGCAGTTTGAAGGCTCTAACTTATTTGCATCTTATCAAACCAGCTAAATCTGCAGGGGGTTGAATACTACTTGTAGGCACTGTAAAGTTGCGATGATGATGCAATCTTATGAACTGCAGTAAGCTCTGGCTTGGTATATGGTCAGAAAACCAGGCCTATAGTGCAAAAGGCTGAACATGCTGCACTTGACCGCGGAAAGATGAGTACTGGATGGTGGCCAGAGAGGTCAGTGGTCAAATATTAGGCTTCTTTTTTTTTTCTTAACATCTGCCTTACAAGGGGTCGTACTTAAGTCAGATGCATGTAGTTCAGGGGACTGCCTATATATTAGTAAGAGTCATAAAATCATGTTCCCTACACATCTGTTGTAACATGAATCAAGTGGTCAACTCCTTTAGATGCTATCTTATATATACTACTAAAAAGTCACAGATAACTCATATAAGAATTCCTCCTTTAGGTATGGAAGGAAGGACCTCATAGTAAAGTCACATCATTGTACTTTTTTTTTTAGAAATACAATGCCCAGCAATCCATGGACTACAAAGAATGTGGTTCGGCTTGTGATAAGTCCTGCAGCAATCAGGAACCTGGTGTTTGCATACAAAAATGTAAGAATGGTTGCTTCTGCACAAATGGTAGGTGGATAATAAATTTATCTCTGAAGAGTACCTTATGTGAATTACTAATCTTAGGAAAGAGTTTGCTATGTTGCTACTCATTTCACTCATTCTTATGGAACGTAGTTCAGAAAGTTGTGTGTTCTGCATGAAATTATTTGGGGGAGCAAGAAATTGTTTGAGAGAGCCACTCATCCATAAGCACCTTTCAATTCCTTACAGTGCACCAAGGGGCAGTCTTCTCAAGACAGATATGGTTCCTACCTCGGGAACACACATCTATATGATATTGATGTGAAATCTCACAATAACTAATGAGATTTTATGACTCTACGGCTGCGGATAGTAGAGTAATGAAGGAGAATAGGACCGATTATGCTAATACTCTGTCAGAATTTGAGCAGAGTGTAATTTTATTGTGACCCGATTCTCTCGCTAGAGAGAATCACAGCACAAGAGTGGAGAAGGAGAACTTAATTTCTCTTTTGATTGACAGCACAGATTATCAAGCCTCTAGGGGTAAATTTACACAAGATGGTTTTCTGGTGTGCTTTTGTTTTCAAAATCATTACCAAAAAACAGGAATTAATCTTTTTTACAATGTTATAGTTTTGAAAAAAAAAAATATTGAAGTTTTGCCGTGATCCGTAAACTTTTTCGTGGGCTTTGAGATAATTGTGGCATCATTTTTTTTTCTGAGGCTTAAGTTTACCCAGGAATCATCTTTTCAAATATTAAACACATATATGATATATTACTGATATTATATGTCTTTGAAAATTCATTAGACTGTTAGATTTCGATCCACTAAAAAATTGTAGCATCAAACTACTCAAAGAAATTCACAGTAATATTTCTTATTTTTATATCCAGGCACAGTGTTTGATGATGTTACAGGTCGCGGATGTATCCCACCATCTGAATGCCTCTGCAAGTACTCAGGAGACAACTACCCTAATGGAGCACAAATATCTCTTCCATGTGAAAACTGGTAAAAATATATGAGTTAAATATGTAACAAAATTAAGAGCTGTAGAAAAATTTATCAGAGTGAAGGAAGTGTTTTCCCAAGCTGAGCACATGCCCGAGCCCCATCTTTTGGTTTGCCATTCATATCCTTTTGTGGTCATCATCCATACTCTGTTAGACTGGGCAGTGGCACTGTAAAGTTCCAAGAAAGTTCTAGGGAATAATGTTACATATTCTTAGCCACGTGTTAAGTTTGAGAAATCCACTAAGCAGCTCTTTCCACTTCACGTGGCACAGTGAGTCCCCGGTTTTCCTCACCAACCCATCCAGTAACCAACGATGAAGACTGATTGATTGGGGCTGCCATTGCCTGCACATTGAACAATGGCCAAGATAACTTTGCCATTGGCTACTGGGCTCTTCAAAGGCAAGTGACTGAGATGACAAAGCTCAGCATAATAAAGTATTGAATGTACAAGCTCTTTCACAACCAATACTTCATTATTCTGAGACTTGTCATCTCTGTCGCTTCGTATGTAGAGCCCAGCAGCCGATGATGAGTCATTTTGACTACTGCATTCTACATAGAAAGTGACTGAGATAGCAGAAGCAGAGCAGTGTAAAATGAAGTATTGAATGCAGAAAAATACTATGATGAAATCATCTTGGATTATGCAGAGGAACTCAGATTACAATCTGGGGAAGGAGGAGTTGATCTTGGGTGCACTCAGAGCCATATTACATAGGAGGACCAAGATTACTATCTAGAGTGTAATTCTCCTTAGATTTTATTGTAGATTTCAATACTGTTAATAAAAACTTAGCAGAAATTAAAAAAGTGATATGAAATAAATTTCAATATAGTATCATTAAATGCATTTCACTAAAATCAGATTTTCTTAAAATACTTTGCATTGCTTAAGGGATAATGAGTTTAATACTAGACCGATTGAATGGATTCAGGAAGTGTTAACCACCAATGAGCTAGGAGGTTAAGAGCTTACCTTTCCCCTGGCGTTTGCAGCCTGCTCAATGCCACTGCATAAAATCAGAGTATTATCTACTGAGGTGTTCGATCACCTGTATATAATGCCCTTTTAATAGCAGGAGATGGCTGGCGCAGGGCTGCTCTTACAAATGGCAAATATGCTAGAAGCGATCAAAGACTGCAGCGGACTATAGTTATGTGTGAGAGGAGTTTTCCATCCATCTGTTCCCACCATCCTCACATGTCACTGTGTATTTATGTATAAATCACTTGTAACTAGTAAAAGGAAGGTCGAGGCATATGGAGTGCTCTTCTAAGGCATAGACTGAAAACACAACCACAAGTCCGCTGTATTATTTATCTAATAATCTGTCAGTTTTTTTTATTGTTTTGCTTCTCTCCACCCTTTTTTTCGAAGGTGGCTGTATAAGACTATTTTGTGTGTGAGAGAAATTGAATTAATTTTTGGCATATAATTTATGATTTGCCCAACTAAACATTACCAGAGATTCTTCTCGGGGGTTTGAAACTTTTCCCCTGCATGATGTTGACTAATCATAAGCAGTAGTCATCATGCAGGGGAAAAGGGAACGTGCCACCAGATGGTCAAAAGAGCTTGCTCTCTCCTGTGAGATGCAATGATAGACAGACATGCCCTCAGTGCAGATACATGAATTTACTGTGTAGTATTGATCAGAGGTGAATGAGATTACAAACTCCTCCAGATCTCCTCTCACGGCAGTGCCAGTTTGGAATGGGGTACAGAGCTGTGAGAGGATAACTGCATTTGCAAATGTGGTTTTGTAATCACACTCATCTCTGCTGTCTTTCTCCTTCCCTCACACTGACTGCTGTAACAGGAAATCTGGATGTGTTTGTAATCACACTTAGGTCTGATCTATATTACATGGTAGGTGCCAAGATCGGCGTCCAGAGGAGACATGTCTATCATTACATCTCATAGAGCAAATTGAGCTCTTATGACTTTCTAGGAAAGTGTTCATTTGTTCCCTGCATGACAAATCCTGCTTATCATTGGTCAATATCATGCAGGAGAAAATGTACATGCTCCCAGAGAAGAATCTCTAGTAACAACTAATTGGCTTATCATAAATTAAAACCTAACCTTAACATGCTAATATCTCTGCAGCGGAGATGAGAAATTAAAAAATTAAAAATACATTTTATTCTGCTTTGCTGGCACTATTCCATTATCTGGCCAGTTAAACATGCTAAAACTGGTGGACGGTCCTCTTTACCAGTACTTTCCTATACAAAAGGTCACAAAACAAATAAATATGTTGTTTTTTTGCAATGGCTTCCTATGGTGGACAGATGCATTTACATCCAACCATACTGTGGCTACTTCCTGAATGGATGTGCCCAAAAGTAGTGACACCATTATAGTAGATCTATCAGTGATGAATTATGCAAAAAGTGCTTGTGTTATTTTTACCTGACAAAGGATAGAATTTTACATCCAATGTGGGTAATTCATGAATGTTCCTTTTCAATTAATACAAGTAGAGAGTTTGAAATCCATGAGGAATTGATAAAGGCAGTAGAGGGAAAACTTTTCTTACATTAATATCAAACTTTTTTCTAAACCAGAATGCCCCTCTATTATCAGTGCACTGAAGTTTATTCTTTGAATAGTAATGACACTAACTAAACCTTTATCTCTGTAACAGTACCTGTGCGGAAGGAATATGGAATTGTGTAAGAAAGCCATGTCCAGCCACCTGTGCTGTTGAAGGTGGATCCCATGTCACAACTTTTGATCAGAGAGTTTACACTTTTCATGGGAAATGTTCCTATATCCTCGCTCAGGTAACAGCCGTAATTATTATTGAAGAGGACAATAACAGTGTTTATGACAGCAACATTCATACATCACTTATATGTATAAACTTGACTATATAGCCCACAAAAATGTAAATAAAATGATTTTAAAGGTAACCTGTGACCAGGTTTTTCCCATATAAAGTAGGGCCAGTACGTGTACGCCTTCATATACAGCATTCTAGGATGTTATATATAGGTCCCCAATGTGCTCTACATAGTACAAAAAAGAGCTTTAATTATACCCGCCTACTGTGCAGTCTGGTCCTATGGGTGGTGCTGGTCTTGATTTGGCACCTCTTCTCTTTTGATCTCCATCCTCTTTCTTGCTTCATGTGAATGACACATCCTAAGTCATCCACATGGTGTTGTCATGTGTGCATCGCCACGAAGATCGTCGCGGTTGCACATTCTGACTTCTCACAGCTGAGTTGCTGTTTCTTTGTGTTTGGCAGTTAGGGAGTTAATTCTGTCTGTGGCTCAGTTCTGGGACTGGGTGCAGTTTCTCCCGGCTGCAATTAATTATTTGTTGATTGGTTTCCTTTAAATCTCTGGTTGTCTGTTTGGGAGTTGCCAGTGAAATTCTTCATGCAGACCACAGATAGGATTGTATCTGTATAGACTTAAGTTAAAGAGCTCCTTAGTTGTTTTAAGCTCACCTTGCTTAGAGTTTAATATCCCAGATCATTTATTTTCCTTCTGTGTTTGAGTGTGTATGCAAGTCTGTGTTTTCTCCAGTCTGTCTTATATTTCTAATCTGTGTATTTAGCAGAGATCAGCCCATATCCCTTTGGTGGTAATCAGAATCCTTCTTAGGACTGATTACAGGGTTCAGGGACTGATAGGAGACAGGGTTAGGCTGGAGACTTGGACCTCTGAACCATTATCAGTACCTCCAAGGTGAGGGATTAGTTAGGACCCCAGTTTAGGGTCAGGTTAGACCCCCGGTCCTCTTCTTTCCTGTGACAGTGTATCAAGTCCTCAAGATTAATCCTGAGTTCAACGGATATCGTGTCAGGTAAATCTATTCTATATTTACATGCTGATGTTGCTAATCTATATGTTGTATAGAGTGTTGTTCTTTTAAGAATAGTTTACTGACATCGTACACATATCATAAGACCGCGTGACATTTTCACTGGCCAATAAAATTATTCCCAGTTGCCATGGATCCAGTAGCCCAGCTGGCTCTGCAGTTGCAGGGATTATCCATGGAGCTGACGGACATTAAGTCCAAAGTTTTGTCTCCCCTGGAGCAAACCAGAGTTGAACCTAAGTTTGCTCTCCCGGACAGGTTCACTGGTGGGCGAGACAAATTTTTTACCTTCAGGGAAGCATGTAAATTGTATTTTCGGCTTCGGCCTCGATCATCAGGGAGTGAAGAGCAGAGAGTGGGAATTGTTATCTCGCTCCTACAAGGGGACCCTCAATCCTGGGCATTTTCCCTTCCTCCGGGATCCCCGGCTCTACAGTCAGTAGATCGATTTTTTACTGCCCTGGGTTTGGTATATGATGACCCAGATCGGGTCTCTCTTGCTGAGACTAAATTACGTAAGATACAGCAGGGAGATCGTCCGGCGGAGGAATTTGCTTCTGAGTTCCGTAGATGGGCCACAGATACTCAGTGGAATGACCCAGCTCTTAGGAGCCAGTTTTGTCATGGGCTTTCTGACAAATTAAAGGACGTTTTGGCTCAGTATGATTCTCCTCCATCACTGGAGGCTGCTATGGCCCTGGCTATCCGTACTTATAGACGGCTCCGGGAGAGGTGCGAGGTAACTCCGCCCCCTGTTGTTACTCCACCTACTACTAAAGTCCCTTATGTTGAGGTTCCCCTTGTCTGTTCGGAGGAGCCTATACAGTTGGGAGGGACATCATTTCGTAGGAGGGGATTGGCGGTACGCCGCAGGACTAGAAGGTGTTTCTTCTGCGGGAAAGAGGGACATTTTGTTGGGGGATGTCCGTCCCGTGCCTTGTTGAGCAAGAAGTCGCCGGAAAACTGTTAATCCCAGGTTGTGTGGTGGACGACAACCTGGGAGTATGTATTTCGTCCGCTAGTTCTTCTCAGTTCCTTGTACCAGTGGAGGTGGTTGTTGGTACGAGAGTGGAGAGATTTTCTGTTCTTCTTGATAGTGGGTCCGGGGCTAATCTGGTTGACGCTCAGTTTGCTCAGGCTCAAGGTATGCATCTGAGTGTATTGGTCAAACCGATCCCTATATTCTCCATTGACGCCAGGCCTCTCGGCCAAGGTAGCTTTGTTCATGAGGTTCATAACATTGACCTTCGGGTAGGGGCAATACATAAGGAACAATTATCTTGTTATGTGTTGGAGGGTCTACCTACTCCTATTGTGTTGGGACTTCCTTGGTTGGTTAAACATAACCCTGTGATTAATTGGCAGTCCAGAGAGATAAGCCAATGGGGTGAGTTTTGCAAAAGTAACTGCATGAACACAGTCATCAGTGCAGTCGTGCCTAGTACTTTGCCTCCTTTTTTGGAGGACTTTGGGGATGTGTTCTCTGAGGAGGGGTGTCAGGAGTTGCCTCCTCATCGTGTGTATGACTGCTCTATTAATTTACTTCCTGATGCTAAGTTACCTAAAGCTAGGTTATATAACCTTTCTGGTCCTGAGAGGCAGGCTATGAAAGATTATATTTCGGAAAGTCTGGCTAAAGGGCATATTAGACCTTCATCTTCCCCAGTGGCCGCGGGGTTCTTCTTTGTGAAGAAGAAAGATGGAGGCCTACGCCCTTGCTTGGATTTCCGCGAACTTAATCGGATTACTGTTCGAGATCCGTATCCACTCCCTCTGATTCCTGATCTCTTCAATCAAATTGTTGGCGCCAAATGGTTCTCTAAATTGGATCTCAGGGGGCGTATAATCTGATTAGGATAAAAGAGGGGGATGAGTGGAAAACGGCGTTTAACACGCCGGAGGGACATTATGAGAACCTTGTCATGCCTTTTGGTCTGACTACTGCACCAGCAGTATTCCAACATTTTGTTAATGACATTTTTCGTCATCTGGTGGGGCTGTTTGTGGTCGTATATTTGGATGACATTTTAATTTACTCGCCAGATCTTGTGTCTCACCAGGAGCATGTGAGACAGGTGTTGCAGATCTTGCGAGACAATAAACTATACGCCAAACTGGAAAAGTGTGTATTCGCCGTACAGGAACTTCAGTTTTTGGGTTTCTTGGTGTCAGCCTCCGGTTTCCGTATGGACCCTGAAAAAGTGAGAGCAGTGCTTGAATGGGATCAGCCAGAGGATCTTAAGGCTCTGCAGCGTTTTCTGGGGTTTGCTAACTACTACCGGAAATTTATTTGTAATTTCTCATCTGTTGTCAAACCTCTCACTGACATGACAAGAAAAGGGACGGATTTTTCTAAATGGTCGGACAAAGCTTGCCAAGCTTTTTCCTCTTTGAAAAAATGTTTTGCTTCGGCACCCGTTCTCATCCAACCAGATGCATCACAGCCGTTCGTTGTGGAGGTGGACGCGTCTGACTAGGGGTGGGTGCAATATTGTCCCAGGGTCCGTCCCCTGGTAAATGGCATCCGTGCGCTTTCTTTTCTAAGAAATTGTCGTCCGCCGAAAAGGAATTATGATATCGGCAATAGGGAACTTTTGGCCATTAAGTTGGCTTTTGAAGAATGGCGTCACTTTTTGGAGGGGGCAGTCCACCCGGTCACCGTCATTACTGATCACAAGAACCTGCTGTATTTGGAATCTGCTAAGCGTCTGAATTCCAGACAAGCTCGATGGTCGTTGTTTTTTACCAGGTTTAATTTTGTTGTCACTTATCGCCCTGGATCTAAGAATGTTAAGGCGGATGCCTTGTCTCGCAGTTTCCCAGGGGCCGGAAAATGGATGACCCGATTCCTATCCTTCAGGAGGGGGTGGTAGTGTCGGCTGTATGTTCTGAGCTTGAGGAGGAGGTATTAGAGGTTCAGGGGGACGCCCCTGCAGGACCTCCAGGGAGACTGTTTGTCCCAAATCAGTTGAGACAAAAGGTTATTGAGGCACATCATAATTCTGCTTTAGCAGGACATCCAGGGAGTAAGGCTACTTTAGATCTCCTTTCTCGCCGGTTTTGGTGGCCTAACGTTAATAAAGATGTTTTAACTTTTGTCGCGTCCTGTGGGGTTTGTGCTCGCTCTAAGACCCCTCATACCCGTCCGTCTGGGACCCTCTTACCCTTGAAACTTCCGGAGCGTCCATGGACTCATTTGTCTATGGACTTCATCACGGACCTTCCTCAGTCGTCAGGGAAGACTGTCATACTGGTGGTTGTTGACAGGTTCAGTAAGATGGCACATTTCATTGCTCTTCCTGCCCTCCCTAATGCTAAAACTCTGGCGCAGGTGTTCATTGGGGAGATTGTGAGACTTCATGGGTTGCCTTCTGATGTGGTGTCAGATAGGGGGTCTCAGTTTGTGTCCAAGTTTTGGAGGGCATTTTGTTTACGTCGGGGGATGCAATTGTCATTTTCCTCGGCTTTTCATCCGCAGACCAATGGTCAGACAGAGCGTCTGAATCAGAGCTTAGAGACATATCTCCGGTGTTTTGTCTCAGAGAACCAGGAGGACTGGTCTTCTTTCTTGCCTCTGGCAGAGTTCGCTCTTAACAACAGGCGGAGCGAGTCCACTGGTAAATCCCCGTTTTTTGGGGCATATGGTTTTCATCCCCAGTTTTGTACTTTCAATGGGGGGGGCCCTTCTGGGGTTCCTGAGGAGGAGCGTTTCTCGTCGTCACTTGCTTCAGTGTGGAGAGGTATATTGAATAATTTGAGTGCTATGGGGAACCGTTATAAACGTATGGCTGATAGGAGGAGAGTTTCTGGTCCAGATCTTAATGTGAACGATCTGGTATGGTTGTCTACCAGGAATATAAAACTTAAAGTTCCCTCCTGGAAGCTGGGCCCCAGATTCATCGGGCCGTACAGGATCAGTTCCATAATTAATCCTGTGGCATTTCGTCTGGACCTCCCTCCTACGTTTAAAATTCATAATGTGTTCCACAAGTCATTACTTAAGAGGTACGTGGCACCAGTCATACCATCACCTCTACCTCCTCCTCCAGTGGTGGTCAATGGTAACTTGGAGTTTCAAGTGTCAAAGATCATTGACTCACGTCTGAATCGCCGGTCCCTTCAGTACTTGGTGCATTGGAAGGGGTATGGTCCAGAGGAGAGGACGTGGGTTCCTGCGTCTGACATTAACGCAGATCGTTTGGTGCGGACCTTCCACAGAACTCACCCGGGCAAACCTGGCCCTGAGGGTCCGGAGGCCCCTCGTAGAAGGGGGGGTACTGTCATGTGTGCATCGCCACGAAGATCGTCGCGGTTGCACATTCTGACTTCTCACAGCTGAGTTGCTGTTTCTTTGTGTTTGGCAGTTAGGGAGTTAATTCTGTCTGTGCTCAGTTCTGGGACTGGGTGCAGTTTCTCCCGGCTGCAATTAATTATTTGTTGATTGGTTTCCTTTAAATCTCTGGTTGTCTGTTTGGGAGTTGCCAGTGAAATTCTTCATGCAGACCACAGATAGGATTGTATCTGTATAGACTTAAGTTAAAGAGCTCCTTAGTTGTTTTAAGCTCACCTTGCTTAGAGTTTAATATCCCAGATCATTTATTTTCCTTCTGTGTTTGAGTGTGTATGCAAGTCTGTGTTTTCTCCAGTCTGTCTTATATTTCTAATCTGTGTATTTAGCAGAGATCAGCCCATATCCCTTTGGCGGTAATCAGAATCCTTCTTAGGACTGATTACAGGGTTCAGGGACTGATAGGAGACAGGGTTAGGCTGGAGACTTGGACCTCTGAACCATTATCAGTACCTCCAAGGTGAGGGATTAGTTAGGACCCCAGTTTAGGGTCAGGTTAGACCCCCGGTCCTCTTCTTTCCTGTGACAGTGTATCAAGTCCTCAAGATTAATCCTGAGTTCAACGGATATCGTGTCAGGTAAATCTATTCTATATTTACATGCTGATGTTGCTAATCTATATGTTGTATAGAGTGTTGTTCTTTTAAGAATAGTTTACTGACATCGTACACATATCATAAGACCGCGTGACAGGTGTCCTCTATTGCGCTTCCGGAATACTTCTCTCTGTCCTTGGTAGGCATCGGGCGACGGCAGGATCTGAACCTGGATCCAAGGAGTCTGTGGTCTCCCATCCAGACCCAGCCGAGGCAGATGCTGCTCAGCTTCGCTGTTGATCCCAACGCCTAGCCAATACCTGAGAGGCACAAAAAATTACTCGGGTCTTTGTTCACAGTAGCCTTAAACCTAGGTTACGGAACAAGAAAAGGCTGTTGCAAGCCTAAATCCGGAAATGCCTGCACTGAGCATGTCCGTGACATGGCGAGCCATGATTGGTGCTTAGTGTAAGCTGATCCTCTGACCTGGCATCGCCTGATTGGTCATGAATGACATCATCGGTGATGCAATTGACGAGGTGGCTGGGGGCGGAGCTTAGCCCTTAAATAGCTTGTCTGTCCGTGGCGCGGTCAGATCATGCTAAAATAGGCAGTGCTCATGTGTGGACGTGCCAGAATCTGGGCTCCATGTGCTCTCTAGCTTTGCTCTCCGGGACCTTGCCAGAGTACGCTCGGCTTATTAGCTCAGGTCCTTCAGGCAGGTTCAGCTTATGCCAGGCAGGTAGCCAATATCGCAGTCTTGCTACGAATATAGGGTAGCTATACACCCTGAGCAGACTGTGGGGTGCGTAACCTGGGCATCACCTGCCAGTTAAACAGAGAAGCTTGTTCAGTCCGGTCTCACACCAGCTGACAGCACGCAGGCATCGCCACCAGCTGAATATTGAAACGCGCAGTCCAGACGTAACCCAGTTGGCAGCACGCGGGCATCGCCATCAGCTGAATAGTGAAGTTGCTCAGTCCGGTCGCACACCAGCTGACAGCACGTATGCCTGGCGTTAGTCGCATGCACTTCCTAGCGGCTGGCATGTAGCTTCTGTGTAGTCAAACAGGGCTACATCTATACCAGCTTGCAGCACATAGTGCTAACCTAATATCTGGCAAGTGGCTTCTGTGCCATTAACAGGGCTACATCTACGCCAGTTGATAGCACATCTCCCGTGATGCTAACGGAGATAGTGCCAATTCCACATCTCTCTCCTAGTGTGACGTAACACAGGCGAGATCTAATGTTTATTTTCGTTGTCAGTTTGAACCTCATACTACAGGGGTGTTCGGCAGCAGTGAACATAAACTGCATCGCGGACCCCGTGTTCGGTTGCAATCCATTATATTAAAGTTGTTGCAACCGAACGCATAACAGTCCTGCCCAGTAAAGAGAAAAGAACTGTAATGCGCATGTGCAAAGAAAGGGCACAGAATGCCAGCGCATGAGCACTACAATACTTTGCTCTACCAGAGCAGAGAGACATGTGCAAGAAGCGCGATGAAGGGTACTGTGTGGAAGACATAGGTTGTGTCATCCACATGAAGTAAGAAGAGGGCTGGTGATCATAAGAAGAGAGGAGGCGCCGGATCAAGACCAGTGACGACCTTTGGACTGGGCTGCAACATAGGTGAGTATAATAAAATCTATTTTTGTGTTATTCAAAGAACATTGGGGACTTATATACAGCACTGATGAATTCAGCATATAAGGGCATAAAAGTGTCGGCCTTACTTTATATTGTGAAAAGTTCCCTTTAAAAAGGACATTAGACGTCTCATAATCCTTCCCCCCAGTGTACGTTTTGCCATTCTGATGATGCTTTACTTTTCTTCCTGAACCCCTCAATTCATGACATATGGTCCTCTCTTCCCTGTCTGTAAAACTAATCCTTATAGCCCAGATGGATGTGGTCCTCACTATTCTCAATGGAGTATTCTTGAGGCCATGCCCAACTGACTAAAATTATTAAATTCATATACAAGGAAGAAGGTGCCATATCTTGGGAATGGAGAGATATAGGAATAAAAAATAAAGTATGCCAGATTCAAGGGAAAATTCAACAGCATGATGTGAGGAGCGTTCCAGGGAGTTTCCTAGATATTTGAGATGTCACTCTCTGACTGTTTCTGCTGTGCCTTATTAATATTCTGGTGATAGACTTGACTTTCTTCATCACTATTCACGTCCATCCATGCCACCATTGCTTTCAATCGAAAAATTGGTCATTCTATATAATTTTTGTTATTTTTTTTACATTAATATCAATCTTACCATCTGTCATTTTGATATACCACTTCCATTATCTCATTGATTTTATTGCTAAAAAATAATAAAATATTTGGGAAGCAGAATGAACTGCTGATGATGTTTGTGTCAGGAGAAAAGACACTTTCATGGTTATCATTATTAGAAAAAAATAAAACAACTTACTGAAATTGCATTCAAGCTAATGAGGCATAGAAGTTATTAAAGTGTGGTTCTATCATATATGCATTCTTATGAATTATTATCTTACAAATTAATCCTGTTGCCTGGATGTAGTTTTTGGCTCATGTGTTGACATCATTGTTTTCTTTCAGTTGTGTGTAGGCTCCTTATTCACCATCCATGGAACACTAAGACCTTGTTTGAATCAGGATGAGTTTGAGACTTGTCTATCAAAAGTCAGTCTGTTTATAAAGGATCCTCTTACAGTAAGTATCCTCAGGTATAGACAGAAATAACTTAGATAATCTTAAATTAAAGTAGCGGCATGAAGTGATGGCTAGAGATGAGCAAACCCAAAATTAAAAGTTTGGGGTTCGTACCGGACAGTTAGTGTCCGGTGCTAGTCGCCGGACACGGACTTCTACCAGGAGTCAGGTGCAGAGTTCAGCGTTTCAGAGGAAAGAGAGAAAATTTTCCAGATCAAAAGTGCGGGTCTCTATTTTTTCAATAGGGTTTGGGTACTGGTTCAAGTTCGAGTACAGTTCTGGTACCCGAACTGAATTTTGGAGTAAAGTTCGGGTCGGTTACCAGAACTCAAACTTCCATGGGCTCGCTCATCCCTAGTGATGGCATATTGTTAGCATAATACCATAGTTAGAATGTTAATCCTATAATCCTATTTTAACTAGGCTGCTATCACTTCAAATATTAATGATTAACACATAATCTGCAGTACAAAGTGAATGAAAGAGAAAGTGAATTTAAAAGTAAATTTTATTGAATACAAAAAATTGATAAAAATTAAGTTAAAAAGACAGGGGAAAAAACCTCCAAAGGAATATCAGAGACGGGCACAGTTGAAGCATAAAGTATAAAATATACCTGCAAACCAGACCAAAAGTGCTCAAGAGAGTAAATCCTGCAGAGGGGGAACTGAAAGGAGTCACTGTTTATACTGGCAAAGTGCAACAAAATAAAAGTGACCAAATGTCTCAGAAAATCCACCTTAATGCGACACACTCAAGAGACACATTAAACAGCAATAACAACAAAAGGAGTAGCAGTAAACTACTAGGCTTAGGAATAGCAGTAAAAAAAATTACCTGCTGAAGATGGGAATGTTCTTAAGTGCTGTCGTGTGGTGCGGCTGGAGGAGAGGTGCTGTGGCCGACCCTGTGCCCGACGAGCGCCGTTTGGCTATTCAAATTGAAGAAGCTCAATAGCGAAAAGGTGCTCGTAGGGCGCAGGGTCGGCCACAGCACCTCTCCTCCAGCGGCACCTCACCGCAGCACTTAACAACATTCCCATCTTGAGCAGGTAAAAGTTTTTACTGCTATTACTGCTGTATATCCACTCACGCACACACCACATGGTTTATACTAGCGCACGGCCGTGTAATCCTTTTATAACCGCAGCCTTCCAGGACCTTGCAGACCGCAAAATCCGAACTGCTTGAGGACCTGAGTATGTGACCTCTGACCACCAATGAGCAGTCGTCTCACGGTCATGCTCAGATGGAGAAAAGCAGGACTTAGTCCCAGGAGCATCTGCTCACTGCTGACTTATGCTTGTTGCTATAGCTGTACCTGGGGCGGCAGCAAAACCGAACGCATAGTATTAGCTTGAGCAAGATGCTGGGACTGACGTCTCCGCTAAACAGGATCCTCTGCAGCTGAAGAAGAATGGGAGACCGCAGAGGACATGGCTCAAGATTCCCCTGTGCAGCAGTTGGATCTCAACGCCTAACGTTGTCCTTCATAAAATTAATGTCGGCTAAAACTGGCCTTCAGTATTAGATAACAGTTGATCATTGTTAAAGGGGTTCACTGGGTTTAAAAAAGTAAAAAAAAGTCTTTATGAATTAATTAATTAAATACTTTTAATTCGCAAATCATATTCAGTTAGTCTCCAGAGGTAGTCATCATTTTACATATGGCCACCGTATTAACCCCTTTCTGACATCAGACGTACTATCCCGTCCATGGTACCTGGGCCCGTATGACCATGGACGGGATAGCACGTCCCATGCGATCGGACGTGCTCACGGGTGGAGCGCGGCCGGATGTCAGCTGATTCTCAGAGCTGACACCCGGCACTAAGTTCCCCTGCACTTTAACCCCGGCACACTGCGATCAAATGATTGCAGCTTTCCGGTGGCATAGGGAAGCATCGCGCAGTGAGGGGGCTCCCTGCGTACTTCCCTGAGACCCTCAGAGGACCGCGATGTGATCGCGTTGTTCCGAGGGCCTCCTCCCTGCAGGCCCCCCGGATACAAGATGGACGCGGGGTCCTTCTGGGTCCTACAGGGAGGTGGCTTGTCAGTGCCTGCTGAGAGCAGGCACCTGCAAGCCTCCTGCACTGCCTGTCAGATCCGTGATCTGACACAGTGATGTGCACAGTGTAAGATCTGTGATATGACACTATATATATAGTGGTGTCCCACCCTGGGAAAATGTAAAAATGTAAAAAAAAATATTGTACTTTGTAAAAATATTTTTTTAAAAATCTCTAAATAAATAAAAAATAAATAAATATTTCCCAATAACCACATTATTGTTATGTAAATAAAAAAAACAATAAAAGTACACATATTTAGTATCGCCGCGTCCATAAAGACCCGCCCTATAAAACTGTCCCACTAGTTAACCCCTTTAGTGAACTCCTTAAAAAAAAAAAACAAGGCAAAAAAATAATGCTTTATCATCATACCACCGAACAAAAAGTGGAATAACACACGATCAAAAAGACGGATATAATTAAACATGGTACCGCTGAAAACATCATCTTGTCCCGCTAAAAGCAGCAGTGAAAAAAATCTAAAATTTATACCTCTCAGAATAAAGTGATAAAAAAATAATTATTTTTTATATAAAATACTTTTTATCGTATAAAAGCGAAAATAAACAAAAGAAATGAGGTATCGTTGTAATCGTGCTGTCCTGTCGAATAAAACTGCCTTATCCATTTTACCACACGTGGAACGGTATAAACGACCCCCCAAAAGAAATTCATGAATTGCTGTTTTTTGTTCATTCTGCCTCCCAAAAATCAGAATAAAAAGCTATCAAAAAATGTCATGTTCCTGAAAATGGTACCAATAAAACTGTCAACTCGTCCCACAAAAAAGAAGACCTCAAATGACTCTGTGGGCCAAAATATGGAAAAATTATAGCTCTTTTTGCAATTAAAAGCATCTTTTAGTGTAAAACAGCTGCCAAACATTAAAATCCGCTATAAAAGCCTGCATAAATAGTAAATCAAACACCCCTTTATCACCCCTTAGTTAGGGAAAAATAGTAAAATAAAAAAATGCATTTATTTCCATTTTCCCATTACGGTTAGGGTTAGGGTTGGAATTAGGGTTAGGGTTGGAATTAGGGTTAGGGGTGTTTTAGGAGTAGGTTTATGGTTAGAGTTGAAATTAGGGTTAGGGGTGTGTTGGGGTTAAGGCTGGAGTTAGAATTGGGGGATGTCCACTGTTTAGGCACATCAGGGGCTCTCCAAACGCGACATGGCGGCCGATCTCAATTCCAGCCAATTTTGGTTTGAAAAAGTCAAACTGCGCTCCTTCCCTTCCGAGCCCTGCCGTGCACCCAAACAGTTGTTTTCCCCCACATATGGGGTATCGGTGTACTCAGGAGAAATTGCACAACAGCTTTATCTGTCAATTTTCTCCTTTTACCCTTGTGAAAATAAAAAAAAGTTTGTAAAAGTTCATTTTTGTGACTAAAATGTCAAATGTTCATTTTTTCCTTTCACATTCCAAAAATTCCTGTGAAGCACCTGAAGGGTTAATAAACTTCTTGAATGTGGTTTTGAGTACCATAAGGGGTGCAATTTTTAGAACGGTGTCACTTTTGTGTACTTTCTGCCATATAGACCCCTCAAAATGACTTCAAATGTGAGGTGGTCCCTAAAAAAATGGTTTTGTAAATTTAGTAGTAAAAATGAGAAATCGCTGCTCTAATTTTAACCCTTATAACTTCCTAACAAAAAAAAATTTGGTTCCAAAATTGTACTGATGTGAAGAAGACATGTGGGAAATGTTATTTGTTAACTATTTTGTGTGACATATTTCTCTGTTTTAAGGGCATACAAATTAAAAAATTTGAAAATTGCAAAATTTTCAAAATTTTCGCCTTATTTCCATTTTTTTCATAAATAAGCTCAAGTTATGTCGAATAAATTTTACCACTATCATGAAGTACAATATGTCATGAGAAAACATTCTCAGAATCGCCAAGATTTATTGAAGCGTTCCAGAGTTATAACCTCATAAAAGGACAGTGGTCAGAATTGTAAAAATTGGCCTGATCTTTAACGTGCAAACAACCCACGGGGGTAAACGGGTTAATAAACTGTCAAAAAACTGCCCTGAAATGTTACGAGTACATGTGCTTGTGAGCATGTGCAGTAGGAAGTGCTGCTGCTTCCAGATCCCAACAGCGGAGCTCACTACTGCACATGCTTACAGGCACTAGACCTGAACTATCATTCTAGGACATGTTTCTTCAACAAGCCTTTTCAATGTTCTGTAGCATTTAGCTCCCTAGATCAATTGAAGGTGATTTGCTAATTAAAGGTATTTATTAATTTATTTATAATGGCCTTTCTTTACTTTTTTATATTTTTCTTTTCCTTGAGAGCCTCTTTAAATTGATAGCCATAACTTTGGATTCCCCAATAACATATACACATGCTTGGCCAAAAAAATATGCTATTTCAGTAGGAGAGTGGACATATAATTTTTTTTAAATGCATGGCACTGCTTTTATCCAGATGAAAAAGTATTTATAAAAAAATAAGGCCTGCACACTTTTTGAAGTAAATTAATTCACTGGTGCATAAATACACTATGTGGTCAATATACATGCTGTGGCAGCACACTGCGATTAATAAATACATGAGCTCAAATATTGCTGGAAATGTTAAAACATAAGATTCTTAGCTTTTTTTAATCAAAGAGTGCAAAGTGTCATACAATAAATATGGATGGTCCTTAACCACTAAGTATACTACCACTCAACATGCAAAACCAGCCTCATGAGAATGTGGAGTGAAAATAAGACCAGGGATAGCTCGCAATGAAAACATTATATGGGAAAGATGAGTGGATAAGGGCGCTGAGCCCTGGAAGGGCCACACATTTCGATATGTACTACAAAAAAGAAAGAAAAATCATGGTCCGCATGTTAAAGTATATGACTTGTTAACCCCTTTTCAACCTTAGACGTATTTCTACGGTGGCCACTCCCTGTTTGATGTGGGCTCCGTCGATGAGCCCGCAACTTTACTGGCACATGTCAGCTGATTTCATTAGCTGACATGTGCCCCTAACAGCCGTGAGTGGAATCGTGGAATGATTGCAGCTTCAAGTCTCCCATGTAGACTATTGAAGCAAGTGTAAAATGAAAAAAAAAATGTTTTTAAAAATATTTAAAAAATAAAAAAAATAAAAGTTTAAATCACCACCCATTCTCCCCATTCAAAATAAAACAATAAAAAAAAATTAAAAATACACAAGTTTGGTATCGCTGAGTTTAGAATCGCCCGATCTATTAATGTATAAAAACAATTAATCAGATTGGTAAACGGCGTAAAGAGAAAAAAAAATCAATACTCCAGAATTATGCTTTTTTCATCAACGCAACATTGCATTAAAATGCAATAATGGGCTATTCAAACATTATATTTACACCAAAATTGTATCATTAAAAAATGTCAGCTTGGCGCGCAAAAAATAATCCTACACCCAGACCCAAATTACAAAAAAATGGAGATGCTAGGGGCCTCGGAAAATGGCGATTTTATTTATTTTTTTGAGAAACTTTGGATTTTTTTCATCACTTAAATATAAAGAACAAGCTATACATGTAATGAACTCGTAATGACCTGGAGAATCATAATGGCAGATCCATTTTAGCAGATCCATTTTAGCATTTAGATAGTAAAACAAAAAAAAAAAAAAACAATTGAAGACTTTTTTTCTCAAGGAACTCTGCAAAAGGGATTAAGTGCACAGTAACTATGTGATTATACTGAAGCATATTTTATTCAGTGTGTGATGGTGTTCATTATGCAAACTAGGGGGCAGGTCAGTGAGGGATCAGTGACCTGTCAGCAGCCTGCATTATGAATATATAAGCAGAGCACCACATACACCAACCCCGCCTTAGGACATGAGCATACCATTAACACAAAACTGAAAATAAATATTAAGAAACAACCACAAGACGGATTTCATCACCAGGTATAATTGTAATCAGAATAACAGCGCCGACCTGACCCTGTCTGTAGGTTACTGTGCACAATCCTGCTGACAGGTTCCCTTTAAGGAATTCCGATCAACTTTCCACCGAGAGAAGAGTGCAACAGTACCCCATCCGTTAGATAGATAGGCAACTCCTTAATGGGACACATATCTATTATCCATTTATAGCATATCCCATGGAAATACCATTAATATAACAGCCGGAAATACCCCTTAAGCTTAAAAATCTAATTTAAACAAAAAGATCATTGGTAATGTTTCATGACACATTCGCTTTAACAAGTCTTGCTAAGTTTGTGAACCCAGTCAATGTGTTACCGTCACTTGACAATTATGTGAACCTAGGCTTTACAGAATAAGATATTCTAAATTCACTTTATTAATTTAACCATATATTTTGTGATTGCAAAGTTTGTTATGAGTTTGTGGATAATCTAGTTTGCCTTTTTCTCTATATTTCAGAAACTGATAATCCAAAGCAATGGAGCAATATTACTAAACGGTCACAACATTACTTTACCATTTGATAATGGTGAGAAATTCCAGCAAACTTAAGAATGTAGAATGTCATTTACACTTCATATAGATAATGATTAGGAAAAAAATGTTTTAAAAATGGATTTAAAGGGATATTCACATCTCATACATTTACAGCATATCTGTGGGATATCTACAGTGCATTGCGAAAGTGTTCGGCTCCCTGGAACTTTGCAGCCTTTTCCCACATATCATGCTTCAAACATAAAAATAACAAATGTTAATTTTTGGTGAAGAATCAACAAGTAGGACACAATGGTGAAGCTAAACGAAATTTATTGGTTATTTTAAATTTTTGTGGAAATAAAAAAACTGAAAAGTGGGATGTGCAATATTATTCAGCCCCTTTAACTTAATACTTTGTTGTGCCACCTTTTGCTGCGATTACAGCTGCAAGTCGCTTGGGGTATGTCTCTATCAGTTTTGTACATCGAGAGACTGAAATTCTTGCCCATTCTTCTTGGCAAACAGCTCGAGCTCAGTGAGGTTGGATGGAGATCATTTGTGAACAGCAGTTTTCAGCTTTTTCCACAGATTATCGATTGGATTCAGGTCTGGACTTTGACTTGGCCATTCTAACACCTGGATATGTCTATTTGTGAACCATTCCATTGTAGATTTTGCTTTATGTTTGGGATCATTGTCTTGTTGGAAGACAAATCTCCATCCCAGTCTCAGGTCTTTTGCACACTCCAACAGGTTTTCTTCTAGAATGGTCCTGTATTTGGCTCCATCCATCTTCCCATCAATTTTAACCATCTTCGCTGTCCCTGCTGAAGAAAAGCAGGCCAAAACCATGATGCTGTCACCACCATGTTTGACATGTTTGACAAAGGGGATGATGTGTTCAGGGTGATGAGCTGTGTTGCCTTTATGCCAAACATATCGTTTGGCATTGTTGATAAAAAGTTCGATTTTGGTTTCATCTGACCAGAGCACCTTCTTCCACATGTTTGGTGTGTTTCCTAGGTGGCTTGTTGCAAACTTTAAACGACACTTTCTATGGATATCTTTAAAAAATGGCTTTCTTTTTGCCACTCTTCCATAAAGGCCAGATTTGTGCAGTGTATGACTGATTGTTGTCCTATGGACAGACTGTCCCACCTCAGCTGTAGATATGTGCAGTTCATCCAGCGTGATCATGGACCTCTTGGCTGCATCTCTGATCTGTCTTCTCCTTGTTTGAGACGAAATGATTAGAGGGACGGCCGGGTCTTGGTAGATTTGCAGTGGTATGATACTCGTTCCATTTCAATATGATCACTTGCACGGTGCTCCTTGGGATGTTTAAAGTTTTGTAAATCATTTTGTATCCAAATCCAGCTTTAAACTTCTCCACAACAGTATCACGGACCTGCCTGTTGTGATCCTTGGTCTTCATGATGCTCTCTATGCTTCAAACAGAACCCTAAGACTATCACAAAGCAGGTGCATTTATACGGAGACTTGATTACACACAGGTGGATTATATTTATCATTAGAGATGAGCGACTTTGCCTTTTTTTTTGGTCGAGTCAGGTTTTGTGAAACCTGACTTTCTCAAAAGTCGAGTCGAACGAAGTCGGCCGACTAACGGAAAAGGTTGAGTCGGAGTCGAAAATCCGACCCCAATGCAAGTCAATAGGGAATAAAAGTCGGCAGGGAGTGGAGGACAGTAAACACACCTACAGTGCCCATTTCAATGCCAACGACATCAATTCTTATTACTTAAGCTTGGCAACCTTAATTAACTTTATAATAATAGTAACGCATTGAAAACTGGGGGTTATTTGGCTAAAGTTGTGGGGGGGCTGGCTCCAGGTTTTCGTGGGCCCCAGGCGAAAGAGTCTCAGTGGGCCCCTTTAGCACATACCACAATTCATGATGCTCCGGTACGGCACAGAAATATAGGTATAGTACAATGCCAAATACTTCATTTCTTACATTACATGACTGATATCTATTTTAAATTCTACAATAGCTCAAAAATCAGACAGTGTAGTCCTCCATACAGTATTATGGGCACCACATAGTGCGCCATACAGAATAATGAGCCCAAAATATTGCTCCATACAGAATGGGCTCCATATAATGCTCCATACAGAATAGGCCCCATATGTGCTCCATATGATGCTCCATATATAAAGGGCCCTGTATGATGCCCCATAAATAATGAACCCCATATGATGCTCTAGTATATGATGGGCTCAATATATGATGCTCCAGTGTGTGATGAGCCCCATATAATGCTCCAAATATAATGGTCCCCATATATCATGCTCCAAATATAATGGTCCCCATATATCATGCTCCAAATATAATGGTCTCCATGTGATGCTCCATATATAATGGGCCCCATATTATGCTCCAGTATATGATGTACCCCATGGATAGTGCTCCAGTGTATAATGGGCCCTATGTATGATGCTCAAGTGTATGATGGGCCCCATATATAATTCTCCAGTGTATAATGCTCCCCATATATTGCTCCAACCATTAAAAAAATGAAATACCTCTCCTGCCTGGGCACTGCTCTACTGTCACGCTGTCTCTGCATACAGGAGGACCGGGGTCTATGCTGACCCTAAGCTGGGGTCCTGACTAATCCCTCTATCTGGAGGTACTGTTGATGGTAAAGAGGTCCAGGCCGCCAGCGTAACCCTATCTCCTGTGAATCCCTGACAACTGTAATCTAGTCCTGAGAAGGACCCTGATTACCACCACAGGGAACGGGAAGGTAACTGCCTACACACAGTATAAGACAAACGAGACAGTACAAGGGGTAAAATAAAAGACACCTTGCATACAAAACTACAACTACAGAGGGAACACCAACAGGTAAGGAGATAAATAATAAAGCGAGGAGAGGAGAAAACCACAACAGGTACACTTAGCTTTAGACTTCTCAATATGATCCGCTCTGCTGGTCTGCATGAATGCTTTCACCGACACTTCCCTAGCAGACAGGCAGGTATTTGAAGGAATCCAATTATCGCAACATTAATTGCAGCTGAGCGAGGCTGGTCTTGTCCAGCACAGAGAGAGGGAGAATTAACTCTCTCACTGCCGAAAAACACCCAGCAGCAGAAACTCAGCTGTGAGAAGTCAGGGTGTGCAATCGCGACAATCTTCGCAGCGACACACCCGTGACAGTACCCCCCCTTCTACGAGGGGCCTCCGGACCCTCAGGGCCGGGTTTATCTGGGTGAGTAGTGTGGAAGGCCCGAACCAATCGGTCTGCGTTAATATCCGACGCAGGAACCCACATTCTCTCCTCAGGACCATACCCCCTCCAATGAACAAGGTACTGAAGGGACAGGCGATTCAGACGTGAATCGATGACTCTCGACACCTGGAACTCCAAGTTACCATTGACCACCACAGGAGGAGGAGGTAAAGGTGACGGTATCACCGGCGCCACATACCTCTTAAGCAACGATCTGTGGAACACATTATGAATTTTAAATGTGGGAGGGAGGTCAAGACGGAATGCAACCGGATTAATTATAGAACTGATCTTGTATGGCCCGATGAACCTGGGACCCAGTTTCCAGGAGGGAACCTTAAGTTTTATATTCTTGGTAGACAACCATACCAGATCGTTCACACTTAGGTCCGGACCAGACACTCTCCTCCTATCAGCCATACGTTTGTATCGGTTCCCCATAGTACTCAGATTATTCAGCACTCCTCTCCACACTGAAGCAAGTGACAACGAAAATCGTTCCTCCTCAGGAACCCCAGAAGAGCCCCCCCTATTGAAGGTACAAAACTGGGGGTGAAAACCATATGCCCCAAAAAACGGGGACTTACCAGTGGACTCGCTCCGCCTATTATTTAGAGCAAACTCCGCCAGAGGCAAGAAAGAAGCCCAGTCCTCCTGGTTCTCTGACACAAAACACCGGAGATATGTCTCCAAGCTCTGGTTCAGACGCTCTGTCTGACCATTGGACTGCGGGTGAAAAGCCGATGAAAATGACAACTGCATCCCCCGCCGTGTACAAAATGCTTTCCAGAATTTGGACACAAACTGAGACCCCCGATCCGACACCACATCGGAGGGTACCCCGTGAAGTCTTACAATCTCCCCAATAAACACCTGCGCAAGAGTTTTAGCATTAGGAAGAGCAGGAAGAGCGATAAAATGTGCCATCTTGCTGAACCTGTCCACTACAACGAGTATGACTGTTTTACCCGAAGATGGCGGGAGGTCCGTAATGAAGTCCATAGACAGATGAGTCCATGGACGCTCCGGAGATCTTCAAAGGTAAGAGGGTCCCAGACGGACGGGTATGTGGGGTCTTAGAGCGCGCACAAACCTCACAGGACGCGACAAAAGTTACCACCTCCCTATGTAAGTTAGGCCACCAAAACCGGCGCGAGAGGAGATCCTCAGTTGCTTTACTCCCTGGGTGTCCTGCCAAAGCTGAATAATGGTGTGCCTCGATCACCTTTTGTCGCAACTGATTTGGAACAAACAGTCTCCCTGGAGGTCCTACAGGGGCGTCCCCCTGAGCCTCCAATACCTCCTCCTCAAGCTCAGCGCATACTGCCGACACCACCACCCCCTCCTGAAGGACCGGAACTGGGTCCTCCGTATTCCCAGCCCCTGGGAAACAGCGAGATAAGGCATCCGCCTTAACATTTTTTGACCCAGGACGATATGTGACGACAAAATTAAACCTGGTAAAAAACAACGACCACCTAGCTTGTCTGGGATTCAGACGTTTAGCGGACTCTAAATATAGCAGATTTTTGTGATCGGTAATGACGGTGACTGGGTGGACTGCCCCCTCCAAAAAATGACGCCACTCCTCAAAAGCTAACTTAATGGCCAAGAGTTCCCTATTGCCGACATCATAATTCCTCTCCGCGGACGACAATTTTTTAGAGAAGAAGGCGCACGGATGCCATTTACCAGGGGACGAACCTTGTGACAATACTGCTCCCACCCCTACCTCGGAAGCGTCCACCTCAACAATGAACGGCTGTGACGCATCAGGCTGAATAAGTATGGGTGCTGAAGCAAAACATCTTTTCAAGGAAGAAAACGCTTGACAAGCCTTGTCAGACACTTTGAAAAATCCGTCCCTTTTTTAGTCATGTCTGTGAGAGGTTTAACTATGGACGAAAAATTACGAATGAATTTCCGGTAGTAGTTAGCAAACCCCAAGAAACGTTGTAATGCCTTAAGATCCTCTGGCAGATCCCACTCAAGAACTGCCCGCACTTTCCCAGGGTCCATACGAAAACCGGATGCTGACACCAGGAATCCTAAAAACTGAAGTTCCTGTACGGCGAACACACACTTCTCCCATTTGGCGTACAGTTTATTATCCCGCAAGATCTGTAACACCTGTCTAACATGCTCCTGATGAGACACAAGATCCGGCGAGTAAATTAAGATATCATCCAAATATATGACCACAAACTGTCCCATTAGGTGGCGAAAGATGTCATTTACAAAGTGTTGAAACACCGCCGGGGCAATACTCAGACCAAATGGCATGACAAGGTTCTCATAATGCCCCTCCGGAGTGTTAAACGCCGTCTTCCACTCATCCCCCTCCTTCATCCTAATCAGATTGTACGCCCCTCTGAGATCCAACTTAGAGAACCATTTGGCACCCACGATCTGATTGAAAAGATCTGGAATAAGTGGGAGCGGATACGGATTTCGGACCGTAATCCGATTAAGCTCACGGAAATCCAGGCAAGGGCGTAGGCCTCCATCTTTTTTCTTCACAAAGAAGAACCCCGCGGCCACCGGGGAAGATGAAGGTCTAATATGCCCCTTAGCCAGACTCTCTGAAATATAATCCTTCATGGCCTGTCTCTCAGGACCAGAAAGGTTATACAACCTAGATTTCGGTAATTTGGCCCCAGGGATCAAGTTAACAGAACAGTCATATTCGCGATGAGGAGGTAATTCTTGACACCCTTTCTCCGAGAATACATCCTCAAAGTCTACCAGAAATGGAGGTAAGGCCCTAGGAGCGACCGCACCAATGACCATATTCATGCAGTTCTTATTACAGAATTCACTCCATTGGCTTATCTCTCTGGATTGCCAATTAATAACCGGGTTATGCTTAGTTAACCAAGGAAGGCCCAGCACTATAGGAGTAGGAAGACCCTCCAACACATAACAAGACAACAGTTCTTTATGTAATGCCCCCACTTGAAGATCTACGTTATGCACTGCTTGCAAAAAACTTCCCTGACCGAGAGGTCTGGCGTCGATCGAGAATATGGGGACGGGTTTAGCCAACACACTCAATCGCATACCTTGAACCCGGGAAAGCGAGCATCCACCAGATTAGCCCCGGTCCCACTATCCAGAAGAACAGATATCCTCTCAGTTCTCGCACCCACCACCACCTCCGCCGGTACGAGAAACTGAGACGAATTTAGGGACGAAATACTTACTCCCAGATTGCCGTCCACCACACAATCTGGGATCAATAGTTTTCCGGCGACTTCTCACTCTGCAAAGGACGGGATGGACACACCCCAATAAAATGTCCCTTTTTCCCACAGAAGAAACAACTTCTTGTTTTGTGGCGCCCCACTGATCCCCTCCCCCGGAATGATGTCCCTCCTAATTGCATAGGCTCCTCTGGACTGACCAGGGGAACCTCCGTATAAGGGACCCTTGAGGAAGGTGGAGTCATCACAGGGGGCGAAGTTACCCCGCACCTCTCCCGAAGACGTCTGTCAATACGAATAGCAAGGGCCATAGCGGCCTCCAGTGACGTGGGGGGGGTCATACTGTGCCAGCACATCCTTTAATTTGTCAGATAAACCTTGACAAAACTGGCTCCTAAGAGCCGGGTCATTCCACTGGGTGTCTGTGGCCCACCTATGGAACTCCGAACAGAATTACTCCGCCGGACGATCTCCCTGCTGTATCCTACGTAATTTAGATTCAGCAAGGGAGACCCGATCCGGGTCATCATATACAAGACCCAGAGCTGCAAAAAACCCATCCACTGACTGGAGAGCTGGGGAGCCTGGAGGGAGAGTGAACGCCCAGGATTGGGGGTCTCCTTGTAGGAGCGAGATGACAATCACCACCCTTTGTTCTTCACTCCCAGATGACCGAGGTCGCAGCCGAAAGTACAATTTACATGCCTCCCGGAAAGCAAAAAACTTGTCCCGCCCTCCAGTGAATCTGTCAGGGAGAGCTACTTTAGGTTCAGGTCTGGCCTGCTCCGGGGGGTACAAAACCTTGGACTTAACGTCCGCCAGCTCCATGGACAAACTCTTCAACTGCCGAGCTAGACTGACTACTGGATCCATGGTGGCTGGAGAAATTCTTTAGTGGTCGGTGAAAATGTCACGCTGTCTCTGCATACAGGAGGACCGGGGTCTATGCTGACCCTAAGCTGGGGTCCTGACTAATGCTCTACCTGGAGGTATTGTTGATGGTACAGAGGTCCAGGCCGCCAGCGTAACCCTATCTCCTGTGAATCCCTGACAACTGTAATCTAGTCCTGAGAAGGACCCTGATTACCACCACAGGGAACGGGAAGGTAACTGCCTACACACAGTATAAGACAAACGAGACAGTACAAGGGGTAAAATAAAAGACACCTTGCATACAAAACTACAACTACAGAGGGAACACCAACAGGTAAGGAGATAAATAATAAAGCGAGGAGAGGAGAAAACCACAACAGGTACACTTAGCTTTAGACTTCTCAATATGATCCGCTCTGCTGGTCTGCATGAATGCTTTCACCGACACTTCCATAGCAGACAGGCAGGTATTTGAAGGAATCCAATTATCGCAACATTAATTGCAGCTGAGCGAGGCTGGTCTTGTCCAGCACAGAGAGAGGGAGAATTAACTCTCTCACTGCTGAAAAACACCCAGCAGCAGAAACTCAGCTGTGAGAAGTCAGGGTGTGCAATCGCGACGATCTTCGCAGCGACACACCCGTGACATCTACTCTGGACTCCTCAGCGTCGCCATCTTCCAGCTCTCTGCACTGTGACTGTTCAGGCAGACGGCGCACAGACGTGACATCATCGCGCTCTCTAACATGAATGTCACAGTCAGGAAATGCAGAAGACGTCACAGCGGTGGAGCAGGGAAAGGTAAGTATTGCAAGTGCTGGGGCCCTGAGCAAGCAGGGGTGGCAAACTCATGGGTGCTGGGAACTGGCACAGGGCCCCTCATAGTACGCCAGTGTCTCTGACGGCGAGTGGGCCCCCCCACCTGCTCAGGGCCCCGGCACTTGCCTGGGTGCGCCACATGCTGACGCCGGCCCTGGGGGGGTACAGCCCAATTAGGGAGGTGGAAATAGTGGCATATGTTGAGATGTAGGCTGGACGTTCAGTAGCTGCAAATGGAGGAATTGGAGAAGTCAGAGGAAGAGGAGGGCAAAGCGAGCCATTTTGCTGGCAACCTATGTGTCAAGAGGGGAAGGTGGTACAAAATCCTTTGAAACCCAGGCATGGTTCATTTTAATGATGGTGACATCACCTACATTTTGGGTTGACAGCCGGGTCCTTCTTTCTGTCAGGATTGATCCAGCAGCACTGAAGACACTTTCTGATAGCACACTACCAGCAGGGCAAGCGAGCTCCTGTAAGGCATATTGTGCCAATTTATGCAAGGTGTCCAGTTTACAGGCCCAGTAGTCAAAGGGGAATGAACTGTGAGGGAGAACATCGATAGGGGAGGAGAGGTAATTTTGAACCATAGTTGACAACTGCTGTCTCCTGTCTGTTGCAATCAATTCAGTATAACCAGTCGTGTGAGCGTTACTCGAGAAATCAGACCACAACATGGTCATGAAACAACTGACTCCAACGCCACTTCGGCTGTGTGCACCATGAACACCTCTTCCATTTGGCCAAGTACGGCTCGTGGTAGAACCTGCACCGCTGCTGTGTGCTGGGAATGCCTTTAACAAACGGTTTACCAGAGTTGCTTGTTTGTTCGCCAATATAAGCTCTAGGTTCTCCTGTGGCATGATGTTCTGTAATTTGCCTTTATAGTGGGGATCGAGGATGCTGGCCAACCAGTAATCGTCATCCTTCTTAATTTTGGCAATGCGGGGGTCCCTTTTTAGGATCCGCAAGACATAATCACAAATATGGGCCAATGTTCCAGGTGTCAATGATCCACTGCCAGTGGTGGGTGGAGGAGCACTTTCTGCCAAATCCACATCCCTCCAGTCACACACAAACCCTGTACCTGACCTTGGCAAGCCAACATTTTCTCTTAATCATCCCCCTCATCCTTCTCCTCTTCCTCTTCTTCCTCCGCCTCGTCCAGGACAGTTCCCTGAGCAGACAATGCCTAACTGTCATGAAGGCTTCCCTCCTACTCCTCCTCCTCCACTACAGACACCTGATCCTTAATGTGCGTCAAAGTTTGCATGAGCAGACCCATCAGTGGGATGCTCATGCTTATGATGGCGTCGTCTGCGCTTATCAGCCGTGTGAATTCCTCAAAACACTGAAGGACTTTACAGAGGTCTTTCAGCTTTGACGACTGCACATCTGACAACTCCATGTCCGCCCTCAAACTGCCTGCCCGTGTATCCTCCCACAAATGCATTACAGCCTGCCTCTGTTGGCACAGCCTCTCAACCATGTGCATGGTGGAGTTCCACCTTGTTGCAACGTCTATGATTAGGCAGTGCTTGGGGAGATGGAGCGATCGCTGCAGCCTCTGCATAAACTGGAGTCTACGGGCGAGCGACGGATGTGCGAGCACAGTCTTCGCACCTTATGGAGCAGGGCTGGTAACTCTGGATAATTATTTATGAAGCACTGCACCACCAGGTTCAAGGTGTGAGCCAGGCAAGGAACGTGGCTGAGTTTTGCCAGGGCCATGGCCTCCACAAAATTACGGCCATTATCACTGACTACCTTGCCTTGCTCGAGATGTAGACTGCCCAGCCATGACTCAGTTTCTCTCTGCAAGTAGTCGGCCAGTACCTCCGCGGTGTGTCTGTTGTCGTCCAAAGACATCATCTTTAAAACAGCCTGCTGACACTTACCACTAGCTGTTCGATAGTGGGACACCTCGTGTGCCACACTGGCAGCTGCGGATGGAGTGCTCATGCGACTGCGCTCTGTCGACGAGCTTTTGCTTCTGTAGGAGAAGGAGGAGTAGGGTCGAACGCCTACAGCCAACTGTTGGCTATACCGTGGGCTAGGCAGCACTTTCCCACCGCCACTCTCCCCTGTGGACCCTGCATCCACCACATTAACCCAGTGCGCAGTGATGGACACATAACGGCCCATGCATCTGTTGTCAGGTGCACCATTTCACTCACTAATTGTTTGAGTGCTTGGACAATGCGGTCTTTCACATGAAGGTGGAGGGCAGGGATGGCTTTTCTAGAAAATAAGTGCCGACTGGGTAGGTCATAGTGTGGGACAGCGTAGGTCATGAGCTCTCGGAACGCTGGGCTTTCAACCAAACGGAAGGGCTGCATCTCTAATGAGATCAGTTTGGCAATGTAGGCATTCAAAGTCAGTGAGGTTTTGTAGTCCGTCCACGTTTGAAAGTGCATGGTGTTTAAATTTTTAAGCATGCAGCTGGCATTCAATTTCCAGAGATTTTTCCTTCTGCTAAAGGAGCTTCCGCACTTCTTACAGATAATCTTTGCCTCATCAATAGGATTTTGGTCAAAAAAGTGCCACACTGCACTCTTCCTATTCTGGGATAAATTTTCAGGGCTTGCACGCTGTGCTAATTTGACTGTCTGGCCAAGCTGTCCTGCAACTTTTTGTTTTTTAACACGTTTTTGGACTGCTACGGGCCTGCCAGATAACAGCAGCTGCGATGTCGATGCCTGTCGCGGATCCTCCTCCTCTTCTGAGCTATTGCTAGCAGCACCCTCTTCCCCAATGGATGCCAATCTGGGTCAGCAACTGGGTCATCCATCACCTCCTCTTCAATTTCATCTGCACCTTCCTCTGTGTCACTGTGTAAGGTGGTATTGTATGCGGGAAGGGGCACCTGAGTTTCATCAGGGTCTGATTCTGGCTCAGTAGACTGCGAGGGCAATGCAGTGCTCTGGGTGAAAGTACCAGCAGTATCAGATAGCAGTGGCTGTGCATTAGTGCACTCCATGTCATATTCATCTTGGACTGGGGAATTCAGGATTTGACTTGATAACCCAGGCATGGTATGTGAAAAGAGCTCCATGGAGTAATCTGAAGTGTGGCCTGCCGTATCCTTCACTTTTGGTGGGGGTGAAGGACACAAGGAAAGGTTTTGTTCCTGACCAGAAGCCTGCACTGACGACTCAGTGCTTGCATTTTTTGAAACTTCAGAAGAGGAGGCGATAGAGCTGGAGACTGTTTCGGCAATGTAAGACAAAACCTGTTCCTGATGCTCCTGCTTTAAAAGCGGTTTACCTACTCCAAGAAAAGGTAGCCTTCCAGGCCTTCTGGAGCCAGACGATGATGCAGGCTCAACATCTCCTGCCTTAGGTGCTTTTGGGCTTTTGGCACTACCAGCAGATGCATCACCACCATCATTCCCAGCTGGCCCCCCCACCCACGTCCGCGGCCTCTTCCACCAGATTTCCTAATGTTAGAGAAAATGTACCAAAAATACCAGCAGATATATGGTACTGTATGAGGAGCGTACCGCTGTATATGGCGTAGGGGAAAATTTAAATCTCCGTATATATTTCCGGAGTCACACACAGATGCTCACTCATTATGGATTTGACCGTAATACAAAGAGCAGATATATAGTACTGTATCAGAAGCGGACAGCTGTATATGGTTTTGGGGAAAATTTAAATCTCCGTATATATTTCCGGAGTTACACACAGACGATCACTCAGTATGGATCTGACCGTAATACAAAGAGCAGATATACGTACTGTATCGGAAGCGGACAGCTGTATATGGTTTTGGGGAAAATTTAAATCTCCGTATATATTTCCGGAGTCACACACAAACGATCACTCAGTATGGATTTGACTGTAATACAAAAAGCAGATATACGGTACTGTCTCAGAAGCGTACAGCTGTATACGGTGTTGGGGAAAATTGCAATCTCCGTATATATTTCCGGAGTCACACACAGATAGTCAGCATGTATTTGTCCGTGATACCAGTCGGTACACTATAGTGTGTGAGGAGCATACATACGGTGTGGGAAAAAATGAACGGTCAGTAAGTGTGCAGAAAATAAGAATAAAGTATTAGTGCTGTGTAAAAAACAGTCTACACAGCATTGTGCACACATCAATACAGCTATCAGGCAGCCTAATAACCAGCACTGCTGCAGACAAGAAATTCCTCCCCTGTCACTGCACACTAACTGTACAGCACAATTGCTATCAGCACAAGCATAGAAGAACTTCTCTTTCCAGCCCTAACTCTCTCCCTACTGATAAACAGCGTCAGCAACCTCTCTCTACTGTTAATATCGGCAGAAGTAAAATGGAGGTCGGCGCTCAGGGCTTTTATAGATATTATGAAGCCCCCAAAGCAAGCCAATCACTGCAATGCCCTTCTCTAAGATGGTTGTGGACGCTACTCATGTTATCTCGTTGCCCACAGTGTACGTCCTTGCTCATTGGCTGAAAAAATGCGCCTGCAAGCATTATGGGAAAATCGACTTGGGCGCTGGGGTCGACGACCGCTTGGCCGACTGCACGCTATGGTCAGGTTTCGGCCAAGAAACCCGACTTTGGCGAAAGTCGGCGACTTTTGAATCTGACCGACCTGTTTCGCTCAACTCTAGTTATCATCATTAGTCATTTAGGACAACATTGGATCATTCAGAGATCCACAACGAACTTCTGGAGTGAGTTTGCGGCACTGAAAGTAAAGAGGCTGAATAATATTGTATGCCCCACTTTTCAGTTTTTGGATTTCCACAAAAATTTAAAATAACCAATAAATTTCGTTCAACTTCACTATTGTGTCCCACTTGTTGATGATTCTTCACCAAAAATTAACATTTGGTATCTTTATGTTTGAAGCATAATATGCAAATTATCTCTTCAGAGACTAAGAGGATTAGAGCTCCCGCACCACCTGTTGAAATCAGCAATCCTACAAGTTACTATTGACCCTTTGTCGAGCCATGTAATATGACTTAGGATAAAAACCAAATTAAAATTTCAATTTGCAATTTGCTGCTTCCAACAGGTGGTGCTATAGAGTTTTAGTGCTCTTCCTCTCTGAAGAGGAGTTTTAACTATACCCGCTCTTATGGATTCGAACTCTACTCAGGCACCTCTTCTATCATATTCTTGAGTGCCATATATATTCCTTCAAAGCTATTTATTGTGGTCAGTTTTAGGTCCAAAAAGCCCATTGACAACACAGTTTACCTATTGCAATTTAAGATTACTAGATGTGAAATGTAAATGAATGAGATAAATTCAAAATCAGACTTATTCCAATTTAAGACATGCCAAAATCTGATATAAACTTACGATGGACATAATCAAGCTTAGTATTCACATATTAACCCTAGACAACTGCAGGCAAAAATTGTCTGAAAAACTGTCATATATTTATCTTGTATTTATGTACCCAGGTCACATCATCATTTTTATGCCTGCTTCATTTTACATTATGGTAAATACTATGATTGGTGTTCGACTGGAAGTTCAATTAGTTCCGAAATTCCAGATTTATATATATTTGGAAAACAGATACTTTGGGTTTACATGCGGTAAGTTTACCTATGACTAAAAACTGTAGTTTATATGAGAATGTGTATTCTGGACTAACAATTAGAATGGAATTTAAATCCTCATTACCACTATGATTTGGGACAAGAGGTTGATGGAGATCAGACACATAGAGCACCACTCAGAAAAGGCATGTTTCCAAAACTCCTAAGCTACAGAAATAGCATAGCTCACTGACTGCAGTGACTCATTTCTATAGGAAAAACACAGCCCCTTTCAGACCCTCAACTAAATAACAATACAACTTACGGTTCTAAAAAACACAAAACTGAACCTGAAAAAAAATTATATCATAGCCCATGCTTGTGAACGTTTTTATGAGGTTTTGCATCAAGCTTAATGTTGTGCAAACAAAAAAAATCATGTATGACTCTAAAGGACACAATTCATCTTCAAAATAAAAGTTTAGCACGAGTACCACTTGTTCATGCCACTAAATGCCACTAAATAGAGCAAAAATTTTCAAGATTCAAATGCCAGACAAAAAATATCCTCTTGGCTCTAGGGCTCATGCAGCTGACCATAGATCCGGACCAAGAGCTATCTGACAAAACATTGTATCACTCTTGGACCAATATTATTAAACTAGATGGTGGCCCGATTCTAACGCATCGGGTATTCTAGAATATGTATGTAGTTTATTTATGAAAATTTAAGAATAATTAAATGAATACACAGGGTTTTCCTGGTAAAATATATACATTATCATTAAATGTTATTGCTCATAGAACTGCTCTCTAACACAGGTTCTGTGACAGTCCCTGTGACGTTGCTAAGGCCGCGGTAGGGTATCCAAGGGGCGTGCTCACACCACTCCCCCAGCAACACCCACATCCAATCCGGAGGCAGCTGAGCAGAGAGGTCGCGACTAGAGATGAGCGACTTTGGTCGAGTTGGGTTTCGGACCACCCGACTTTACCAAAAGGCGAGTCGGACAAAATTGGTCCGACTAGCGGCAAAAAAGTCGGAGTTCTGCCCGAAACCCGACCCCAATGCAAGTCAATGGGGAATGAAAGTTGGCAGTGAGTGGAGGACTGTCCATGATATTTTTTTCAATCTGATTGAGACCTTCTTCTCACTGTTAGGTATATATTTTTTGTCAATGTACTCAATAGATTGCACACTGATCCGGTAATATCCAGCCTGCCTACACGCACTAATGATTTTTCACATGGATCGATACTTAAGAGGGGAAGAGTGTGATGAAACATTTCTGTATGTCCCCTAACGACACTGGGGACAGCATAGGGGTAGAGATGTCAATAAAGTTAACCATACACATTAGATGAATTATCTGACAATTTTTAGTTGGTCCAACATAGTGTTAGTTGGCTGTTCCAACTTTTCTTGCTGGCAGATGTTAGGGTTAAAAAGAATGGGGCATGTTTAATTTTAACATGTGCATTTCCCCTTCATCTTCGATGGTTCAAATTCCTTAAATGTCATAATGACATGTGAAAAGTTGTATTTTCCTTAAAAAGAAAGAGAAGTAAATCCTAATGCTTCCCAACATGTGACATACATCTAGGTCACGTATCTGAGGCGCTGATCCCTCTCATGAGTGGCAGGTGATGGCTGTCCTGAACAAACCTGAAAAGTAGGAGATAGTTTGTCAGCCGGAAGGGGCTTTCTGTCACCCTCTTGATACCCCGCAATGCCATTTGTCATAGAACTGGAACTTACTAAAAACCCTACGTCTGCAATCTGTGTACTTTAATATGAGTGTAAACCCAGTTTATACTGTAGCTCCACCCAGGGCCCTTGCAATGGCCTAAAAATTTGCCAGAATTGCTGCTTTTTGTTCACCTTGCCTTCTCGAAAGACTGAAATAAAAAGAGATCATAAAGTTCTACTAAATACCAACAAATACTGTATCTCTTCCCAAAAAAGAAAGAGAAATCACTCTAATGTTCTATCGACTGCTAGATCTCAGAATATGTCAACACAAACCAAATTTTCATTTTTCAAATTTCAGAATTTTTATTTTTTTAAATAAAGTAAATCATATTCAAAATACAAATTTGGTATCGCTGTATTGTATTCATGCTGAATCTCTGTATTCATCAAAATAGAGTTAACATGTCATTTTTACCACTCTGTAAAGCCAAAACCTGAATTGGTGCGAGTTGTATTTTCTCTTCCACTCTATCACACTATTTTTTTTTATTGTTATTATTTTTAGTATATTATATAGTAAATGAGTTGGTGGCATTCAAAACTGCATTCATTCAACTATGAAATTAGAAAAAAATAAAAAAGTTATGGAAAATTAAATGTTAACTGCAAACAGTCCACAGCAGATAGGTTTATTGACCGGTCCAATTTTTTTTGAATGGTTTAGGTCTATGTGGAAACTTCAATGATATGCAGTCCGATGACTATATCATATCGAATGGTTTGCCAGTGCAAGACTTGGAGACTTTCATACATGCATGGAGAAGTGATCAAACTTGTTCAAAAGCTATAACTGATGTTATTGATCCATGTTCCATCAATATTCAAAAAGGTGAATAAGTAACATATTTAGATGTAGTGATACATTATGATTTGCGCTAAACATTGTGGAAGTTACTGAATTATTTCATTGAATGAAATGAACTGGCCATTAAGGGAATATGCAACAGGTTATGTAGACATTATGGTCCCTACATTGAAAAATAAAATACAGAATAAATTAATGCAATTCATAAAATATGTAAAAACGTAAAAAAAAATATGCATTTTTTAATTCTGGTCAGTCAAACTGCTATTTATGGTGGTCCAGGTTTTTTGAGAGGAGTTGTCCAGTAGTATAAAAATATGTTCTTTGTATAACCTAAAGATGGGGTCTAGTGTAGCTACTAGATTGAATCAAACTACAAGTCCTTCACAAATGTAAACATGGGGAGGAAGAGATCAAGGACAATGTTAAAGTTAGATGCCAGGTCCAGGAAGGGGACACACAAACTAGGGTATCAAGGCAGATTTTAACTTTAAGGCTGGGGTCACACACACCGACTAAAAAATTGGACCCTTTTTAGTCGGTCGATTATCGCAGCAAAATGTCATGAACAGTCATCCGTCTGGCATCCGATTTTCCTGGAAAGATGCGATTTAGTCGCATCTTAGCATAGTTGTAACATCCGATTTACATCCGACTTGCGAGAATTTCTCGCAGGATGGCAAAACTGACATATAATGGATCCAAATGAATAGTATTTAAATCACAAAAGAAAGAATAGATATATACACATAGAACACACACATATATATATACATGTCATTGTGACATGTATATATATATATATATTTATAGTTCCTAGACTTCTACATACTGTAATAGCCGCTATTTCCATTGCCGGCTTTTGTGAAATCACAGAAGCCGACATGAAATGATACATTGTTTCCACACAGTTAACCATGTCATTTCATGTATATTTATATATGTTTTAACCCCTTACTGCCATCGGACGTACTATCCCGTCCATGGTACCTGGGCCCGTATGACCGGGGACGGGATAGTACGTCATAGGCGATCAGCTGCGCTCCTGAGGGGAGCGCAGCTAATCGCCGCCGGGTGTCAGCTGATTATCACAGCTGACACCCATGACTGTGTGTCAGGAGCGGTCACGGACCGCTCCCGGCACATTAACCCCTTGCACACCGCGATCAAACATGATCGCGGTGTACTGGGGGCACAGGGGAGGATCGCGCAGGGTGGGGGCTCCCTGCGCGCCCCCCTGAGACCTCAGAGCAGCGCGATGTGATCGCGCTGTTCTGAGGGCTTCCTCCCTCCCAGGACCCGGATCCAAGATGGCGCCGGGGTCCTGGAGGGAGGCGGCTACCTCAGTGCCTGCCGAGAGCAGGCACTGAGAAGCCTGCATCTATGCCTGTGCGATCGCTGGTGTGACAGAGTGCTGTGCACACTGTCACATCAGCGATCTGATAAAATACTGTGATGTCCCACCCTGGGACAAAGTAAAAAAGTTAAAAAAGTAAAAATAAACATGTGTAAAAAAAAAATCCAAAATAAATAAAAAAAAAAAAATATATTCCCCAATAAATTCACTTCTTCCTGTAAATAAAAAAAAAAAACAATAAAAGTACACATATTTGGTATCGCCGCGTCCGTAACGACCCCCCTATAAAATTGTCCCACTAGTTAACCCCTTTAGTGAACCCCTTAAAAAAAAAAAAAAAAAACGAAGCAAAAAATCAATGCTTTATCATCATACCGCCGAACAAAAAGTGGAATAACGCGCAATCAAAAAGACCGATATAAAAAAACATGGTACCGCTGAAAACTTCATCTTGTCCCGCAAAAAACGAGCCGTCATAAAGCATCATCAGCGAAAAAATAAAAAAGTTATAGCTCGCAGAATAAAGCGATGCAAAAATAATTATTTTTTATATAAAATTGTTTTTATTCTATAAAAGCGCCAAAACATGAAAAAATGATATAAATGAGGTATCGCCATAATCGTACTGACCCGAAGAATAAAACTTCTTTATCAATTTTACCACACGCGGAACGGTATAAACGCCTCCCCCAAAAGAAATTCATGAATTGCTGATTTTTGTTCATTCTAACCTCCCAAAAATCGAAATAAAAAGCGATCAAAAAACGTCACGTGCTCAAAAATGGTACCAATAAAAACGTCAACTCGTCCCACAAAAAATAAGACCTCACATGACTCTGTGGGCCAAAATATGCAAAAATTATAGCTCTCAAAATGTGATGATGCAAAAACTATTTTTGCAATAAAAAGCGTCTTTTAGCGTGACAGCTGCCAATCATAAAAACCCGCTATAAATAGTAAATCAAACCCCCCTTTATCACCCCCTTAGTAAGGGAAAAATAATAAAATTAAAAAAAGTATTTATTTCCATTTTCCCATTAGGGTTAGGGTTAGGGTTGCGGCTAAAGTTAGGGTTAGGGTTGGCGCTAAAGTTAGGATTAGGGTTAGGGTTGGGATTAGGGGTGTGTTAGGGTTAGGTTTGTGGTTAGGGTTGGGACTAGGGTTAGGGGTGTGTTGGGGTTAGGGTTGGAGTTAGAATTGGGGGGTTTCAGCTGTTTAGGCACATCAGGGGCTCTCCAAATGTGACATGGCGTCTGATCTCAATTCCAGCCAATTCTGCGTTGAAAAAGTCAAACGGTGCTCCTTCACTTCTCAGCTCTGCCATGCGTCCAAACAGTAGTTTATCCCCACATATGGGGTATCAGCGTACTCTAAACCCCAAGAGTTATTGTGCAATTTGTCCTATTTCTTCTGCTACCCTTGGGAAAATAAAAAACTGGGGGCGAAAATATCATTTTTGTACAAAAAAAAATATTTTTTTGTTTTTACGGCTGTACATTATAAACTTCTGTGAAGCACTTGGGGCTTCATAGCGCTCACCACACATCTAGATAAGTTCCTTGTGGGGTCTATTTTCCAAAATGGGGTCACTTGTTGGGGATTTCCACTGTTTAGGCGCATCAGGGGCTCTCCAAATGCGACATGACGCCCCAGACCATTCCATCAAAGTCTGCAATCCAAAACGTCACTACCTCCCTTCCGAGCCCCGACGTGTACCCATACAGTAGTTTTCTCCCACATATTGGATATCAGCGTACTCAGGACAAATTGGACAACAACTTTTGGGGTCCAATTTCTCCTGTTACCCTTGTAAAAATAAAATATTGGGGCAAAAAAATCATTTTTGCAAAAAAAAAAAGGATTTTTTATTTTTACGGCTGTGCGTTATAAACTTCTGTGAAGCACTTCGGGGTTCAAAGTGCTCACCACACATCTAGACAAGTTCCTTGTGGGGTCTATTTTCCAAAATGGGGTCACTTGTGGGGGGTTTCCACTGTTTAGGCGCATCAGGGGCTCTCCAAATGCGACATGACGCCCCCAGACATTCCATCAAAGTCTGCAATCCAAAACGTCACTACTTCCCTTCCGAGCCCTGACGTGCGCCCATACAGTAGTTTTCTCCCACATATTGGGTATCAGCGTACTCAGGACAAATTGGACAACAACTTTTGGGTTCCAATTTCTTCTGTTACCCTTGTGAAAATAAAATATTGGGGGCGAAAAAATCATTTTTGTAAAAAAAAAAAAGATTTTTTATTTTTACGGCTGTACGTTATAAACTTCTGTGAAGCACTTCGGGGTTCAAAGTGCTCATCACACATCTAGATAAGTTCCTTGTGGGGTCTATTTGCCAAAATGGGGTCACTTGTGGGGGGTTTCCACTGTATAGGTGCATCAGGGGCTCTCCAAATGTGACATGACGCCCCCAGACCATTCCATCAAAGTCTGCAATCCAAAACGTCACTACTTCCCTTCCGAGCCCTGACGTGCGCCCATACAGTAGTTTTCTCCCACATATTGGGTATCAGCGTACTCAGGACAAATTGGACAACAACTTTTGGGTTCCAATTTCTTCTGTTACCCTTGTGAAAATAAAATATTGGGGACGAAAAAATCATTTTTGTAAAAAAAAAAAGATTTTTTATTTTACGGCTGTACGTTATAAACTTTAGTGAAACACCTGGGGGTTAAAAGTTCTCAACACACATCTAGATAAGTTCCTTGAGGGGTCTAGTTTCCAAAATGGCGTCATTTATGGGGGTTTCCACTGTTTAGGCAGATCAGGAGCTCTCCAAACACGACATGGCGTCCAGCCAATTCTGCGTTGAAAAAGTCAGACGGCGCTCCTTCCCTTCCAAACTCTGCCATGCACCCAAACAGTGGTTTACCCCCACATATGGGGTATCAGCGCACTGAGGACAAATTGCACAATAACTTTTGGAGTCTTGTTACCCTTGGAAAAATAAAAATTGGGGTGAAAAGATCATTTTTGTGGAAAAAATATGATTTTTAAATTTTACGGCTCTACGTTATAAACTTGTGTGAAGCACTTGGGGGTTAAAATTGCTCACCAAAGATCTAGAAAAGTTCCTTAGGGGGTCTAGTTTCCAAAATGGGGTCATTTGTGGGGGGTTTCCACTGTTTAGGCACATCAGGGGCTCTCCAAATGCAACATGGCATCCAATCTCAATTCCAGCCAATTTTGGTTGGAAAAAGTCAAATGGTGCTCCTTCCATTCCGAGCTCTGCCGTGCGCCCAAACAGTGGTTCCCACCCACATATGGGGTATCAGCGTACTCAGGACAAATTGGACAACAACTTATGTGGTCCAATTTCTCCTGTTACCCTTGAGAAAATAAAAAATTAGTGACTAAAATATAATTTTTGTGGGAAAAAATAGGATTTTTTATTTTCATGCCCGGGCATTATAAACTTGTGTGAAGCACTTGGGGGTCAAAGTGCTCACCAAAGATCTAGATAAGTTCCTTAGGGGTATAGTTTCCAAAATGGGGTCACTTGTGGGGGTTTCCACTGTTTAGGCTCATCTGGGGCACTGCAAACGGAACATGACCCCCATCAACGTCTGCATTCCAAAACATTACTACTTCCTTTCCAAGCTCTGCCGTGCACCCAAACAGTTCCCCCCCCCCACATATGGGGTATCAGCGTACTCAGGACAAATTGGACAACAACTTTTGGGGTCCAATTTCCTTGGGAAAATTCAAAAATTTGGGACTAAAAAATCATTTTTGTGGAAAATTGTTTTTTTTTTTTTTTTCACACCCAGGCATTATAAGCTTTTGTGAAACACTTGGGAGTTCAAAGTGCTCACAACAGATCTAGATAAGTACCTTAGGGGGTCTAGTTTCCAAAATGGTGTCACTTGTGGGGGTTTCCACTGTTTAGGCGCATCAGGGGCTCTCCAAACACGACATGGCGTCCAATCTCAATTCCAGCCAATTTTAGTTTGAAAAAGTCAAACGGCGCTCCTTCCCTTACGAGCTCTGCCGTGTGCCCAAACAGTGGTTTTCCCCCACATATTGGGTATTGGCGTACTCAGGAGAAATTGCATAACAACCTTATCTGCCCATTTTCTCCTTTTACCCTTGTGAAAATAAAAAAAAAGTTTGTAAAAGATCATTTTTGTGGCTAAAAAGTTAAATATTCATTTTTTCCTTCCACGTTGCTTTAGTTCCTGTGAAGCACCTGAAGGGTTAATAATCTTCTTGAATGTGGTTTGAGTACCTTGAGGGGTGCAGTTTTTAGAATGGTGTCACTTTTGGGTATTTTCTGCCATATAGACCCCTCAAAGTGACTTCAAATGAGAGGTGGTCCCTAAAAAAAATGGCTTTGTAAATTTTGTTGTAAAAATGAGAAATCGCTGGTCAACTTTTAACCCTTATAACTTCCTAACAAAAAAAAATTTTGGTTCCAAAATTGTGCTGATGTAAAGTAGACATGTGGGAAATGTTATTTATTAACTATTTTGTGCGACATATTTCTCTGTTTTAAGGGAATAAAAATTAAAAGTTTGAAAATTGCAAAATTTTAAAAATTTTCGCCATATTTGCGTTTTTTTCAAAAATAAACGCAAGTTATATCGAAGAAATTTTACTTCTAACGTGAAGTACAATATGTCACGAGAAAACAATCTCAGAATCGCGAAGATCCGTTGAAGCGTTCCAGAGTTATAACCTCATAAAGAGACAGTGGTCAGAATTGTAAAAATTGGCCCGGTCATTAACGTGCAAACCACCCTTGGGGGTGAAGGGGTTAAACTTACAATTACATAAGTGTATGTGTGCAAAATTGCAGACATGTAGGGGTTAATTAAAGTATAAATTCGTTGAAAAACAATGTGTGGGCTCCCGCTGTATTTTCTCCACCAGACAGACAAAGCCAGCGAGTGGGGGCAGATAATAATAGCCTAGGGAGGGTACATTTTTTTTGTGCTCCCCCCTGGCTACTAACATCTGCCCCCAGACACCCCAGAAAGGGCAAATCTCTAATTAGATTAGCCCTTTCTGGCACTTTGCCCGTCTATTCCCATTGCCCTGTTGCGGTGGCGAATGGGTTAATAAGGGGTTAAAGCCACCTTGCAATTGAAAGGTCACTTTAAGCCAGGTTAATAATTGAGAGCTGTCAATTAGACAACTATCAATTATTAATCCTATTGTATGAAAGAAAAATCAAACACACACAGTTTAATAAAAAAGAAGTTTAATTAAATAATCACAGTTTTTGACCATATTTTATTTTCCTGCTAAAACCATTTCCTGTAATAAAAATAAAATAAAAAAGCAAAATTATTCTTACCTATCCGATGCACAGTCAGGTCCCACGGTGTAATCCATCAGAAAGGGTTAACAGATTACAGTTAGCAGAGAGCTAATGCTGTCTCCTAGATGTAACACCCCGAATGAATAACTTCCTCTCCCAGCGAAAGGAGAGGAAGAGATTAATGAATGGAGCTTAATTGATTTATTGCCACTTTCACTTCAGTGACCTGACCTAAAGTGAAAGTGGTACACAATCAATTAAGCTTCATTCATTAATCACATCCTCTCCTGTCGGCAGGAGATAAGCTCATTCATTCAGGAGCTTTCAGCTGAGCACGCAGGATTACTTGCGCTGCTTAGCTGATTGCTAGCTAACCCTTTGTGAAGGATTACATCGTGGGACGTGACAGATCGCCAGATAGGTAAGAATAATGTTGTTTTATTATTTTTTTTTTATTATAGAAGATCAAGGGCTTCGCACGGATTAAGAGTTAAATAAAAGATGGTCAAAAAAATGTGTTTTTATTTCATTAAAATTATTTATTCTTAAAGTGTGTGTGTTTTTTTTATTTCCTTCAATAGATTAATAATTGATAGTTGTCTAATTGACAGCTCTCAATTATTAACCTGGCTTAAAGTGACCTTTCAATAGCAAGGTGGCTTTAACCCCTTATTAACCCATTCGCCACCGCTACAGGGCAATGGGAATAGACGGGCAAAGTGCCAGAAAGGGCGAATCTAATTAGAGATTTGGCCTTTCTGGGGTGTCTGGGGGCAGATGTTAGTAGCCAGGGGGGGCACAAAAAAAATGTACCCTCCCTAGGCTATTATTATCTGCCCCCACTCGCTTGCTTTGTCTGTCTGGTGGAGAAAATACAGCGGGAGCCCACGCATTTTTTTCAACGAATTTACACCTTTAATTAACCCCTACATGTCAGAAATTTTGCACACATACACTTATGTAATTGTAAGTTCAAACGATATGTCAAAATACAGGAAATGACATGGTTAACTGTGTCTAAACAATGTATCATTTCATGTCGGCTTCTGTGATTTCACAAAAGTCGGTAATTGAATTAGCGGCTATTACAGTATGTAGAAGTGTAAGAACTATAAATATATGTATATATATATGTCACAATGACATATATATATATATATATATATATATGTATTCTATGTGTGTATATGTATTGATTCTATTCTTTATTAAAGCTGTCAGTGTGCTTTTACAGTATAGGCAGGGATGAATTGCCGGCTTTTCTAAAGGACACCGATGCGATTTAATCGCAAGTCACACGTGCGGTCCGTTTGTAATCCGATTTTTCATCGCTCCCATAGACTTGCATTGGCGATAGTCGACCCACAATCGGTGACAATCGCAGCATGCTGCGATTGCACTCGGACGTTTAAAACGGACCACAAAAAATCTGATACTGGGAGCTGCTCCATAGATTAACATAGGTCCGACTGCAATGCGATATTTCATCGTATTGCAGTCGTCCGATTCTGTCGCCAGTGTGACTCCAGCCTAAGATATAAAGTATACAGGTCCTTCTCAAAAAATTAGCATATAGTGCTAAATTTCATTATTTTCCATAATGTAATGATTACAATTAAACTTTCATATATTTTAGATTCATTACACACCAACTGAAAATTGTCAAGTCTTTTATTGTTTTAATACTGATGATTTTGACATACAACTCCTGATAACCCAAAAAACCTGTCTCAAAAAATTAGCATATCAAGAAAAGGTTCTCTAAACTACCTATTACCCTAATCTTCTGAATCAACTAATTAACTCTAAACACATGCAAAAGATTCCTGAGGCTTTTAAAAACTCCCTGCCTGGTTCATTACTCAAAACCCCCATCATGGGTAAGACTAGCGACCTGACTGATGTCAAGAAGGCCATCATTGACACCCTCAAGCAAGAGGGTAAGACCCAGAAAGAAATTTCTCAACAAATAGGCTGTTCCCAGAGTGCTGTATCAAGGCACCTCAATGGGAAGTCTGTTGGAAGGAAAAAATGTGGCAGAAAACGCTGTACAACGAGAAGAGGTGACCGGACCCTGAGGAAGATTGTGGAGAAGGACCGATTCCAGACCTTGGGGGACCTGAGGAAGCAGTGGACTGAGTCTGGTGTAGAAACATCCAGAGCCACCGTGCACAGGCGTGTGCAGGAAATGGGCTACAGGTGCTGCATTCCCCAGGTAAAGCCACTTTTGAACCATAAACAGCGGCAGAAGCGCCTGACCTGGGCTACAGAGAAGCAGCACTGGACTGTTGCTAAGTGGTCCCAAGTACTTTTTTCTGATGAAAGCAAATTTTGCATGTCATTCGGAAATCAAGGTGCCAGAGTCTGGAGGAAGACTGGGGAGAAGGAAATGCCAAAATGCCTGAAGTCCAGTGTCAAGTACCCACAGTCAGTGATGGTGTGGGGTGCCATGTCAGCTGCTGGTGTTGGTCCACTGTGTTTCATCAAGGGCAGGGTCAATGCAGCTAGCTATCAGGAGATTTTGGAGCACTTCATGCTTCCATCGGCTGAAATGCTTTATGGAGATGAAGATTTCATTTTTCAGCACGACCTGGCACCTGCTCACAGTGCCAAAACCACTGGTAAATGGTTTACTGACCATGGTATTACTGTGCTCAATTGGCCTGCCAACTCTCCTGACCTGAACCCCATAGAGAATCTGTTGGATATTGTGAAGAGAAAGTTGAGAGACGCAAGACCCAACACTCTGGATGAGCTTAAGGCCGCTATCGAAGCATCCTGGGCCTCCATAACACCTCAGCAGTGTCACAGGCTGATTGCCTCCATGCCACGCCGCATTGAAGCAGTCATTTCTGCAAAAGGAATCCCGACCAAGTATTGAGTGCATAACTGAACATTATTATTTGATGGTTTTTTTTTGTTTGTTTTTAAAAAACACTTTTATTTTATTGGACGGTTGAAATATGTTAATTTTTTGAGACAGGTTTTTTGGGTTATCAGGAGTTGTATGCCAAAATCATCAGTATTAAAACAATAAAAGACCTGACAATTTTCAGTTGGTGTGTAATGAATCTAAAATATATGAAAGTTTAATTGTAATCATTACATTATGGAAAATAATGAAATTTAGCACTATATGCTAATTTTTTGAGAAGGACCTGTATAAGAAGGTGGAATTTTATTACATTTTAGGCACAATAGAATATTCTTTTGTGCTGCTGGACAAACCTCTTAAGCAGGGCCGGCTCCAGGTTTTCGTGGGCTCCGGGCAAAAGAGTCTCAGTGGGCCCCTTTAACACATACCACAATACATGATGCACAAACACACTAGAAAAATATAGGTATAGTACAATGCCAACGATTTCTCTTACTTACTCCATTACATGAGTGATATCTATTGTAAAATCTACAATTGCTCAGAAACTGGGGAATGCTCACAGCACACAGTATGTGCCTTGGGGTAATTCAAAAGTTTTCACTCTAGACTGGACAGTATTAATCCTCCATACAGTATTATGGGCATCACATAGTCCTCCCTACAGTATTAACGGCACCACATAGTCCTCCATACAGTATAGTGGACCCCATATATTGCTCCATACTTAATAATGGGCCTCATATTGAGCTCCATATTGCATAATGGCCCCATATACTTAGCCATACAGAATAATGGATTCCATACATTTCACCATACAAAATAATGGACCCCATATTTTGCTCCATACAGTATTCTGTGCACCACATAGTGCTACATACAGTATAATTTGGTCACATATTGCTCCATACAGAATAATGGACCCCATATAATGTTCCATACAGAATAATGGACCCCACATAATGCTGCATACAAAATAATGGGCCTCATATAACGCTCCATATGGAATAATAGGTCCCCATATAATGCACCATACAGAATTGGCCCCATATAATGCTCCATACAGAATGGGCCCAATATAATGCTCAATATACTGTAGAATGGGCCCCTTATAATGATACATAGAAAATGGGCCCCAGATAATGCTACATAAAGGATGGGAACCATATAATGCTCTATGCAGAGTAATGGGCCCCATATATTGCTCCATACAGAATAATGGGCCCTATATAATGCTCCATACAGAATGTGCCCCATGTAATGCTCCATACAGAATACTTACAGAAGTAAATATTTCAAACAATGTAAAGCATGAGGGGTCCTGTGCCAGCGCCTGCCCTGGCACCGGGCCCCACTGATTTATTTTTCTGAGACTCCCCTTAAAGGAATGAATTATTTGTATGAGTATAATTACAGTATACATTCACTTTCAACAAAAAAAAACCTCTAGTACAGTGAATTAGAGAAAAAGTTATATTTCAAAGTCCTGTTGAAAGTGGAGGTACACTTTAAAGAAGCACTCCACCTAACAAAGTTTTTATTTTCTTAATATATTGCAGTTATCGTATTATATGGCACTATGTACTTACAATTGCTCATTTTGCCTTTCTACCCAGCTAATTCTTCTCTTTTCTCTGCTCTATGTAGAAATAGGAAGTCTCTTGTCCCTGTATTTATCATTCCCCTCTTCAACTCCTGACCCAGCTGCTCCTCCCCCTGCTTGGGACTTTTGGAGTGACTGATGATTCATACAGGGAAAATTGACCTCCTGTTTCTGCATAGAGCTTAGAAGAATTCATCTAGACAATTTTTAATCACGTGATGTCATAGACCTAATGAAAAAGAGAAGAAATAATTGGGTAGAAAGGAAAAATGAGCAATTGTAAGTGCATAGTGCTATATAATATGATGACTGCAATATATTAAGAGGATAACACTTTGATGGGAGCGCTTCTTTAAATATTAGCATTTTGAGGGTCCGTTTCTTGCTCATAAAGATTTGTAAAACAGAAACAATGATATTTTAATCATGGAATCTAATTTTTTAATAGAGTCCTATGCTTCAACGGTGTGCTCCTGCATAACATCCAAACATGGGCCTTTCACTAAGTGCCATAGCTTTGTCAATCCAATGTCATTCTATGAGGTAAAATATCTTGTCATATATGATAAATAGATTAATCTATCGACCAATCTAATTATTGTACTAAGTATTAAAGCATATACCCTATATACATTTGTAGTCATTCAGGTATATTTATTAATATTGGAAAATTTTAATATAAAGCAAACTTAGACTGGAGAGTCTTAAAATGCACCATATTTACCAAAGCGGTCAATGCTGTCCAATAAACCTGTCTTATTTTAACACTGTTCACTCTTAGTCTCAGATGTATAACTTGTTAGCTTTTTGCCATATTTTTTTTGTTTATCTTTTTGCACTCGCAGATTTTGTACTAAATTCATCAGCATGGTGCATGATGCTTGATAAATTGGCTCAATTTTTTTTTCTGCTATATTTGGACCTTTTTTTTAGTAAAATGTCACACAATAAGACTTTTAATAAGCTTATCAAAGTCATTTCTTTTAATAGAAGAAGTAGGAAAAATCCCTAGTGTCAGAATCTTCAAAAAAGACCATAAAATTTGCTCAAAACTATAAAAAAAAGTCGCAATGCCAGAGCTGTAAAGAAATAAGAAAATCTAGCAAACGTGACTCAGACAACCATCTTTAGCCATTGCACTTTTGAACAAATCGAAGGTTTTTATTGAAGAATCTCACACTAAAATTTTTCTTCGATCTCCATTGTTTCCCTTGTGGCACTACAAGTTTCCGTGCCTCGGAGCGTCTCATGGGTGATCTGACTTTTCATAATTTTTTTTTCATAGTCTTACAAATGCTTGTACTTCACTAGGTAATTGTAAAATTAAACAAAAGGAGGACCTGAGTCAAAAAAACAAAAAATAGTAAATTTTTATTAAAGTACAAAAAGACACAAAAACGCGACAGAACACACTAAAATGAACAAAATAGATGTGTAAATGAGAAAAGAGGGGGTACAATGACCAAATACCCAAAGAAAAACTGCCAGCAGGACCGCACAGAAATGTGTATAGGGTAGTCAGACAATCATCCAAGCAAAACACAGTGGCCTGCTTCGATAAATGTAATAAGGCAAAAAATTCCAGTGAAACTGACAAAGGTAAGTAAATGAAGCTGTAAATAGATGTGCATTGAAAATACAATACAATAGTACAAAGATATAGCAGAAAATAACTCCATCATTGTATTTGAGGGAAGAATGCAGGAGGGATTTTCCCCCCCATAGAACATCAACCAAGATATGAGTAAAAGTAGTAAGGTAACGTGGTTGTCAATGAGGAAAAGCGATGCCACAAATGCACATCAGATAACCAAAGTGCCAATGTTCAAGAGAATAGATATAATCAAAGAAAAAGTTTCAAAGCAGACCCATTGCTCCATTCAAAAGTGCGCCGGCCAGCTGTCCCCGACGTACGTTTCACAAACAAGTTGCTTCCTCAGGGGCAAAAATGTTGTGGCATTCAAAAAGTCAAAAATAACATACTCCCCAAAATGGAATCACCAAATAATACAGATAGACTTGCAGAAAGACATGCCCTCATACAGCTTTATTGACAGAAGAATAAAAAGAAGTTACGGGACCCTTTTTTTTTACATTTTTCACATTTTTCCTGCATTTTAAAATTGCTAAAACATAGAAAAAGTTTGCTAATATCGGGCTGACCCATTGCCAGAAAAATAAAAAAACTTTTGGCAATCGGAAAAAGGGGATGAAAAAAATTAAAAGCTTCAAAATTAAAGTCATCTATTTTTTAAGGCATTAAAATAGTATATAATCCCCAATTAGGCCTCGTTCACATGGCTGTATTTTCGGTTCAATTGTGATGCGACAAAACATTGGATTGCACTTGTCCTTATGTTATTCTGTGGGGCTGTGCACTTGTCCAATTTTTTCCTAGGACAGAGACTTTTTGAAGAAAAAATTGCTGCATGCCCGAATTTGATCCAATATTTGGATCACACTCGTTCACACAAGTCATTGAGTTCTCTGAAACCACCGCAATGCACTGAAATGAAATTGATTTCCGAGCAGAAACAGAATGAAGATGGCAAGAAAAATTTCTCCATTTTCTCATCCGAGAGAATTGGATCATACTGTGAACAAACTCAGTTTGGTCAGTGTGTCATTTACATAATCAGCCCGATTCTCTTGGATGAGATTATCTACGTCCGTCTGCACCTGCCCTTACTATTATCTATGCAAAACAGTGGCTGAAACATAATAATAAGATGTAGACAAGATTTGCTAGAATTTTTTAATGCTTTCATTTATTCTCTAACTATGAAATGCAATTTCTTGTTTCCGTTGTAGGAGTGCTGGTATGATACTTGTTTGTGCAGAGATTCAGAGGCTTGTATGTGTGCGGCACTTCTAAGATACGCACGAGCTTGTGCTGCGCATGGCGTCAGTATTATAGAGTGGGTGCCAAATTTCTGTGGTAAGTACAATGTGTAAATGCTGGTGTCCCCATATTTAACTATGATATAAATAAATTGAACTATTCAAGTTAATGGCAATAGAGATGCTAGAATTTTTTTTTAAATTTTAAGTTTGCCAGTAGTGATGTGTGAGTAGCATCGTTGCTCGGGTCTCCTCGAGCATGCTCAGGTGAGCTCCGAGTATTTTGGCGTGCTCTGAGATTTACCGTATTTTTCGGACTATAAGACGCACCGGACCATAAGACGCATCCCAAATTTTCAGAAGGAAAATAGGGAAAAAAAATAATGTGTCAATGGAGGTCCGTCTTACAGTCTGATTTCAGGTTACCAGCGAAGGGATCAGCACAGGTAGAGGAGTGGTCACATGGGTCGTTTGGTGGTCCAGGCTGGTGCGATGGTGGTGCTGTGTGTTGCAGGGGTGCTCTGTGGAGTGCTCTGTGTTTGTGGGGTGGCTGTGCTCTGTGGGGTGGTTGTGCTCTGTCCATGGAGTGACTGTGCTCTGTCTGTGGGGTGGCTGTGCTCTGTCTGTGGGGTGGCTGTGCTCTGTCTGTGGGGTGGCTGTGCTCTGTGGGGTGGCTGTGCTCTGTCTGTGGGGTGGCTGTGCTCTGTCTGTGGAGTGGCTGTTCTCTGTCTGTAGGGTGGCTGTGCTCTGTCTGTGGGGTGGCTGTGTGGGGTGGTTGTGCTCTGTCTGTGGGGTGGCTGTGCTCTGTCCGTGGGGTGGCTGTGCTCTGTCCGTGGGGTCGCAATAAGCTTACAAATCCCGTGGTGGTGGTCCCAGTGCAGCCTCCCTGTGCTCTGTTGTGTCGGGCTCTGTGATGTGGTGGCAGCGGGCCTCTGTACTGCGTGGGGGGCTCCATGCTGCATGGGGGCTCCGTTGGGGGCTCCGTGCTGCGTGTGGGGCTCCGCCGGCATTTCGTCATAGCCTGAAAGCCCCCCGCTGCTCTGTTGCGGAGACGCTGAGGTTGCCAAGACCCGGAGCAAAGATGGCCACTAGGGGCTCCAGAAAGATGGCGGCGCATACTGAAATTCAAATCTCGGCAACAAGATCTCTCCTATGACGAAATGCCGGCGAAGCCCCCCACGCACCCCGGAGCCCCCTACGGATCCCCCCACGCAGCACGGAGCCCCACTGCTGCCACATCACAGAGCCCGGACACCACCGCACCACAGAGCATCGGGACCGCCGCTACTGCCACCGGATTTTTAGGTATGTTGCGACCATAAGACGCACCCCATTTTCCCCCAAAATTTTTTGGGATAAAAGTGTGTCTTATGGTCCGAAAAATACAGTAGTTTTCGTCGTCTCAGCTGCATGATTTGTGACTGCTAGACAAGCTGAATACATGTGGGAATTCCATAGCAAACAGGCATTCCACACATGTAATCCGCCTGTCTAGCAGTCGCAAATCATGCAGCTGAGACAACAAAAACTAAATCTCCGAGCATGCCAAAATACTAGGAGACCGCCTAAGCATGCTAGGGGAAACCCGAGCCACGAGTATACTCGTTCATCATTATTTGCCAGCATTGGCCAATATTGGCTAATATTTACAAAAATGTGATTTTCAGCAAATCGCAAGTGCTCCAATTGCCCTGAAAACATATGTATAACTCTCGCAGAACTCCTAGTACTGTATCCTACCTCTTTCAGTCTTTGTCATACAAACATTGTCTTTTTAATGTCAAAGTGACATCACTGTAGAATCGTATTGTAATGAGATATTAACCAACAAATAAATTCATAACACAGGATGATGACAGAATTTTCATCTTTAAAAAAAAATAGTCAAAAAATTATCCCTCTTAGTCATTTGGAATCAAGTTGCTCATTCAGTGCAGAACACTAACTCATACTGACAGGGTCGCTGTTGGAGGTACCATAATCCTACTGTGACTGAGAGAAGTGATGTTTTAACATTGAGTGTGATAATTGGAGGATCATCAAAATAAATCTAAGACATTACATCCTCTTAACAGCAGTCCAGTTTATTAGATATGCATTAAAAACCTAAACCTCAACAAAAACAGACAAAACACATAAAGATAATGACCCTAAGTACAGTCAGAGGAATTATTGATATGGGCCTAAATGATACAGGGAAAATAATAACAATAACTTAAATAATTCCCGATGAAAGGTGCTACTTAGCCACCCTAATAATAATGGATATGGTGCCCCACATTATTATTAGGGTGGCAATTTCTGCACCCTATTGTGCAGAAATTGTCCAATTTGAAATGAGTGATGCATCATATTTTCCATAATGTTCTTAGTTTATTCCCAACAAATATGCTTGCCATAGGCAATGGAGTCCCATTTTATCATGTGTTTGGTAATACTACTGGTGTCAGTGACGGTGGGGATGCTTGTGCTAACCCCTTATTCTTAGGGCCCCGTCTCACATAGCGACACACCAGCGATCCCGACAACGATCAGGATCGCTGGTGTGTCGCTACATGATCGCTGCTGAGCTGCCGAACAGGCAGCTCAGGCAGCGTTCAGGACAGCGACACTGCGGCTAACGTCGCCTAGTTATCCGCAGTGTACGTTGGATACCAGCGCACTGATGCAGTGAGCTGGTAACCAAGGTACACGTCGGGTTTCCAGGCGCTGCGCGGTGCCTGGAAACCCGACGTGCACCTTGGTTACCAGCTCCCCTGCAGCAGCGCGCTGGTATCCAAGGTACACGTCGGGTTTCCAGGCACAGCCCCGCGCCTGGAAACCCGATGTGTACCTTGGTTACCAGGAGATCACTGGTCTCCTGCCTGTCACACGCAGCGATGCGTGATGGCCAGCGGGAGACCAACGATCAAAAAAAAGTCCAGGCATTTCTGATCGCTGGTACGTGTCAGACATAGCGAGATCGCTGCTGAGATCGCTGTTTAGCAGCGATCTCGGTAGCGATCTCGCTATGTGAGACGGGGCCCTTAGTCATGGTATGTTATTTTTTATTTTAGATTATCTCATCCATTGTCACCATTTATTTTACTAAACAGTTTATGCACCTCTACAATTAACTTTTGACAATCACAATTAATGAACCTTTGCTAAAAATGAATAAGAAATGCTAGGCAGGTAGGTACACGTACAGAGAACAAAAATGGCAGCAGGCTGCTATATTGCATAGCATGTAGGGTTGTCAAATTGGAAGAAGTAAATCAGTTGTGCAAAAACAGGCATGTCCAATTAAATGTGTAGACTTTTTTGTCTATTTAATTCTTCAACCAAATTAAACCCCATTTACAAAAATGATAAAATAAGAAATGATGAGGCCAAAAATCCAGCACCTGTAACAGGGTATGGGTTTGGAATGTATGGATGTCAAATTTGACCAGCAAAACTGATATGCAAAAAAAGTGTTTCAGACACGTACACATTGTAAGGTAGACAATAATAGGTCAATGTCTGGATTGTAAATAGAAAAGACTAAGCACTCATCTGATGATACGAAGAAGATATATTTTAATGGTAGTATATCCAATATAAACGTTTCGGTCAAACCAGACCTTCGTCAGTAACTTTACTATCAAATCTGAAAACAGACTCCTTAGGAAATAGTGCCCGCAGAAAAAATAAACTTATGACAGGAGTGACGGTGAGCTTATGGCCAATAGGGGCTATGAATGCCTCCTTTATGCGGTATCCACCGCTACAATGGCTGGTGCTCAGTAAACTGCTGCAGAGATAAGGCTGTCACGTCTTATGTGTCTGATGTCAGGGGATAAAGTCTTTATCCCCTGACATCAGACACATAAGATGTGAGACGGGGCCCTAAGAATAAGGGGTTAGCACAAGCATCCCCACCGTCACTGACACCAGTAGTATTACCAAACACATGATAAAATGGGACTCCATTGCCTATGGCAAGCATATTTGTTGGGAATAAACTAAGAACATTATGGAAAATATGATGCATCACTCATTTCAAATTGGACAATTTCTGCACAATAGGGTGCAGAAATTGCCACCCTAATAATAATGTGGGGCACCATATCCATTATTATTAGGGTGGCTAAGTAGCACCTTTCATCGGGAATTATTTAAGTTATTGTTATTATTTTCCCTGTATCATTTAGGCCCATATCAATAATTCCTCTGACTGTACTTAGGGTCATTATCTTTATGTGTTTTGTCTGTTTTTGTTGAGGTTTAGGTTTTTAATGCATATCTAATAAACTGGACTGCTGTTAAGAGGATGTAATGTCTTAGATTTATTTTGATGATCCTCCAATTATCACACTCAATGTTAAAACATCACTTCTCTCAGTCACAGTAGGATTATGGTACCTCCAACAGCGACCCTGTCAGTATGAGTTAGTGTTCTGCACTGAATGAGCAACTTGATTCCAAATGACTAAGAGGGATAATTTTTTGACTATTTTTTTTAAAGATGAAAATTCTGTCATCATCCTGTGTTATGAATTTATTTGTTGGTTAATATCTCATTACAATACGATTCTACAGTGATGTCACTTTGACATTAAAAAGACAATGTTTGTATGACAAAGACTGAAAGAGGTAGGATACAGTACTAGGAGTTCTGCGAGAGTTATACATATGTTTTCAGGGCAATTGGAGCACTTGCGATTTGCTGAAAATCACATTTTTGTAAATATTAGCCAATATTGGCCAATGCTGGCAAATAATGATGAACGAGTATACTCGTGGCTCGGGTTTCCCCTAGCATGCTTAGGCGGTCTCCTAGTATTTTGGCATGCTCGGAGATTTAGTTTTTGTTGTCTCAGCTGCATGATTTGCGACTGCTAGACAGGCGGATTACATGTGTGGAATGCCTGTTTGCTATGGAATTCCCACATGTATTCAGCTTGTCTAGCAGTCACAAATCATGTGTTTGGTAATACTACTGGTGTCAGTGACGGTGGGGATGCTTGTGCTAACCCCTTATTCTTAGGGCCCCGTCTCACATAGCGACACACCAGCGATCCCGACAACGATCAGGATCGCTGGTGTGTCGCTACATGATCGCTGCTGAGCTGCCGAACAGGCAGCTCAGGCAGCGTTCAGGACAGCGACACTGCGGCTAACGTCGCCTAGTTATCCGCAGTGTACGTTGGATACCAGCGCACTGATGCAGTGAGCTGGTAACCAAGGTACACGTCGGGTTTCCAGGCGCTGCGCGGTGCCTGGAAACCCGACGTGCACCTTGGTTACCAGCTCCCCTGCAGCAGCGCGCTGGTATCCAAGGTACACGTCGGGTTTCCAGGCACAGCCCCGCGCCTGGAAACCCGATGTGTACCTTGGTTACCAGGAGATCACTGGTCTCCTGCCTGTCACACGCAGCGATGCGTGATGGCCAGCGGAGACCAACGATCAAAAAAAGTCCAGGCATTTCTGATCGCTGGTACGTGTCAGACATAGCGAGATCGCTGCTGAGATCGCTGTTTAGCAGCGATCTCGGTAGCGATCTCGCTATGTGAGACGGGGCCCTTAGTCATGGTATGTTATTTTTTATTTTAGATTATCTCATCCATTGTCACCATTTATTTTACTAAACAGTTTATGCACCTCTACAATTAACTTTTGACAATCACAATTAATGAACCTTTGCTAAAAATGAATAAGAAATGCTAGGCAGGTAGGTACACGTACAGAGAACAAAAATGGCAGCAGGCTGCTATATTGCATAGCATGTAGGGTTGTCAAATTGGAAGAAGTAAATCAGTTGTGCAAAAACAGGCATGTCCAATTAAATGTGTAGACTTTTTTGTCTATTTAATTCTTCAACCAAATTAAACCCCATTTACAAAAATGATAAAATAAGAAATGATGAGGCCAAAAATCCAGCACCTGTAACAGGGTATGGGTTTGGAATGTATGGATGTCAAATTTGACCAGCAAAACTGATATGCAAAAAAAGTGTTTCAGACACGTACACATTGTAAGGTAGACAATAATAGGTCAATGTCTGGATTGTAAATAGAAAAGACTAAGCACTCATCTGATGATACGAAGAAGATATATTTTAATGGTAGTATATCCAATATAAACGTTTCGGTCAAACCAGACCTTCGTCAGTAACTTTACTATCAAATCTGAAAACAGACTCCTTAGGAAATAGTGCCCGCAGAAAAAATAAACTTATGACAGGAGTGACGGTGAGCTTATGGCCAATAGGGGCTATGAATGCCTCCTTTATGCGGTATCCACCGCTACAATGGCTGGTGCTCAGTAAACTGCTGCAGAGATAAGGCTGTCACGTCTTATGTGTCTGATGTCAGGGGATAAAGTCTTTATCCCCTGACATCAGACACATAAGATGTGACAGCCTTATCTCTGCAGCAGTTTACTGAGCACAGACACATAAGACGTGACAGCCTTATCTCTGCAGCAGTTTACTGAGCACCAGCCATTGTAGCGGTGGATACCGCATAAAGGAGGCATTCATAGCCCCTATTGGCCATAAGCTCACCGTCACTCCTGTCATAAGTTTATTTTTTCTGCGGGCACTATTTCCTAAGGAGTCTGTTTTCAGATTTGATAGTAAAGTTACTGACGAAGGTCTGGTTTGACCGAAACGTTTATATTGGATATACTACCATTAAAATATATCTTCTTCGTATCATCAGATGAGTGCTTAGTCTTTTCTATTTATATTCTTGGTGTGGGAACCTAGACTTTAAGCACCATTTTCCCAGGAGTTGTGCTCACGATTTTTGCCCTTAATGTCTGGATTGTAGGGAATTTTCTTTTGTAATTTTAAAAAATAATTACCTCCACCTTCACAACAATGATTGCACTAGAAATACAAAACCTCAGTATGGTCAATTGTTCCTAGAAAGTACACCATCTGTGATTTCAGATTTTTTTCTATAAATATATCTTGTTGATTTATCGTGTATTAAGAATTAAGACATTAAAAATGCCATTGTGATTCAAATGCAGCAGGACTGCTGTCAGCTACATTGTATCACTGATCAATCACACTAAAGGCACTGTCACACTTAGCGATCGCACCAGCGATCACGACAACGACACGACCTGGCGAGATCGCTGGTGCGATCGCTATGGGATCGCTAGTTAGATTCCAAACACAACTCATCAGCGATCTGTATAACGACCTCTGCGGTCGTTGGGAAAACCTAGTCCCACCTGCGACGCTGGTGAAGTCGTTCATAAAGGGTGTCACACTCAGCGATTCAGGCTCACCAGCGGGACACCAACGACCAAAAAACGGCTCAGAATGTTCATAAGCGATCAGCGACATCGCAGCGGGGGCCACATCGCTGCTACATGACACACACAGCTGCGTCACTAACGAGATCGCTACTGCGTCATAAATCGTTGACGCATTAGCGATCTCGTTAGCGATCTCGCGTAGTGTGACAGTAGCTTAAGGGTTCGTGCAGATGACCATCTAAAACTTCAGATCACATTCGGACCAATATAATTCAATGAGCCAGTGCACATGTCCATTTTTTTCTTAGGACCAAGTGGTCCAAGGAAACAAATTGCAGCATGCATGATTTGCCCACGATAATCTGATGGCACTTGACCATTCATATGTGTGGGTGCATGGAAAACATTGAACAACACTCGAATGACATCTGAGTACGATCCTATTTTCATGGACAGACTGAATGGAAAAAAAAATGAGAATATTTTTTCTTTGTTTATCTCGCCTTCCGAGAAAATTGGATCACACTCTGAACAAACCAGAGCCTGATCAGAGTGTGATTACCAAAACTGGACCAATTTCCTCAGATGAAGCGCATACAGTTGCATGACCCTAGCCTAAGTCTGGCTCTGCTGCTAGCGTGTTAAAACCAGCAAAACTTTTTGACAGTTAGGGTGATCAATGAGTGGAACAGGCTGCTGTGGGAGGTGGTGAGTTCTCCTTCAATAAAAGTCTTCACACAGAGGCTGGACAGACATCTGTGTGAGATGGTTTAGTGAATACTGAAATGAGCAGGGGTTTTACACGATGACTCCCGAGGTTCCTTCCAATTCTTACATTCTAATACTCTATGATTCTATGTCTCCTATCTTTCTAATCCACTTCAATTGAATCTATTCCAAGACCACGTCTCTCATCTCCTTCACTTCTGCAGTTGTACAACACATTACCGTCTGGAGTATTTTTCCAATGTTTTAGTGATTTCTCTTAACACCTATTTTTGCTAAGCTGAGAGCTCTGATGCCCTCTCACTATCCTAAAATCACTCTAAAAAGGCTGCTGCATTCCCTGTCTCAGCTTTTATACAGGCTATGATAGTTGTTACTGAAGAACAAAAAATATTATGAATTTTTACAATAGCATACATGTTTTGATATGCTGTTTAAAAAGATATATTTTTTATGCCATCATATGCAAGAAAGCACATGCTGAGTGTAGAAGGCCTTTTACATACATTACATTGAGTAAAAGCATAGGGAGCTTTCCTGGAGCATATGCAAACATGTTCACAAATATCTGTTCTAAACACCATCCGGCCAATTAGGTTTATTGTATTGTTTATATAGCAGAAATTGGTGAATCAAATTGATGTGACTCAAAATTGTGTGTGATTTTTAAGAATTAATTGAACATGGATTATTCAGAACTTTAGGATAGGTCATGAATGTCTGATTGGTGCCGGGTGCAACACCCGGCACCCCCGCCAGTTAGTTGTTCCCAGTGCTGGCGGTTTCTGAAACTGCTCAGTTGCGGAGCTGCACAGCTACGGCGACTGTATAGTGGCAGTGGCCGGGTACTGTGCATCCGCCCACTATTCCATAGACACATGTATACTGTGTATATTTGTATGTTTAAGGTATTAATATAGTTTGGAGGTTCTTTATATGTTGGTATAAAAGTTAAGTCTGTTTGCATTTTTTAGATATATTTACAACAGTTAAGCACAATTTTTAACCCTGCTGTTCTGTTCCCATGTACTATACACTTGTATTGCTCCTGGGTCACTATGACCCGGTTTATTAAATCTTGATTTTAGATACTCTAACTCAATTATTTTTATACCTTTTGCTTACTAGACTGTATGGGCACATGTTTGGAAATAAAAAAAAAAGAGAAATGAAATTGAAATCTTTATTTTTGTTTTTTTATTCCGAAAAAACTTAGTAATAAGCAAAACGAAAAATAGCAAACTACACATATGTGGTAAAAAAAAAAAAAAAAACAAGCAAATCAAACATTTTGTGAAAAAAAATTAAAGATAATAAACACTTCAATTTGAACATATTTACATGGTAAAATAAATTTATGTATTCTTGCATGAAGAACAATAAACATGGGCTTTGCATAAGAATTTTTTGCATCCAGAACATGTAATACTTGTTTTATTATCACAAGAATAAGGGCAATAGCTGCACCTTTTTCTTTTTATTCTGGAAGCACCGCTGGTAGAGGCCATGGGTTTAGAAGTGCTTGTGGAGGCCATGGTTTCAGTTTCCTGAGCATGTTGATGGATGCTCTGTACAAGGCCTGCTGCTCCTTCCGTTCTGGGTGTTACATTTCTTTGCTCAATATACGGCCTGACCAGTGATTTTCCAAGTTCTTCGATAAAGAGTCTTTGCTTGTGGAGTTTGTATTCCAATTCTGGTTGATTTCCCTCCACAACACAAAAGCATTGTATGCCGACAAATCCACAATGTTGTAAAACACAATCATAGGCCACCGATTTGATTTTCTTTTGCAGGTATATGTACTAATGAGCTGATCTAATGTGTCTACACCACCTTTGGTTGCATTATAGTCCAAGATCATGTTAGGTTTTTTATCTTCCCGGGTACTTACTGCATTATCATGGTGGTTCGTACTCATTAGTATTACTTGTTTATTTTTTTGGGAACATACGCAACAATTGTATTTGCAGTAAAGTAGAACATGGAACGATGTACATTTCTTTTACTCAAGATTCCTTGTGGTAGTTCAGGCTTGTTTTTTTGGATCTTACCCAACATGGTAAGTTGTCGCTCTTGTAACATTTGAATATACACGTGTAGTGCACACCTAGTGATCTCTCTGGATGCGCTCTACATTTTAATATAGACTGTGCACCAAAAATAATCAATCTAAAGCCATTTTTATGGTGCGCAGATCTCAATGCATACACCCGACAGAGCGCGTGTACAATCCCTATTGAAATAATTTAGGAAATAAATTGATATACAATAGTAGATGCAAAAAATAGACCCAACTGAGGTTATATCTCCTTTATTTCACTGAAAATATGGCCTCACAGCTGTAAAAAATGATGCCGGGTCACTATGACCCGAACACGACAAGTGTACAAATTGGCGTGTAGCAAAAAGTAAACCCCCCTAAAAAAATACTCATAGATAGGTCCCCCCAAATGAGGAAAAGTCAAATAAAATTAAGTTTTATAAACTTATAGAAAAAAAATCTACAGGCCTCACAAATTCTCTACAGGTCACTATGACCCGAACAGAACAGCAGGGTTAATGACAAAAAATGTTTACACAATGTTACTTATTTAACCTTTATTTTTTTTTTTATTAGAAAAATACACACAATGCCCACCTTCAATGATTTTTCAGACAAATGTCCAGAGCTGCCAACGTACTTGCAAATCTCTGAGTGTATCAGATAAATCATGTGCACATCAATTTATTCCTGTTGATGGCTGCATCTGTCAAGACGGATTGTACATGTCACACTCTGGTGAATGTGTCCAAAAGAGGCATTGTCATTGTTTCCATAAGGACATTTATTACAGCCCAGGAGAGAAAATATACAAAAATGGCATAGAGTGGTATGTATTATTGAACGTGATTTACCCTGTAAAGCATACATAATTTCTAAGAATTTTCTAATGCTTGCAATGGCCAAAAATTGCTGTTAGCTAATCTAATATACATTAAAAACTTTTGGGTATCAGAATAGGACAACAAAAATATTATTTTTAAAAGTATTTTTTTAAGCGAAAGTAGTAAGTAAAAAAACTATAGAAATATGATAAATTCCCAAATTTATAGACCCGCAAAATGAAGAGAATGAGAGTGGGAAGTTTTAATACAATTTACACTAGAAAATTGAAAATGATGGTGAACACCATATGGAGTTTAGGGATGAGGCATCTTATGCCAAAAAGTGGTGTAAATTATTATCCAAATCTACTAGATATGTATATATGTATTTTAGGGGCATACACATTAGGCATATTTTATGGCAGAGTGCTTAATATTATCTCAATTTCTCAAACCATGTCAATAATGCCTAATGGTGAACTGTGCTTAAAAAATTAAAATCTAAAATTGCTGTCTTTAGTTCAGCTTGTTGCCCAAGTAATATAATAAGACGCAATAAAAAAGCATATGTACAGTATCAAATGGTGCCCATGAAAAATAAAGCTTGTCCCATGAAAAGTAAGCTTTCATATAACTCCACGGGTGAGATCTTGCGTGGAGCCCCAAATCGAGAGAGATTAGTGGTCTTGTATATCTTCCATTTTCTTATTATTGCTCCCACAGTTGATTTCATCACACCAAGCTGCTTGCCTATTGCGGATTCAGTCTTCACAGCCTGGTGCAGGGCTACAATTTTGTTTTTGTTTCTGGTGTCCTTTGACAGCTCTTTGGTCTTCACCATGGTGGACTTTGAGGTTGTGGACAGGTTTCTTTTATACTGATAACAAGTTCAAACAGGTGCCATTACTACAGGTAATGAGTGGAGGGCAGAGGAGCCTCTTAAAGAAGAAGTTACAGGTCTGTGAGAGACAGAAATCTTGCATGTTTTTATGTGACCAAATACTTATTTTCCACCATAATTTGAAAAATAAATCTTGCCAAATCAGACAAGGTGATTTTCTGGATTTGTTTTCTCATTTTGACTCTCATAGTTGTGGTCTACCTATGATGTCAATTACAGGCAGCTCTCATCTTTTTAAGTGAGAGAACTAGCACAATTGGTGGCTGACTAAATACTTTTTTCCCCACTGTATTTATTGTACAAAAGCAATACAGCATAAATAAAATCTTGCAAACGTTGCAATGCCATAATCATACTGAGCCACAGAATAAAGCTAACACTTTACCAGTGCAGCATAGCAAATAGTGTAAAAATTTAAGGTGCAAAAAATACAGTGGCAGAATTGCTGTTTTGTTTTTAAAACGGTACTAAAAGTTTGTTAATAAGTCATTTATACCCCAATCTGATGCCTCTGACAAATACAACTACAAATACTAGACATCCCTATACATCTTCTTATGCAGCTAAAGATATAGGTGAACATTTCCTAAAAGTAAGCGTTGTTGTTTCCCAGAGACCTCAGCCATAGAGCAGCTTTCTTATGCTTTAGAAAAATAAAAGTTCCGCCATGATCAGCGTAGCAAAGACAACTACAGACCAGTTTATATTTTTGTATTTGTTTCTCTTAAAATGAAATCTGAAATCTTGGTTGCTTTTCTATTAGACAGATTCATAATTCTGACTAGTGTTGAGCGATACTTTCCGATATCCAAAAATATCGGATCGGAATGGTATCGCCGATATCACTAAAATATCGGCAATACCCGATACCGATACCGGAAGTCCCATGTAAGTCTATGGGAACAAAATATCACAACTAAAAAAACCCTTTATTTCGTTGTAAACACAAAATATACACACATAGAATACAATATATATATATATATATATATATAACATGTCATTGTGACATATATATATACATATATGTATAGTTTATACACTTCTACATAGTAAAATAGCCTCTGATTCAATTGCCGGGTAAAGCCGGCTTCTGTGAAAAGACAGAAGCACCCGACATAAAATGACACTTGGTGTACATAGGGTTAACCATGTCTTTTCATGTCATTTGCTATCTGATTTGCACAAACAATTACATCAGTCTATGTGTGCAAAATTTCACACCTGTAGGGGTTAATTAAAGTTGTAAATTCGTTGTAAAAAAAACAGACTTTTTTGCTACTAATTTACACCTTTAATTAACCCCTACAGGTGTGAAATTTTGCACACATAGACTGATGTAATTGTTTGTGCAAATCAGATAGCAAAGGACATGAAAAGACATGGTTAACCCTATGTACACCAAGTGTCATTTCATGTCGGGTTCTGCATTTTCACAAAAGCCGGCAATTGAATTAGCGGCTATTATACTATGTAGAAGTGTATGAACTATAAATATAAATATATATATATATATGTGTCACAAATTCAATGACATGTATATATATATATATATATATATGAGGTGTAAAATTGTTTAAAAAAAATGCGTGGGCTCCCGCCCTATTTTCGCAACCAGACAGACAAAGCCAGCGAATGGGGGCAGATAATAATAGCCCAGAGAGGGACCATTATTTTTGCCCCCCCCCTGGCTACTAACATCTGCCCCCAGACACCCCAGAAAAGACAAATCTATAATTAGATTCGCCCTTTCTGGCACTTTGCCCGTCTATTCCCATTGCCCTGTAGCGGTGGCGAATGGGTTAATATGGGGTTAAAGCCACCTTGCAATTGAAAGGTGACCTTAAGCCAGGTTAATAATTGAGAGCTGTCAATTAGACAACTATCAATTATTAATCCTATTGCATGAAATAAAAATAAAACACACACACTTTAATTAAAAATCATTTTAATGAAATAAAGACACATGTTTTTGACCATCTTTTATTTGACTGCAAAAACCATTTCCTGTAATAAAAATAAAATAAAAAAGCAAAATTATTCTTACCTATCCCATGCATAGTCAGGTCCCACGGTGTAATCCTTCAGAAAGGGTTAATGTTTACTGCAGGGACCGCAGCTAATGCTGCAGCCTCACAGTAAACCCCCAAATGAATGAGTTCCTCTCCTGACTGACAGGAGAGGAAGTGGAAAGCTTAATTGATTGCTTTCCACTTTCACTTCAGGTCAGCCAGGGACACAATCAGTGACGTCAGAGGGAACTGATTAACAAAAATAGGGTTCCCTTCGAAAAAAAAATGGCGTCGGGTCCCCCCTATTTTTGTTAACCAGCCTGATGAAGCAGACTGCTGAGCAGTGGCATACCGTGAATGAAGCAGACCAAGCAGCTGCTATGGGGCCCGAACAGGTGAGGGGGCCCTCGACGGTCGGGTAGCTGTGCTGACACAGTACTACCAGGGGGTCGGCGGGGAAGGGGGAGCGCAGCTCTTCTATATACTCACCCTCCTGGTGCGGTCTCTGCAGCCCCTGCTCTTCTCCCACGGTCTCCGACGCCTGTGTTCAGCGGTCAGGTGGTACCGCTCATTACAGTCATGAATACGCACATATTCATGACTTTAATGAGCTGTCCCGCGTGACCGCTGAACACTGGCGGCGGAGACCGTGGGAGAAGAGCAGGGGCTGCACAGACCGCGCCGGCGGAAGGGTGAGTATAAGGGATATTTACCTGTCCCGTTCCACTGTTGCTCGCGTCCTCTTGCTGCAATGTTCAGGTCAGAGGGCGCGATGACGTCGTTAGTGCGCGCCGCGCCCTCTGCCTGATCATTCACTGCTGGAGGACCCCGAAGACAGCGGCACTCAGCAGTGGAGAGAGGACAGGTAAATATCTCAGGTGCCGGGGCCCTGAGTGAGCGGTGACATCGGCACCTGGTGTCACCCCTGCTCAGGACACCGGCACCTGGCCCCCAGCTACAAAAGGTGAGTATGTCTTTTTTTTTTTTTTGGTTGCCGCAGCTGCGGCAGCATAAGGGCCTATACTATGGAGCATCTATGGGGGCACAATCTATGGGGGCATAATACATTTTTTTGTTTAATGTGTCCCCTCACTGTGCTGGCACTTTACATTTACAATGGCTCTGGGTTTTTTTTTTGGGGGGGGCCCATTCAGACTTTTGCTATGGGGCCCCATGATTTCTATGTACGCCCCTGCTGCTGAGGCATGGTATTTAAGGCTGTTAAGGAGCCAATATCCATGGACCTTGCCAGCAGCGTCGGACTGGAGTACCTTGGGCCCACCAGAGAAAAAATGTTCTTGGGGCCCACCATCATACTTCCCAACCTTTGAAGAAGAGAAAGAGGGACAAAGGCTGTGGCACGCTGTGCCTGCTGCAGCAAATTTTAGGCCACGTTGCACCACAGACTGTCCAGGAGTTGGTGGATGCTTTAGTCCAGGTGTGGGAGGAGATCCCTCAGGAGACCATCCGTCGCGCTCATCCGGAGCATGGCCAGAAGTTGTAGTGAGGTCATACAGCATACCTCCCAAATTTTGAAGACAGGAAAGAGGGTTAAAGGCTGCGGCGCATAGGGCGTCGCTGCAAATTTTAGGCCACGCCCCGACCACACCCATTTAACAGCTAATCACACCCATATCCTGGCCCCAAGCGTACCCATTTAGCACTGCTGATCACACTGACTGGTAATGAGGGCACAGTGGCTGGTACTGAGGAAAAGAAAGAAAGAGCAGTGAGAGAGAAAGAACAAACAGAGAAAGAAAGAGAGGAAAGAAAGAAAAGAGAGAGAGAAAGAAAGAACAGAGAGAAAAAGAACAGAGAGCGAGAAAGAAAGAACAGAGAGCGAGAAAGACTAGAGAGAGAAAGAAATACTAGAGAGAGAGCCAGAGGCGTAGCTAGGGTTTTGGTTTAGTGGGGGCGAAACTTCTGAGTGGGCCCCTAATCAGAGAATCTCAGCAAATGACCGCGCTGTTGCCAAAATAATCTATATATAAAAAGACCAATATTGATATTACCGCCATATGGTCTGTGGTAAATAATACCAGTCCTACAGAACATATAATAGATTACAGCACAGGTACAGATAATGACTTACCGCTGATGTTCTTTCTAATGGAATTGTTCACTTTTCATTTCTTTTCCATCTGGCCCAGACCGACATGACGACTTCTCCAGCCAGGACTCGACTGCAGAGATTACAACAAAGACACATTTCACTTCTCATATTTTTAGCACTGTCTTGGTCACCATTTTGACTATTCTCAACCTGCACAAACTCCTCATCCTGCTGATACCCCAATACTGAGCCGCTGCTGCCATATGTGTCCCTATTTCTGCACCTGATACCCCAATAATCAGCCGCTGCTGCCGTATGTGTCCCTATTACTGCACGTGATACCCCAATACTGAGCTGCTGCTGCCGTATGTGTCCCTATTGCTGCACCTGCTGTGTGGTTCTGTGTGACCTCTAAATTTTAAAGCACCCCTCTAGAATATAGTAATGCCGGGTGCAAGTGCTCTAGAAAACAGTGACCACATTTTGTCCCCTATACTGTAATAATGCCCTGTGTGCCCTTTGACAGTCACAGTAACCCGAGTTCCCCTATAACAATAAGTGTCCACTTTACATTTAATAATGTCCCAAGTCTCCCCAGTACATCTCCCCTATACACAGAATAATGCCCCTCACTGGATATATACTGACCCCTTAATGTCCCAAACTATTTAATGGGCCCAACACTGTATGATGGCCCCTAGATAGCATCCATACAGCATAATACACCAGATAGTCCTCAATATAGTATAATGCACCCCATAGGCAGCCTCTATATTATAATAAACCCCCATAGGCAGAGTCTATAATATAATGCACCACCATAGGCAGCCGCTATATTATAATGCACCCCCATAGGCAGCCTCTGTAGTATAATGCATCCCATAGGGAGTCTCTGTAGTATAATGCACCCCAATAGGTGGTATACTGTTGGTTTGTTTTTTTTCTTTTTTTACAGGAGATCGATGGCGTCGCAGGAATGAGAGAGTAATAAAATTAATGAAAACTGTGTTGTCTCTTTTATTTCATTAAAATACTTTTTTCTTGCTTTGTCTTTTTTTTATACATTTAATAACTTTGGGATTAATAATGGATCGGTGTCTTATTGACGCCTCTCCATTATTAACCGGGCTTATTGTCACCGTGCAATCAACGGTGACAATAACCCCTTATTACCCCGCTTGCCACCGCTACAGGGCAAGTGGGAAGAGCCGGGTAAAGTGCCACAATTGGCACATCTTTTGATGCGCCAAATGTGGGGCTGCTGTAGCCTGGTATTATCAGGCTGTTGAGGGCCAAAATCCATGGGCCTTGACAGTCTTTTAATACCAGGCCGCAGCAGTCTGCATTTTACTTGGCTGGTTAACAAAAATAGGGGGATCCCCACGCCATTTTTTTTTCGAGGGGATCCCCTATTTTTGTTAACCAGCCAAGCTAAGCAGACTGCTGTGGCCTGGTATTATCAGGCTTGCAAGGTCCATGGATATTGGATCCTTACCAGCCTGAAAAACCAGGCCTCAGCGGTCTGCTTCATCTGGCTGGTTAACAAAAATAGGGGGGACCCCACGCCAATTTTTTTCGAGGGGATCCCCTATTTTTGTTAATCAGCCAAGATATGCAGACTGCTGTGGCCTGGTATTATCAGGCTGGCAAGGTCCATGGATCTTGGCTCCTTACCAGCCTGAAAAACCAGGCCTCAGCAGTCTGCTTCATCTGGCTGGTTAACAAAAATAGGGGGGACCCCACGCCAATTTTTTTTCGAGGGGATCCCCTATTTTTGTTAACCAGCCAAGATATGCAGACTGCTGTGGCCTGGTATTATCAGGCTGGCAAGGTCCATGGATCTTGGCTCCTTACCAGCCTGAAAAACCAGGCCTCAGCAGTCTGCTTCATCTGGCTGGTTAACAAAAATAGGGGGGACCCCACGCCAAATTTTTTCGACGGGATCCCCTATTTTTGTTAATCAGCCAAGATATGCAGACTGCTGTGGCCTAGTATTATCAGGCTGGCAAGGTCCATGGATCTTGGCTCCTTAACAGCCTGAAAATCCAGGCCTCAGCGGTCTGCTTCATCTGGCTGGTTAACAAAAATAGGGGGGACCCCACGCCATTTTTTTTTTCGAAGGGAACCCCTATTTTTGTTAATCAGTTCCCTCTGACGTCACTGATTGTGTCCCTGGCTGACCTGAAGTGAAAGTGGAAAGCAATCAATTAAGCTTTCCACTTAAGGGCCCGTCTCACATAGCGATATCGCTACCGAGATCGCTGCTGAGTCACTAGTTTTGTGACGCAGCAGCGAGCTCACCAGCGATATCGCTGTGTGTGACATTCAGCGACAATCAGCCCCCTGCCGGGTATCGCTGATCGTCGCTGAAATGTCAGGACCTTTTTTTGATCGCTGGTTTCCCGCTGACAGGCACACATCGCTGCGTGTGACAGGCGGGAGACCAGCGATCCGCTGGTAACCAAGGTTCACAGCGGGTTTCCAGGCGCGGGGCTGTGCCTAGAAACCCGCTGTGTACCTTGGATACCAGCGCCCTGATGCAGGGAGCTGGTATCCAAGGTACACAGCGGGTTTCCAAGCGCTGCGCGGTGCCTGGAAACCCGCTGTGTACCTTGGTTACCAGCGGATCGCTGGTCTCCCGCCTGTCACACGCAGCGATGCGTGCCTGTCAGAGGGAAACCAGCGATCAAAAAAAGGTCCTGACATTTCTTCGACGATCAGCGATACCCGGCAGGGGGGCTGATCGTCGCTGAATGTCACACACAGCGATATCGCTGGTGAGCTCGCTGCTGCGTCACAAAACTAGTGACTCAGCAGCGATCTCGGTAGCGATATCGCTATGTGAGAGGGCCCTTAAGCGATGTTACCCGCAGTGTCGCTGTCCAGATCGCTGCTGAGCTGCTGTTGCAGCTCAGCAGCGATCATGTATCGATACACCAGCGATCCTGACAAGTGCATATCGTTGTCGGGATCACTGGTGTATCGTTATGTGACACCCAGCCTTTACTCTCCTGTCAGGCAGGAGAGGAACTCATTCATTTGGGGTTTACTGTGAGGCTGCAGCATTAGCTGCGGTCCCTGCAGTAAACATTAACCCTTTCTGAAAGATTACACCGTGGGACCTGACTGTGCATGGGATAGGTAAGAATAATTTTGCTTTTTTATTTTATTTTTATTACAGGAAATGGTTTTAGCAGGTAAATAAAATTAATGGGTCAAAACTGTGTGATTATTTTCATTAAACTTTTTTTTAATTAAAGTGTGTGTGTTTTGATTTTTCTTTCATACAATAGGATTAATAATTGATGGGAGTTGTCCTAATTTGACAGCTCTCAATTATTAACCTGGCTTAAAGTGACCTTTCAATTGCAAGGTCATTTTTAACCCCTTTTAACCCATATCGCACCTTACAGGGCAATGAATGGACGCATAAGTCCAGAAAGGGCAAATTCTAATTAGATTTGCCCTTTCATGGGTTTGTGAAGGCAGATGTTAATGTAGCCTGGGGGGGCCAAAAGTAAATGTCCTTTTCTGGCTATTTTATCTATTGCCCCAATCAATCGGACTTTGTCTGTCTGGTTGCGTAATAAGGGCGTGAGCCCACGCATTTTTTTTCAACAATTTACACCTCATAATTAATACAGTCATTGAATTTTGTGACACATATTATATTATATATTTTATTTGTAGTTCATACACTTCTACATAGTATAATAGACGCTAATTCAATTGCCGCTTTTGTAAAATGCAGAACCCGACATGAAATGACACTTGGTGTACATAGGGTTAACCATGTCTTTTCATGTCCTTTGCTATCTAATTTGCACAAACAATTAAATCAGACTATGTGTGCAAAATTTCACACCTGTAGGGGTTAATTAAAGGTGTAAATTCGTAGCAAAAAAGTCCGTTTTTTTTACAACGAATTTACACCTTTAATTAACCCCTACAGGTGTGAAATTTTGCACACATAGTCTGATTTAATTGTTTGTGCAAATCAGATAGCAAACGACATGAAAAGACATGGTTAACCCTATGTACACCAAGTGTCATTTCATGTCGGGTGCTTCTGTCTTTTCACTGAAGCCGGCTTTACCCGGCAATTGATCAAAGGATATTTATATGTGAAGTGTATAACTATACAAAGTAATAATGTCAAATGACATGTTAACTATTAACATATGTCATTTATGTGTGTATTTTTGTTTACAGAAGAAGGGTTTTTTAGTTGCGATATTTTGTTCCATAGATTACATGGGAACTTACCGGTATGGTATGGTATCGCCGATTTTTTAGTGATTCGTGGTACATTCGTATTACAGATACTTTTTAGATGCGGGAAAGTTCATGCTACAACTCTAATCCCGTACGCGACAGCTGATTACCTGCTTCCACCGGCGTGCCGTCATTAGGACTGACTGTTTACGGGCCGGATCTACCCAGCAGTCACGCTGTTATCGCGGTGAGAAACTGCATGTGAACCGCCGGTGGGAAAGATGATGGCGGCCATCAAGCAGTCCAGGCCGTGACCGTCGGAGATCTTCTGCCAGGTAAGTGCCGCTGACTCCTGACAGACCCGACCGACGGACACTGACAGTGACAGTGACAATTCCGATTCCGGTATCCGATAAGACGACAATATCGGAACTCGGAATCGAAAGTCCGATACAGCTAATATCGGCCGATACCCGATATTTGCAGTATCGTATCGCTCAACACTAATTCTGACCTATTATTTCTACTTTGTATAAGTGAGCAGTGATTTCTAAAAATGAAACATAAATCTCTTTCCCTTTGCCCCCTTGTTTCTTCATTTTTTATTTATTCTTATTATTTGACTTACGGTAACTTTTTTTGCGCATACATTATCGATGTTTTTTCCACTTTCATTGAACTGATAAAAATATCCGCTGCTCACACCCCCAATGGGCATTTTATTTTGCTTGGCGTCAGTTTTAAGCTGGAAAACTGTCTCTGTCTGCATCTTTATTAGGGTGCCCCTGAGGAAGAGGTCTGTTTCACATTGAAACATGTTGGGAATAAACTACAATCTGTTTCTATACATCTGAATCCTGTGGTTTCTTCATCAGCAGCACACCACATCACACACACATTTATCCTTTTGGTATCTATCAATGTTGTGTTATCCAACCAGCAGAGCAACAGCAGCTGGTGTATTTTTACCTAAAGCTATTGGTGTGGTTTCACAGCACCGTGAGAGGAGCACAAAAGAACGCAATAAAACCACATGCTGTTTGGTTAATGCTCTGTGTGGGGTTTTGGTCAATCCCTAGTCTAAAATTTCTGTACATTTCATGTATGTAATATATTATTGACACTAACTTTCATTTTACAGTGTCTGCCGAGATGGAAAACTACAGTGTGACTACAGCCATCTACAAGATAAAGGTAAGAACAGTAAGCAAGTACAATACTAATGGTGTATTAAAGACAAAGTAAGTATATGTGCTTGTTGGACATTTTACGGCAAAGCTATAGGCAATAACGACAAGATGACCATCCACATGGCATTACTATGCATTCCTGAGCAAGTGCAAGCTGGCTGTACTCTTTTGGGCTTCATCACTCCACTGAGCTTGCTCAGAAAGTCAAAGTGATGCCATTCTTGAGATAAGGTGACCAGTGTGAAAAATGTCAATCTTCCCAGGTGGCTATGATTACGATATCTGAAGTAGCCTAGTCTAGGTAAAGCAATACCAACCTGAACAATTCATATCTATTGGCTTGGAACATGAATACATTTTGAAAAAACTGGAATAACAATATAGCTCAAGTAGGGTCTTATCCGAGAAATAGTGGGGAGACCAAAGGCAATAATACTCACCTGGTAAGGTTGTGCATCCACAATCATTGAAAAGCTCAAGGCTGCTGCTGACTCACGACTTTGAAAAGGTGAAAGTAATGTAAGAGCTAACCTGTGCTGCTGGTATAGTAAAGTGGAAGAAGAGGACAATATCCAGGAATGCAGTTTTTTAGTAAAGGCATTTCGAAGTTCCAAACTTCTTCATCAGGACAGAACACAGTGTACTTTGTGGTTTATTCCAATGAAGAAATTTGGAATTTCGAAACATATTGACTAATAAGATGCAAGAATAGGAGTAATGATTGTGGTTTGGGAGGGTGGGTAACAGACATGATGGGTCTCTCACCTGCAGTATGAAGAACAAAGTAATATATATTCATTCCAGACAGTGTGGATGATGTGTTTTTATTTGACATGAAAAACAACCACTAATTTTCTACCAAAATGGTTCATGCAAGTTTAGAAATCAGTGGAAAATAATTGAAACTTTTTGGAGATGTGTAGAACTCTATTGGACTGGACAAAACACAGGTTTGAAGTATTAATGTTTTGACAGTTTGGGCAGTGCCACACCCCTTCACTTCTTAAAGGGAATTTGTCATCACTTTAGAACTATGTAAGCTATGAATATGGCCATAAAGGTTATAGAGTCATGCCTGCATGTTTCATATCAGATGCCTTGTTGTAGAGAAATCCACTGATTATGTAATTTAGTTCTTCCAGTCTATGGGAGGATGCTGCCTGGAATATAACTCTGCCTCTGCACTCTCATTATAATATGTATCGCCTCCCACAGCATCAGTGTCCCTGTAACATAGGGTTTTCGTCCTGCAATCTTGCACGTGCACATTCCCATTGCCATCGCCCCTCTTTAGACTCCTGCCCTACTATGGGCATAAACTGCATTTTCCTACTGCGCAGGCGCCGGTGAGTCATTGGTAGTGTTGAGCATTCCGATACTGCAAATATCGGGTATCGGCTGATATTCACTGTATCGGAATTCCGATTCTGAGATCCGATATTTTTTGCATATCGGATACTGGAATCGGAGTTTTCCTGTAAAGTCTATGGGAATGTCATGTATAGTGTACAGTTCCTATAGCGTCTTGTGCTTGGGTGCGAGGAAAACACAGGAGACATAGGTTGAAATGAAATGACTTGTATTACTTCATACAAGCATGCTGAAAAGTTCACACAGTTTGCAGGAACAGCGACAGGAGACACAGCAGGCCAGAGTAACTTCAAGCACTACAGTAAATCTCCAAAGCAGGTTCAGGATCTCTTCTCTGTACCGTAATTTCTCTGGAAACATGGATTCACCAAACAGCAGGTTTCCAGAGTCCAAAAGTGTTCCACGGTTCCTCAGTAGGGAATAGCTGGAGTACAAGTCCAAGGCTTCCAGGAGTCAGGTCACAGACTGACTGAGGCTTGATTCAGGAGCACTGATTGCTCAGCTGAGGCTGCTTAAGAAGCAAGAGGGAAGAATAAGGGCGGGAACATGAAAACTGGAAACTCCATATTAACTGAGGGCAAGAGCTGCAGAAAGACAGAAAGCAAAATGGCCGACGGAAAACTGAGTTTCAAGGAACATGTCAACAGAGACAAAGAACCTTACAGGGAAGTTCCTGTGACACAGAACGAAGTACGTGACACAGGAACTTCCCGAAAGTGTCACTGTCAGTGTCGGTCGGGTCTGTCAGGAGTCAGGACTCAGCAGAGTCAGCACTTACCTGGCAGAAGATCCCCGGTGGTCACGTCCTCCTGGATGGTCTCTCCCTGGCGGTCACGTGCAGCTTTTAGCGATAACTGCACGTGCTGCCAGGTACTGGATAATCTCGGTCAGCTGTACTCTCGCGACAGCTGGCCGTAAACCAGTCCGATGAAGTCACCGCCGGGGAATCTCCTCAGGTAAGCAGCTCTGATACATCTGGATGCCAGGCTCAGCCTGGCATCCAGATGTAGCAGAGCTGGACTCGTCGTGGGACACTCGTGATTTTGGACTGCGTCGGACAGGGAGTATTTGTGTTGGTTTGTTATTTTTGTTTTTTTACAGGAGAACGATTGCGTCGCAGGATGAGCGTGGAATAAAAATAATGCACACTGTGTTGTGTTAAATTTCATTAAAATACTTTTTTCTGGCTGTGTATTTTTTAAAATTTTACAAACTTTATGATTAATAATGGATCGGTGTCTTATTGACGCCTCTCCATTATTAACCGGGCTTATTGTCATCTTTCAATCAAAGGTGACATTAACCCCTTATTACCCCGCTTGCCACCACTACAGGACAAGTGGGAAGAGCCCAGTAAAGTGCCACAATTGGCGCATCTTTGGATGAGTCCATTGTGGGGCTGCTGCAGCCTGGTATTTTTAGGCTGTTGAGGGCCAAAATCCATGGGCCTTGACAGTCTTTTAATACCAGGCTGCAGCAGTCTGCTTTTTACTTGGCTGGTTAACAAAAACAGGGGGACCCCCAAGCCATTTTTTTTTCGAGGGGATCCCCTACTTTTGTTTACGAGCCAAGCTAAGCAGACTGCTGTGGCCTGGTATTATCAGGCTTGCAAGGTTCATGGATATTGGATCCTTACCAGCCTGAAAACCCAGGCTTCAGCAGTCTGCTTCATCTGGCTGGTTAACAAAAATAGGGGGGACCCCACGCCATTTTTTTTCAAGGGGATCCCCTATTTTTGTTAACCAGCCAAGATAAGCAGACTGCTCTGGCCTGGTATTATCAGGCTTGCAAGGTCCATGGATATTGGCTCCTTAACAGCCTGAAAAAACAGGCCTCAGTAGACTGCTTCATCAGGCTGGTTAACAAAAATAGGGGGGACTCCATGCCATTTTTTTTTTCGAGGGGATCCCCTATTTTTGTTAATCAGTTCACTTCAGGTCAGCCGGGATTCCCTCTGACGTCACTGATGCAGTGAGGTGTCCCTGGCTGACCTGAAGTGAAAGTGGGAAGCAATCAATTATGCTAACCACTTCCTCTCCTGTCAGACAGGAAAGGAGATTATTCAGTCGGGGGTTTACTGTGAGGCTGTCAGCATTTTCAGAAGGATTACATCGGGGGACCTGACTGAACATCGGATAGGTAAGAATAATGTTGCTTTATTATTTTATTTTTATTACAGGTGAACAAGGGCTTCGCAAGGAATGGCAGTAAAATAAAATATGGTCAAAAACTGTGTGTTTACTTCATTAAAATGATTTTTAATTAAAGTGTGTGTGTTTTATTTTTATTTCATACAATAGGATTAATAATTGATAGTTGTCTAATTGACAGCTCTCAATTATTAACCTGGTTTAAAGTCACCTTTCAATAGCAAGGTGGCTTTAACCCCTTATTAATCCATTCGCCACCGCTACAGGGCAATGGGAATAGACGGGCAAAGTGCCAGAAAGGGCGAATATAATTATAGATTTGCCTTTTCTGAAGTGTCTGGGGGCAGATGTTAGTAGCCAGGGGGGGGGGCAAAAATAATGGCTCCTCTCTGGGCTATTATTATCTGCCCCCACTCGCTGGCTTTGTCTGTCTGGTTGAGAAAATAGGGCGGGAGCCCACGCATTTTTTTTCAACAATTTTACACCTCATATATATATATATATATATATATATTAATATATATACACATGTCATTGAATTTGTGACACACATATATATATATATATATATATTTATAGTACATACACTTCTACATAGTATAATAGCCGCTATTTCAATTGCCGGCTTTTGTGAAATTACAGACCCGACATGAAATGACACATGGATTACATAGAGTTAACCATGTCATTTCATGTAGTTTGATATATGGTTTTCACTAACAATTACATGAGTGTATGTGTGCAAAATTTCACACATGTAGGGGTTAATTATAGGTGTAAATTCGTAGCAAAAAAATGTGTTTTTTTACAACGAATTTACACCTTTAATTAACCTCTACATGTGTGAAATTTTGTACACATACACTCATGTAATTGTTAGTGAAAACCATATATCAAACTACATGAAATGACATGGTTAACTCTATGTAAACCATGTGTCATTTCATGTCGGATGGTTCTGTAATTTCACAAAAGCCGGCATTGCCCGGCAATTGAATCAGAGGCTATTTTACTATGTAGAAGTGTATGAACTATAAATATATGTATATATATGTCACAATGACATGTATGTATATATATATATATATGTATTCTATGTGTGTATATCAAGTGTTTACAAGGAAAGAAAGGTTTTTTTAATTACGATATTTCTGTCCCATTGACTTGCATTGGGTTTCCGGTATCGGATCGGCGATACCCGATACTTTTTGAGCATCGGACCGATCCAATCCGATCCGATATTTATGGATATCGGGCAGTATCGCTCAACACTAGTCATTGGTACTTGTGTAGTGCAAGGTATCTGCAAGGTGGAGAATACCAGGACTGGAAGGCATGACTTTTTTCAGTAGTCTTCAACCTGTATGCCTATATTAATAGGTTACGTAGCTCAGAAATGGTGATGGATCCATTTTAATGATTACCGTAACTAAAGTCTTTGTCAAGCACTCTGACTGATCATTGAGACAATTGTGCATCTGTTCATATTTGCATAGCTGTTCGTCCGACTATCCCTCGGGGATTTGAGGTATAAGTACAGGACAGCAGCAGAAGTTGACTACAATGTTCATATTGCATCCAACTTTCTAACATAGATGACGCAATGCAGTGATTTATAGCTGCACAGTTCTCTCTGTTCCTAATCTGTATGATCATTGCAGTGCAGGAAGTGAAGCTATACATTGTGTGTATGTGATATAGCAATAATTTTAATGCTTTATAAATGCTCATATTCTAACATATTCTTCTTATGTTTTAGAGTGTATCCCACCCATGGTTTACTTTAATTGTTCTCGGGAACCATCTGGTTCTGTAGGAATTGAGTGCTTGCATAGCTGTCAGAATTTAAATGTGGACTGTGTAAGTATATAATATTGGCAGCACCTAAAATGTCAGTTAAAATTAGAAAGTTGCAAATACATATAATGGACCTCCAAGGACCTAGATATAGAAGATTCTAAATTTACAGTGGCCAGTGCTTTTACTGTTAGGCTACATTCACACGATCGTATTTTTGGTCTGCGCGCCATGGTAAAAATTTGACAGCACTGGGATCAAAGTTATTCAATCTGGCTGATTAGATGACCTTTTTTTCACACTACCTGATTGTCTGCATGAAAAAAATTGCAGCATGCAATATCACCTTCCATATGTTCTATGAGACTCATCTATTCAAGTCTATAGGTACGGACAAAAAATCCAATCCTATGCAGATCAACCATATACCATCCAGTTTTTATGGATATGCTGCAATCCATTAACATAAGGAAGCTGTATTTAGTTTTGTAAATTTTAAGAACTGCTGGTATGCTGATAATATAAAAATGGATGCCATTTGGATGACAGCATAGTTGAAAAATTGACTTTTTTTACAGGTTTTGTCTGAGCCTTGCCTTAGAGAAGGTTGCATTTGGTAGGCAACAAGAATACGGAGATAAAAACCTCTGGTTTTGGCTTGCAAATACTGAGCTAAAAAACCTCAACAATTACTCAATGTGTGCACATGGCCTAAGGTGGTTTTATTTGATCAATGTGTATAACTGTTAAAGAGGTCGTCGGGGGCTTTCATATTGATGGCCTCTATCCAAAGCACAGGTTCACACAATCATATAAATTTGATAAGTGCTATCCGATGTTTTATCGGATAGCACTTGGACCAATGTTACTCAATCGTACAGGCTGATTACCGCTTTTTCACTGGTATTTTGTAATTTCATTCTGAAATCAGAAAATGCTCACCCATTCAAGTCTATGAGTGCTTGGAAATCATTGGACTGCATTCAGATGACATCTGAATGTAAACCGTTTCTGGTGGACTCGTACAATGGAAAAGATGGAAAAAAATTTTTTCTTCATCTGCTCCACACAGTGTGCTCCAATGAGAGAGAATCAGATCACACTATGCTGACACTCAGATCAAACTACTCTGCTCAAACTCTGGTCAGAGATAGATCTGAGTGTCATTAGCGTATTCGACCAGATTCTCTTGGATGAGAGAATCTACAGTTGTCTGGCTCTGGCCTTAGGATTGGTCATCATTATCTGATTGGTGGAGGTGAGACACATTGCAAACCCACCAATCAGCTGTTCCGTTGCCAGCTGCTGACGGTGTGCTGAGTTACCAAGCTGCAGAGCAGAAATCTGTCAGTGGAATAGTGACAGAATTAGAGTTAAATTAATTTGTTCGGGTCCCCACTTATTCGGCAAGCTATAGCGTTTACCGAATAAGCTACAGCGGGAACCCGGATACATGGAGCGTGACGGCCGATCAGCTCTACATGCATGTGTTGTTACTTTGACACAGCTGCGAGCTTCAGTGCGGCGCAATCAGCCGATCAGCCGGCGCGCTCAATGTATCCAGGTTCAAGCTGTAGCTTATTCAGTAAGTCCTAAAGCTTGCTGAATAAGCGGGGACCTGAACAAATTCGCTCAACTCTAGACAGAATATCTGCAACATGAAATACTCATCTTGGGAATGTAGCCTTAGGCACTAAGCTTTGACAAATCTGGCCCTCAGTATTTATCTGGGGAGATATTCATTCTACTGTTCACTGACATTATAAATTAATTTATTCAGTTATAGAGATAAGATCTACAGATGTATCCTCACTTACCATTAAGCCCCAGTCACACTAAGCGAGATTGCTAAAGCGTCATCGATTTTGTGACGCAACAGTGACCTAGCCAGCGATCTCACTTAGTGTGACACGCAGCGACCACCAGCCCCCCTGCTGGGTATCGCTGATCGTTGTTGAATGTCCTGGACCATTTTTCATCGATGGTCTCCCGCTGGCCAGCGCGCATCGCTGTGTGAAACAGCGGGAGACCAATGATCAATGAGCTGGGAGCTGATATCCAATGTACATATCGGGTAACTAAGCACCGCATGGCACCTAGTTACCCGATATGTACCCTGGTTACCGGCTCCCAGCTTCTGCTGTAGAGTGCTGAGAGCCGGTATCTAGGGTACATATCGGGTAACTAGGTGCCGCGTGGTGCTTAGTTACCTGATATGTACACTGGATACCGGCTTCCATCGCTCTACAGCAGAAGCTGAGGGTCGGTATCTAGGGTACATATCAGGTAACTAGGTGCCGCGCGGTGCTTAGTTACCTGATATGTACATTGGATACCAGCGTGCTCGCTGGTCCTGATCGCTGATGAGTCTGCCTATGTGTCAGCTCACCAGCGATCAGCTAACGATGTCCCAGTGATCCCATCCACGTCGTATCGTTGGTGGGATCGCTGGGACATTGAAGAGTGTGACGGGACCCTTACTCTTTGCCCAACATAGGTTTAGAATATGACGCGAGACTACCAGGTTTAAAAAAAGCATGAACTTCTGACACTTGTAGGCACCTAGTGGTCATGATGGGAATTGCAGGATGTTTGGCGTTTTGCTAGCATGCTGCGATATTGTATTGCATTTGTTTTACAAGAAATTAGAGTTTCTTGTATAAAATTCAACTTATACTAAGAAATAAAATCTATATTTATCTCAGAATTGAAGGTGACTTAATATACAGAACTTTACTTGTATTAGGGTTATGTTTGTATTACAGTCTAACAGATATATGTTGTTTTATATCACAGCTCAGCAACAAGTGCATCTCGGGTTGTATTTGTCCTGGAAGTTTATTGGCAGATGGTAAAGGAGGATGCGTGTCCAGTGGTCAATGTTCCTGTCTTTATAATGACAAGATATATAACCACAATGAGGAAGCAAAGATTGGCTGCAGTTTGTGGTATGTAGCTAGCATTATAGCACCAGGAGAACAACTGTGGAATATGACTGCTGTTAAGATATTTATAACACTTTTTTTAAATAAAACAATGAATAAAATATTTGAAATATAAAGGAAGCTTAAGATTTCTGGGCTGACAGGTTCCTTTTAACCTCTGCGTCACACTCTGTGTAATACCGCCGGAATGTTTTTCTAAAAGCAGCGACTAGAGCTAGCTCCACTCGCTGCTGTTTAACTGAAAAGATGTTGATGTCAATATCTAACAGTGCATTTAAATGGTTATGATCTGTTACTTTTGAAGACAAATGTTCTACTAAAAACCCCATTCACTGCCATATATGCATTCTCAAGAAGTCAATCCCATAGCTGGGCATTATAAGAGTTTATAATTTTTGCTAGATACTGAATTGTCACAGTATAAAATGAAGCAATTGCAATACCATTGACGAACTAAACAAGTAAGTTAAGAAAAAAGTTTTAAAAGATGCTTAAAAACGTAACTTCTTTCCCAATTTAAAAAGAAAGAATTGTAAAAAAAAATAAAACAAGCAGTAAAAATAAACACACTTAAAAGGCTGCATCTGTAAAAAGCCAATCTATGAAATTATTAAATTAGTTAATCTGTACGGTAAACCGAGTAAAGAAAAAAATATAAATACTTGAATTAGTCTTTAGGAAAGAAAGAAAGCGCAATCCTATCTATGTTTATTCCCGTATGAATGGTACAAATAAAAATCTGGCTCACTATGCCAAAAAACAGCTTCATTGATAGAAAAATAAAAATGCCATATGTCTCAGAATATGACAACACAATCTAAATTTTTTGGGCAAAGTTCAGAATTTTTGCTTAATCTTTCAAAAATAAAAGCTTTACAAGTTTGATATCATTCTAATCGTAACGACCTAATTGTCAAGTTACTTTCACTGAACGATGTCAAAATGAAAAATAGGAAAAAATCCAGCGTAGTGCTGTAGTCCCAGGAAGGTAATTTTAAAACTTAATGTTTATTCTTTCATTTAAAATGTCCATAGAGGTAAAAATAAAGTTGACAGGAAGGGGGTCAAAGACAATAGAAAAGAACAACATGTTTTGGCAATGTACCTTGCTCATAGTCTAAAAAAAAAATGTAAAAATGAAACCCAAAATGTAATGGCAGAATTTCATTTTTGGTTTTGCACCACTCCCCCCTTGGAAAAATGCTTTCCCCTTTTATCAATTCATCAAATGGTAAAAGAAATGGCGCTATTAAAAATTGCTCCCAATAAAAAAAATCAATCTCTCATATGGCCATGTTGATGAAAAGTATGTGTGCTCCTACTTTGTAGTTAATTTCTGATTATTTTTGAGTGTCACAACTACTAATTGATTCCAATTTCTTTCATTTTTTTCCCCCAGTACCTGTAATAACCGTCAATGGATCTGTATAGACCTAGATACTCAGGCAGAGTGTATGGTTTATGGAGAAGGAAATTATATAACATTTGACAAAAGATATTATCGATTCAGTGGACAGTGTGAATATACCTTGGTTCAGGTAAGTTGTAATAGCTATGTCCTTTACAGAGTAATATTTTATGCCATTACATGTGTGTTGCCCACCGTAAAACTTTCAGGGTGAGCTGTTGGGATGCTTTGCTGGTGACACTGTTGATGATTTATTCCTAATGCAAGGCTCATTTATCCAGCCTGGCTATCACAGAATTCTGCAATGATATGTCATTCCATCCGGTTTCCACCTTGTGGAATTATCATTTGACAACAGGACAAAGACCCCAAAAATACTTCCACGTTACTTAAACTCTATGCGGCTAAAAAGGAGGGGGAAGGAGCATTGTCAGATGACTTGGCCTTCACAATTACCTCACCTAAACCAAACTGAGATGGTTTGGGATGAATTGGACAGCATGATGGACAGCCATCAAATGCTTAACAAATCTGCCAAACTCCTTCAAAACTGTTGCAAAGACATTTCAAGTCACTATCCAATGAAGCTGCTTGACAGAATGCCAATGGGGTATAAAGATGTCTTCAGAGTAAAAGGAGGGTATTTTGAGGAATTTAAGATTAAAGGGTTGTCTGTGTGACTGCAGACTTATGAAACTCCCCAATGCACTCACTGTTTTCTGCGAGAATTCGCTATTTCTGGGCTGGGAGTGGCAGGTATGTATGCGTTATGCATACTCCCAGACAGAACTCGACTTGTGGGCGTGGCCTTGGTCCATACACATTTATTGAGCCAGGTACAGTGCAGTAGGTGAGACTGTCTAGTGAGTACGGCCTCGTTGTATACAAGTATAGGAGTTAGGCCATGTCCACTAGTCGGGTTCTGGCCAGGAGTATGCATTTCACGTACATCACTGCTGTTCCCGACTCCGAAACCAGCGAATCCTAGATAGATAGATAAATGGATAGATAATGTCATAATGTCCAAATTAATTATTAGTGGGATTCCTGGGGCTATTTGGGAGAATTTCCTCTTCAGCTCTGGAGAGAAAGACAGGAAATGTGGAGTTAGCAGAAGGTAACTGCAATGTATTCCTTTAGTTGCTTCACAGTCCCATGGAACAAGCTGTTGCCCACCCACCGTAAGAGCCAAAAACAGGGAGTATGTAAAGGCATTACAGTGGATGTAAATTAGATTGTATAGCAGTGTTTTTTAATTGATATGGTTTTTATTGAAGGGATCACCCCTGTAAATTGTCTGAACATATTGTGACCCTTTAAGTGAGTAATTATTGTAAAATCAAAAAAGTTAGCCAAATAAATATTGCTAACATATACAAGTGAATATGAAACATAAATTCTCCCTGTAGTAGGCTGCATTAAAATACTGGCGCACTTGAGTCTCATGGATTTAAAATAATAAAGTTTATGTCAACTAAATTATATTTCATAGTATTACGAGATTAAGATGACCATTTTCATTGTTTGCACTGCTCATACTGTATTTATTCATTCACATGATTTCAGGATTACTGTGGATTGGAGAAGAAGAATGGATCGTTTCTCATTTCTTCTATTAACACCGAATGCAGTGATACTGGCTCAACTTGTTCAAAGATCATCAATGTATATTTAAATGTAAGTTAATAACATATAATAGAAGAGTGCGTACTACATATCATTCTAGAAAATAGCAATGGTAAAAAGGGAGTTTGGGAGCAAAGAATTAAGCCTGTTACACTCTTGCACAAATGCCAACAGTAATGGAAAATATTGAAAGCCCTCTAAGTCATTGCCATACATTATGTAAAAACTCTGTCTTTTCATCAATCAAGTATTTTTTTTACAGTCTTTTGACTTCAATTATGAGAAATTGTATTATCTTAATTTGCTCTGCTTCACTGCACAAGGTAATCTTGCCATTCAGTCTACATAAACTTAGAATTTGATTTTTAAATTTTGATCAAATTATTTGTTCATATGAACACTTATTTATACACTTCTCAACATTGAAATTGCAACACCAAGAACGAAATGTCGTAGAGTTAAGAAAATCATAATATCGATAGACTTGTTAAATACTTCTGGACTGTCTATAGTGGCTTGAAAAGGTTTTCACACCCCTTGACTTGTACCCATTTTCTTACATTACAACCTGTGTTTAAATATTTTTGTAATCCAATTTGTGTGTGATGCATCAGCACTATATAGTCTAAGTTGAAGTGAAGTGAGAAAAATTTAGCCATAAATAACTAAAAATTGGCATGTGCATAAGTATTCACCCCTTTTGCTATGAAAACCCTAAAAATACTGACCAAATACTGAGGTGACATACTAAAACACTGAGGTAAAATACAGACCAAACATGGAGGTAAGATACTGATTAAATACTGAGTGTAACGGGTCTGGGAGGCGGAACCTCTGAGCTACTATACAAAGGGGGGACCTTGTAAGAGAGCGGGTGGCGACCAGGGTGGACGGGCAGGTAGTAACAGCAGATAACCGGGGTAGTCTCTGGATGAACAGGCAGGAAGTCGCGGCAAGTGACCGAGGCAGTCTCTGGATGAGTGGGCAGGAGGTCACAGCAAGTGACCGGGGCAGTCTCTGGACGAGTGGGCAGGAGGTCACGGCAAGTGACTGGGGCAGTCTCTGGATGAGTGGGCAGGAGGTCACGGCAAGTGACCGGGGCAGTCTCTGGAGGATTGGGCAGGTGGTCACGGCAAGTGACCGGGGCAGTCTCTGGAAGAAGGTAGATACGACCTGTGATGGCTGAGCCTCCAGGTAGGCTAGCAGGAAGATAGAAGATGAGCGCTCCCAGGTGAGCGGGCGAGAGTCACTGTAATAGCAGAAGATCACGGTACGTGACGGCAGAGCCTCCAGGTAGGCTAGCAGGCAGGTAACAGATGAGCGCTCCCAGGTGAGCTAGCAGGCAGGTAACAGACAGCAACCTGGCAGGAATCAGACAGGTATCTGGCAAGGACCCTGAGGACTGAAGCAGAGTAGTGAACAGTGCAACAACATTGCTCGGGCACCTCCATTTTGGAGGAGGGGCCTTATATAAGGTGAAGTCCTCCGGCCATTGGCCGGGGACTCCTTAGGACGACGCGCGCGGCCCCTTTAAGAGGGAGGGCAGCGCCCGCGCGCGCGCCCTAAGCACAGTGGCAGGAAAGGAGCGTGCGCCGCCAGCAGAGCGGCAGGAGGACGCCGGACCTGGAGCAGAGGGGTGGGGGGAACAGCGTCCCTGCCTGGCAGAGGGCAGGGACACCGACGCCGGCGCTACACTGAGGTAAAATGCTGACCAAATACTGAAGTAAAATACTGATCAAACACTGAGATAAAATACTAAAACACTGAGGTAAAATAATGACCAATTACTGAGGTAAAATACTGACCAAATACCGAAGTAAAATACTGACCAAACACTGAGGTAAAATACTAAAATACTGAGGTAAAATACTGATCAAACACTGAGGTAAACCACTGACCAAATCTGAAGTAAAATACTGACCAAACACTGAGGTAAAATACTGACCAAACACTGAGGTAATATACTGACCAAATACTGAGGTAAAATGCTGATCAAATGCTGAGGTAAAATGCTGATCAAACACTAAGGTAAACCACTGACCAAATACTGAGGTAAAATGCAGACCAAATACTGAAGTAAAATACTGTGTGAATACTTTTCCATCCAATTATGACAAGAGCATTCTTAAAGTGATACCTTTATTGGCTAACCAGAAAATTATATGTTCGCAAGCTTTCAGAGCTCAAAACATGCTTGCGAACATATAATTTTCTGGTTAGCCAATAAAGGTATCACTTTAAGAATGCTCTTGTCATAATTGGACGGAAAAGTATTCACATCAATTTTTCTGGCTAACACGGTACCACAATATAATTTATTATTGTACACCACGAAGTAAAATACTAAAACACTGAGGTAAATCCCATAGTCTCGTGCCCATATACCTATCATACATCTCCTCCATCCCATAGTCCCATGCCCATATACCTATCATACATATATATGTGCACTGGACTATGGGATGGAGGATGTGTATGATGGGTATATGGGCACAGAACTATAGGATGGATGATATGTATGATGGGTATATGGGCACAGAACTATATGATGGAGGATATGCATGATGGGTATATGGGCACTGAATTATGGGATGAAGGATATATATGATGGGTATATGGGCACTGGACTATCAGATGGAGGATATGTATGATGGGTATATGGACACAGGACTTTGGGTTGAAGGATATGTATGATGGGTATATGGGCTCAGGACTATAGGATGGAGGATATGTGTGTTGGGTATATGGACACGGGACTATGGGATGGAGAATATGTATGATGGTATATGGTCACGGGACTATGGGATGGAGGATAGGTATGATGGGTATATGGGCACAGGACTATGGGGTGGAGGATATGTATGATGTGTATATGTGCACAGGACTATAGGATGGAGGATGTGTGTTGGGTATATGGGCATGGGACTATAGGATGGAGGATATGTATGATGGGTATATGGTCACAGGACTATGGGATGGAGGATAGGTATGATGGGTATATGGGCACGGGACTATGCGATGGAGGATATGTATGATGGATAAATGGGCACGTGACTATGGGATGGAGGGTATGTATGATGGGTATATGGGCACGGGACTATGGGATGGAGGATAAGAATGATGGGTATATGGGCTCGGGACTATGGGATGGAGGATGTGTATGATGGGTACATGGGCATGGGACTATAGGATGGAGGATGTGTGATGGGTATATGTGCACTGGACTATGGGATGCAGGATGTGTGATGGGTATATGGTCACTGGACTATGGGGTGGAGGATAATCATTATAATTTGTTATAACTAACCAGTCACACTTAATTACTATGCCCAGGCAACACTGGGCTCTTCGGCATGAAAAAAAACATGATCCTAGATGATAATAAAAATCTACGTAAATTACAAACACTACACTACAGCATCCTTTAAAAATAACCAATCCAATCAAAGACAGGAAAGATGAAAGCGATCATAAGAAAAAACAAAACCAAAACGAGGTCAGAAGAATTGCCTGATGAGCAATTAATTGCAGAATAGAATGCTTAATCAGAAGGAGCAAGCACCTGTGGTGTGTTGGTCATGCTAGGGGATACTTTTCTAGGCTGAGCACCACAGAAGGTTGCTCTTCTAGGCTGACCACCACAGAATTGTGCGCTTCTAGGCTGACCACCACAGAAGATTACTTTTCTAGGCTTACCACCACAGAAGGTTGGTCTTCTAGGCTGACCACCACAGAATGGTGCTCTTCTAGGCTGACCACCACAAAAGGCTTCTCTCCTAGGCTGACCACCACAGAAGGTCGCTCTTGTAGACTGACCACCACAGATGGTTGCTCTTCTAGAATGACCACCACAGAAGGGTGCTCTTCTAAGCTGACCACTACAGAAGGTTGCTCTTCTAGGTTGACCATCACAAAAGGTTGCTCTTCTATGCTGACCACCACAGAAGGTTGCTTTTCTAGGCTGACCACCACAGAAGGGTACTATTCTGGATACTTCTGGATTTATATTATCATCTAAGATCCTTTTGTCCTTTCATGTCTCATTGATCACTTGGTAATATCAATATATGGATCTAGTGCTAATAAATTACAGGAACTTATTCCATTGTTTTTGTGTGTAAATCTCTGGATCCTGCTACCAGTTAACAGCTTTTGTCTTAGTTTTGGCTTCAGCATAATGCAGAAAATAATGTGACTAAGAGGAATATGGAACAGTATACAACTGTGCTTAGATGATCATGCAATGCCTTACCATTTTCCTAACAGTAAACTGTTTTGTTCCTAGGGCTACCATCTTGTTTTGTCAGATGGAAAAGCTGTTATAAGTAATGAGGGGGGACACTTAGAGTCACCATTTGATATCTGGGACAACAGCATTAATATGTACATTACTACAATCAATGGACTTCATCTGATCTGGAATAAAAGATCTGGTTTCACTATCAAGATCCAGCATGTTTTCAAGTAAGTTCTTTAATTTTAGCTTTGTTTTGGTGTTCGACAATAAACATGTATATACTGTACAATTTTACAAAATTGCCTAAACTGGCTACTTATATTGTTTTAACTGTCTTGAAAAGCTTTCATTTCTCTGATCCACTATAAGGTACTATTATTTGAAATCTACGGCTCCAATTCATCATGACCAGCGATCTTCACATCAGAAATGAATAGGGGGTGAGGTGGAGCACAAGGATCCTTATTCATTAAGAAGTGCGTGTTGCCACAAATCTTCCTCCAGCTTGCCTCTTAAATTAATCAGGAACATCTGCTGAGTGGCAGTCACCTCAGTATGTGCTATTCACCATATATTTTACTCCAGTCCCTGCTGGAGTAAGATATTTGATGTAGTGAGTGCCGCTGCTCATCATTAATTTGATGAGTGGTGGTTGGAATGACCCATTCCACATCCACACACTTTGGCACAGCTGGGCATATATGGCTTGAAAATCCCAAAAACATTGCAAAGATTTTATTGCAACCTTGAGTTGTGCCAAAATATTGCAACTTTTCAAAGTTTTTTACGCCAGAATTTGGGCTTAAAGGTTTGATGAATCGGGCCCTACATTTTTATTGGCATGCCTTGAAAATGATTTAGTCTAACAAACCATAGATTTATTAAAACTGTAATTGAAATTGTTTCCATTTTTATTGCCTTCTCATCAATGATATGCTGCTAAATATATCAATTAGGGCTCATTCATATGGCCGAGTGCTAGCCGTGTTTTTTACGGATAGAGCTCGTACCTATTATAGTGAATAAGGCCATTCATATGTCCCTCATCTTTCATGGACCGAGCGCTCATCGCAAAATCACAAAGGCTTGACCGATGTTGACCTGAGTGTTGGATCAAAGTGTGCAGTTCAAGTCTACGGGTCCATGTGCCATCTGAGTACTGTTCATTTTTCATGGACTGCTAGGTAGAAAAAAATAGAGAAACTTTTTATTGCTTGTTTCTCACCCGATACAGAATTGATGAAACTCAGACCATTCTTTAATGGTAAAATCTCACTCACTGACCAAACTCTGATGAAGCTCGGACCGATTTTAACATTTAAGAAGATCACTGATGTCTGAATGAGTCCTAAGAATATGATCATAAAAACCTCTGTGGTTGCGACCCAGCGCGATATATACTGTATTATAAGATAATGTGAAAGTTGTGAGTGACACCGGCAGCTCTTACGTTAACCTTTCATATCTCGGGCTGAGTTTGAACTCCAAATGAGCTGCCTGGATGGATTGTCTCTCTAGCTGCAATCGAGGCTGAGCTATGGCCATCAGTAGCCAGGGCATTACTCATATGCAGGCTTGGACTGTCCCACAGGAGAACAGGAAAATCCTCCGGTAGGCTGCCTCGTAAAGGATTACTAATACACAGTGCTATTATGCTTGATTCACAATTTGCAGAAAAAGGTATCATCTAATCATTTACTAAACAAGCTAGCCAAGTTATTATTACATAGAAGCAAAAGTAAATTTGTGTACTAGGGTCAGTTTATTTTTCCATGTAGCTGAACAGTAGGCCACTAGAATCAATATTTCTGGTGGGCCTTTGTCAACCCAATTCGACACTGCTCATACGTCCTTGACTACTGAGTTGCCATTTTGCAAGGACGTATGGGATACGTCCTTGGTAGTGAAAGCCTATTGAAGGATCTTATTCTTATCAACCTCAAGGAAGAATATGGATGTTGTCGTTCAGAGTGGCAAGAGTGCTCATGACATTTTTCCTAATAGAGCTCCTTTGCTGGTATCATTGATTTTCATAAAGACTGTGGCTATCCTTCTCATACTGTTGCTTTTATCTTTTCCCTGCTTGCTGCTTTTGCTTGTTGACCCTACGGTTTTTAGTAACTGTGCTCATTAGGGGTCGGCTCGGTTATTTTATATCTTTCATATTTACATTCAAATAATTAAATTGTTGCGTTTTCCACATTATGCCATATGCTCGGACGTGCTTAACTCGGGTAGCGAGCGTAATGGAAGTGGATGGCAAACGTAAGCATTTTTCCAGATCTTTCTCTCTTGGCTCAGATGATTCAAATAAGTTTATCGAGCACCATGCGATTCTCAGCACTGCTCGATACTTGATCAAGCACCCCGATGCTCGATCGAGTATCAATCAGTGTCGAACACACTCGCCCATCACTAGTCATATAACAACTTAGAGCAGCCACGAGCTCATTGCAGCATGCCGGATACTTATAGGTTCAGCTTCTCCCTGCAATGAGTAATGCCTCTTTCCCGCCCCAATCTTCCAATACCAGGCATATCTGCTGAGTATTAGGACTGTTTCCCACATTGGTAATCAGGGAAACTGACCATGCTCACCTTCTTTAAATGCCTATAGCTGCTTTCAGTACTTATTCACCTTTTGCAAACAATATTGTGCAAATGTCAACAAACGTCAAATCAAAAGTGTTTTTTTTTAAACCTAATGACAATTAGCAAATCATTACTTATCGTACTTCACAATATCCATAAGATAAAGAATAACCTGTTGAATGCTAAGGGTTTCATCTCTGGGACCCCAACAATCGCCAAGAACAGAAATTGCTGCAACTCAACAAGATGATATGGGTTCCACAAAGAGTTTGAAGGTGTAATGCATTTTTGGTGTGTTTCTGCTGTAGAAATGCACTAAAAACACATGTAATCCACACATGACCGTATCATTAAAATTTCGACAAAGGCGAATATTAGGATGTATCAAAATTTATTTAACACCTGACATGCTAAAAAGAGACAAAAATCTTAATTTCAAAAACACATTTAAAACACATGTAAAAAAATGCAAGTAACCTAATTTAGCTGATAGGTGGAAAATCTGTAACATCAAAAATGCACCAAAAGTACATTGTGGGAACATAGCCTCAAAGGCTTTGGGAATACAGGCATTCATGACCCTTGTTCACAACATGCTTATCATACAATGCTACAAGTTATATATTCATATGTAGTGAAAAATGCCTACAAATATGATACCTCCACAAATATATTCCATATATAAATATATTTAGTTGTTTCTTCTTCATACTAGCGAAACGCGCGTCAGGGGTGCTGCAGCCTATATCGAGGTATGATAACATATCACCAGCAATGGATTCTTTTGATTGTGAGCTTTGTTTAGCATAGATTTATGCATCAATATCTGCTTTATGGCCTGGACATATGGGTACACATTTAGTAAGGCACTTTTGCAGAGCACCACGCTTTTTCTTTAGCCACATGATATTAATGAGCCTCTTGGCTTTATGAATATAAGCTGGATATATGTTGATGATAATTTGGGTTTTTTTCTCTATGGAAGATAGTATTATGCTGCATTTTATAGCAGATATGTGTATCGCTCTTTAGCAGCAACATTTTTCCTATGTATATTACCTTACCTAGCCCCATTTAAATTCCTTTATACCCCAATTAGGTCTGATTTGTACATTCTGTTGCATTTTGTAGTCCCCACTTTTGCATATGTATTTATATTTTGTATTTTAATATTAATTTTATATGATTAGCGAATAAAATTGTATTTTTTATGATTGGTAAACCTCTTTCTTTCTTTATTTGGAATGCTACAAGTTAGCATAGCCATAGACAGGCTTGGACTGGCCAACAGAAGAACAGGAGAATCCTCTGGTGGGCCTCCACTCTCTTATATGAGCAGTACTTGGCACAATATACTTGAATCATTACGTACAAAGGCGGCATCTTATTTATGTGACAATCTATCCAGGACATTGTTAAGTAAATTGTGATTGAGGATAATGTCACATTTGCATGTAGCGAAAAGAGGGACCCTGGAGCTGGTTACTGGTGGGCCATTGGAACCCCAGTCCCATCCGACACTGGATAGAGTGATAAAATAGCCTTCTGGCCACCAATATGGGAGCTGGGAAGCGCACTGCATAGATTCCTATAGTGATCATCCAATGCCTGTATCGAATATCCGAAAAATTAACTTTATAAAAATGAGAATGAATCAGCACAACATGCGGTAATGCTAATAGGTGAATGTTCACCTTATGGTAACCATCTAAGAATATTTACTGTGCACTGTTCTCAGAAATTATTTGCAATAATATATTTTTACTGTTTTTAATATTTAACAGAATCAAATTTGTGGACTCTGCGGAAATTTCGATGGCAATTCCAACAATGATTACAGTACTAAGGGCTCACTGTAATGTAGAAGATGTGCTCGAATTTGGAAACAGCTGGAAACGTACATCATCATGTCCAGATACTGAGATCATGGTAGAACCCTGCGAGATTAACCCCCACCGAAGGTCATGGGCTCAAAAACAGTGTGCCATTATTTTGAGTGATTACATTCAAATCCTGCCGTTCGAGGTAATTTTAAACGACATCCTATTTAATGGGTAGACATTACAATGACAAATAAGTATCCTAAATATATACAAAAGATGCAAAGTTCAACCATTGATTGCTAGAACAAAAGGATTTGTGCAAGTCTTATGGTGTCTGGCGTCTGGCTTAACAATACAAACTGCAGACATCTGTCTGGATGATTTAGAGAATCCTGCTTGAGCAGGGGTTTGGACCAGATGACCCAGGAGGTCCCCTTTCCCAACCTCCATTTTATTTCTATGATTTATCATACAAATGTAAAAATCTCTTTGACCAAAGGAAATGGTGTACTTGCAATTAAAATCCCATTTTTCAAAGACAGCTAATCCCTTTTTTTTTTAATCTATTTGACAAAAAAATG
>JARQOD010000010.1:82799178-82863951 GCA_033576555.1 Oophaga sylvatica | reverse complement strand
AGTACAAAAACATCAACACCATCCAAAAAAACCATCAACATCCACTGCTACAAAAAACCCCAAAACCACTGTGACCACAAAAAAATAAATTCCAACAACCTCCCAAAAGGACCTCAAACAACCACAAAAATTAAAAAAACCACTTCAAACGCTACAAAAACAAACCACGTGACCACTAAAAGTACAATACAAAAACTTAAACCCATAAACAACCAAAAAAATCAACTTTCCCCTTCAACAAAAACCAACCACGCCCCCAAAACTACATACAATCCAAAACACTCCCTTCCCAAAAGCACCTCTACAACCACAAAAACCAACACCTTTTCTACTGCTAACCCCAACCCTTTTTCCCAATAAAAGGCCAAGTACAAAAACATCAACCCCAATAAACAACCAGTACAAACTCAACCCCACGGCTAAAAACAACACCAACCACGGACCATACTAGTAAAACCCCCAACACTCCCTTTAACCACACCTCTAAAACCACAAAAACATCAACACCCAAACTTCTACTCTTAACAACACCAACCATTTTTGCCCCAAAAAGTAAAAAAAAAGGTACAAAGAAAACAAAAAAACATCCAAAAAAACCAAAAAAATAAACCCCACCCAAAAAATACTACTCAACATCCACTGCAAAACAACAAAAACCAACCACTGTGACCACTACAAGACAACTCCTTTACACACCTTAAAAGCACCTCTACAACCACAAAAACATAAAAAACCACTTTTACAAAAACACCAACCACATTTCCCCCAAAAACAAGAAAAAAACATCAACACCATCAACAACCATACACTCAACACCACTGTTACAACCCCAACCACTGTACCATTTCTAGTACAACTCCAACACTCCCTTTAAACCCGGGGACCTCTAAAACCCACAAAAACATCAACATCCATTTCTACGGGCTACAAAAACACCAACCACTTTTCCCACTACAAGTACAATACAAAAAAAACAACCCCAAACAAAAACCCTTTTTAAATCCCCCATCCCGCTACAAAAAAAACCCCAAAACCCACTGTGACCACAACTAGTACAACTCCTTTACACTTTTTTAAACCGGCACCTCTACAACCACAAAAACATCAACATCCACTTCTACTGCTACAACAACACCAACCACCGTGACCACTAAAAGTACAAGTACAAAAACAACAACACCATCAACAACCAGTACTACATCAACATCCACTGCTACAACAACACCAAACACTGTGACCACTACTAGTACAACTCCATACACTACCTTAACCAGCACCTCCACAACCACAAAAACATCAACATCCACTTCTACTGCTACAACACCAACCACAGTTACCACTACAAGTACAAGTACAAAAACATCAACACCATCAACAACTAGTACTACGTCAACATCCACTGCTACAACAACACCAACCACTGTGACCACTACTAGTACAACTCCATACACTACCTTAACCAGCACCTCTACAACCACAAAAACATCAACATCCACTTCTACTGCTACAACAACACCAACCAATGTGACCACTACAAGTACAAAAACATCAACACCATCAACAAACAGTACTACATCAACATCCACTGCTACAACAACACCAACCACTGTGACCACTACTAGTACAACTCCATACACTACCTTAACCAGCACCTCTACAACCACAAAAACATCAACATCTACTTCTACTGCTACAACAACACCAACCACTGTGACCACTACAATTACAAGTACAAAAACAACAACACCATCAACAACCAGTACTACATCAACATCCACTGCTACAACAACACCAACCACTGTGACGACTACTAGTACAACTCCATACACTACCTTAACCAGCACCTCTACAACCACAAAAACATCAACATCCCCTTCTACTGCTACAACAACACCAACCACAGTTACCACGACAAGCACAAGTACATCAACACCATCAACAACCAGTACTACGTCAACATCCACTGCTACAACAACACCAACCACTGTGACCACTACTAGTACAACTCCATACACTACCTTAACCAGCACCTCTACAACCACAAAAACATCAACATCCCCTTCTACTGCTACAACAACACCAACCACAGTTACCACGACAAGCACAAGTACATCAACACCATCAACAACCAGTACTACGTCAACATCCACTGCTACAACAACACCAACCACTGTTACCACTACTAGTACAACTCCATATACTACCTTAACCAGCACCTCTACAACCACAAAAACATCAACATCCACTTCTACTGCTACAACAACACCAACCACTGTGACCACTACAAGTACAAGTACAAAAACATCAACACCATCAACAACCAGTACTACATCAACATCCACTGCTACAACAACACCAACCACTGTGACCACTACTAGTACAACTCCATACACTACCTTAACCAGCACCTCTACAACCACAAAAACATCAACATCCACTTCTACTGCTACAACAACACCAACCACTCTGACCACAACAAGTACAAGTACAAAAACATCAACACCATCAACAACCAGTACTACGTCAACATCCACTGCTACAACAACACCAACCACTGTGACCACTACTAGTACAACTCCATACACTACCTTAACCAGCACCTCCACAACCACAAAAACATCAACATCCACTTCTACTGCTACAACAACACCAACCACTGTTACCACTACAAGTACAAAAACATCAACACCATCAACAACCAGTACTACGTCAACATCCACTGCTACAACAACACCAACCACTGTGACCACTACTAGTACAACTCCATACACTACCTTAACCAGTACCTCTACAACCACAAAAACATCTACTGCACCCACAAGCAGTACTACATCAACATCCACTGCTACAACAACACCAACCACAGTGACCACTACAAGTACGATTCCATACACTACCTTAACCAGCACCTCTACATCCACAAAAACATCAACATCCACTTCTACTGCTACAACACCAACCACAGTGACCACTACAAGTACATCTACAGCAACCACTACCACTAGGACAAGTACTCCAACAACTACATCAACTTTTTCTACAAGAGGTAAGTCTTAATGGAGTTGTGACTCTTATGACAAGTTTGCCTGAAGAACATATAAACCATTAATTAAGAATTACTTAATTAATGACCACTAACTAAGAATGAGGTTCTTTAACCCCTTAAAGACCGCCGATACGCCTTTTAACGGCGGTAGTTAAGGGTACTTAAACCACAGCTGAGGAGAAAGTATATAGCGCCCCCCAGAGTCAGATTTTCTCTGGGGTCTCGGCTACCGGGGGTCGCCGAGACCCCAGAGAACATGATTTGGGTCGGTTTTTACCGACCCCATTTTTGCGATCGACGTTATTAACCCTATAACGGCGATCGCAAAAAAAAGCCGCGATCATCCATTTAATTTCTCTCTTCTCTGATGTGATCGCACATCAGAGGGGAGAGAAATAGGGTCCCCGGGACCCCCGATCTGTCCCCTGTGCCTCCCGGTGTCCCCGCAGCCCTCCTGTGGCCCAGTGTGCCCGCCCAGTCGGATTTTTTCCGGATTCTCGGCTACCAAGGGGTAGCCGAGACCCCAGAGAACATAATTTGGGTCCCCCGCAGTACCCCGCTTTTGCGATCGCCGTTATTAACCATATAACGGCGATCGAAAAAGAAAAAAAAAGCCGCGATCCTGCATGTAATTTCTCTCTCCTCTGATGTCCCTCTTTCCCCCTGCACCTCCCGGTGTCCCCCTGTCCTCCCGCAGCTCTGAGCCTCCTGGCATCTTCATCCTGGAAAAAAATCTGCCGGCAGATTCATTTATTCAGTGAAAGTACATTTTATTCACTGTAATAAATTATCACAGTGATCAAAATAAAAAAAAATTGTACATAAACCCCCCCTTTATCACCTCTATACTTAGGGACATGTAATAAAATAAAGAAATTGTATTTATTTTCATGTTTCCATTAGGATTAGGGTTAGGATTAGGGTTAGGGTTACAATTAGTGTTAGGGTTACAATTAGGGTTGGAATTAGGGTTGGGATTAGGGTTAGGATTAGGATTAGGGTTAGTGTTGGGATTAGGGTTAGGGGTGTGTTGGGGTTAGGGTTGAGCTAGAATTGAAGGGTTTCCACCAGGTGATCTGCAAACACGACGTGGCATTCAAAAAGTCAAACGGCGCTCCCTCCCTTCCGAGCCCAAAACAGTTGTTTACACCAACATATGGGGTATCAGTGTACTCAGGACAAATTGCACACCAATTTTGGGGTTCTAATTTCTCCTGTTACCCTTGGGAAAATAAAAAATAGCTGGCTAAAAAAAAATCATTTTTGAGGAAAAAAAATATTTTTTATTTTCACGGCTCTGCGTTTATAAATTTCTGTGAAGCACTTGGTGGTTAAAAGTGCTCACCACACATCTAGATAAGCTCCTTGGGGGGGTCTAGTTTCCAAAATGATGTCACTTGCAGGGAGTTTCTACTGTTTAGGTACATCAAGGGCTCTGCAAACACAACATGATGCCCTCAGAACATTCCATCAAAGTCTGCATTACAAAATGACGCTCCTTCCCTTCCATGCTCTCCCATGCGCCCAAACAGTGGTTCCACCCCACATATGGGGTATCAGTGTACTCAGGAAAAATTGCACAACAACTTTTGGGGTCCAATTTCTCCTGTTACCCTTGAGAAAATAAAAAATAGCAGGCTAAAGAATCATTTTTGAGGAAAAAAATGATTTTTTATTTTCTCGGCTCTACGTTATAAACTTCTGTAAAGCACTTGGAGGTTCAAATTGCTCACCACACATCTAGATAAGTTCCTTAAGGGGTCTAATTTCCAAAATGGGGTCACTTGTTTGGGGTTTCCACTGTTTAGGCATATCAGGGGCTCTCTAAACGCGACATGACGTCCAGCCAATTCTGCGTTGAAAAACTCAAATTGCGCTCCTTCCCTTGCGACTTCTGCTGTGCATCCAAAAAGAGGTTTACCCCCACAAATGGGGTATCAGCGTATTCAGGAAAAATTGCACAACACATTTTGTGGTTCATTTTTTCTTTTAACACTTGTGAAAATAAAAAAAATTGGTTCTAAATTAAAGTTTTTGCAAAAAAAGTTAAATGTTAATTTTTTCCTTCCACATTGCTTCAGTTCCTGTGAAGCACTTAAAGGATTAATAAACTTCTTGAATGTGATTTTGAGCACCTTGAGGGGTGCAGTTTTTAGAATGGTGTCACTTTTGGGTATTTTCTATCATATAAACCCCTCAAAGTGACTCAATGTGATGTGGTCCCTAAAAAAAAAATGGTGTTGTAAAAATAAGAAATCGCTGGTCAACTTTTAACCCTTATAACTTTGTAACAAAAAAAAATTTGTTCCCAAAATTGTGCGTATGTAAAGTAGACATGTGGGAAATGTTATTTATTAAGAAATTTGTGTGACAAATCTCTCTGATTTAAGGGCATAAAAATTTAAAGTTTGAAAACTGCTACATTTTCAAAATTTTCGCCATATTTCCGTTTTTTTTCATAAATAAACGCAAGTCATATAAATTTTTTTTTACCACTAACGTGAAATACCATATGTCATGAAGAAACGTTCTCAGAACCAGCTGGATTCGTTAAAGCATTCCAGAGTTATAACCTCATAAAATGACAGTGGTCAGAATTGTAAAAATTGGCCGGTCATTAAGCTGCAAATTGGCTCTGTCACTAAGGGGTTAAAAATAGAAAGAAAAAAACAATAAATAATAAAAACCCTATTAGTAAAAAGAAAAATGATATATGTATTGTTTGTATAACAATGCCAGCTTGTGTCAGAAGAGAATTAGCACTCTAGTACACACAGAAACAATGAGCACTTTAAATGCCTGGCTGGTTATCGAACATGCAGGGGAACCCACATAATTTTTATTTTTTAATTATTTATTTAGAGTGCAGGTGCCTGCTGATGAATACTCCCACCAGCTGCCGTCTGCTCTCACTGTTACTAGAGTCAGCAGGAGTCGGCTAATGTGAGCAGTAGTCCCATCAACTTTTTATCTCCAATCACAGCTGCGGGCTCTCTGACCGGGAGTGATGATTTTGCCACCGACCAGAGGCAGTGTTTGCTGCACAGCCATGCAAATGACAGCATGGCAAACACTGGATGTTCTGGCCCCCCCATTAAAGTGAATGTGTTCCGGGTTTGGGTACTGTTCTGGCACCCAAATGAAGCCTTTTATAAACTGTTCAGTTCACCGAACCCACAAAAAATGAACATCCAGAAGTTCACTCATCTCTAATGCTGGATTCCATTCTTTTTTTGTATATACAGTGTGAATGGAATAGCCACTTTTCAGAGAAAGGGGGGGAGAGTCGCATATTAAGGCTGGTTACTGAGTGTCATCTTGTCCAGCTATGCAGCCATATCATAAATTATTTACCTCATATAACAGTCAAGGCATGGTAGGGCAGGCAGTTAGTAGTTTGTAGCACTCTTCTCTCCACTTAAGTGAATCATCTACATTTTTTTAGCCCTAGATTTGCAGATCTATAAGTCACAGCTGTTACATACTCTCTGCAGATTCAGCCCTGTTTCTCCACCACTGCTGTGCTCCAGACTTTGTAGATGTGCTGCAGTGGTGAAACGTATTGCTAATTTATACTACCCTTCACACTTTTAATAAGTGGTTGTAATCTGTTTGTGATTAGTTATGCAAATAAGGTTAATCTAGATTTAGTAATGGGAACTTGTTAATAAAACACACAAAAAGTAGCAAACTCACTCCTGTAAAGGTGTAGAGTAAATTCTGGAGAAACAGCTCCAGAAAAAGGTTTCATAGATCATTTTGTGACTATTTGATAAATTTAAAATCAAATGAATGAGCTGGAACACATGTTGGTATAAGTGCAATGTATAGGTGCAGATTCACACTGCAGATATTACAAAACATAACCTAAGATAAAAAGAAAATGAGCAAATACCCTGCAGTAAGTGAATGAGTGAGTAAAATGCAAGATTACATTTAAATTACATAGGGTACTTAGCTGACACTATTTTCATCAAAAAAGCTTAAAAGCCATTCCACTATGACAAGGTGTACTCAATCAGGATGGGCCTATCTCTAATGTGAAACCTCTCTATGTGCAAGAAAGTCTCAATAAATGAAGGCAGAGCAGGACCCAGGCTTGACTATTTAGACGCCTGCCTGTTATTATTATTATTTATTTATATAGTGCCATTAATTTCATGGTGCTGTACATGAGAAGGGGTCACATACAAAGTTATATATATCATTTACAGTAAACAAATTTATGATGACAGACTGGTACAGAGGGGAGAGGACCCTGTCCTTGAGGACTTACATTCTACGGGATAATGGGGAAGAGACTGAAGGTCGGGGGTGCGGCAGCTCTGGTGGTGGTGAGGTGGCAGGTCGGGTGATGGTGAGGTGGCAGAATGGTTATTGCAGGCTGTAAGATTTCCTGAAGAGATGGGTTTTCAGGTTCCGTCTGAAGGATCTGAGGGTGGTGGATAATCGGACGTGTTGAGACGTGGAATTCCAGAGGATGGGGGATATTCGTGTCATGATCCGTTCCAGGGTTTAGTCTGTCTGCCCTTGGTCCGGGCGGATCAAGTCAAGGGTTAAAATTGCTCTGCCTCATTCTGGGTTCAGGTTTGCTATTTAGCTCCCACACATCCTGCTAGCGGTGTGAGCTATACTGTTACCTTCGGCATTTGAACCTGACTGGTAACCTTTGATTTGTCCTGCTGTTTTCCCTGACTTGTCCGGTCTCTGTTGTTTCCCTCTGTCTGCTCTGTTCCCTGCATTTCCCTGTTTGTCGGTTCGATTCTCTGGTTTTTGACTCGGCCTGTATTCGGACTCGCTTCTGCTTTCTGTCTTTGTCTTATCTGCTTCTGACCGTTGTGCTGACCTCCTGGCTTTCTCCTGACCACGTGTATTGCTTATTCCTTTTGTCCTGCTGCCTCCGTACGGTTTTGACTCGGCTTGCCTGACCACGCTCCCGCCACTTGGTGGCGCCTGTGCTTCTGCTCTGTAGAGCTGCTCTGTGTACACAGTCTCATGACCCTTCCTAGCTCCCTCTGAGGGAAGTTGCGCTACACTGCAGTAGCCTGACAGCTCCCCTCTGGTTGTGACCTATAAGCTCGTTTCTGACCACGGGCTTGCTGAGATCTCTGATACCGTACTTCAGGTGACTGATTATTCCTGACTCAGTCTTGGATATTTTTGCTGCCACCTGGTGGTGGTTTTGGCTGCTGCAGTGCAGGCCTACCCTGAGAGTGTGTAATCCCTTCTCCCCTCTGTAACTTACAGGTGGAGCACACACCAGCCTGCATTGCAGCTGCATGACACTATAGCTCACCCTTACATTTAAAGGGATTTCTGCAATTTTTTTTTCTCTCTGCTCTGTTTGCTATGGATCCGCTCCATACCTTGGCAAATCACATGAATAGCTTGGCAGTGATGATGCAAGACCTATTTGTGCAACAGAAGGAGCTCTCTAACACAGTAATATCATTGCAGACTGACTGTAAGCACTCTAACGCTGTCGATGTTTCTTTGCACTCTCCTGAACCTACAGTAAAGCTCCCAGATACCTTCTCCGGGGAGAGGAGAAATTCAGTACTTTCAGGGAGAGTTGCAAACTATTGTTTTCTCTAAGACCCCTATCTTCTGGTGATGAGAGTCAGCGGGTGGGGATAATCATTTCCTTACTGCGGGAGGGACCTCAGTCGTGGGCTTTCTCTCTACCTGCTTCTGCCCCTGAACGTGTGTCTGTGGACAGATTCTTTGAGGCTTTGGGACTGATTTATGATGAACCAGACCGGGTCAGGGTAGCAGAGGTCATGGGTCTCTCCCAGAATGAACTCACTGCTGAACAGTATTGTTCTGAGTTCAGGAGGTGGTCTGCTGAGGTGTCTTGGAATGACTCTGCTCTAAGACGCCTGTTTGAGAGAGAATTATTGGATCATCTCAAGGATGCGCTGTCCCTTCCTACGCAGCCCAGTTCCCTGGAAGAGGCCATGACCCAGGCCATTCGTATGGACCGGAGGTTACGGGAGAGAAGAATTATCCAGCATGAAATTCCCGTATTGCCTGCCAAGTCTGAGGTGGTGTCATTCAAGGATACTATGGAAGTTGGTACCATCAATTTCAAGGAGAAAGAGAGGAGACGGCGACGAGATGGGAAATTATGTTTTTATTGTGGAGATCCGGGACATTGGAAGATGGACTTCCCCTCTTGTCAATCAAGTAACAAGCTGCCGAGTCTGGGTGATGGTCTAGGAAGTCGTCCAGACTCTCAGGTACCATTTTCATCCTTTCAGAAAATTTTGTTAGAGGTGGAACTGTGTTATGGAGGTGGTAGTGCTTCCACTTCAGCATTTGTGGACTGTGGATCTTCCATGAATTTCATTAACTCCAGTATGGTGTCCAAGTTAAAGTTAGGGACAGTCAGGCTAGAAACTCCCATCTATATCGTTGGAATTGATAAGACACCGTTGTCTCAAAATGTCCTTAAGTTTGTCTCTGAGGAGTTCCTCCTCAAGGTGGGTTCCTTACACCAGGAACGAATTTCATGTTATGTTATGAATAATCTTACTGCAGGACTGGTGTTGGGGTTCCCCTGGTTGCAGAGGCATAATCCTGTTTTAGACTGGGGATCTCGTAATATTGTTAAATGGGGTCCTAATTGTTCCAATGGTTGTCTTTCTGCTGTTTTTGTGTCTGCCATTAGTCTGGAGGGTATTCCGGAGTACCTGAAGGACTTTGGGGACGTGTTCTCTGAAAAAGAGGCTGAGGTTTTGCCACCCCATCATCCTTATGATTGTACCATTAATCTTATTCCGGGTTCTAAATTGCCCAAAGCCAGTTTGTACAATATTTCTGGCCCGGAACGTACTGCTATGAAAAACTATATCTCTGATACCCTACGCAAAGGTCACATCCGTCCCTCTGTCTCACCTGTGGCCGCGGGATTCTTTTTTGTTAAGAAAAAAGATGGTGGTTTACGCCCATGCCTCGATTTCCGAGAACTAAATAAAATTATGGTGAGAAATACCTACCCTCTCCGACTCATTCCTGATCTTTATAATCAAGTGTCTGGGGCTAAGTGGTTTTCCAAACTTGATCTCAGGGGAACATATAACCTTATCCGTATTCAGGAAGGGATGAGTGGAAAACTGCATTTCTCACCTCTGAAGGTCTGTTTGAAAATTTGGTCATGCCCTTTGGTCTCACGAACGCGCCTGCTGTCTTTCAGAACTTCATGAATGATGTTTTCTCTGATTTTATTGGGCGCTTTATGGTTGCATACTTGGATGATATCCTTGTTTTCTTGCCTGACAAGGAATCCCACATTGGTCATTTAAGTACCGTTCTTCACAGGTTACGGGGTAATTCTCTGTTTGCTAAACCCGAGAAATGTTTGTTTTGTGTCCAGGGGCTTTCCTGTCTGGGGATCATCCTTTCGGCCAATGGGTTTCGGATAGATCCCGGAAAGGTACAGGCCATTGTTGATTGGGTGCCACCCAGAGACCTCAAGGGGTTGCAGCGTTTTCTGGGTTTCGCCAATTATTATCGAAAATTCATCAAGAGGTTTTCTCAGGTGGTCAAGCCACTCACCGATCTCACTCGCAAGGGGGCTGATCTCAAAGTTTGGTCAACCTTAGCAGTTGAAGCATTTGTTACATTAAAGAAGTGTTTTATGTCTGCTCCTATATTGGTTCAGCACGATCCATCTGAACAGTTCATTGTAGAGGTGGACGCATCTGAAGTGGGAGTGGGGGCAGTGTTGTCGCAGGGACCCGTTACCTTGACTAATTTAAGACCATGTGTGTTATGCTTCGGTAGCTGAGGAGAAATTGCAAAAAATAGTCAAAATAGTAATACACCAGAGAGGCTGGAAACTATTGGATTGCAGTACCCTAAACTAACCGCCACACTAGAAGTAGCCGTGGAGCCTACCTACGGTGATCCTAGACGCCTCGTCACAGCCGGAGAGATAACTACATCTAAAGGCAGAAAGATGAAAACTATCTGCCCCATAGCAGAACCCCCAAAGAAATAGGAAGCCCCCAAACATGTAATGGCGGTTAGACAAGAAGAAAATACGGACACAGACAGAAAATAGAATGAGCAAAGGCTGGGGCCCAATCTGTCTAGATAGAAAAGTATAGGAAAAAAATTCTGACTGCAACCCAAAAAAACCCTGACAAAAATACCAACACTTCTGATTAACAAAAAACCTGAGATCACACGATCTCTACCACCTAAATCAGATCTCTGGTGTAACACACAGCAATTCAGCAAATAAAAAGTGACAAAGGAACAGAGCAAAAGTGCAAATACAAAATGAGCACAATTGAAGCGCCAGGCCCCCAAATGGGGACCAGGCTGAAGTCCACTGCAAGCAGCAAACCAGCAAAAAAAAACCAACCAGAGGAAAAAAAACAAACAAATCACTTATCTGAATGAGAGCAGGAATGCAAGCTTAGCTCCAAGCAAGACCAGGAAGAACAATTGATTACTGGCAAGGCTGAAGGGAGTTCAGGTCACTTATATCAGACAATTCAGAGCCAGCTGAAGGCCATTCAGCAAATAGTTCATTACCCTCAGCAACCACCGGAGGGAGCTCCAGCTCAGAAGTCGCCTCCAGAGTATTCACAACAGTACCCTCCCTTGGGAAGGGGTCACCGAACCCTCTCCTGCGCAACCAGGCCGATCAGGATGAGCTCGATGATAGGCACGGATCAGTCTCCCAGCATGGATGTCCGAAGCAAACACCCAAGAATTGTCCTCCTGACCATAACCTCTCCACTTAACTAAATACTGGAGTTTCCGTCTAGCAAAACGAGAATCCAATATTTTCTCAACCACATACTCCAAATTGCCCTCAACCAAAACAGGGTCGGGAGGCGCAGCCATAGGAACCACTGGCTCGACAAACCTCTTCAATAAGGACTTGTGGAACACGTTATGGATCTTAAATGTCCCTAGAAGAAGCAAACGGAAGGAAACCGGATTAAGAATTTCCATGATCTTATAAGGTCCAATGAACCTTGGCTTAAATTTTGGAGATGCAACTTTCATAGGAATATTTCTTGAGGACAACCAAACCAAGTCCCCCACTTTAAAACGAGGACCATCATTCCTATGCCGGTTGGCAAACCGCTGGGCTCTCTCCTCAGAGAGAGACAACCTCTCCACCACCTGGTCCCAAATCTGCTGCATACGCTCCACAATAGTGTCAACCCTTGGACAGACAGAAGCCTCCGCCTGTCCTGAAGAAAATCGAGGGTGAAACCCAGAATTGCAGAAAATGGAGACATCAAGGTGGCAGAGCTAGCCCTATTATTAAGAGCAAACTCAGCCAAAGGCAAAAAAGAGACCCAGTCATCTTGATCAGCAGACACAAAACATCTCAAATAAGTCTCCAAGGTCTGGTTTGTTCTCTCATTTGTCCATTGGTCTGAGGGTGAAATGCAGAGGAGAAAGATAAGTGAACACCAAGTTTAGAACAAAATGTCCTCCAAAATCTGGAAACAAACTGGACTCCTCTGTCAGACACAATGTTCTCCGGAATGCCATGTAACCGAACCACGTGCTGAAAGAACAAAGGCACCAATTCAGAGGAGGAAGGCAACTTAGGTAATGGCACAATATGTATCATCTTGGAAAACCTATCACAGATTACCCAGATAACGGTCATTCTCTGAGAGACAGGGAGGTCTGAAATAAAATCCATAGAAATATGGGTCCATGGTCTCTTGGGTACAGGTAATGGCATTAACAAACCACTAGAACGAGAGCAAGGCTTGGAACGAGAGCAAGTCCCACAGGACTGCACAAAGTCCCTGACGTCACGAGACAAAGCAGGCCACCAAAATGACCAACTCACCAAATCTCTGGTACCAAAAATCCTGGGATTACCAGCCAATGCGGAACAATGAATCTCAGACATCACACTCTTCTTCCACTGGTCTGGGACAAACAATTTCCCAACAGGGCAGCGCTCAGGTTTATCCTCCTGACACCCCTTCCAGAGCCAGTCTCAAATTGGGTGAGATGGCGTAAAGAACTACACCCTCTTTCAAAATACCTGCAGGATCAGATAACTCAGGAGTAGAGTTGAGCGATACTTTCCGATATCCAAAAATATCGGATCGGAATGGTATCGCCGATATCACTAAAATATCGGCGATACCCGATACCGATACCGGAAGTCCCATGTAAGTCTATGGGAACAAAATATCGCAACTAAAAAAAGCCTTTATTTCCTTGTAAACACTAAATATACACACATAGAATACATATATATATATATATACATGTCATTGTGACATATACATACATATATGTATAGTTTATACACTTCTACATAGTAAAATAGCCTCTGATTCAATTGCCGGGTAAAGCCGGCTTCTGTGAAAAGACAGAAGTACCCGACATGAAATGACACTTGGTGTACATAGGGTTAACCATGTATTTTCATGTCTTTTGCTATCTGATTTGCACAAACAATTACATCAGTCTATGTGTGCAAAATTTCACACCTGTAGGGGTTAATTAAAGTTGTAAATTTGTTGTAAAAAAAACGGACTTTTTTGCTACGAATTTACACCTTTAATTAACCCCTACAGGTGTGAAATTTTGCACACATAGACTGATGTAATTGTTTGTGCAAATCAGATAGCAAAGGACATGGTTAACCCTATGTACACCAAGTGTCATTTCATGTCGGGTTCTGCATTTTCACAAAAGCCGGCAATTCAATTAGCGGCTATTATACTATGTAGAAGTGTATGAACTATAAATATAAATATATATATATATGTGTCACAAATTCAATGACATGTATATATATATATATGAGGTGTAAAATTGTTTAAAAAAAATGCGTGGGCTCCCGCCCTATTTTCGCAACCAGACAGACAAAGCCAGCGAATGGGGGCAGATAATAATAGCCCAGAGAGGGACCATTATTTTTGCCCCCCCCCTGGCTACTAACATCTGCCCCCAGACACCCCAGAAAAGACAAACCTATAATTAGATTCGCCCTTTCTGGCACTTTGCCCGTCTATTCCCATTGCCCTGTAGCGGTGGCGAATGGGTTAATATGGGGTTAAAGCCACCTTGCAATTGAAAGGTGACCTTAAGCCAGGTTAATAATTGAGAGCTGTCAATTAGACAACTATCAATTATTAATCCTATTGCATGAAATAAAAATAAACACAACACACTTTAATTAAAAATCATTTTAATGAAATAAAGACACATGTTTTTGACCATCTTTTATTTGACTGCAAAAACCATTTCCTGTAATAAAAATAAAATAAAAAAGCAAAATTATTCTTACCTATCCCATGCACAGTCAGGTCCCACGATGTAATCCTTCAGAAAGGGCTAATGTTTACTGCAGGGACCGCAGTTAATGCTGCAGCCTCACAGTAAACCCCCAAATGAATGAGTTCCTCTCCTGGCTGACAGGAGAGGAAGTGGAAAGCTTAATTGATTGCTTTCCACTTTCACTTCAGGTCAGCCAGGGACACAATCAGTGACGTCAGAGGGAACTGATTAACAAAAATAGGGGTTCCCTTCGAAAAAAAAATGGTGTCGGGTCCCCCCTATTTTTGTTAACCAGCCTGATGAAGCAGACTGCTGAGCAGTGGCGTACCGTGAATGAAGCAGACCAAGCAGCTGCTATGGGGCCCGGACAGGTGAGGGGGCCCTCGACGGTCGGGTAGCTGTGCTGACACAGTACTACCAGGGGGTCGGCGGGGGAGGGGAGCGCAGCTCTTCTATATACTCACCCCTCCTGGTGCGGTCTCTGCAGCCCCTGCTCTTCTCCCACGGTCTCCGACGCCTGTGTTCAGCGGTCAGGTGGTACCGCTCATTACAGTCATGAATACGCACATATTCATGACTTTAATGAGCTGTCCCGCGTGACCGCTGAACACTGGCGGCGGAGACCGTGGGAGAAGAGCAGGGGCTGCACAGACCGCGCCGGCGGAAGGGTGAGTATAAGGGATATTTACCTGTCCCATTCCACCGTTGCTCACGTCCTCTTGCTGCAATGTTCAGGTCAGAGGGCGCGATGACGTCGTTAGTGCGCGCCGCGCTCTCTGCCTGATCATTCACTGCTGGAGGACCCCGAAGACAGCGGCACTCAGCAGTGGAGAGAGGACAGGTAAATATCTCAGGTGCCGGGGCCCTGAGCGAGCGGTGACATCGGCACCTGGCCCCCAGCGACGAAAGGTGAGTATGTCTTTTTTTTTTTTTTGGTTGCAGCAGCTGCGGCAGCATAAGGGCCTATACTATGGAGCATCTATGGGGGCACAATCTATGGGGGCATAATACATTTTTTTGTTTAATGTGTCCCCTCACTGTGCTGGCACTTTACATTTACAATGGCTCTGGGTTTTTTTTTTTTGGGGGGGGCCCATTCAGACTTTTGCTATGGGGCCCCATGATTTCTATGTACGCCCCTGCTGCTGAGGCATGGTATTTAAGGCTGTTAAGGAGCCAATATCCATGGACCTTGCCAGCAGCGTCGGACTGGAGTACCTTGGGCCCACCAGAGAAAAAATATTCTTGGGGCCCACCATCATACTTCCCAACCTTTGAAGAAGGGAAAGAGGGACAAAGGCTGTGGCACGCTGTGCCTGCTGCAGCAAATTTTAGGCCATGCCACGTTGCACCACAGACTGTCCAGGAGTTGGTGGATGCTTTAGTCCAGGTGTGGGAGGAGATCCCTCAGGAGACCATCCGTCGCGCTCATCAGGAGCATGGCCAGAAGTTGTAGTGAGGTCATACAGCATACCTCCCAAATTTTGAAGACAGGAAAGAGGGTTAAAGGCTGCGGCGCGCGTAGGGCGTCGCTGCAAATTTTAGGCCACGCCCCGACCACACCCATTTAACAGCTAATCACACCCATATCCTCGCCCCAAGCGTACCCATTTAGCACTGCTGATCACACTGACTGGTAATGAGGGCACAGTGGCTGGTACTGAGGAAAAGAAAGAAAGAGCAGCTAGAGAGAAAGAACAAACAGAGAAAGAAAGAGAGGAAAGAAAGAAAAGAGAGAGAGAAAGAAAGAACAGAGAGAAAAAAGAACAGAGAGCGAGAAAGAAAGAACAGAGAGCGAGAAAGACTAGAGAGAGAAAGAAAGACTAGAGAGAGAGCCAGAGGCGTAGCTAGGGTTTTGGTTTAGTGGGGGCGAAACTTCTGAGTGGGCCCCTAATAGGAGAGCCTCAGCAAATGACCGCGCTGTTGCCAAAAATAATCTATATATAAAAAGACCAATATTGATATTACCGCCATATGGTGTGTGGTAAATAATACCAGTCCTACAGAACATATAATAGATTACAGCACAGGTACAGATAATGACTTACCGCTGATGTTCTTTCTAATGGAATTGTTCACTTTTCATTTCTTTTCCATCTGGCCCAGACCGACATGACGACTTCTCCAGCCAGGACTCGACTGCAAAGATTACAACAAAGACACATTTCACTTCTCATATTTTTGCACTGTCTTGGTCACCAATTGGACTATTCTCAACCTGCACAAACGTCCTCATCCTGCTGATACCCCAATACTGAGCCGCTGCTGCCATATGTGTCCCTATTTCTGCACCTGATACCCCAATACTGAGCCGCTGCTGCCATATGTGTCCCTATTACTGCACCTGATACCCCAATACTGAGCCGCTGCTGCCGTATGTGTCCCTATTACTGCACCTGATACCCCAATACTGAGCCGCTGCTGCCGTATGTGTCCCTATTACTGCACGTGATACCCCAAAACTGAGCTGCTGCTGCCGTATGTGTCCCTATTTCTGCACCTGCTGTGTGGTTCTGTGTGACCTCTAAATTTTAAAGCACCCCTCTAGAATATAGTAATGCCGGGTGCAAGTGCCCTAGGAAACAGTGACCACATTTTGTCCCCTAGACTGTAATAATGCCCTGTGTGCCCCTTTGACAGTCACAGTAACCCGAGTTCCCCTATAACAATAAGTGTCCACTTTACATTTAATAATGTCCCAAGTCTCCCCCTGTACATCTCCCCTATACACAGAATAATGCCCCTCACTGGATATATACTGACCCCTTAATGTCCCCAAACTATTTAATGGGTCCAACACTGTATGATGGCCCCTAGATAGCATCCATACAGCATAATACACCAGATAGTCCTCAATATAGTATAATGCACCCCCATAGGCAGCCTCTATATTATAATAAACCCCCATAGACAGAGTCTATAATATAATGCACCACCATAGGCAGCCTCTATATTATAATGCACCCCCATAGGCAGCCTCTGTAGTATAATGCATCCCCATAGGGAGTCTCTGTAGTATAATGCACCCCAATATGGAGCTTCTGTAGTATAATGCAGCCCCCATATACAGCCTCTGTAGTATAATGCACCCCCCATATACAGCCTCTGTAGTATAGTGCACCCCCATTAAAAAAAAAAAAAAACAATACTCACCTCCCGGCTCCTGTGCTGCTCACTGTTCTCCCTCTCAGCGTCTGACAGCGGGCGCCGGCAGGTGATGTCATCGCGCCCGCTGTCAGACGCTGAGAGGGGGATTATGGGAGAGAAGGAGCGCTCGCTCCTTCTCTCTCTATGCGGTCAGCTGTATCGGCTGGATGCCGATACAGCTGACCCTCCGATGACGGGTGGGGGGCCCACTGCTGGCACCGGGCCCCCCTAACACCTGTTCAGGCCCCATAGCTTCTGGGTGGCAGAGCAGGAAGATCGATTCTCCCTGCTCTGCCGCAGAATGTAACTGTATCGGCGTGCTGTGCACGCCGATACAGTTACTGTAGCGTAGCTGTGGGTGGGCCCCCTCAGAGCGCGGGACCCGGGGCCACCGCCCCCTCTGCCCCGCGACCTATCCTTTCAAATCAAGGCCCACCACGCAGGAGCTGGGGCCCACCGGAGGTTTCTCCGGTGGCTCAGTCCGACCCTGCTTGCCAGCCTGATAATACCAGGCCACAGCAGTCTGCTTATCTTTGCTGGTTAACAAAAATAGGGGATCCCGTCGAAAAAATTTGGCGTGGGGTCCCCCCTATTTTTGTTAACCAGCCAGATGAAGCAGACTGCTGAGGCCTGGTTTTTCAGGCTGGTAAGGAGCCAAGATCCATGGACCTTGCCAGCCTGATAATACCAGGCCACAGCAGTCTGCATATCTTGGCTGGTTAACAAAAATAGGGGATCCCCTCAAAAAAAAATTGGCGTGGGGTCCCCCCTATTTTTGTTAACCAGTCAGATGAAGCAGACTGCTGAGGCCTGGTTTTTCAGGCTGGTAAGGAGCCAAGATCCATGGACCTTGCCAGCCTGATAATACCAGGCCACAGCAGTCTGCATATCTTGGCTGGTTAACAAAAATAGGGGATCCCCTCAAAAAAAAATTGGCGTGGGGTCCCCCCTATTTTTGTTAACCAGCCAGATGAAGCAGACTGCTGAGGCCTGGTTTTTCAGGCTGGTAAGGAGCCAAGATCCATGGACCTTGCCAGCCTGATAATACCAGGCCACAGCAGTCTGCTTAGCTTGGCTGGTTAACAAAAATAGGGGATCCCCTCGAAAAAAAAACGGCGTAGGGGTCCCCCTATTTTTGTTAACCAGCCAAGTAAAATGCAGACTGCTGCGGCCTGGTATTAAAAGACTGTCAAGGCCCATGGATTTTGGCCCTCAACAGCCTGATAATACCAGACTACAGCAGCCCCACATTTGGCGCATCAAAAGATGTGCCAATTGTGGCACTTTACCCGGCTCTTCCCACTGCCCTGTAGCGGTGGCAAGTGGGGTAATAAGGGGTTAATGTCACCGTTGATTGCACGGTGACAATAAGCCCGGTTAATAATGGAGAGGCGTCAATAAGACACCTGTTATCGCGACGCAACACAGCTGATTACCTCCTTCCCCGGCGGTAACGTCATCGGACTGACTGCTTTACGGCCGGGATTACCCAGCAGTCACTGCAGTTATCGCGAGAAACTGCATGTGACCGCCGGGGAAAGATGATGGCGGCCATCAAGCAGTCCAGGCCGTGACCGCCGGAGATCTTCTGCCAGGTAAGTGCCGCTGACTCCTCACAGACCCGACCGACGGACACTGACAGTGACAGTGACAATTCCGATTCCGGTATCCGATAAGACGACAATATCGGAACTCGGAATCGAAAGTCCGATACAGCTAATATCGGCCGATACCCGATATTTGCAGTATCGTATCGCTCAACACTACTCAGGAGAATCCGCAAAGAAACTCCTCGAGAGGGCATCCGCCTTAACATTCTTAGTGACCGGAAGAAAAGAAACCACAAAATTAAAACGTGTGAAAAACAAAGCCCACCTGGCCTGTCTAGGATTAAGTCACATGGCGAATTCGAGATAAACCAGGTTCTTAAGGTCCGTGAGGACCACCACCTGATGTTTGGCTCCTTCCAGCCAATGTTTCCACTCTTCAAAGGCCCACTTCATGGCCAATAACTCCCGATTACCCAAGTCATAATTACGTTCAGTTGGAGAAAATTTTCGAGAGAAAAAGGCACAAGGGTTACTCTTAGAGGTCTCTGGATCCCTTTGGGACAAAACGGCACCTGCCCCAATCTCAGAGGAATCAACCTCCACCCGAAACGGCAGAGAAACATCAGGCTGCCATAGAACAGGAGCAGAAATGAATCTCTGCTTAAGTTCCTGAAATGCAGAAACTGCCTCCGGAGGCCAATTCACCACATCGGAACCCTTTTTGGTCAAATCAGTCAATGGTTTAACAATACCGGAGAAATTACCAATAAATTTACGATAAATTGGCAAAACCCAAAAATCTCTGAAGAGCCTTCAATGAAGTAGGTTGAACCCAATCACAGATGGCCTGAACCTTGACCGGGTCCATTTCAATAACAGACGGAGAGAAAATGAATCCCAGAAATGAGACCTTCTGTACGCCAAAAAGACACTTTGATCCCTTCACATACAGTGCATTCTCTCTCAAAATCTGGAACACAGTCCGAACATGTTTCACATGAGAGTCCCAGTCGTTGGAAAAAATCAAGATATCATCCAAATAAACGATCAGAAATTTATCCACAAAATCCCTGAAAATATCATTTATGAAGGATGGGTAGACGGAAGGGGCATTAGTAAGCCCAAAAGGCATCACTAGGTACTCAAAATGCCCCTCTGGGGTTTTAAACTCCGTCTTCCATTCATCCCCGTGCTTAATGCGAATAAGGTTATACGCAGGTCAAGCTTGGTAAACCAACTAGCACTTTTCACTCTGGAAAATAGGTCAGAAATCAAGGGTAACAGATATTGATATTTAACAGTGATCTTATTCAGGAGGCGATAATCAATACACGGCCTTAATGAACCATCCTTTTTGGCCACAAAGAAAAAACCGGTGCCCAAGGGTGAAGAGGATGTTCTGATATGACCCTTCTCCAAAGACTCCTTGATATAAGATTGCATAGCATCGTGTTCAGGTACAGATAAATTAAAAAGGCGACCTTTAGGAAATTTACCACCAGGCACTAACTCAATAGCGCAATCATAGCTCCTGTGAGGAGGTAAGGATGCAGATTTACTTTCACTAAACACATCAGAAAAATGAGTCAAAAAGTCAGGGACATCCTGAGACTGGGGAGAGGCAGAAAAAACAGGAGTGTCAGTATTAACACATTGGCAGCCCCAACTGGTCACAGACACAGATTTCCAATCCAAAACAGGATTATGAGTCTGTAACCAAGGGAAACCCAGCACAATAATGTCATGCAGATTATGCAACACCAGAAATTTGCAACTCTCCTGATGATTTGGTTCAACCCTCATTATCACTTGAGTAGAAAATTGGGGTTTATTCTCCGCCAAAGGGGTAAAATCAATGCCCAGTAAAGGAATAGACTTCCGCAGGGGTATCATGGGAAACCCACAACGTTTGGCAAAGTCAAAATCCATCAGGTTAATAGCTGCTCCTGTATCAACAAAAGCCTGAGCTGAAAATGTGGAAAGGGAGCAAATCTGTCAGGAATCGAACCCAGTACCTCTTGTCCACCGGCCAGCAGCTCTACCATCTGAGCTATTCTGCTGGCTGCAAGGTTCCTTGCTGAACCCAGATACCATTGACTGTTCTTCCTGATCGGCTCCACCCAGTGCTCTCTTGATTGGCCTCTGATTGCCAATTACACACCCTATATAAACCTGGCCCTGTGGGTGTGTCATTGCGAGATTATTGTGCTCTTAGCCTCTAGTCAAGCGTTTCCTGCTGTTCCTGCTGCTCCCAATACCAATACCGCTCTCCTGTGAACTGACCTCGGCCTGCCCTTCTGACTACGCTCTCCGCCTGATCCATTGCTACCAATACCGCTCTCCTGTGAACTGACCTCGGCCTGCCCTTCTGACTACGCTCTCCGCCTGATCCATTGCTACCAATACCGCTCTCCTGTGAACTGACCTCGGCCTGCCATTCTGACTACGCTCTCTGCCTGATCCAGTGCTTCTAATAACGCCTTTCCAGTGTACCGACCCGGCTATCCTCTGACCACGTTACCTGCCTCTGCTTCCCCTAGTGTTTGCAGTAACATCGGCTCCAACCCAGACGGGATCCTGACAAAATAATCTCGCGCCAAAATGGAGTCCGCTGTAAACACCCTGAGGCAGCAAGTTACGGAACTTCAAAATTTTTGTACTATCAAGGAAAATATTCCAAGTTACAAACTGATTTCACGGGTCTACAACAGGAAGTAATTGAGCTACAAAAACAACTTCTGGACGTGCGCAATTCAGGGTTCGAATCAAACGCGCGGCTTCCGCTGCCTGCAAAGTTCAGTGGGGATCGCCAACAGTACCGAGGATTCCTCAATCAATGCCGCATATACTTCCAGATGCAACCTGCTCCCTTTACCAGTGAGAGGAAGAAAGTTTTTTTCATGATAAATCTCCTGACGGATGAAGCTCTTGCTTGGGCTTCACCTTATGTAGAAAAGGACTATGACCTCCTTAATGACCTGGAAGCCTTCACAGCAGCTATGAATCAAGTTTTTGATGACCCAAACCGCTGTGCCACAGCAGAAACCAAATTACATAATTTGCGCCAAGGACGTCGCTCTGTTGCTGAATATACATCGGAGTTCCGTCGCTGGGTGGCCGACACCACCTGGAATTCAGCGGCCCAGAGAAGTCAATTTCGACGAGGGTTATCAGAACCAGTGAAAGACGAGCTTGCCAGGGATGAGACCCCTGACCAGTTGGAGGACTTTATTCAACTGTGTATCCGGATAGACCAGAGACTTACTGAAAGGAGAAAGGAGAGACTGCGAGCACTTGGGAATAGCCCTGGCTTCTCATTTTCAGCATCAGACCACCAAGAAAAGACGCAAGGCGTGTCTGAACCGATGCAGATCGACGTCATCCGAAGACCACTTTCTGCACAGGAGAAGGAGAGGCGACGTGCAGAACATCTCTGCCTCTATTGTGGGGACCCTGGACACTATGCCATCAACTGTCCTAACAAAAGGACTATAGCCTTTACCAACAACAGGTCTGCCAGCAATATGGACCTTTCTCAGCAGTCGGATTCCATCATGCAGACTATCTCATCAGTAACGCCAGAAACAGACAAAATACATACTACATCATCTCATTTTGTAATCCCCATTCAGGTTGTAATGGGCACCCAAAAAATACAATGCTCTGCCCTGTTGGATTCGGGAGCAGGAGGAAATTTTATGGACTTAAAATTTACACGTGATAACAATATTTCCAGTAGGACCAAATCCACACCAATTGAAATGGAAACTGTGGATGGATCACCCTTGTCTTCTGGACCTGTCACGCATGAGACAATCAAACTTGAGATTTGTATCGAACCGGATCATCATGAAGCTGTCAGTTTTCACCTTATTTCATCTCCGAAATTTCCGGTTATCCTAGGGATCCCCTGGTTTTCAGTCCATAACCCTTCCATCAACTGGGCATCAAGGACCATCACCTTTCCATCTGACTACTGCAAGAATAATTGTCATAAGGAACCCCCTGTTCTCCAACAAGTCCAAATCTCTGAGATTTCGCATGAGAAGGAAGAGAAACTACCACCTCAATATCAGCAGTTCTCTGATGTCTGCAGTAAGAAGAAAGCAGATCAATTACCTCCTCACCGTCCTTACGACTGTCCCATTGAATTGCTGCCAGGAACTACCATTCCATTTGGGCGGATTTACAATCTTTCCGAACCTGAATTGAAGGTATTAAGAGAGTTCCTGGATGAAAATTTAGAGAAAGGCTTTATTCGACCTTCCACATCTCCAGCTGGGGCACCCCTGTTCTTTGTAGAAAAGAAAGACTCCACTCTGCGGCCATGTATTGACTACAGAGAGATTAATAATATCACCGTCAAGAATCGCTACCCGCTACCCTTGATTCCTGAACTATTCGAGAGACTCCGTTCTGCGAAAATCTTTACGAAGCTGGATCTTAGAGGGGCTTACAACCTCATACGGATTCGCCCAGGAGATGAGTGGAAGACCGCCTTCAGAACGAGATATGGACATTTTGAATCTCTGGTTATGCCCTTTGGCCTTAGCAATGCCCCAGCCACCTTTCAACATTTTATTAATGATGTATTTCGAGATTTCTTGGATCAATTCGTTGTGGCTTATCTCGATGACATTCTTATTTTTTCAGACACCTTGGAAGAGCATCGCAGGCATGTCCAGTTAGTCTTGGAACGACTACAGGAGAACCATCTTTACATTAAACTTGAAAAATGTGAGTTTGAACAAACCAGTATCCAATTTCTGGGATATATCATCTCCCCAGAAGGTCTGAGCATGGATCCCAGCAAAATCAATGCTGTAGTGGACTGGCCTGTTCCAAGAAATTTAAAAGACGTCCAGCGTTTCATAGGATTTGAAAATTTTTACCGAAAATTTATAAAGAACTTTTCACGGATCATACTACCAATTACTACACTAACAAAAAAGACCAAAGCATTTTTCTGGTCTCCGGAGGCACAGGAGGCTTTTGACAAGTTGAAAACTCTTTTTACGTCTGCTCCATTGTTAGTACACCCAAATCCTGAATTGCCATTTACTGTCGAAGTGGACGCCTCAGACTCTGCAGTGGGAGCCATTCTGTCTCAGCGAGTTGGGGACAAGATGCAACTTCACCCATGTGCGTTTCTTTCCCACACCATGTCATCTGCAGAAAAGAACTACGACATCGGTAATAAAGAACTGTTAGCCATTAAAGTTGCCTTCTCCGAGTGGAGACATCTTCTGGAAGGTGCCAATCACCCTGTGACTGTCCTCACGGACCACAAGAATCTTGAATTCTTCCGTACAGCAAAAAGATTGTCTGCAAGACAAGCACGATGGGCCTTATTTTTCTCAAGATTCAATTTTATAATTTCTTACCGGCCTGGTTCAAGAAATGGCAAGGCTGATGCCCTGTCCAGGATGTGTTCGGAACCTCAGGAGAGGTCTAGTAATGACGATACAATTCTAGGCCCTAAAAATCTTCGGAAGACGTCGATATTTCATTCAAAGAGGGGTTTTGGATGCAGAAACACAAAATATATGTACCTGAATCTTCTCGCCTTGAAGTCCTCAAAAGTGTCCATGATTCTAAACTGGCAGGACATCCGGAGTTGCAAAAACACAAGACTTACTACTTCGTTTCTTTTGGTGGCCTAATTGTAGGAAGGACGTGAGGAAATATGTTTCAACCTGTTTAACATGCGCACGAAACAAGACCCCACGATCGTCTCCTCTAGGACTCCTGCAACCACCCCCAGTTCCATCCAGGCCTTGGGGATCTATTTCCATGGATTTTATTGTGGAATTACCCCCTTCCAAACAGATGACCGTCATCCTTGTCATAGTGGACCGACTCACAAAAATGGCCCACTTTATCCCAACTGAAGGAATTCCTACTGCTGAAAAAACTGCAGAACTGATGATTAAAGAGGTATTCAGGTTACATGGAATTCCTGACAGCGTGGTGTCTTACGTCATTTCTGTACAGCCTTGGGAGTCACGGTGAATCTTTCTACCGCTTTCCATCCTCAGTCCAATGGCCAGATGGAGAGAACGAATCAGACTTTGGAGCAATACCTCCGTTGCTTCATTTCCTATCTTCAGGATGCTGGGTGTACTATTTACCAACAGCAGAGTTTGCCTACAACAACTCCATACATAGCGCTACATCTCAAACCCCATTTTTTGTTAACTATGGATTACATCCAGTATTTATCCCTAATCTGCAGTGAACACTCCCATTCCTGCTGTTAATGACAGGCTTCCAAAATTACAGGAATCCCAGAAGGAACTATCAGAGATGTTACTCAAGACCCAGGAAGAATATAAGGAAGCAGCAGATAAACATCGGAGAGTGCCCCCTGCTCTTCAGGTTGGAGACAAAGTTTGGCTGTCCACTAAAAATCTAAAGACACATGTACCATCCTCCAAATTGGGTCAAAAATTCATTGGACCTTTTCAAATTTCTGCAAAAATTAACCAGGTTGCTTTTCGTTTAAAACTTCCCAACAATCTAAAGATTCATCCAGTATTTCACATATCCTTGCTCAAACCCTTTTGTGAAAACCCGTTACAAGGAAGAATTCAGCCACCTACTCCACCAGAAAGGATCCGTGGTGAAGAAGAATACATTGTGGATAAGATTCTGGACTCCCGAAAATTCAGAGGTAAACTGCAGTATCTGGTGCAGTGGAAGGGTTATGGACCAGAGGAAAATTCATGGGAACCAAAGGACAACATCCAAGAGGGGAGTACTGTCAGGAATCGAACCCAGTACCTCTTGTCCACCGGCCAGCAGCTCTACCATCTGAGCTATTCTGCTGGCTGCAAGGTTCCTTGCTGAACCCAGATACCATTGACTGTTCTTCCTGATCGGCTCCACCCAGTACTCTCTTGATTGGCCTCTGATTGCCAATTACACACCCTATATAAACCTGGCCCTGTGGGTGTGTCATTGCGAGATTATTGTGCTCTTAGCCTCTAGTCAAGCGTTTCCTGCTGTTCCTGCTGCTCCCAATACCAATACCGCTCTCCTGTGAACTGACCTCGGCCTGCCCTTCTGACTACGCTCTCCGCCTGATCCATTGCTACCAATACCGCTCTCCTGTGAACTGACCTCGGCCTGCCCTTCTGACTACGCTCTCCGCCTGATCCATTGCTACCAATACTGCTCTCCTGTGAACTGACCTCGGCCTGCCATTCTGACTACGCTCTCTGCCTGATCCAGTGCTTCTAATAACGCCTTTCCAGTGTACCGACCCGGCTATCCTCTGACCACGTTACCTGCCTCTGCTTCCCCTAGTGTTTGCAGTAACATCGGCTCCAACCCAGACGGGATCCTGACAAAATCAGGGTAACAGTCAACAGAAATTTAGTCTGAACACTACCCAAGAAAACTGAGCGCGCAAAACGTCTTCCACGCTTAGGGCAGACGGAAATAGCATGGAAAGCGTCACCACAGTAGAAACATAACCCTTTGCGCTTACGAAACTCATGACGCTGAGCCCCAGAAGTCACTCCATCACACTGTATGGGATCAGGAGCTGGCTCACAAGGCAACACTACCTCACGCATACCACTGCGGTCCCGCAAACGTCTGTCAATTTGAATAGCCAAAGACATAGAATCATTGAGACCAGAGGGAACAGGGAATCCCACCATAACGTCCTTTACATTTTCTGATAGACCCTTCCGAAAAAAGGCTGCCAAAGCATCATCATTCCATTTGGTCAGGACTGCCCACTTTCGAAATTTCTGACAGTACAGCTCAGCGTCTTCACGACCGTGATTTAATGCCAACAAGGTCTTTTCTGCTTGATCAGTGACATTAAGTTCATCGTACAATAACCCGAGAGCCTGAAAACATACATCAACATCATTCAAAACAGAATCCCCAGGTGTCAGGGAAAAAGCCCAATCTTGAGGTTCGCCGCGCAGCAGAGAGATGACAATTTGAACCTGCTGTGCTGCGTTCCCTGAGGACTTAGGCCGGTAACACTGTTTGTTTCGGTAGCTGAGGAGAAATTGCAAAAATAGCCAAAATAGTAATACACCAGAGAGGCTGGAAACTATTGGATTGCAGTACCCTAAACTAACCACCACACAAGAAGTAGCCGTGGAGCGTACCTACAGTGATCCTAGATGCCTCGTCACAGCCGGAGAGATAACTACACCTAAAGGCAGAAAGATGAAAACTATCTGCCCGTAGCAGAACCCCCAAAGAAATAGGAAGCTGTTATGTTTTGGTAGCTGAGGAGAGCAGGCAAAAATGGCAATACACCAGAGAGGTTGGAATCTACTGGATTGCAGTACCCTGACTAACTACCACAACTAAAGGCAGCCATGGAGCGTACCTACGTTGGTCCTAGACGCCTCGTCACAGCCTGAGAAGCTAACTACACCTAAAGATAGAAAGAGGAAAACTATCTGCCCCGGAGCAGATCCCCAAAGAACATAGGAAGCCCCCAAACATGTAATGGCGGTTAGACAATAGGAAATACAGACACAGACAGAAAATAGTATGAGCAAACGTTGGGGCCCAAACTTCCTAGACAGAAAAGGATAGGAAGGACACTTACTGCAATCCCAAAAAACCCTAAAAAGTACCAACTCTACTAATTACAAAAACACCTGAGATCACACGACCTCTACCACCTAAATTAGTTCTCTGGTGTAACAAAACTAAGCCGCAGCCACTGAAAAAACTGGAAAAGGCAAATGAACAAATAACAGAGGCTCAGATAAACTGAGAGGAGCACAAGCCCCCCGGAGGGGACCTGGCTGACCTCCACAAGAGTGCAGGAAACAATGCAAAAAGCAAGCACAGAAATAAAAACAGAAAATGTCTTATCTGAGAGCAGGAGAAGAGGCAAAATTCAGCAGGCTTCCAAGTGAACCAGGAACTACAGCAGTTAGACAAGAACAATTGATCACTGGCAACCCTGATGGGAGGGAACCTCCCTTATATAGGACCAGTCTGTAACTCCTGATTGCCAATCTTCACTAAATGGTTCAGCACTGTCTGCAACCACCAGAGGGAGCTTCTGCTCAGAACTCATTTCCAACACATTCACAACAGGAAGCCCCCAAACATGTAATGGCGGTTTGACAAGAAGAAAATACGGACACAGACAGAAAATAGAATGAGCAAACGCTGGGGCCCAATCTGTCTAGATAGAAAAGTATAGGAAAGAATTCTGACTGCAACCCAAAAAAACCCTGACAAAAATACCAACACTTCTGATTAACAAAAAAACTGAGATCACACGATCTCTACCACCTAAATCAGATCTCTGGTGTAACACACAGCAATTCAGCAAATAAAAAGTGACAAAGGAACAGAGCAAAAGTGCAAATACAAAATGAGCACAATTGAAGCGCCAGGCCCCAAAAGGGGACCAGGCTGAAGTCCACTGCAAGCAGCAAACCAGCAAGAAAAATCCAACCAGAGAATGAGAGCAGGAATGCAAGCTGAGCTCCAAGCAAGACCAGGAAGAACAATTGATTACCGGTAAGGCTGAAGGGAGTTCAGTTCACTTATATCAGACCATTTAGAGCCAACTGAAGGCCATTCAGCAATTAGTTCATTACCCTCAGCAACCACCGGAGGGAGCTCCAGCTTAGAAGTCGCCTCCAGAGTTTTTACAACACATGTGCCTTTTTCTCCTAGAAGTTTTCTTCTGCGGAGAGGAACTATGACGTGGGTAGCCGGGAGTTATTGGCCATAAAATTGGCTTTTGAAGAATGGAGACATTTTTTGGAGGGGGCGGTTCATCGGATCACGGTTATCACGGATCAGAAAAACTTGTCTTATCTTGAATCTGCTAAACGGCTGACTCCTAGACAGGCTAGGTGGTCGCTTTTTTTTTCTCGTTTTCATTTTTCAATCACTTTTCGGCCTGGTTCCAAGAATGTCAAGGCTGATGCCTTATCTCGCAGTTTTGATTCGATATCACCCCCTGAACCTCCTTCCTCCATTCTCCAGCACGGGGTGGTTGTTGCGGGGGTATTCTCTGAATTGGAATAGGAAATTCGGAAGGCTCAGTCTCTTGCTCCTCCCTCTTTGCCTGATAATAAGCTCTTTGTCCCCGTTCAGTACAGATTGAGGGTTCTCTGGGAATTCCACGATTCTGTCTCAGTGGACACCCGGGGATCTCAGCCACTCGGAAAGCCATTGCTAGGCTATTTTGGTGCTCCGCCATGAACTCTGATATCACTATGTTTGTGTCTGCTTGTGATACCTGTGCCCGTGCTAAGAGCTCACATAACCGGCCGGCAGGGGAATTGGTGCCATTGCCAATTCCAGATAGACCTTGAACTCATTTGTCCATGGATTTTATCACTGATCTCCCCTTCTAATGGCAAAACTGTAATCTGGGTAGTGGTTGACAGATTCAGTAAACAGGAGCATTTTGTACCTCTGGCAGGATTGCCTAATGCTGAGACACTATCTAGGTTGTTTGTTGAGCACGTTGTATGGCTGCATGGCGTGCCTTTGAGTGTGGTTTTTGATAGAGGGGTACAATTTGTGTCCAAATTTTGGAGGGCATTTTGTAAAAGACTGGGTATTTGCTTAACCTTCTCCTCTGCTTACCATCCTGAGACCAATGGGCAGACGGAGAGGACCAATCAGTCACTCGAACAGATTTTGAGGTGTCTTGCTACGTCTCAGCAGGATGATTGGTGTTCTTCATTGCCCGTGGCTGAATTTGCATTCAATAATCGGATTAACCAGTCCACTGGCACCTCTCCATTCTTTTGTAACTATGGTTTTCACCCCCATTTTGGTGAATTTTCTAGGCTGGATTCAGGATGTCCAGGGGCTGATACAGCAGTACAAAGATTGGGGGAAGTGTGGAGGGAGGTCCAAAAAAACATTGGGGAGGCTCAGGGCAAACATAAACTTTTTGCGGATAAGCGACGGTCTATAGGACCTATGTTCCTGGTGGGAGATAAAGTATGGTTGTCCACCAAGAACATTCGTCTAAAGGTTCCCTCTGCGAAGCTAGGTCCCAAGTTTATTGGTCCTTACGAGATCATTGAGATGGTCAATCCTGTTGCCTTTCGGTTATGCCTTCCTCCGTCTCTCCGGATCCCCAATGTGTTTCATAAATCCCTTCTTAAGTCATTTGTACCATCTTCCGCAGGGCCTCCATCCCCTCCGCCTCCTGTCTCTGTGGATGGCTGACCGAGTTTGAAGTGGAACGGATTTTGGATTCGCGTAGGGTCCATAGTTCACTTCAGTATTTGGTCCATTGGAGGGGTTATGGTCCTGAGGATCGATCTTGGGTCCCGGTGCGATCTGTCCATGCTGATCGATTGGTTCAGGCATTTCACGCACGTTATCCTGGGAAGCCTGGGGGTCCGGTGGCCCCCCTTGAGAAGAAGGTACTGTCATGATCTGTTCCAGGGTTTAATCTTGTCTGCCCTTGGTCCGGGCGGATCATGTCAAGGGTTAACATTGCTCTGCCTCATTCTGGGTTCAGGTTTGCTATTTAGCTTCCACACATCCTGCTAGCGGTGTGAGCTATACTGCTACCTTCGGCTTGTGAACCTGACTGGTAACCCTTGATTTGTCCTGCTGTTTTCCCTGACTTGTCCCGTGTCTGTTGTCCCCCTCTGTCTGCCCTGTTCCTGCATTTCCCTGTTTGTCGGTTTGATTCTCTGGTTTTTGACTCGGCCTGTATTCGGACTTGCTTCTGCTTTCTGTCTTTGTCTTATCTGCTTCTGACCATTGCTGACCTCCTGGCTTTCTCCTGACCACGTGTATTGCTTATTCCTTTTGTCCTGCTGCCTCCGTACGGTTTTGACTCGGCTTGCCTGACCACTCTCCCGCCACTTGATGGCGCCTGTGCTTCTGCTCTGTAGAGCTGCTCTGTGTACACAGTCTCACGTCCCTCCCTAGCTCCCTCTGAGGGAAGTTGCGCTACACTGCAGTAGCCTGACAGCTCCCCTCTGGTTGTGACCTATAAGCTCGTTTCTGACCACGGGCTTGCTGAGACCTCTGGTACTTCAGGTGACTGATTATTCCTGACTCAGTCTTGGATGTTTTTGCTGCCACCTGGTGGTGGTTTTGGCTGCTGCAGTGCAGGCCTACCCTGGGAGTGTGTAATCCCTTCTCCCCTCTGTAACTTACAGGTGGAGCACACACCAGCCTGCATTGCAGCTGCATGACAATTCAGGAGAAATCTTGAAAGCGGTTGTGTGAGGAATGAATAAGTGTGGAGGGGAGTAGGAGGTCTTGGGAGGATCGAAGATTACGTGAGGGAAGATAATGGGAGATTAGTTCAGAGATATAGGGAGGGGACAGGTTGTGGATGGCTTAGTAGTTTGAACTGGATTCGTTGGGGAATTGGGAGCCAGTGGAGGGATTTGCAGAGGGGAGAAACAGGGGAGTAGCGAGGAGAGAGGTGAATTAGTCGGGAAGCAGAGTTGAGGACAGACTGGAGAGGTGAAAGAGAGTTAGCGGGGAGGCCGCAGAGGAGGGTGTTGTAGTAATCAAGGTGGGAGATGATGAGAGCATGCACAAGAGTTTTAGTAGATTGAGGGCTGAGGATGGAAGGGACGAATTCTGGAAATATGTTTGAGGTGGAGGCGACAGGAGGTGGCAAGAGTTTGGACGTGCTGTTGACAGTTAAATAGACTAAATGCACAGTCCAAAAAGAGGGAACCACACTCCTGCATGTACAAAGTAGAAAAACAAGCAAAACCAAATAAATGAGCTGGAACCCAGGCCTGCTGACACATAAAAAGATTTAATATTAGAGACATGACCGTCCTGATTTGGCACACCTTGCTGCGGTGGAATGGTTTTTTCTGATACAAAATAGTGTCAACTAAGTGCCCTATGTTATTAACATGTAGTTTAGACATTTACATTTAGTTCTTTATTTGCTTATTTCAGGGTATCTGCTCATTTTGTTTTTATCCTAAGTTAAATCTGATAAATTTGACAAAAATAACTCAAAGCAGCCGAAAACAAAGCTGACTTTAAAACTTCCCTTCATGACAACCCTTCTCCTACTAAGTATTTCTAAAGACTTTTATTTTTAATTGTTATGGAAAAAATGCTTGCTTGAAGAATTTTAAGCGCAATGTATAACAAATTCAATATCTCAACTACTACAGGTACATCAAGTTCAACTCCTCGGAGTACACTATATTCACTAACAGTAAGTATCTGTTTGTTGGCATACTGTCTAGCTTAAGTCATGGTTGTGACAACTAACATTATATAGTAAATCTTAAAATAAATAATGTAAAGCACATCAAGAAAAGACTCAGAAATAACTTTTTTTTTGAATACTCTATTTTTCTTATCTCATATTCCCCCCAAAATTATTACAAAGCAAGTTGAACTATAGCAATGGTTTGGGTAATGTAACCTTCGTCAGGCTGTGTATAAATCAAAATCTACATATATACATGTTAGAAAATTTACCTTTCATAATTATAATAATAACACATGGAAGGTATTAGCTGGAGACAATATTCAGTATAGTTGATACATACAGAAAAAAAAGACATCTGTTAAAGTTAGTAAAAGGGTCAAGGGATACCATACATACCCCTAAGAGTATTTACAAGGTATATAACTGATTCAAGTCAGGTAAGTAGCATATACCAAAATTTGCAATATTGAATAGGTGGGGTATATAACTCAAAATCATGTGTAACAACCCCAGAAAACAATAAAATATAACTTTTAATAATACTTTAAAATCAGGACATACAACAAAAACACCACACAATTAAAAAGTGCACACTATATTCACCCTGTAACAATGCCCTGAACTGTACACCTGCCTAGCATGCGGAGTTGGCACCCTAAGACAGCCCCAATGAGAGTGGCGCCCCCGGTCTCGTCGGCTGTCCCTAGGCTCCTGATATGTCCTTACAATAGGTGCACCCCAAAAACCATGCACAACAAATGAAGATAGTGCCCTTTAAAGGTTAGAAAACGGCAATGTACTCCTGTATATTCAGGTCAGGGATTAAGGCTGAATTGACATGCCGTTTTCTAACCTGTTACAGGGTGAATATGGGGTTGTTACACATGATTTTAAGTAGCATATACAAGTAATCATTTAAATACATGAAAAGTGCATAATAATCATCTGGTATCAGCAGAGATTTGCAAATACACAGTCAAATGGGTTCCATAAGATGTTGCTTCCTATGAATGGGATAAAAAAAGGAAAAATCCACTTTTACCTGAAAAAAACATCAGCAAAAAAGAGGTCACAATAATTAAAAGGGTTGTCCACTACTAGGACAACCCCTTTCTCAATCTGAATGTTTGCCCCTGTGAAAATAAAAACACTTATACTCACTTCCGGTGCTGGCGTAGTTCTAGTGGTGTCGGCACTTACATTCCTGGGGCCAGGCTCGGACTGGCCCACTGGGAAATCGGTGGATCCTCCGGTGGGCCTCCGACTCCGACAGTATCTCTCTCTTCTCAGCATCCCTGATTTAAGGCCTGCCTCTCTCCGCTCAACAGAAGAGGGGAGAAAAGCTGAGCTCTTGCATTGCCTGATATAATGTAGCGTGGGGAAAAGAGGCTCAGCCTGCAGCATAAGAGAGCAGTGTGTGATCTCTTCCCTCTCTCTCCCTACTGGGAGTCTCTGGCTAGGATGGGAGGATGGAGGCTCAGCACAGCCACTTCCCTGACCTACACTGACTGCCATGCTCCTGGAGCCTGATAGCAGTAAGCCCCGCCCGCCAGCACAGATCAGTTCAGGCTGCTGCAGCATGCAGCCAGTAGAGCTGTGCAATCACTGCTGAAGGTAACCATGAAGAAAGTGCTCATGGAAGTGAAGAGATGTCCACCATCTCCTGCACTGCTCCAAGCCAAGCTCTTAGCTCTGTCATCGGCACTGTCAGGAGGGGGAGGGGAGGCTCCAGAGGAACACAGTGCTGACCTGAAGTGAGTACCACAGCCTCCTGTTTATGCCTCTATCCTGACTCTCTCCAGTCCTCCACCTTAAAAAAGCTGCTTTTTCCTGTTTGCCCAATACAGCTGCACTTACCCTGTGTTAGTGGTCGAGTTCCCGCTTCTGCACAGGGGGAATCTCAAGCTATTCCCGCTGCGGTCCCACATCCGTCTCTGGCCGCAGTGGAGTCTCCTCAGCAGAGACGTCGGTCCCAGCGTCTTGCTCAGCCTAGTACTGTGCAGAGGTTTACTGCTGCCTCTCCAGGTTCTGCTATTGTGGCCAGTACTGGTCAGCAGCGAGCAGATGTCTTTAGAACTAAGTCCTGCATTTCCCCTTCTGAGCATGCCCAGGGTAAGATCTCTCATTAGAGATCAGGGGTCACATGCTCAGGTACTGCAGCAGCTCCTATTGGTCCGCCAGGAAGGTCCTGAAACTACATGTGTTCTGAACAGTTTCTCATTGGTCCTTTTCTGGCAGGCCCTGCAGTTGCTACTATAATAGGGTTGTATGGCCATGCGCCCATGCGCTAGTATCAATTGCATTATGTGCTTTGCTCCAGTGTGATCATGCATGCATGTGGTTAGGGCTCAGCTGAAATAAGCCCCTAGAAAACCGGCTTCTCCGGTGAGGAGATTTGTGTGTGCAAGTGGTTAGGGCTTGGCTGAAATAAGCCCCTAGAATACCTTCACCTCCAGTGAGGAGATTTGTGTGTGCAAGTGGTTAGGACTTGGCTGAAATAAGCCCCTAGAATACTGGCTTCTCTGGTGAAGAGATTGCTTGATTGCGTTGCTGACTGCATGACCACAGACTTCTATCCGCACAGCAGTTATCTGTGTATCCCTGTGGAGTTAACAGGACCCAGTACCTATCTCTGCGTCTCTACCTCAGCGACTCTGTGGTGTAACAGAGTTCGCTTATACCGCCATATTGTGCCACAGTATTTATATTTGCGACTCTATGAAGTAACAGAGTTTGCCTATACCACCATCTTACTAGCAGCAGGCTCTGCCTGCACGGTGGACCCCGGGCTGCGAACGCACCCACTATTTATATTTATCTGGTGTGTTCCGCAGCCCCTTACACCCTGCCCCTCTATCCTTTGTGCCTTCTAGTTGATGATATCACAGTGTCTCCCCCACTGCTGTTCTGTGATGGTGACAGGAGGTCCCCATCTTCATGGCGCTTGCTGACAGAGATCCAGCTATCTTATTTCTGTGACTGTGTGTATAAATGTATACACAAATGCACAGCTATACACAAAATAACTGCAATATGTATGTCGGCAATGCATTTTTTATGGGCATTTATGTGTGTTTGTGAATGTTTGTACATTTGACATTTTTAGTGATGGAGTCAGACACAATGAAGCATATATGCTTTAGTTAAATGCGCCACAAAAAAAAGAATGCCAAAACTCGTACCTTTAAAAAAAATATCTTGCACTTTTATATACAGAATGAATAATTAATGTATCTATAACGTTGTTTATAGCAAAATGGATAGCATAATGCAATAAAAAAAGGCAGTTGCATTAGCGCAGTCCGTTTAACGTATGCATTGAACGGACTGCCCTAACGCAATGTGAACCCGGCCTTATGGACAGCTCTAATACGGGTTACCTTGACGTTTGGTAGAGCGGCTTAGTATACATTTTTTGCAAAAATAGTATCAACCAAATACCCTGTTTTTTATTATCTTTTTACTAACACTTGCTGTTTACTGTTACTTCTTTACAACAGAGTATTTTTATACATTTGTTTTACTGTGCTTTTCCATGTTTCAGTCTTATGTACATATGTTGTCTTTTCAGGATTAGTTTGCTTGGAAAACACCTGAAAAAATGCAAAAAAAAATAAAATATAATGATCCACAGTGAAATAGTGACTTGTACATAATAGTGATGAGCGAGTATACTCGTTGCTCGAGTTTTCCCCGAGCAGCTCGGGTGGTCTCCGAGTATTTAGAAGTGCTCATAGATTCAGTTTCTGTTTCCGTAGCTGCATGATTTGCGGCTATTTGACAGCCTGAAAACATGTGGGGATTCCTTATCAAGCAGGCATTCCTCACATGTATTCAAGCTGCCCAGTAGCCATAAATCATGCAGCTACAGCAACAGAAACTGAATCTCCGAGCACTTCTAAATACTCGGAGACCACCCGAGCTGCTCGGGAAAACCCGAGCAACGAGTATACTCGCTCATCACTAGTACATAAGTTCAGTCTTTTTCAGCTTCTTACAGCTTTAGGATTTCAAAGATGAAAAATGGCTGAAAGAAGTCAGCAAAAAGCTCACTATTAATACCCTCAATAATAATAAATAAAATGCCTTAAGAAAGTCTTAAAAGACGTTCCTGAAAACACTTCCTATAGCAAAAACAATGTGGTCAGACTGGCATCTAAAAGTTGGGCGCGCACCCTAGGAGCTCAGTTTTTTTTTTTGTGTCCCTGAGCCAACGGAGTAATAATCTTTTAAACAGGACAACCCGTTTAAATTATATGCATCCTCTATTGACAGCATTGTCAAAATCAAACTCTTATATAAACTTAAAAATAAAGAAGATTGATCTCTGGGAAACTCAAAAAATAAAAAAAATAAATCTTGACTGCCTAAAGTGAAAGGGTGTAGCTAGGATCACATTGGTATTCAGGTTTTCTTTTCTTTGTATTGTTATATTAACACAAAAATTAAACTAAAGCTATGATCACACACACAGTATTTGGTCAGTATTTTACCTCAGTATTTGTTCCACTCCTAGTTTTGGATTACAATCAGAGGAAAAGAATAATAGAAACACATCACCATTAGTGATGAGCGAGTATACTCATTGCCCGGGTTTTCCCCGAGCAGCTCTGGTGGTCTCCGAGTATTTGGAAGTTCTCAGAGATTTAGTTTCTGTTGCCATAGCTGCATGATTTGCGGCTATTTGACAGGCTGAATACATGTGAGGATTCTTTCAGGCATTCTCACATGATCAAGCGTCCAGCAGCCATAAATCATGCAGTAGCAACAGAAACTGATCTCCGAGCACTTCCAAATACTTGGAGACACCCGAGCTGCCGGAAACCCGAGCAACGAGCAAATACTTGGCCATCACTAGCACCCACCTCTTCTCAAGTACTTCTGTATTATCACCCACTCCTGGCTTTAGCTAACAAATACTGATGTGAAATACTGACCAAATACTGATGATGGGACTGTAGCCTTAAATAAATGGATCTGTCCTATAATAGACAAAAATGGGGATGGACAGTCACAGAACCAATTAAATACAGTAATCAGATTTTTGTTTTTTTCCGTTAGAGTGTCTATCTTTTTAGTGGAAAAAAATGTGCAGCATGTTATATCTGTTCTTCTAGTGAATATAATGAACCTTACTACTGAGCCTACTAACAAATACTGTTACAACTCAAAGGTGTACCTAGGCTGAGCATTGAAATTTAGAGTGGGCCCCTGGAGTCAGTTCCACTGGTGGGCCCTATGCACCCCAGTCCGACACTGCCTGGGGCTGATGTGCAGTTCTTATGACAGGTGGTGCCCGGCATCCAATCAGCGCTGACGTCCTTCAGACGTATAAATAATCAAGTGAAAGTGAGAGGCCACCCACAACTCTCGCTTCTACCTGATTACATGTTGTTCTGAAGGTGGGGACAGAGACGCCAGCACTGATTGGGCACAGGAAGTACGTGTCATAAGAAACGTATGTGAACCCAGGGAACGTGAGTGCTGACACCGCAGCGATGGCTACAGTGCTGGAAGTAAGTTTAAGTGGTTTATTTTCACGGTGGCAAACATTCAGATATGGAAGGTTCTGTCCAGTAGTAAACAACCCTTTTGAGGCATAAATGTAACAATAACCAATTACCATGACAGGTAATATACCAAAATATGGATAGATGGTAACGCTGGACTTTATAGGGATCCAGAGAGGGAGAGTGTGGAAAATTACTATCACCCATGGAAAAAGCAGCCCAGGAGATAAATTATGGATACCAGAAAGGTATCAGTCAACAGTATAAAAAAGGGACTGTAAAAAAAAGATCTAAAAACAGTCACATTCTGTAGACAAGCAAAAGAGTATACAGAAAATGTTTGTTAGGGTCTGCGGAACGCACCAAATATAAGATGTGGAGAGGTGCGTTCGCAGCCCGGGGTCCACCGTGCAGGCGGTGCCTGCTGCTAGTAAAATGGCGCAAGAAGCGAACTCTGTTATCCCGCAGAGTCGCCAAAATAAACGCCGTAACGCGCTGTGGCAATATGTACGAACTCTGTTAATCCACAGAGCCGCTAGAAGGAGTGCCGCAGTGCTATATGGCGATGTGTGCGAACTCACTTAACACAACTGAGTCGCAAAATAAACACGCTAGGGCGCTGTCTAGCGTTGAAAGCGAACCCTGTTAAGTCTCAGAGCCGCTGAGACAAACTTCTGTGTCCTGTCAGGCACCCAGGTACACAGTGAACAGCTAAGCGACCATAGAACGTGATCATGCGCTAATGTCCTCGCGGGAGTCACCCGCAATCTATGGCATCTGAACGTCAGGCCCTGAATACAGCAATCAAACTCCTCACCGGTTATGCCGGCAATCTAGGGCATCTAGGACACCGACCCTGACCAGCTAGCATACCAAACTCCTCACCGATTAAGTCGGTATTCTAGGGGCTTATTTCAGCCGGGCCCTAACCACACACACGCATGACCACACTGGCGCTAAGCATATAATGATTGATATTAGCGCATGGCGGCCCAGCCATGCTACCCTTTTATAGTAACAGCTACAGGACCTGCCAGAAACAAGGACCAATGAAACTTGTTCCAGAACACCAGTAGTCACAGGACCTTCTTGGCAGACCAATAGGAGCTGCTGCAGTACCTGAGCATGTGACCCCTGATCTCCAATGAGAGATCTCACTCTGGGCATGCTCAGAAGGGGAAAACAAGGACTTTGTCCTAAAGACGTCTGCTCGCCGCTAACCAGTACTGGCCACAATAGCAGAGCCTGGAGGAACAGCAGTAATCCTCTGCACACTGTTAGACTGGGCGAGACGCTGGGACTGACGTCTAAGCTGAGCAGGCTCCACTGCGGACGGAGATGAATGGGGGACCGCAGCGGGACTGATTTGAGACTCCCCTTGTGCAGCAGCGGGAACTTGAACCCTAACATTACCCCCCTTCTTTGGGCCTCGCTGCGCTCAAAGGCAGCGATGAGCTGCGGAGCGTGAACATGCTCAGCAGGCTCCCAGGACCTATCCTCAGGCCCATAACCCCTCCAATCCACCAAATAAAATTTTTTGCCTCGTACCACCTTGCACCCAACAATGGCGTTCACCTCATGATCGTCGGTAGATGAACCCGACCTCCCGGCAGATGACTCGGAAAACCGGGAAATGGCCACGGGTTTCAGGAGGGACACGTGAAAGGTGTCAGTGATACCAAGGCGAGGGGAAGGGCTAGGCGGTAAACCACCGGGTTCACCTGCTCAAGAACTTTAAAGGGGCCCAAAAAGCGAGGTGCCAACTTGGTGGACCCTACACGTAGCCTGATGTTTCGGGCAGAAAGCCACACTAGGTCACCCGGAGCAAATGTAGGAGCGGGGTGCTGATGGACATCGGCAGAAGACCTCATCCTCTCTTTGGAGGCCTGAATGGCATCCTGGGTGCGGTCCCAAATGTCCCGTGCCTCCACAGCCCAGTCTGCCACCCTGGAATCGGTGGAAAACACGGGCATGGGCACTGGTACCCGTGGATGCTGACCGTAGTTCAGGAGGAATGGGGTCTGTCCGGTGGAGTCAGCCACAGCATTATTTATAGCGAACTCAGCCCACGGTAGCAAGGATGCCCAGTCATCCTGCCTGGCAGAGACAAAATGTCGCAAGTATGTGACCAAGGTCTGGTTGGCCCTCTCTACCAACCCATTCGTCTCGGGATGGTATGCAGAGGAGAGATTCAACTCAATGCTGAGTAAACGACACAGCTCTCTCCAGAACCGAGATGCAAACTGGGGACCTCGATCACTGACAATTTTGTCTGGCATACCGTGTAGGCGGAAAATATGCCTAATGAATAATGCTGCCAAGGCCCGTGCAGACGGTAACCATGGTAACGGCACTAAGTGCACCATTTTGGAGAAGTGGTCGGTTATCACCCAGATGATGGTGCAGCCCCGAGACTTGGGTAAGCCCACCACAAAATCCATCCCGACCATCTCCCAAGGCCTGTCTGCCACCGGTAAAGGGAAAAGTAACCCAGCTGGCCGTTGTCGAGGGGACTTATTCTTGGCGCAGGAGACGCACGCCTGAACGTATTCCCTGACGTCACGGGCCATCTGCGGCCACCAGTATGTCCTCGCCAGCAACTCAGAAGTCCTTTTTGTCCCAAAATGTCCACCCACCCTGGACAAATGTGCCCAAGAGGGTACTTCCGGTCGCAAATCGGTGGGCACAAAAGTCTTGTCCGGAGGCACAGACTCAAACGAAACCGGAGCCACCGTTCTTAGGCTTTCTGTGGGGACAATAAGCCAAGGCTCCTCCTCCACCTCCTCAGAGGACACTACGGAGCGGGATAGAGCGTCTGCACGAATGTTCTTCTCACCAGAGAGGAAATGGAGGGTGAAATGGAACCGCGAGAAAAACAAGGACCATCTGTGTTATGTTTCGGTAGCTGAGGAGTGCAGGCAAAAAAGGCAATACACCAGAGCAGTTGGAATCTATGAGATTGCAGTACCCTGACTAACCACAACAACTAGAGGCAGCCGTGGAGCGTTCCTACGTTGGTCCTAGACGCCTCGTCACAGCCTGAGAAACTAACTACACCTAAAGATAGATATAGGAAAGCTATATGCCCCGGATCAGAACCCCAAAGATAATAGAAAGCCCCCAAACATGTAATGGCGGTTAGACAAGAAGAAATACTGACACAGACAGAAATAGTATGAGCAAACGTTGGGGCCCAAACTAACTAAATAGAAAAGGATAGGAAGGGTACTTACTGCAATCCCTGAAAACCCTGAAAAGCACCAACTCTACTAATTTCAAAAACACCTGAGATCACACGACCTCTACCACCTAAATTAGTTCTCTGGTGTAACAAAATCAAAACAGCAGCCACTGAAAAAACTGGAAAAAGCAAAAGCACAAACATCAGTGGCCGAACCAAACCGAGAGGGCAAAAGCCCCCAGAGGGGACCCTGAAGGCCCCCACAGAAGCGCAGGACAAAATGCAAAAATCAAGCACAAAAACAAAAAGAAGAAAATGTCTTATCTGTTAGCAGGAGATGCAGACACGACACAGCAGGCTACAAGGGAAACAGGAATCAAGGATAGAGACCAGAACGATTGATCACCGGCAACCCTGATGGGAAGGTGACTCCCTTATATAAGACCAGTCAGTAACACCCGATTCCCAATCCTCACAATCTTCACAATCTTCACTGGACAGACCAGCACCGCTTGTAACCACCAGAGGGAGCCTCTGCTCAGAACTCATCCCAAGCCCACTCACAACAGTACCCCCCCCTTGAGGAGGGGTCACCGAACCCTCATTTGAGCAACCAGGTCGGTCAGGATGAGTGCTATGGTACGCACGGATGAGTCTCCTAGCATGGATGTCCGAAGCAAACACCCAAGAATTGTCTTCCTGACCATAACCTCTCCACTTAACCAAATACTGGAGTTTCCGTCTAGAAAAACGAGAATCTAATATTTTCTCAACCACATACTCCAGATTGCCCTCAACCAAAACAGGGTCAGGAGGCACAGCAGCAGGAACCACTGGCTCAACAAACCTCTTCAACAAGGACTTGTGGAACACGTTATGGATCTTAAATGTCCCTGGAAGAAGCAAACGAAAAGAAACAGGATTAAGAATCTCCATGATCTTATAAGGTCCAGTGAACCTAGGCTTAAATTTAGGAGATGCTACTCTCATAGGAATATTTTTTGAGGACAACCAGACCAAGTCCCCTACTTTAAACCGAGGACCATCAGTCCTATGCCGGTTAGCAAACCGCTTGGCCCTCTCCTGAGAGAGGGACAACCTCTCCACTACCTGGTCCCAAATCTGTTGCATACGCTCCACAACAGAGTCAACACCTGGACAGACAGAAGCCTCCGTCTGTCCTGAAGAAAATCAGGGTGAAACCCAGAATTACAGAAAAACGGAGACATCAAAGTGGCAGAGCTAGCCCTATTATTAAGAGCAAACTCAGCCAAAGGCAAAAAAGAGACCCAGTCATCCTGATCAGCAGACACAAAGCATCTTAGATAAGTCTCCAATGTCTGGTTTGTTCTCTCAGTTTGACCATTGGTCTGAGGATGAAATGCCGAGGAGAAAGACAATTGAACACCCAGTTTAGAACAAAAAGTCCTTCAAAATCTGGAAACAAACTGGACTCCTCTGTCAGACACTATGTTCTCAGGAATGCCGTGTAAACAAACCACGTGCTGAAGGAACAACGGCACCAATTCAGAGGAGGAAGGCAACTTAGGTAATGGCACAAGATGTATCATCTTGGAAAACCTATCACAAATCACCCAGATGGCAGTCATTCTCTGAGAAACAGGAAGGTCGGAAATGAAATCCATAGAGATATGGGTCCATGGTCTCTTGGGCACAGGCAATGGCATCAACAAACCACTAGAGCGAGAGCAAGGCTTGGAGCGAGAGTAAGTCCCGCAGGACTGCACAAATTCCCTGACATCACGAGACAAGGTAGGCCACCAAAAGGACTGACTAACCAAGTCTCTGGTACCAAAAATTCCGGGATGCCCAGCCAACGCGGAACAATGAATCTCAGACATCACACTCTTTTTCCACTGGTCCGGGACAAACAATTTTCCAACAGGGCAGCGCTCGGGCTTATCCTCCTGACACCCCTCCAGAGCAAGTCTCAAATTAGGTGAGATGGCGGAAAGAACTACACCCTCTTTCAAAATAACAGAAGGATCAGATAACTCAGGAGAGTCTGCAAGGAAGCTCCTCGAGAGGGCATCCGCCTTAACATTCTTAGTGCCAGGAAGAAAGGAAACCACAAAATTAAAACGTGTGAAAAACAAGGCCCACCTGGCCTGTCTAGGATTGAGTCGCTTGACAGATTCCAGATAAACCAGATTCTTATGGTCAGTAAGGACCACCACCTGATGTTTGGCTCCCTCCAGCCAATGTCTCCACTCTTCAAAAGCCCACTTCATGGCCAATAACTCCCGATTACCCACGTCATAATTACGTTCAGTAGGAGAAAATTTTCGAGAGAAAAAGGCACAAGGGTTACTTTTAGAGGTCTCTGGATCTTTTTGGGACAAAACGGCACCTGCCCCAATTTCAGAGGCATCAACCTCCACCTGAAATGGCAGAGAAACATCAGGCTGCCGTAGAACAGGAGCAGAAGTGAATCTCTGCTTAAGTTCCTGAAATGCAGAGACTGCCTCAGGAGGCCAATTCACCACATCAGAACCCTTTTTGGTCAAATCAGTTAATGGTTTAACAATAACCGAGAAATTACCAATAAATTTATGATAAAAATTGGCAAAACCCAAAAATCTTTGAAGAGCCTTTAATGAAGTAGGTTGGACCCAATCACAGATGGCCTGAACCTTGACCGGGTCCATTTCAATAACAGATGGGGACAAAATGAATCCCAGAAATGAGATCCTCTGTACGCCAAAAATACACTTTGATTCCTTCACATACAGAGCATTCTCTCTCAAAATCTGGAATACAGTTCGAACATGTTTCACATGAGAGTCCCAGTCATTAGAAAAAAATCAAGATATCATCCAAATAAACAATCAGAAATTTATCCACAAAATCCCTGAAAATGTCATTCATGAAGGACTGGAAGACAGAAGGAGCATTAGTGAGCCCAAAGGGCATCACAAGGTACTCAAAATGCCCCTCCGGGGTATTGAATGCCGTCTTCCATTCATCCCCGTGCTTAATGCGACTAAGGTTATATGCCCCCCTGAGGTCAAGCTTGGTAAACCAAGTAGCGTTTTTCACCCTGGAAAACAGGTCAGAAATCAAGGGTAACGGGTATTGATATTTCACAGTAATATTGTTCAAAAGACGATAATTAATACACGGACTTAATGAACCATCCTTTTTGGCCACAAAGAAAAAACCGGCACCTAAGGGTGAAGAGGATGGTCTGATATGACCCTTCTCCAATGACTCCTTGATATAAGACCGCATAGCGTCATGTTCAGGTACAGACAAGTTAAAAAGGCGACCTTTAGGGAATTTACTACCAGGCACTAATTCAATAGCGCAGTCATAGCTCCTATGGGGAGGCAAGGATGCAGATTTACTTTCGCTAAATACATCAGAAAAATCAATCAAAAAGTCAGGAACATCCTGAGCCTGGGGGGAGGCAGAAAAAAACAGGAGTGTTGGTATTAACACATTGGCAGCCCCAACTGGTTACAGACATAGATTTCCAATCCAAAACAGGATTATGAGACTGTAACAAAGGGAAACCCAGTACGATAATATCATGCAGATTATACAAAACCAAAAATTTGCAGCACTCTTGATGATCAGGTTCAACCCTCATTATCACCTGAGTTTATTCTCAGCCAAAGGGGTAGAATCGATCCCCAGTAGGGGAATAGACTTCTGTAGGGGTATCAAGGGAAACCCACAACGTTTAGCAAAATCATAATCCATCAGGTTAATAGCTGCTCCAGAATCAACGAAAGCCTGAGCAGAAAATGAGGACAGAGAGCATATCAGAGTGACAGTTAATAAAAACTTAGTCTGAACACTACCCAAGACAACTGAGCGTGCAAAACGTCTTCCCCGCTTAGGGCAGACTGAAATAGCATGAGAGGCATCACCACAGTAGAAACATAACCCATTGCGCTTTCGAAACTCATGACGCTGTGCCCCAGACACCACTCTATCACACTGCATGGATTCAGAAGCAGGTTCACAAGGCAATACTATTCCACGCATACTTCTCCGCTCACGCAAACGTCTGTCAATTTGAATCGCTAATGACATAGAATCATTGAGACCAGAGGGGACAGGGAATCCCACCATAACATCCTTTACATTATCTGACAGACCCTTCCGAAAAAAGGCCGCCAAAGCGTCGTCATTCCACTTGGTCAGGACTGCCCACCTACGGAATCTCTGACAGTATAACTCAGCGTCATCAAGCCCCTGATTTAATGCCAACAAGGCTTTTTCAGCTTGATCAGTGACATTAGGCTCATCGTACAATAACCCCAAAGCCTGAAAAAATGCATCAACATCACTCAAAACAGGATCCCCAGGTGTCAGGGAAAAAGCCCAATCCTGAGGATCGCCGCGCAGGAGAGAGATGACAATTTGAACCTGCTGCGCTGCGTTCCCTGAGGACTTAGATTTTAAGGCAAAAAACAATTTACAATTATTTTTGAAATTCTGAAACTTAGCTCGATCCCCTAAAAACAAATCTGGCATGGGAATCCTAGGTTCCACAACAGGCAACCTAGCAAGATATGCAGCAATACTCTGAACCTCAGTGGCAAGCTGATCCACACGGCCAGACAACTGTGCAAACTCCATTGAGAGAAAAAATCCTCCCCAGCACCCAGAGATACAGAAGGAAAAAAAAAAAATGCAACAAACAGAAAAATATCTCTGACAACTCTGACAACCGTTTTTTCTTTCACAAATTTTTTCCCTTCTGTGAGTACCATACAATTTTAAATTTAAGGCCGGTGATACTGTTATGTTTCGGTAGCTGAGGAGTGCAGGCAAAAAAGGCAATACACCAGAGCAGTTGGAATCTATGAGATTGCAGTACCCTGACTAACCACAACAACTAGAGGCAGCCATGGAGCGTTCCTACGTTGGTCCTAGACGCCTCGTCACAGCCTGCGAAACTAACTACACCTAAAGATAGATATAGGAAAGCTATCTGCCCCGGAGCAGAACCCCAAAGATAATAGAAAGCCCCCAAACATGTAATGGCAGTTAGACAAGAAGAAATACTGACACAGACAGAAAATAGTATGAGCAAACGTTGGGGCCCAAACTAACTAAATAGAAAAGGATAGGAAGGGTACTTACTGCAATCCCTGAAAACCCTGAAAAGCACCAACTCTACTAATTTCAAAAACACCTGAGATCACACGACCTCTACCACCTAAATTAGTTCTCTGGTGTAACAAAATCAAAACAGCAGCCACTGAAAAAACTGGAAAAAGCAAAAGCACAAACATCAGTGGCCGAACCAAACCGAGAGGGCAAAAGCCCCCGGAGGGGACCCTGAAGGCCCCCACAGAAGCGCAGGACAAAATGCAAAAATGAAGCACAAAAACAAAAAGAAGAAAATGTCTTATCTGTTAGCAGGAGATGCAGACACGACACAGCAGGCTACAAAGGAAACAGGAATCAAGGATAGAGACCAGAACAATTGATCACCGGCAACCCTGATGGGAAGGTGACTCCCTTATATAAGACCAGTCAGTAACACCTGATTCCCAATCCTCACAATCTTCACAATCTTCACTGGACAGACCAGCACCACTTATAACCACCAGAGGGAGCCTCTGCTCAGAACTCATCCCAAGCCCACTCACAACACATCTGGCCTGACGGGAATTTAGCCGCTGGGCTGTCTGCAAATACACCAAATTCTTGTGGCCCGTGAATACTTGGAAGGGGAAGCGAGCCCCCTCCAGAAGATGTCTCCACTCGGAGAAGGCCAACTTCATTCTCTGCTTGCTGGGATCTGACTTACTACTGTTCAACTTTTCCTTTAAATGGTACAATCTCTACAACCTCTGCTTGCTGGGATCTGACTTACTACTGTTCAACTTTTCCTTTAAATGGTACAATCTCTACAACCTCTGCTTGCTGGGATCTGACTTACTACTGTTCAACTTTTCCTTTAAATGGTACAATCTCTACAACCTCTGCTTGCTGGGATCTGACTTACTACTGTTCAACTTTTCCTTTAAATGGTACAATCTCTACAACCTCTGCTTGCTGGGATCTGACTTACTACTGTTCAACTTTTCCTTTAAATGGTACAATCTCTACAACCTCTGCTTGCTGGGATCTGACTTACTACTGTTCAACTTTTCCTTTAAATGGTACAATCTCTACAACCTCTGCTTGCTGGGATCTGACTTACTACTGTTCAACTTTTCCTTTAAATGGTATATAACAGTGGCTGCTGAATGTTTGCTAAATTAATTTTTTGCATTGTATTCAATACTTACTGCTGTATAGCCATGCTGGGGCCAGTAGAGATGCTATCAGGTGCAAGGTGTTACCAGCATATGGATACAGCCAGGCCCTGTGCCTTTGATTGTCTATCCTCCCCTGGTGTGCTGGGCAGCTGCTAATTTATCCCAAAGCAGCTACCATAACTCCTCCCACCTGATCCTCTACTCAGTCCTATATATTCAGTAGCAGTCTAAGGGGGGCACGCGTGTGGGGTCAGGCACGCAACTGCAGCAGAAGTACCACTGCAGCAAAAGTACAGAGAAGCTGCAGTTATTTCAACGGCAGTTAGTCACGGCAGGAGTCAGGACCCCACACTATGTCTTTTTTGGGTATGTCTGCTGAGTAAGCACTTCTAATTTCTTGTACCTGGCTTTTCTAATTACCCATCTTAAGGTACTGCCACACTAAACAATCCCGCTAGCGATCACGATAACAACGCATACTAATGCGATCGCTAGCGGGATTGTTTCTATATCGCTAAATGCGGCCACATTTAGCGATATAGTTAACGACGCTATCGCCGTTAGCGATCTTCTTAACGACTTTAGCGGTACAAAAGTACCGCTAAATCGCTAAGAAAAGGTGCCACACAGCGATTAGATACTTACCCAGCGGGAGCGCCGACGAGAAAATAGGGTCCGGAACGATTCCAGCGACGAGCGAGATCACAGCAGGAAGCTCGTCGCTGGAAGCTGCCGCACTGAACAACATCGCTAACGGGATCGCTAAATAGTGACGTTTTTTAGCGATCCCGTTAGCGATATTGTTTAGTGTGGCATACCCTTTACTCTTTCACCATGTTTACATATGCCTTCACAGTGTTTGCTCCGTTAATCCTCTCTCTCCTTCGCTATCCCCAAACCCCAGCACCCTCTAATCAAATAATCATCTCCCCTTCCCTCCTTCCTCCCCACCTGTCCTCCTCTGCTGACCTGCTCCTCAACCTCAAATCTGTCCTAATAAAACACAAAACAAGCTTCCCTCTCTCCTTCTCCCACCTGCTCTCCCTTTCTCTGCTCCTCCTCACTGCTGGTGACATATCTCCCAATCCTGGACCTCCACAGTTCATACCCACCATTAGTACTCCTTCCTACCGCTCCCTATCTAATAGGAACTACCGCAATCTTTCCAACGTAAAACCTGTGCCATTGACACCCACCCCCCTGCTCCCTCTCTCTGGAGCACTCTGGAATGCCCGCTCCATCTGCAATAAGCTTCATGTGATTCATGACCTTCTTTCTCTCTCGCAATCTTGCTTTCCTCGCCCTCACAGAAACATGGCTGACACCCTCTGACACCGCCTCCCCTGCTGCGCTGTGTTACGGTGGCCTCCAATTCACCCACACTCCTCGCCCTGGAAACAGACATGGTGGAGGAGTGGGTGTTCTCCTTTCCTCTAACTGCAACTTTAACACAATCCCACCTCTTCCCTCCCTAATCCTCCCTTCCTTTGAAGTCCACTCTGTCCGCATCTACTCTCCCTCCAACCTCCAAGTGGCCGTCATATACCGACCTCCAGGCCCGACCACTGCCTTCATCGACCAATTCACTACCTGGCTTCTTCACTTTCTCTCCACTGACATCCCCACCATCATCATGGGTGACTTCAACATCCCCACTGATACCCTTCAGTCAGCAGCCTCCAAACTTCTGTCCCTTACTTCATCCTTTGGACTTACTCAGTGGTCCTCCTCAGCCACCCACACGGATGGTCATACATTAGACTTGGTCTTCACCCGCCTCTGCTCTCTATCTAACTTCACCACCTCCCCTCTCCCTCTATCCGACCACCATCTACTCACTTTCTCATCCCTGTCCTCCTCTCCTGTCACCCATGTCCAGCAACACGTGCACCCCCGCAGACACCTTGCACACCTAGACATCCACACACTCTCTGACTCTATTCTTTCACTGGCATCAATATCCTCACTCCACGATACAGACAGTGCCACTGCTTTCTACAATGCCACTCTCACATTGGCTATTGACACGGTCGCCCCTCTCGTTCATGGCAGAGTGCGACGTACCAACAGACAACCCTGGCACAATAACACCACTAAAAAGCTCCGGCAAGTGTCCAGGATTACAGAGCGGCGCTGGAAAAAAACAAATTCGCAAGACGACTTCACTGCATTCAAACAAGCAACACTCTCTTTCAAATCTGCCCTCACCTCTGCTAAACAGGCTTACTTCACAACCCTCATATCTTCCCTATCCTACAACCCCAAACAGTTATTCAAAACTTTTAACTCCCTCCTCCACCCACCACTGCCCCCTCCTACCTCCCTCATCTCTGCTGAGGACTTTGCCACACACTTCAAAAATAAGATCGACCAAACAAGGCAAGTCTTCATTGTTCAACCACCTCAACCACTTTGTATACCAGACCAAGGCCTAAACCTCATAACCTCCCTCTCCAACATCACCGAAGGGGAGCTTAATTGTCTTCTCTCCAAATCGCACCTCACAACCTGTGCACTTGACCCCATCCCAACCCACCTCCTCCCCAACCTCACCACCACTATTATTCCATCCCTAACCCACCTCTTCAACCTATCACTAACTTCCGGTACCTTCCCTTCTGCTTTCAAGCATGCCACAATCACGCCTATCCTTAAAAGGCCAACCCTCGACCCAACCGCTATGTCCAGCTATCGCCCAATATCGCTGCTCCCATTCGCTTCCAAACTCCTGGAGCTGCATGTCCACGCTGAGCTTTCCTACCACTTCTCTTCTAACTTGCTCTTTGACACTCTACAATCTGGTTTCCGCCCCCATCACTCCACTGAGACAGCCCTGACCAAAATTACTAATGACCTACTTACAGCCAAAGCAAACGGACAATACTCTATACTCCTGCTTCTTGACCTGTCCTCTGCTTTTGACACAGTTGACCACTGCCTTCTACTACAGATTCTTTCCTCCTTTGGCGTCAAAGACCTCGCCCTATCTTGGATCTCCTCATACCTTTCCAACCGCACATTCAGCGTCTCCCACTCCCACACTACCTCCTCGTCCCACCCTCTCTCTGTTGGAGTTCCCCAAGGCTCTGTTCTAGGACCCCTACTCTTCTCAATCTATACACTTGGCCTGGGGCAACTCATAAAGTCCCACGGATTCCAGTACCACCTTTACGCTGATGACACTCAGATCTACCTCTCTGGCCCAGACATCACTTCTCTGCTATCCAGAATCCCGGAGTGTCTATCAGCCATATCCTCCTTCTTCTCCTCCCGCTTCCTCAAACTCAATGTGGACAAATCTGAACTCATAATCTTTCCCCCATCCCACAGATCTTCCTTACCTGACCTATCTACCACAATTAACGACATCACGCTTTCCCCCGTACCAGAAGTCCGCTGCCTCGGAGTAACCCTTGACTCTGCCTGTCCTTCAAACCGCACATCCAAGCTCTTTCTACCTCCTGTCGCCTTCAGCTCAAAAATATTTCAAGAATCCGTCCTTTCCTCAACCCTCAATCTACTAAAATGATTGTGCACGCCCTCATCATCTCCCGCCTCGACTACTGCAACACCCTTTTCTCTGGCCTCCCTGCTAACACCCTCGCACCTCTCCAGTCCATCCTTAACTCTGCTGCACGACTAATTCACCTCTCTCCTCGCTACTCCTCCGCTTCTCCCCTCTGCAAATCTCTTCACTGGCTCCCATTCCCTCAGCGTATCCAGTTCAAATTACTAATACTGACCTACAAGGCCATCTATAATCTGTCTCCTCCTTATATCTCTGAACTAATCTCCCGATATCTTCCCTCACGTAATCTCCGATCCTCCCAAGACATCCTTATCTCCTCCACACTTATTCGCTCCTCACCCAACCGCCTCCAAGACTTCTCCCGAATATCCCCCATCCTCTGGAATTCTTTGCCCCAACACATCCGACTATCAAACTCATTCGGATCCTTCAGACGGAACCTGAAAACCCATCTCTTCAGGAAAGCCTACAGCCTGCAATGACCCTGCTGCCTCCTCACCACTACCGGAGTTATTGCCTCAACCAACACCGGAACTGCTGCAACCCCCCGACCTCCTGTCTCCTGCCTCACAATCCTGTAGAATGTAAGCCCGAAAGGGCAGGGTCCTCTCCCCTCTGTATCAGTCTGTCATTGTTAGTTTGTTTACTGTAAGTGATACCTGTAATTTGTATGTAACCCCTTCTCATGTACAGCACCATGGAATCAATGGTGCTATAGAAATAAATATTAATAATAATAATAATAGCCAGTAACTCCCTGTCCCCGATGGAATAATTCCTCTCTGCTGGTGTAAAGGTCTTGGAAAAGAAGAAGCAGGGATGCTTCTGACCCTGGGCATCCTTTTGAAAAAGGACTGCTCCAGCACCAACAGAAGAGGCATCCACCTCTAAGATAAACGGTTTATCGACATCGGGGCAATGTAAGATGGGAGCACTGGCGAAATGCGACTTGATGGAGGAGAACGCCTTTGTGACCTCCTCTGACCACAACTTGGAATTAGCTCCCTTCTTGGTGAGGGCTATCAAGGGAGCTACCAAAGTAGAGAAGTGGGGAATGAATTGGCGATAGTAGTTAATGAACCCCATAAAGCGCTGCACCGCCTTAAGGGAGTGGGGTTCTTGCCAATCCATCACAGCCTGTAGTTTGGTAGGATCCATAGCCAATCCCTGGCTGGAGATGATATAGCCCAGGAAAGGTAGAGACTCCTGCTCAAACATGCACTTCTCCAACTTCGCATATAGGGAATTTGCTCGCAAGAGGTCGAAGACCTTGCAGACATCTCTCCGGTGGGAGGCCATATCTGGAGAAAAGATAAGAATGTCATCCAGATAGACTACCACCGAGGTGGTCAACATATCCCGGAAGATGTCGTTCACAAAGTCTTGGAAGACAGCTGGGGCATTACAGAGCCCAAAGGGCATTGCCAGATATTCATAATGCCCATCCCTGGTGTTAAATGCCGTCTTCCATTCGTCCCCCTCACGGATGCGAATCAGGCTATACGCACCCCGCAGGTCTAGCTTAGTAAATACCCTTGCTCCCCGAAACCTGTCAAAGAGCTCAGAGATTAGCGGGAAAGGATACTTATTTTTCACGGTGATAGCGTTGAGACCCCTATAATCAATGCACGGACGTAATTCTCCGTTCTTCTTCTGCACAAAGAAGAACCCCGCTCCCGATGGTGACACCGACTTCCTAATGAATCCCCTTGCCAAGTTCTCCTGAATATATTGGGACATGGCCTCTGTCTCAGGAAGAGAGAGGGGATAAACCCTTGCTCTAGGAGGCTCAGCTCCAGGCAAGAGGTCGATAGGACAGTCATAGGGGCGATGAGGCGGAAGAGTCTCTGCAGCCTTCTTCGAGAAAACGTCGGCATAAGGCCAATAGACCTTGGGAAGAGGAGAGAGGTCTATGGGTATCTCAGTGGTGTTGACCTGCACGCTGTCCCTAATGCATCTGCCTTTATATAAATTACCCCAACCCAGAATTCTCCCTGAAGACCACTCAGTATGGGGAGAGTGGTGGCGGAGCCAGGGTAATCCCAACAAAACCTCATCTATACCCTCAGGGAGGATAAAAAATGATATATTCTCCTGATGGGAAGGAGACATAGACAAGGTGAGTGGGACAGACTGATGGGTGATTTGTGAGGGCAGAATTGCTCCATTCAACACCCGTACCGATACTGGTTCAGCCAGCAACACCAAAGGCATGGTGTGGCGAGAAGCAAAGGAGGATGACATAAAATTCCCCTCTGCCCCAGAATCCACACACAGTTTGATGGGTAGGGTGGTAGAACCGTGGGTAATTATCCCCTTGAGGAGCACTTTAGGGGCAAAACTCATGGAGTCCAGTGACCCTGTTCCTACGGTTACTGGGCGCGACCGTTTATTCAGCCGCTGTGGACATCGGTTGGCAAAATGTCCCTGCTGCTGGCAACTATAACAAATCGGGGATGGACGAGTGACCCAAGATTTAGATCCTGCAGGAGCAACCTCCTGAAGGTCGGGCGCCTGAACAGGCGACTCCAGAGGGGTGGCGAAGGTAGGAGCCAACCGGACACTCTGCCTACACTGGGCACGTTCCAGCCTCTGCTCGTGGAAACGGAGGTCGACGCGGGTGGAAATAGCAATAAGCTTCTCCAGTGTGGCAGGAATCTCCCTGGTAGCCAAGGCGTCTTTCACATGACCCGCCAGTCCTCTCCAGAACACGGGAATGAGGACTTTATCTGGCCACTCTAATTCCGAGGCCAGAGTCCAAAATTGGACAGCAAAATGGCTGACCAAAGATGAACCCTGGGTACTTGCCAGCAGTTTGAGCGCCGTATCGTGGGTGACCTGAGGTCCTAGAAAAACCTTTTTCAGAGCCTCCAGAAAACGAGAAGCGCTCCGCACCACACGGTCGTCGCGCTCCCACAGCGGCGTTGCCCACTCCAATGCTCTGCCCGACAGAAGAGCTGTCGCAAAGCCCACTTGTGCCCGATCCGTGGGGAAACGTGCAGCCAGAAGCTCGAGGTGTATGGAGCACTGACTCACGAATCCCCGACATTGCCTGCTGTCACCAGCAAACTTGTCTGGAAGCGGGAGGTGGGACAATGTAGGGACAGAGGTGGCAGAGGACAAACTGGCTGCAGCTACGCTAGCAGCCTGAACAGCGACTGCGGTAACATCCACAGCTGAGGTTGTGCGCTCAAGAGCCGCCAACCTACCCTCCAGCTGCTGGATGTACAGTTGTAAACGCTGTTCATCCACCATTTTACTAGCCAGACCCTGGCGCTAATATTATGTTAGGGTCTGCGGAACGCACCAAATATAAGATGTGGAGAGGTGCGTTCGCAGCCCGGATCCACCGTGCAGGCGGAACCTGCTGCTAGTAAAATGGCGCAAGAAGCGAACTCTGTTATCCCACAGAGTCGCCAAAATAAATGCCGTAACGCGCTGTGGCAATATGTGTGAACTCTGTTAATCCACAGAGCCGCTAGAAGGAGTGCCGCAGCGCTATATGGCGATGTGTGCGAACTCACTTAACACAACTGAGTCGCAAAATAAACACGCTAGGGCGCTGTCTAGCGTTGAAAGCGAACCCTTTTAAGTCACAGAGCCGCTGAGACAAACTTCTGTGTCCTGTCAGGCACCCAGGTACACAGTGAACAGCTAAGCGAACATAGAACGTGATCATGAGCTAATGTCCTCTCTGGAGTCACCCGCAATCTATGGCGTCTGAACGCCAGGCCCTGAATACAGCAATCAAACTCCTCACCGGTTATGCCGGCAATCTAGGGCATCTAGGACACCGACCCTGACCAGCTAGCATACCAAACTCCTCACCGATTAAGTCGGTATTCTAGGGGCTTATTTCAGCCGGGCCCTAACCACACACACGCATGACCACACTGGCGCTAAGCATATAATGATTGATATTAGCGCATGGCGGCCCAGTCATGCTACCCTTTTATAGTAACAGCTACAGGACCTGCCAGAAACAAGGACCAATGAAACTTGTTCCAGAACACCAGTAGTCACAGGACCATCCTGGCAGACCAATAGGAGCTGCTGCAGTACCTGAGCATGTGACCCCTGATCTCCAATGAGAGATCTCACTCTGGGCATGCTCAGAAGGGGAAAACAAGGACTTTGTCCTAAAGACGTCTGCTCGCAGCTAACCAGTACTGGCCACAATAGCAGAGCCTGGAGGAACAGCAGTAATCCTCTGCACACTGTTAGACTGGGCGAGACGCTGGGACCGACGTCTAAGCTGAGCAGGCTCCACTGCGGACGGAGATGAATGGGAGACTGCAGCGGGACTGGTTTGAGAATCCCCTTGTGCAGCAGCGGGAACTCGAACCCTAACAATGTTAATCCAAATTCCTGGTACAACTGAATAATTATTTGTGTTTAGGCAGGAGCAGTGGAAGAAAAACAACAGCAACTTATAGAGGGAAAGAGGTAGATACAATGACAACAGTCAAAAAGGCAAGAAAATGAGGAAACACATGATGGCTTAGCTCAAGAATTAGATCTTAAAGTAGTGGTTGAACCATGACAGCATCTGCATGTACTCTTGTATATGTCATGAACAAACAGTAATCCATAATCAAACCCATTTTTGTAATACAAATTTCTGAATATTTTTAACCACTGAAGTAAACCATTTCAAACGGTAAAAGCATGTTACCAAGTTATTCTAATTGCATCCTTCAATGGCGTAAAAAAAAACAAAACAAAAAGAAAACAATGGTGGAATTGTATTTTTTTTCAACATATTACCCAGTTAAAAAACATTTATTGTTTTTCAGTACATCATATGGTAAAGTAAATAATGTCATTCAAAGTTATGTCAAAAGCAAAGTTATGGCTTTTGGAAAAAGGAAGATAAAAAAGGAAAGCGCAAAAATAAAAAGTGGCCACTTCAGGAAAGGGTTATAGGTCGCAATGAGCGGACCCATGGAAGTTCAGGTTCATTGGGTTCAACCAAACATTAGTTCAAAGTTTGGTTTGGGTACTAGATCTGTACCCGAACTTGAACCTGAACCCGAACCCCATATAGATCAATAGGGACCTGAACTTTGGAGCTGGAAAATCTCTCTCTTTGTTCTAGGAGAAGTCCGTGTTTGGAGTTGAGCACCAGACACTAGGTGCCCAGTATGAACCCAGTATTTATATAGCACCAACATATTCCGCAGCGCTTTACAGTTTAACAGTTTCAAACACAACAGTCATACAGTTAGTAACAATGTTAACAATACAATAATTAAAGCAAAATAAGATGACCCTGCTCGTGAGAGCTTACAATCTACAATGAGGTGTGGGAGACACAAAGTACAGGTGTGTATTTACAATGATGGTCCAGCCATCTTGAGGGAGTGGCGGATAGATAGAGATAGTGAATGAGCTACACACACAGAAAATGACTTTGATTAGGGAGCGTTTTAGGCTGCTCTGAACAAATGTGTTTTGAGGGAGCGCCTAAAACTGAGCAAGTTGAGGATGGTTCTAATTTTTTGGGGTAGAGCATTCCAGACAATTGGCACCAGCGGGAGAAGTCTTGGAGTCAGGAGTGGGAGGTATGGATTAGTGCAGAGGTTAGTCGAAAGTCGTTTGCAGAGAACAGCGAATGGCTAGGCCGATAGACAGAAATGAGGGAGGAGATGTAGGGGGGTGCTGCACTGTGGAGAGCTTTGTGGGTGAGAACAAGTACTTTGAATTGGATCCTATAATGAATGGGCAGCCAGTGTAACGACTGACGAAGAGTGGACACACCTGAGTACCGATAAGCCAGATGGATGACCCTGGCTGCTGCATTAAGGATGGACTGGAGAGGGGAAAGTCAAGTGGGGGGAGGCCAATTAAAAGAGCGTTACAGTAGTCCAGGCGGGAGTGGTTCATGCTCATTTCTAGTTAAAGAGGTTGTCTCTCCTGAACACCTTTTCATATGTCCTATTAGGGCTCATGTATTTTCTAGAGGGATCTCCTTACTAATGCTAATGGAAGGTGACCAAACATTTTTAGCAGGGAAATTTTTAATTGTCTTTTTCGAATAAAACATATGTATTAGATACATTTTTCTAAAATATATTCTTGACATATTTGGGATCTGTCACATTTCTACTCAGTAAGGAAGTTTATACATATTAAATTGAGTTTTAATTACTTTTTTTTATAGACGCCATATACATGTGGATCTGTGAGTTGTCCAGCCACGTCAATGCTCAATCTCACTACGCTAGACTGTCCAGATTTGGTGATGCCCATGTGTAGTGAAACAATACGGATATATGATTCAGAGTTATGTTGCTTTAGATATGTCTGTAACTGTAAGTATATACCCATTCAAATCCTAATTTCTTTTTTTTCAATGTTATAAATACATGTAAAAATAAAGGATAAAGAAGCTGTTATGTAGTGAAAAATATTGTAAGTTGTTTTTATACATCACGGCACCATGCAGTGAGCAGTGCACCACATTATCAACCGGCTTGAGCCACAGTGACAAATTCTGTGCGTTTACTGCCTGATTTACAATTTGCATTTTTTTAGTCACTTTTCTTTTTTGTCTTGTTATTTCTCTTGTTTATTTTGCCATATTCTTCAAAATGAGCACGTAGCTTATAAACTTTGCACAAAATAAAAATCATCTTTATTTTTGTCTTTTGGGTTTTTTTGGACATTTTTTAAAGCAAAATAAATATGTTCCTCTAAAATGTCACAAAATTTGTACAGAAATATCAAGCATACATAAAACGGGTACATTCGCACAGAAATTGAGCAACTTTTTAAAAAGCTGCAATTGATGAATTGACTGCAAATATCTGGAAAGCTTAAAATACTGTACACACACAATCATGAGCATTAAAAAAATGACCAAATGTAATACAGACATCAAAAAGGCACAAATTAAAAGAATTTAACTCAAACAAAAAAATTGTCTAAAAACATCCAAAATTAGACAAAAAAAAGACACAAATACAATAAATTTAGTAAGAGGCACATCTTTTTCCAAAGAGCTTTATATTACGGCCGGGGTTACATAGGCGAGAAACGATTCTCGTGCGAGTCTCTGGCACGAACACCCGGGCACTGCCGCCGGCACTCGGACTGGAGCGTGCGGCTTGCATAGAATTTCTCGCATGTGTGACCCCGGCTTAAAACTGACTTAATGATGACAATTCATAATTGCGTCCATACGCTAGGAATCCAGTTACACTTAGTGCTTTTTAATTTTTTAATTTTGTAAGGCATTCTTTTCAATTATTTATTAGATATAAAAAAAGTTTTGTTTTTTGGAACAGTCTTAAGTATAGGAGTCCTTTTGCCGTTGGCATCTTTGATACTTTGCAAGAGAGGATTTAACAGCAAATAGGCAAAGTTTATATATTCACCAGATAAAAAGAAACACTATTAGAGAATAAATAAATCTGTAATGAATGCTGAGAAGAGACCATGATTTACAACCCCTTAGTGTGAAATTATTATTATTGTTATTATTAATATACTTTTATATAATAATAATAATATAAAAGTTCTGAAGTAGTTATAGAAATAATGATAATACTGTTGAGGTTAAGCAGCAATACGATACATTATAAGGGTACTACTCTAATAAGAATAAATCATTATGGTGCAAAAGATACATATTAATGAATACAGAATTATAAACTGAATTTTTTTTTGCAGTGTAGAATATATATCTGCTGCAACATGAAAATATGTTGACATATTTTATTTGGAAGTGGTCACATGTTGAGGTCAAGATTTTCATAAAATGTAGCAAAATTCAATGCAAAACTGCAGCTATTTTAATAAAAATGATCTAATGGCACACGCACAAAAAAAAAATTGCGCATGTAATGAAAAATAAAGATTATTTATAAATGGTTGCCTAGACTCTGTTAGCATTGAGTCATTTTGTTGTTTTCTTGGAAACCTTTAAGTGCTTTGAAAAAGTGGCACTATAATCATTTTATTTGTTGTTTTTTTTTTCTTATAGACTGTGAAACTAAATCAGGAGAGAGATACAAGGTACATTCTATATTATATATATATTTTATGCAAAATAAATTTAGAATATTAAAAATTTCATTATAAATAATAGAGTAAAGCAGTGTAAGGAGGTAATGTTACCTGAAATGAAACAAATAGGTATTCCCAGAAGAAGCGTGGCGAAACAGCTACATTTGTAAAGCTAGATTCACACTTAGGCCGGCGTCACACTAAAGAGGAATATGGACGAGTGAGAGGCGTGAAAACCACGCATTACACACGGACCAGTACTTCTCTATGGGGCAGCTCTGATCATGCGTATTTTTCTCAGCCGTATCTTACGGTGCGAGACACCCGGAGCATGCTGCGATTGTACGCGTATTACGCCCATTGTACGCCAATGAAAGTCTATGGGTGCGAGAAAACAACGGATTACACATGGACCAGGCGTGTGACTTGCGAGAAATACGCAAGACTTCTGCAGCTCACAGGAAATGGTGCAACACATGCAGCAGGAAGCTGACACATGCAAATTGGCTCAAAAAGAGCGCCAGACATCCCGGAAGAACGCCTCCACCAAGTCGGCCATGATGCCTATGCTCATCAAAGTGGAGATGTTGAGAGTCTTGCTGCAGGAGAGGCCCGAAATTTGGCCCCAAAGAGATGCAGATTACGCAGACTGCGCAAGGAAACAGGCGGCATGGAGGTGGATCTGTGGGCAGAGGTTTCCCCACTTTGGCGACAGCCCAGGCGAGGAGCAGCAGCGAATCAGTAAGTTACTTGATTATTTTCCAACCTTATTAACGGTCAGAGCGTAGTTCTAGGGCAGAATTTGGCCCCAAATTTTTTTTTTGTTTGGCGCCAAAATGTTAGTATAGTCACATCCTACTAGGCCCCCATGACTATATAACGTGTATGTAGAAGAATTTGGCTTTGTGCAGCTAGGTACTTGAATACATTATATGTGTCATTGCAGTGGATGATGTTATGAGAAGATGGAGAAGCATCTGCGACCAGTACCAGCGAGAAAGGCAGCAGAGGTCCAGGAGCGGGTCTGCGGCACCGACAAAAAGAAAATATGTGTACTTTGACCGCCTTGGCTTTCTGGCTTCTATTCTGCATCTGAGACTGTAAGTACATACTTCACTCCACATACCACATATGCAGTTTAGGCTCACCTCTCCAACATGTTCTAATTCCCTTTCATTTCCCAACAGATCTGATGATCCTCCTGCACAGGCGCCTACACCTCAACCCATTCCCCCACCGAAACAACCTTGGCAACAACAGGGTCAAATGGCTGCCTATAATCCGACTTACCAATATGGCCACTTGTACAGATCCAGTGTTGGAGGCTGGTCCCAACCTGGATGTGCTCAACATGGTCATATTGGGGGGTATGATTCTCGTGCGTATCATCTTACACAGGAATATAATCTCCCTTATCTGTATGGCAATGTGCCCACACCAACCTGACCGTGGGCAGATGTTAGCTCAGGGCCCAGAAAATCCACCCCAACAGGGTGATGGTCAAGGTGGTCATCCAAGCCAACCACACACAGATGTTGGGAACCCGCCAACCCCGCCAACCCCACCACCCACATACCACCAGCTGTGATTTTTTATTTCACATATATTATTATTTAAAAAGCAGGTAGTAATTTTTTGATATTAACTTTAACCTTCTCTTGTGTCAAAGACATTTGCAGTAATCTAGATGCCTCTAAACAACATATGCTAGCAATATGCTCTTCAGTAGGCCTAGTCAACGTTTGTTATTTGCATCATCTGTTGTTTTTGAAAGCAAAGTTTGCTCTTTGTGAACATTTATTTTGACACCATGTTGTGTAATGCATATTTGCACTCATCTGAATACCTACAAAGACCATATAGTACTTAGCTGGTGGTATATGGGCTAAGGGAAAATATTATTATTTTGTTATATCTTATCATTTATCCCAATGTTTGTTATTTTCTCCCCATCCATTTTAAAAATTGTTGGCTTAGAACCCAACCATATGGGGCAGATATGGTGCTCCCGAGTGATAGTGAAGCTTGTTATTTAGTAATATTTTATTTGCCTCCATGTTGGCTATTGCATATTTGCAGTATCTTGTGAACCAAACATATGGGTAGCATATGGTCTTCACTATACATAGTGAATGTTTGTTATTTTCTGTACATACTATGATTTCCTGCAATGTTTGTAATTTTTTACATTTAATTTGACTCACAGTTGTCAAATGCATCATTGCACTTGTGTAATGTGATCAATCCGACATATGGGTCACATATGGGTCACATATGATCAACACTACCCATATTGACGATTTGTTTTTGCCTTTACATACTATTATGTATGGAATCACTTGTAATTTGGTCATGCCTTATTTTGGTACTTGTGTAAGAATGCACACTTACACTATTGTGCTGTAAATACATATACCATATGAAGCAAATATGGTAGTCACTACCTCAAGTGTCAGTTTTCACATATAAATATTATTTTTTATAAAATGTTATGAGTCTTTTTTCATACATTGTTTGTACTCCAGCACCAAAACATCTGTTATGACCATTAGCACCAGACAGACACTATGACAATTTGGAAAGTGGCATTGCTCCTGAAATCCCCTGGCAATCCTCTTCCAGTCTTCCATCTTTGGCTCAGGCATGACCAGTTTATGCAGTCTGTCCCAGAGTTGTGAGCAGGTATCACGCACAATGCCAGAGATGGTGGACCTCCCAATCCAAAACTCAAGATGGAGTGCGGCATAGGATATGCCAGTATTTAGGAACCTACAAGTATCCAAATGTCGAGAGAGCATTCATGACACATGCAAAAAGGTAGAACAAACGCACTATACATAACCATTACATCATGTCATTAACAAACAATCCTAAGTAAAATTTACCACAAGTCAAAGCTTTCTGACATTTTTACATACACATAATAGTTCTGGTAGTTGTAGGTGATATATGGGATATATTATGAGGATATTTCAGCTACAGACATAAGGGTAAAGGGAAACTAGTGGGAAAACACATCATCAACAGACAGTATGTAGGTGAGGAATACATACCGTAGCGTAAGGAGAAGGCGCTCCTCTGCAGAGATAGCTTTGCACATCCTGGTATCCTGGTAGGTGATCCCAGGGCGCACAATCTCCCAACAAAACATCAAATGTGGGAATGGTCATACGACAAAACAGGAAAAACTTGTCTGGATGAGTCCGCAGAGATGCATACAGCTGGTGAAAATGGCCTTTATTGAGGCATAGCCACAAATGCTGATGCACCCACATTCGCCTCCTCCTCCGCGGATCAACGATCACTGGGTAAGGCTGACCAAAGCGGCGGGACAAAACCCAGTTGTACAACACTTGATCAGTTGGGGTGAAGTGAAGAGTGTCAGACATGTTGGCAAGCAAGCAGCAGTACTCCAACACAAGCAGACCACCAAAATGGCAAGAATGGGGGTTACAACCTGATGCAGAGCCAATAAATAGCCTTGCTGATGATGATTTGAATGAGTTTCAGGCCTAAAAAACGTTAAATGTCCATTTTGCAAGGCGGCGAGAAAAATACGCTGTACGGATGCCATACGGATTGCATACGGATGCTTACATGCGCAAAATACGCAGCCGCACCCTGACAACGGATGAAATATGGATTGTTGTGGCGGCAACATTTTGGCGTATTACGCTCGTCCGCATTTTTCTACGGTGAGTGTGACGCCGGCCTTATCCTGTGCTCTACCCTGAGCACTACATTAGTGCTTTCCTTAGGCTCCATGAAAAATTGTATTCCGATGGGAACCCCGATATAAGGCTGAGTACTGCACTCACCTCTTTGCTACGTGCTGCACTCAGCCTTACAGAGAATGCATGGAGCATGCCCGGTTAATTTGTAACAGTGATAAAAGCTTCCCATTATACTGATCGGTGCAGGTCTGAGCGATACCCAGAGATCAGCAAGTTATTACCTATCCTTCCTATAGGTGACAATTTGTTTTTGTTGGACAACCTTTCTAATCATTCTTAGAAACTACTAAAAACTTTTTGTACAAGGATTCATCAGTCTCTGCTCGCTTTTCAATGCTACTGGGTCCCAGGTGGTTTCTAGTTCCTTGTCCCATCTGGATAACCATAAAATGTTAGAAAATGGAAATACCAATCAACCAATCATTGTTGTATTTTTCATATTTTCCCACTTGACAACCCTTTAATGCAATTTGTGTAACTGCAATAAATTTCAGGTATTTATTATAATCACATGTACCTTTATGGAGAATTTATGTGTGTCCACTCAATTTTTTTTTATTAGCTTGGTGAAAAATGGTCAGAGGATTGCTACACCTGCACATGTACAAAAACTGCTGAAATTGCATGTCAGCCAAACTTTTGTGCAGTTCCCACAGCAATATCATGCAGTGGAGAAGGATATGAACTTATCTTGATTCAAGATCCTAATGATCATTGCTGTTTTGTATTCAAATGTGGTAAGTACATGGAGAAAAATTAAATTGCAGCTCTTTTCTATTATAAAAGACTCACAAAGGTTCACAAACAAAGGTTCACAATGTTGTGAAAAGCTGAACCAATGTGTAGTTTTCCAAACTGATTGTTACTTTCAAAGACATGGTGAAATGAATGATCTGATATCAGTCAACTCAAACCAATGGTTTAACCCCTTGATGACCCCAGCTTTTCTCGGTTTTGCGTTTTCGTTTTTCACTCTCCTTCTTCCCAGAGCCATAACTTTTTTATTTTTCCGTCAATATGGCCATGTGAGGGTTTATTTTTTGCGGGACGAGTTGTACTTTTCAACGACATCATTGGTTTTAGCATGTTGTGTACTCGAAAGCGGGAAAAAAAAATCCAAGTGCGGTGAAATTGCAAAAAATGTGCTATCCCATACTTGTTTTTTGTTTGGCTTTTTTGCTAGGTTCACTAAATGCTAAAACTGACCTGCCATTATGATTCTCCAGGTCATTACCAGTTCATAGACACCAAACATGTCTAGGTTCTTTTTATCTAAGTGGTAAAAAAAAATGTTCAAAGTTCGCTAAACAAAAAAAAAATTTGTGCCATTTTCCGATACCCGTGGTGTCTCCATTTTTCGTGATCTGGGCTCAGGTTAGGGCTTATTTTTTGCGTGCTGAGCTGACATTTTTAAGGATATGATTTATGTGCAGATATGATCTTTTGATCACCTGTTATTGCATTTTAATGCAATGTCGCGGCGACCAAAAAAAAACGTAATACTGGCGTTTCGATTTTTTTCCCCAGTACGCCATTTAGCGATCGGGTTAATCCTTTTTTTATTGATAGATCAGGCGATTCTAAAAGCGGCGATACCAAATTTGTGTATGTGTGATTTTTTTTTATTGTTTTATTTTGAATGGGGCCAAAGGGGGGTGACTTAAACTTTTATATTTTTTTATTTTTTCATATTTTTTAAAACTTTTTTTTTTAATTTTGGCAAGCTTCAATAGCCTCCATGGAAGGCTAGAAGCTGGCACAACTCGATCGCCTCTGCTACATATGGGCGATGAGCTGCTTGCCTATATGTAGCAGAATTACAGCATTGCTCTGAGCGCCGACCACCGGGTGGCACTCATAGCAATGCCTCATCAACAACCATAGAGGTCTCTATGAGACCTCAGGTTGTTATGGTAACGCATCGCCGAACCCCGATCACGTGACGGGGTAGACAATGCGCATATTTCCTGAACAGCGGCCGGAAGCGCTGGTTAAAGCCCGCTGTTAGCATTTGACAGCGGGGTTTAACTAGTTAATAGGCACAGGTGGATCGCAATTCAACCTGCGCCTAGTGCGAGCACATTTCAGCTGTTCAAAACAGCTGACATGTCCCGGCTTTGATGTGGGCTCACCGCGGGAGGCTCCATCAAAGAGGGGGATCTGACCTTGGACGTACTATCCCGTCAAGGTCAGAAAGGGGTTAAAGGGAATCTGTCAGCATGTTTATGCTGTCTCACCTGAAAGCAGCATGATGTAGGCAAAGATACCCTGAATCCAATGATGTATCACTTAGTTTACTTGATGCAGCAGTTCTTATAGAATCATAGAATGGTAGCGTAGGTAGGGACCTCCCGGGTCATCTGG
>JARQOD010000010.1:82759837-82799078 GCA_033576555.1 Oophaga sylvatica | reverse complement strand
GTATTGATCTTTTGTCGGACGGGCCTCCGAGGTGGGTTAGTCGTTTTCAAAGTTGAACAAGTTTATTGCGGGTTTGTCATTCGGTTTCAAGTTGCAAGGGGTCGAGGATGTGACTAAAAGATTTTTGGTTAAGCAGGCATTGCGGGGTTTTCGCAGGGGGAACAAGGTGTCAGATAAGCGTAGGCCTATTTCAGTTAGTACGTTGGAGTGTTTGGGCCCTGTGTTGGAGGGTATCTGTTGTTCTGTTTTTGAGCTAGCATTGTTTCGGTTAGCTTTCTCTTTGGCTTTTTTCGAAGCAATGCGTATAGGTGAGGTAGTTTCGTGCAGCAAGAACCGGGCTGGTGGTTTATTGGCGGAGGATATGGATTTTTGGGCTGGGGGAATTGTATTTTGGATAAGACGATCAAAGACGGATCAGATGGGTAGAGGCAGGCGGGTGGTTTTGGGGCGAGTTGAGGGTTCATTGATGTGCCCAAAAAGGTGCCTGGAAGTGTATTGACAAGTCTGGTCAGGTAGGGTCAGCCCTTTATTGTGTCATTTGGACGGTACTTTTTTATCCCGGTATCAGTTTTTCGCTGTCCTGAAGAAGGGTTTGTCGAAGTTGGGCCTACCCCCGGGTAGTTATGGGCCACATTTGTCCAGGATTGGGGCTGCTTCGGAGGCAGACAGCCTTGGATTGGGGCTGATGCGATTAGAAGAATCGGCAGGTGGAAGTCAGATCGCTATTTCCTGTACGTACGTCATTAATTTTGCTAGTAGGATTTTGATAATTATGTTGGAAACTTGCTTGTTGGGTATATTTTTCAGGTGCCGTCCCATTATGGATATACGGACAATCCTACGAGTATTGGGGGGCGCGGCGAGCTGACGTCAGGCCTGACGGTAGGCAATTGGGTTTTCGTAGAGAGCAGGTTTTATTTGGATGGTTGGGATTTCGAAGTTTGGTTTGGAGTAGGGTGCTCCCTGAGTCTTCTAGAGCCACCCGCCTGGATAGACCGCCTGACATTTTGGTGATGCATTCGGGCCGTTAGGGAATTGATTAGGGACATTTGTTTCGACTTATTGAGGTTGTGGATGTCTTTCTTTAACGTTGTTATTGTGTGGTCCGATGTTGTACCCAGGAAAAAATGGAGACAGGTCAGATCGTTGAAGGTGATCAATAGGACTAGAGTGAAATTAAACAGGGCTGTGTCTGGTTTCGTGGTCCGGAATGGGGGTGTTGGGGTCAGGCATTTCGAGTTAGAAGCTGGTGTAGGTAATTTCTGGTTGGAGGATGGGGTTCTGTTGTGAATGGGTTTGAGATGAGTTCTGAGCAGAGGCTTCCTCTGGTGGTTACAAGCAGTGCTGGTCTGTCCAGTGAAGATTGTGAGGACTGGGAATCAGGTGTTACTGACTGGTCTTATATAAGGGAGTCACCTTCCCATCAGGGTTGCCGGTGATCAATTGTTCTGGTCTGAATCCTTCATTCCTGTTTCCCTTGTAGCCTGCTGTGTCGTTTCTGCATCTCCTGCTCACAGATAAGACATTTTCTTCTTTTTGTTTTTTGTGCTATATTTTTGCATTTTGTCCTGCACTTCTGTGGGGGCCTTCAGGGCTTTTGCCCTCTCAGTTTAGTTCAGCCACTGATGTTTGTACTTTTGCTTTTTCCAGTTTTTTCAGTGGCTGCTGTTTTGATTTTGTTACACCAGAGAACTAATTTAGGTGGAAGAGGTCGTGTGATCTCAGGTGTTTTTGAAATTAGTAGAGTTGGTGCTTTTCAGGGTTTTCTGGGATTGCAGTAAGTACCCTTCCTATCCTTTTCTATTTAGTTAGTTTTGGCCCCAGCGTTTGCTCATACTATTTTCTGTCTGTGTCAGTATTTCTTCTTGTCTAACCGCCATTACATGTTTGGGGGCTTTCTATTGTCTTTGGGGTTCTGCTCCGGGGCAGATAGCTTTCCTATTTCTGTCCTTAGGTGTAGTTAGTTTCTCAGGCTGTGACGAGGCGTCTAGGACCAACGTAGGAACGCTCCACGGCTGCCTCTAGTTGTGGTGGTTAGTCAGGGTACTGCAATCTCATAGATTCCAACTGCTCTGGTGTATTGCCTTTTTTGCCTGCACTCCTCAGCTGCCGAAACATAACAGTATCACTGGCCCAAAAGTTGAAAATTGTATGGTACTCACAGAAGGGAAAAAATATTGTGAAAGAAAAAAGGTTGTCAGAGTTGTCAGAGATATTTTTCTGTTTGTTGTTTTTTTTTCCCTCTGTATCTCTGGGTGCTGGGGAGGATCTTTTCTCTCAATGGAGTTTGCACAGTTGTCTGGCCGTGTGGATCAGCTTGCCGCTGAGGTTCGGAGTATTGCTATCTATCTTGCTGGGTTGCCTGTTGTGGAACCTAGGATTCCCATGCCAGATTTGTTTTTAGGGGATCGAGCTAACTTTCAGAATTTCAAAAATAATTGTAAATTGTTTTTTGCATTAAAATCTAAGTCCTCAGGGAACGCAGCGCAGCAGGTTCAAATTATCATCTCCCTCCTGCGCGGCGATCCTCAGGATTGGGCTTTTTCCCTGACACCTGGGGATCCTATTTTGAGTGATGTTGATGCATTTTTTCAGGCTTTGGGGTTATTTTACGATGAGCCTAATGTCACTGATCAAGCTGAAAAAGCCTTGTTGGCATTAAATCAGGGGCTTTATGACGCTGAGTTATACTGTCAGAGATTCCGTAGGTGGGCAGTCCTGACCAAATGGAATGACGACGCTTTGGCAGCCCTTTTCCGGAAGGGTCTGTCAGATAATGTAAAGGATGTTATGGTGGGATTCCCTGTCCCCTCTGGTCTCAATGATTCTATGTCATTAGCGATTCAAATTGACAGACGTTTGCGTGAGCGGAGAAGTATGCGTGGAATAGTGTTGCCTTGTGAACCAGCTTCTGAACCCATGCAGTGTGATAGAGTGGTGTCTGGGGCACAGCGTCATGAGTTTCGAAAGCGCAATGGGTTATGTTTCTACTGTGGTGATGCCTCTCATGCTATTTCAGTCTGCCCTAAGCGGGGAAGACGTTTTGCACGCTCAGTTGTCTTGGGTAGTATTCAGACTAAGTTTTTATTAACTGTCACTCTGATATGCTCTCTGTCCTCATTTTCTGCTCAGGCTTTTGTTGATTCTGGAGCAGCTATTAACTGATGGATTATGATTTTGCTAAACGTTGTGGGTTTCCTTTGATACCCCTACAGAAGTCTATTCCCTACTGGGGATCGATTCTACCCCTTTGGCTGAGAATAAACCCCAGTTTTCTACTCAGGTGATAATGAGGGTTGAACCTGATCACCAGGAGTGCTGCAAATTTTTGGTTCTGTATAATCTGCATGACATTATCGTGCTGGGTTTCCCTTGGTTACAGTCTCATAATCCTGTTTTGGATTGGAAATCTGTGTCTGTAACCAGTTGGGGGCCTGCCAACACTCCTGTTTTTTCTGCCTCCCCCCAGGTTCAGGATGTTCCTGACTTTTTGATTAATTTTTCTGATGTGTTTAGCGAAAGTAAATCTGCATCCTTGCCTCCCCATAGGAGCTATGACTGCGCTATTGAATTAGTGCCGGGTAGTGTTGAGCGATACTGCTCGATATCTAAAAATATCGTATCGGAATGGTATCACCGATATCACTAAATATCGTCGATATCCGATTCCTATTCCGGAAGTCCAATGTAAGTCTATGGGAACAAAAAATCGCAACAAAAAAAACCCCTTTCTTTCGTTGTAAACACAAAATATACACACATAGAATACATATATATATATATATATATACATGTCATTGTGACTATATATATACATATATTTATAGTTTATACACTTCTACATAGTAAAATAGACTCTGATTCAATTGCCGGGTAAAGCCGTGACATACCCCATAGAAGTCGACGGGCTCTGTGCCGAGTACCCCCAAAACCTCTGGCTCTGTGCGACTCAACTTGGGCGTCACGATCAGGATTCTGTAGCTCGCTATAAGCGAGTCCTGTGTGCCTGAATTGAACTGGTTTTGTGCTTGAGAATTGCTAAAATCATCAGAGAATGTATTTGCCATTTTTCCGCCATATCTGCGTCACGACGAGGCACTGGTGAAGAAGAAGGGCTTGCTCTTCGTGGGTGTACACTCACTCAGTGGCTCGAAAACGATGGCCGCCCACTCTAAATGGTACTGCAATGTAAGATCGTGCCCCACAGCTCTTGAGTTCCGCCTCCTCATCCTCCTCAGTGTGCGGAAACTAACGTGAAGGTCCCGCCTCCCTACAAAAGAGGGGCCCTCTCCAGATGCTAATGACACATGTGACTTGGCAGAGATGGCTAATGGACACGAGCAGAAGTGTGAAGGGATGGAGCAGTCAGAGCTCTCCCCCCACGGAAGCGACCCGATTGCCACGGAACCACCGTTGGGCACCCGGCCTGGAAACCCTCCTACGCTGCAAGAAGCGGAGGATACCCTAAGAGGCCTGGCCCGGCACCGGGAGGAGGTCGCCAGGATGGAAGCCAGCTGGCGTGCCCTAAAACTAAACTTGGAGCGGCGCCAATCCCTCTTACCTGAAGTGTTTGTACCGGAAGGTGAGGCACCCGTTCTAGTAGAGGAGTCCGTGCGGGCATCCCAGCCCTTGCAATGTGATCCGGTTGACGTTGTCGCAGTGGAGGCACCCGTTCCTGCAAAAAACTCTGCACTGGCAGCACCCCAGATCCCGCTGTCTGCCCCGTCGCTGAGACAGAAGAAGCGACACCCGTCCTCATGGAGGAGGCCGCGCAGGCACCAGAGGTCTACCTGTCTGTACCGGAGCCCCGACTGTCATCTGTTCCAGAGCCGGCTGCTTCCTCCGCAGGTGAGCGCCGCCAGGACTGGGGGGCACCAGGAGAGCTGCCGCAAACCGGACATCATAAGCTGCAGTTTGATGGTGGAGACATGGAGCAGCTGGTGGAGGAGAATTACAACCGGCGTCAGGAGGAAGAGTGGAGACGTTGGGAGCGGGAAGCAGAGCGACAAAGGGAGCAGCGAGAATCCCAAAAGTTTCGGCAACGTCACCTGGAGAAGGACCGGGCAGATAAGGACCGGATGAGAAAAGATAAAGGAACCCTGTGGGAGCCGCGGCGTAAGGGTGCAGTACGGAGCTTTAAATTGAAAGGTGGTTGGGGCTTCATCCAGGAGCCTGGACTTTATTTAGAAGTTTTTGTGACCCGGCGGGACGTGGAGACTCACCTCCCAGAAGGACACCCGGGGAGGGACCTGTTGCCAGGAGACTTGGTGACTTACACCCGACACTGGGGTTACAATGGATGGTACGCCCTAAATGTTACCAGGTGCGACCCCTACTCCCCAGAGTGTCAGGAACCTGTGAGACCCTCGGAGCCTTCAGCCTCCCACATCCAGGCCTCTGCACAAGTGCCCACCCCACGCCGTAAATCTCCCCAGCCTCCCTCAGTGGTCTCCTCAGCAGCCCCAGCTATGGACATGATAAGTATAGCTGGCCCGTCCCGCCCTGAGGCCGGGTTCGTTCAGTCCGGGATATAGGGCTCCAGACCCGGAGGGAGATGAAAGAGGTGGCCACACAGACACAGATAGCGGGTCACGACTTGACTGTACAGGCCACACGACGTCATCAGGTCCTGGTGGTCCTTGGTGTCTCGGATGTTTGGCAAGCATCAGAAGAGTACCAGGTGGTACCTGGAACACCCCTGCCAAAGAATTATAAATAACCCGGACAGGGTCCCTGTATGTAAATAGTTAAATTGTTGATGTACCCGGACCGGTGAATGTTCATAAAAAAAATTTTTAATTTAATAAAAAACACAACACAGTTTTCATTACTTTTATTACAGTCTCATCCTGCGACGCCATCGATCTCCTGTAAAAAAATGAAAAAAAAAAAACAGCAGTATACCACCTGTCCGACGCAGTCCATAGTAACGAGTGTCCCACGACGATCCAGCTCTGCTACATCAGAATGACAGGCAGAGCCTGTCATCCCAGCGCAGCACAGCTGATTACCTGCTTCCCGGCGGAGACGTCATCGGACTGGTTTACGGCCGGGATTACCCTGCAGTCACTGCAGTTATCGCGAAAAACTGCATGTGACCGCCAGGGAGAAGATAATGGCGGCCATCAAGCAGTCCAGGACGTGACCGCCGGAGATCTTCTGCCAGGTAAGTGCCGCTGACTCCTGACAGACCCAACCGACGGACACTCACAGTGACAGTGACAAATCCGATTCCGGTATCCGATATGACGAAAATATCGGTACTCGGAATCGAAAGCCCGATACAGCTAATATCGGCCGATACCCGATATTTGCAGTATCGTATCGCTCAACACTATTGCCGGGTAGTAAATTCCCTAAAGGTCGCCTTTTTAACTTGTCTGTACCTGAACATGATGCTATGCGGTCTTATATCAAGGAATCATTGGAGAAGGGTCATATCAGCCATCCTCTTCACCCTTAAGTGCCGGTTTTTTCTTTGTGGCCAAAAAGGATGGTTCATTAAGGCCGTGTATTGATTATCGTCTCTTGAACAATATTACTGTGAAATATCAATACCGTTACCCTTGATTTCTGACCTGTTTTCCAGGGTGAAAAACGCTACTTGGTTTACCAAGATTGACCTCAGGGGGGCGTATAACCTTATTCGCATTAAGCACGGGGATGAATGGAAGACGGCATTCAATATCCCTGAAGGGCATTTTGAGTACCTAGTGATGCCCTTTGGGCTCACTAATACTCCTTCCGTCTTCCAGTCCTTCATGAATGACATTTTCAGGGATTTTGTGGACAAATTTCTGATTGTTTATTTGGATGATATCTTGATTTTTTCTAATGACTGGGACTCTCATGTGAAACATGTTCGAACTGTATTCCAGATTTTGAGAGAGAATGCTCTGTATGTGAAGGGATCAAAGTGTCTTTTTGGCGTACAGAGGATCTCATTTCTGGGATTCATTTTGTCCCCATCTGTTATTGAAATGGACCCGGTCAAGGTTCAGGCCATCTGTGATTGGGTCCAACCTACTTCATTAAAGGCTCTTCAGAGAATTTTGGGTTTTGCCAATTTTTATCGTAAATTTATTGGTAATTTCTCGGTTATTGTTAAACCATTAACTGATTTGACCAGAAAGGGTTCTGATGTGGTGAATTGGCCTCCTGAGGCAGTCTCTGCATTTCAGGAACTTAAGCAGAGATTCACTTCTGCTCCTGTTCTACGGCAGCCTGATGTTTCTCTGCCATTTCAGGTGGAGGTTGATGCCTCTGAAATTGGGGCAGGTGCCGTTTTGTCCCAAAAAGATCCAGAGACCTCTAAAAGTAACCCTTGTGCCTTTTTCTCTCGAAAATTTTCTCCTACTGAACGTAATTATGACGTGGGTAATCGGGAGTTATTGGCCATGAAGTGGGCTTTTGAAGAGTGGAGACATTGGCTGGAGGGAGCCAAACATCAGGTGGTGGTCCTTACGGACCATAAGAATCTGGTCTATCTGGAATCTGCCAAGCGACTCAATCCTAGACAGGCCAGGTGGGCCTTGTTTTTCACACGTTTTAATTTTGTGGTTTCCTTTCTTCCTGGCACTAAGAATGTTAAGGCGGATGCCCTCTCGAGGAGTTTCCTTGCGGACTCTCCTGAGTTATCTGATCCTTCTGTTATTTTGAAAGAGGGTGTAGTTCTTTCCACCATCTCGCCCAATTTGAGACTTGCTCTGGAGGGGTGTCAGGAGGATAGGCCCGAGTGCTGCCCTGTTGGAAAATTGTTTGTCCCGGACCAGTGGAAGAAGAGTGTGATGTCTGAGATTCATTGTTCCGCATTGGCTGGGCATCCCGGAATTTTTGGTACCAGAGACTTGGTTAGTCGGTCCTTTTGGTGGCCTACCTTGTCTCGTGATGTCAGGGAATTTGTGCAGTCCTGCGGGACTTGCTCTCGCTCCAAGCCTTGCTCTCGCTCTAGTGGTTTGTTGATGCCATTGCCTGTGCCCAAGAGACCATGGACCCATATCTCTATGGATTTCATTTCCGACCTTCCTGTTTCTCAGAGAATGACCACCATCTGGGTAATTTGTGATAGGTTTTCCAAAATGATACATCTTGTGCCATTACCTAAGTTGCCTTCCTCCTCTGAATTGGTGCCGTTGTTCCTTTAGCACGTGGTTCGTTTACACGGCATTCCTGAGAACATTGTGTCTGACAGAGGAGTCCAGTTTGTTTCCAGATTTTGGAGGACTTTTTGTTCTAAACTGGGTGTTCAATTGTCTTTCTCCTCGGCATTTCATCCTCAGACCAATGGTCAAACTGAGAGAACAAACCAGACATTGGAGACTTACCTAAGATGCTTTGTGTCTGCTGATCAGGATGACTGGGTCTCTTTTTTGCCTTTGGCTGAGTTTGCTCTTAATAATAGGGCTAGCTCTGCCACTTTGATGTCTCCGTTTTTCTGTAATTCTTGGTTTCACCCTCGATTTTCTTCAGGACAGACGGAGGCTTCTGTCTGTCCAGGTGTTGACTCTGTTGTGGAGCGTATGCAACAGATTTGGGACCAGGTAGTGGAGAGGTTGTCCCTCTCTCAGGAGAAGGCCCAGCGGTTTGCTAACCGGCATAGGACTGATGGTCCTCGGTTTAAAGTGGGGGACTTGGTCTGGTTGTCCTCAAAGAATATTCCTATGAGAGTAGCATCTCCTAAATTTAAGCCTAGGTTCATTGGACCTTATAAGATCATGGAGATTATTAATCCTGTTTCTTTTCGTTTGCTTCTTCCAGGGACATTTAAGATCCATAACGTGTTCCACAAGTCCTTGTTGAAGAGGTTTGTTGAGCCAGTGGTTCCTGCTGCTGTGCCTCCTGACCCTGTTTTGGTTGAGGGCAATCTGGAGTATGTGGTTGAGAAAATATTAGATTCTCGTTTTTCTAGACGGAAACTCCAGTATTTGGTTAAATGGAGAGGTTATGGTCAGGAAGACAATTCTTGGGTGTTTGCTTCGGACATCCATGCTAGGAGACTTATCCGTGCGTATCATAGAACTCATCCTGACCGACCTGGTTGCTCAAATGAGGGTTCGGTGACCCCTCCTCAAGGGGGGGTACTGTTGTGAATGGGTTTGAGATGAGTTCTGAGCAGAGGCTTCCTCTGGTGGTTACAAGCGGTGCTGGTCTGTCCAGTGAAGATTGTGAGGACTGGGAATCAGGTGTTACTGACTGGTCTTATATAAGGGAGTCACCTTCCCATCAGGGTTGCCGGTGATCAATTGTTCTGGTCTGAATCCTTCATTCCTGTTTCCCTTGTAGCCTGCTGTGTCGTTTCTGCATCTCCTGCTCACAGATAAGACATTTTCTTCTTTTTGTTTTTTGTGCTAGATTTTTGCATTTTGTCCTGCACTTCTGTGGGGGCCTTCAGGGTCCCCTCCGGGGGCTTTTGCCCTCTCAGTTTAGTTCAGCCACTGATGTTTGTACTTTTGCTTTTTCCAGTTTTTTCAGTGGCTGCTGTTTTGATTTTGTTACACCAGAGAACTAATTTAGGTGGAAGAGGTCGTGTGATCTCAGGTGTTTTTGAAATTAGTAGAGTTGGTGCTTTTCAGGGTTTTCTGGGATTGCAGTAAGTACCCTTCCTATCCTTTTCTATTTAGTTAGTTTTGGCCCCAGCGTTTGCTCATACTATTTTCTGTCTGTGTCAGTATTTCTTCTTGTCCTACCGCCATTACATGTTTGGGGGCTTTCTATTGTCTTTGGGGTTCTGCTCCGGGGCAGATAGCTTTCCTATTTCTGTCTTTAGGTGTAGTTAGTTTCTCAGGCTGTGACGAGGCGTCTAGGACCAACGTAGGAACGCTCCACTGCTGCCTCTAGTTGTGGTGGTTAGTCAGGGTACTGCAATCTCATAGATTCCAACTGCTCTGGTGTATTGCCTTTTTTGCCTGCACTCCTCAGCTGCCGAAACATAACAGGGTTCATTTGAATCCGATTGGATTCGATTTGTGGGCCCTTGCCATACAGGAGGGTATTGAGAGGGCGTTGGTGGCTTTGGGGCACTCACAAGCCTGAGGTGGTCAGGGCTGTTCGTGGTTGGCAGGGGGTGGGGTTCTTGGAGTTGATAAGGATTGTTCAGAGAAGGAATTTGAGGCAAATTTCTTGGCAGTTTTAAAATGGTAAGGGGTTGTTCTGGCTTTGCTTATGGGCTCTGCACAGGGTTTTTTCCCCCAGGAGCTCTGGTGGATATTCTTCCCTGAACGGGATGTACGGTGCCCTCGAGCTGGTGATGGACGGCTGAGGGTAACATGGTGGGTGAGTTTTTCATTGCTTATAGCAAAGTGTTGAAGCCAGATCTTTTAGCTCCAAGAACCTCCCCCTCATAAATTAAATTTTTATATGGTATGTTATCATTTATTGTTATATGTTGTTTGTTAATAAAATATGGCCGCTGTGGCAAAAATTATCCAAAGAATTAAGTTGTGGCGTGTTTCATTAGAAAAGGTAAGGGGGGGAGCATCAGATTAAGGGGAGAAGAGAAGTGGTTTTTCCCTCTTTTAGTTCGAGGCCTGTTTAGGCGGGGTGAGTAAGTAAAATCATCCTCGCCATACGTGGTCAAGATGGGGGCTGGAGAAGGCGCAGCCTGGAGGAAGCCCCCCATGACTGCGATGGGCGGGAGGTTTGATAGACAAGGGGCTATCTTGGCAGGGATTGGTTAAAAGTAGATTGGATGGGGTGGGGTATGAGGAAATGGTGGGGACAGTGGAAAGTGCGGGAAAACCGCCATTCCACTTTTGAGAGATGAGCCGCTTGTGGGCAGGGTGTTGAGCAAACAAGAAGGGCATTAGTCGGGGTATTCATGTTTTGTATTATGTTTTCTCGTCACAGTGGCAAGGGGGCGGGGGTGGGGTTCTTGGAGTTGATGAGGATTGTTCGGAGAAGGAATTTGAGGCAAATTTCTTGCCAGTTTTAAAATGGTAAGGGGTTGGTCTGGGTTTGCTTATGGGCTCTGGACGGGGTTTTTTCCCCCAGGAGCTCTGGTGGATATTCTTCCCGGAACGGGATGTACGGTGCCCTCGAGCTTTTGATGGACGGCTGAAGGTAACATGGTGGGCTAGTTTTTCATTGCTTATAGCAAAGTGTTGAAGCCAGATCTTTTAGCTCCAAGAACCTCCCCCTCATAAATTACATTTTTATATGGTATGTTATCTTTTATTGTTATATGTTGTTTGTTAATAAAATATGGCCAAAATTATCCAAAGAATTAAGTTGTGGCGTGTTTCAATAGAAAAGGTAAGGGGGGGGAAGCATCGGATTAAGGGGAGAAGAGAAGGGTTTTTTTCCCTCTTTTAGTTCGGGGCCTGTTTAGGCGGGGTGAGTAAGTAAAACCGTCCTCACCATCATGTTCATTTTCTCCCTCAGTCCTCAGTGCAGTAGCCATGTGGCTATAGAATGCTATTAAACTGCAGATTAACTCCATGTCTGCAGGTTAATAGCATTTGAGGCATGACAGGTTTCCTTTCAGGCAATTGATACAATATTAAACCTGAGCTAATCAATTCTTGCTTGGCAATAGGTTTCAGAAACGCATATATTATTTTATGAACAGGAAAATTCATTTTTAACTTGTTTTCATTTTCTTTCTTTTTTTCTGAAAGGAGGATGTGTGGAAAATAATGAAGTATACTCGGTAAGTCTACAGATAATGTTATTTTCAATGTCATTTAAGTCAGTATGTTATAACTATATAATTTATTCTTGTGTAAAATGTATGTTTGTGACAGTTAGGCTCATGTTGACATTACCTGAAAGGGAATCTATCAGTATGATTAATCCTCCTAAGCCATCTATATGGGCATGCAGCTCACAGGAAGCTGAATGAAATGATACCTTAATATTTGTGATCCGATGCTTTATTCCAGAATAATCTGTTGCCTAATATGTAAATGAGCTGTTAAGATCTATGGGATGGAATAAATCTACCTTAGAATCTGCCTCCATAACTTATTTGAAATGAAATGGGGAGATTACCAGTGTGAGACATGTAATGACTGCTCTACTGATCTACATGTCTCACATTGGTAATGCCCCCATTCATTTAAAATAAGCTCTGGAGGCAGATTCTCAGGGAGATCTATGTCTGGCGCATAGATCCTAACAGCTCATTTGCATATTATGAAAAATGTGAATTTCTCTGGAACAAAGCACCAGATTGCAGACATCAAGGTATCATTTTATTCTGCTTCCTATGACCTACATGCCCATATAGATGCCTTAGGAGGGTTGATCCTTCTGATATATTCTCTTTAAATCAGTTTTCTTGTCAATGCTAAGGTTTAGCCTTTTTCATTATAGATTTAAAGTGAACTTGTCACCTGATTCATGAAGCATCAAACATGATTCAGAGCTCAGGCTACAGCCAGGTGTATTTTTCTCTGAGTTCTGGCATTTCCAAGAAAATACACTTTAAAGATCCTGCCAGGAATGATATTCGGGGATGAGACTAGTCTGGCTGCAATTCATATACAAATATACCTAGCTGCAATTATGTAACCAGGCATTGATTCATGCTGGCCAAGGTTTGGGCAGCATGAATCCGGTGACAGGTTCCTTTTTAAGGTTATCCTTAAAACCAAATCTGTACGTATGCTTTGTTATGGAATATGGACCATAAAGTGTGATCTCAGTCACTTCTCTCATAAAAATCACATCAATACTTTACTAAGGGCTCGAAAATGATGGACATCATATTGTGGTCCACTTAAGACCTTCATCGAAAAGCAAGATTAGAGAGGCACTCTTGATTCATGGTTACAGATTTCCTCTCAGTCACTTTAATGGCCAGCGCATAATACTACATTTTCCTTGCATGCATATCCAGACAGGACTACAATGGAAATAACATATGATGGCAAGAAATCAGAAAAGCCACACAAGAAGATTTCAGCCGATCAATTTGCCAGCTTCTGTTTGATAAAGAGTTGTCCTAATGAGAGAGATGAGATAACTGACTGAGAAATTAAAATTTTGTTGCATCTTTTAAAGAGTAGTCATCAACTGGGCAACATTTTTCTACATGCCACTCTAAAGAATTAGCCCATTCACTATCTCCATCCATGCCTCACTCCCTCAAGATGGCTGGACCATCATTGTAAATGCACCATTGTATATACACACCTGTACTTTGTATCTCCCCCACCTCATTGTAGATTGTAAGCTCTCACGAGCAGGGTCGGCTTATTTTGCTTTAATTATTGTATTGTTAACGTTGTTACCTATGACTTGTGTTTTGAAACTGTTAAACTGTAAAGCGCTGCGGAATATGTTGGCGCTATATAAATAAAGATTATTATTATTATTATTATTAAAGAATATTGACATAGAGGACACCCAACTTTGAATGTTCAATCATACCCATAATGTGGCTTACAAGAATTCTGCAAATGTTCATGCCTGTAGTAGCTTAGTCAACACTAGAGATGAGCGAATTTGTTCAGATTTTGGCCCTGAATCTGATTTTGACATATTCGAACCATATTCGAACACTATTCATGCTGAATGTATGTCTTATGATCGGTTTCGAACATATTCGATAATTTCTACTCACATTGACTCTAATGACATTCGGTTGTGTTCGGCAAATATGGCAAAAACAATATTAAATTCCGATCGTATCCGGAACCGAATCCAAACAAATTCGCTCATCTCTAGTCAACACAGACTATAGTATTGGTCTTATATTGTATTTTGTAGTGTATTCAATATCTTTTGTTTTCTTTTTATCTATTCAAACCTTTCCGATATAGCCTGGCTCCTATGTACCTTCTCCCCTGAAAGCTGCACAGAGTGTTTTTGCTCTATGAAGATCGATGCCGTAACTAAACAGAATATAGTAAAATGTACACCAATGCTGTGCAATAAGTTATGTGGAGAGGTAAGCAACTTGTATATTATTTGATCTTTCTATTAAATGTTTTCAATAAAATTCTATTTAAAATAGTCAGTGGCTCTAGATCTGGAGCACCTTAGTTGTCTTTAGCATGTTAATAGATATTTAAGTTGATTTACCCTTAAGTATATGATAGAAATGTCAAATAATTCTAATAATAACAATAATGCTAAAAAGAGTTTTTATCACGGTTTTGAGTTTTAAAAATATATTTTTGTGTGTTTTAATCTGACAAAAACAATTGTTACATGCTGTATCAAAACCTCAGTAGATCTCCATATGACAGAAAAGGTAAAGCATGACGGAGTATAGAAGTCTATGAGCGCTGAACAACTCTGAAGTTGTATGGATGTGGGCATTAACATTAAACTAAAGATTTTTTATTGATGCCTCTAACAAATCATATATACTGTTACACATTGGTTTTACCCCTACACGACCTTGCGATTTTCTGTGTTTTGGGTTTTTTTTTCCTCCCCTTCTTCCAAGAGCCATAACTGTTTTATTTTTCCATCCGCATAGCCATATCAGGACTAGTTTATTTAGTACTTTTCTATGAAATAATTCATTTTATCATATGATGCACTAGAAAGCGGGAAAAAAAATCCAAGTGCATTGATATTGCAAAAAAAAAGTGCAATTCCACAATTGTTTTTCTTTGAATTTTTATTTACTGTGTTCACTATATGGCAACGCTGACTGGACAATATGATTCTCCAAGCCAGTACGAGTATGCAGATACCAAACATGCATAGTTTCTTTTTTTATTTCAGTGGTGAAAAACAATTCAAAAATTTGCAAGAAAAGAAAATTTCACTTGTGTTGCCATTTCCGAGACCCGCAACATTTTCATGTTTGGAGATCTGGGGCTATGTGATGGCTTATTTTTTGCTCCCTGAGCAGTAGTGATACCATTTTGGAGTAGATACAATGTTTTGATTTCCTCTTATTGCATTTTATTGCAATGTTGCTGGAGCAAAAAAAAACGTAATTCTGGTGCTTTTATTTTTTCTCGTTAAGTCGTCTACCGATCTCATTGATTTATTTTATATTTTTATAGATCGGACATTTACGAATGCAGTGATACCAAATATGTGAATTTTTTATTTTTTTCATTGTTTTATTTTTACTAGGGCAAAAATGGAGTAACTTGAACTTCTGTATTTTTTTTTTTTTTCATGTTAAAAAAAAAAAACGGCTCACTTTTCACTTTACTGTCCTCTTAGGGGAATTGAAGCTGTGATTGCATGTGCCCTAGCTCTTCTATGATCACCTATGAACATCGGCTATGGGCTGGCTTTCACAGAAAGATTGTAATAACAGGCATGAGGGTCTTTAGCAGACCCCTGGCTGTCATGGCAACCCATCGTTGTCCCTTTCTGCAGGATCTCAGTCTTCTATTACTTTGCCTTCTGGCTATGCAAATTTTATTTACAGAAAATTGCCTCTTCGAAATGAATCCTCCAGAATAATAGGAGTACCTCTTTGGTCCTGTAGTACATAGGGTTGATAGAAAGGATACAGCTTGTTAAACTATTCTATTTGATGGTATATTTTCTTTCCTTGTTAGAGGACACTATTCTGACAGTGGCGCTACTATTTCCAAGTAGTTTCTAAAACCACATTGTCTGGCACATTGCCTGTGGTGTTTTGACCTTTCAATAGAATCCCATTCTGGCGTTCCACTTCTTCATTAACTTGCGACCGATATGGGGTTGTTCAGAGACGTTCAGTGGCATATGGCTAAAATTCATTGGTTGTGAAATGTGAACCATTACCACTTACAATCAACTTAGGCTAACTATGAGAAGAAAAACTACATTTCAGTCTATCAATTACAGTTGAGCAAGATGCGTAACTAATAGTGATGAGCGAGTATACTCATTGCTCGGGTTTTCCCGAGCACGCTTGGGTGATCTCGCATGGTTTGCGGCTATTTGACAGCCTGAATACATGTGGGGATTCCTTAACAAACAGGCATTCCTCACATGTATTCAAGCTGCCCTGCAGCCATAAATCCTGCAGCTGCGGCAACAGAAACTAAATCTCCGAGCACTTCCAAATACTCGGAGATCACCCGAGCAACGAGCAACGAGCATACTCGCTCATCACTAGTAACTAAGAATTATCTCTTGCCACTGCGAGCAAGAATCCACAAATGGATCTAAGATCAATAGCCATGGTTCATAGAGATGAGTGAATTTGTTCGGATTTTGGCCCGATTCTGATTTTGACATATCCGTGCCATATTCGAACACTATTCGTGCTGAGTGTATGTCTTATGATCGGTTCCGAACATATTCGGTAATTTCTACTCCCATTGACTCTAATGACGTTCGGCTGTGTTCGACGAATATTGCAAAAACAATATTCGAATCTGATCGTATTCGGAACTGAATCAGAATAAATTCGCTCATCTCTATATTAGGTAAAACATTACCGTATTTCCCTAACCCTAACCCTAACCCTAACCCTAAATAAGCCTGATTATTTAAATCAGGCTTTTATTGTATAAATGTACATTTTTCCAAATTTCTGCTGTATGCACAACAGGGCCACACACTCGGCCAAGGGTCAGAGTATAAGCAACAAGGAATGGCCCCACAATGAGGCTATAAGAAGCCTCCCAGAATCCCAGAGTGAGGCCATCCAAATTAACCCTTAACCTACCTTTTCCCACAAACTCAGCAAACCATGATATGTGGGTGATAAATGTGGTGGTAAACGCTGAATGCAAAATGAATGGGCATTGGTAGGTTCATGTCAGCATTTTCTACAACTAAACTACTTTTTATAATTGACATGTTATTTTCATTTAGATTTGGATTTTGTTTTCATAGGCTAATAGTCACAGATTGGTTAGTTAAGAGGTTAATTAACGATGAAAAAATGATTGTCACCTTTTTACAACTAACACCTTGAGGTCGAAACGAGTCAACAAATCATGCTCACCTAGCCCTTCTGCTGTCCCTACCGCTACAGCTCTCTGACATCCCGTACTGGCCTCCTAGGTCTCTGCTCTTCTAATTAATTGGTTTTCTTTTCTAATTAGGGTGAAGAATATCAAACTATACCAGGACAGTGTTGTGGAAACTGTGTGCATGTATCATGTTTTATTATAACACCCGATGGACAGACTAAAGTGCTAATGGTACGAAACATTTATTAAGCTTTAATAAGTAATTTTGTACTGATCCATACGGGGAAACAAAGGTAGAAAATGAGTTAGAGAAACAGAATGTTTCAGAATATTGCGCTTGCTCTAGTGATTAGAATGAAATCTGCACTTACAAGTTGTGTTGTATAGTACAGCAGAAATATAGAAAAATTTACATTTATTCATGAAAACCTGATTTATGTAATACTTCTTTTACTACAGATCAATTTCCTGAAAGTCCTATATTTGTTTCTTCTATTTAGATTGGAGAAAGTTGGGTTCCAGACAATGACCACTGTACAATTTATACATGTAGCAAGCTGGGAAATGGAGAACCATATACTACTGTGTCAGATGTATTTTGCACATATAATAGTGCAGATGACTGCGGTCTAGTAAGTAGAAAATATCAGCTGTGATTGTGTTGTATTGGGAGTTGTGGGTGATAAATGTGGTGGTAAACGCTGGATGCAAAATTAATGGGCATTGGTAGGTTCATGTCAGCATTTTCGATGACTAAACTACTTTCTAGAATTGACATGTTATTTTCATTTAGATTTGGGCTCTGTTTTCATAGGCTAATAGTAACTGGTAACTTTTTTCTTTCTTTTTTTGTAAACAGGGTTACGACTACATACAACCTTCTGGAGACGAGTGCTGTGGAAGATGTGTGCAGACTAAATGTATATTAATAATAGGTGGCTCTATGGTGACCCTCGAGGTAAGAAACTTCAGAATGAGTTTTAAGAGTCAATGATTTGGTCTTTGATATTTTGATATTTAATGTTAGTTATGCTTTTCATCTTAGGTTCCAATATTTTTAAAAGATAAAGTCGATGAATTAAAATTGTATGTCTTAACCCCTTCACCCCCCAAAGGGTGGTTTGCACGTTAATGACCGGGCCAATTTTTACAATTCTGACCACTGTCTCTTTATGAGGTTATAACTCTGGAACGCTTCAACGGATCTTCGCGATTCTGAGATTGTTTTCTCGTGACATATTGTACTTCACGTTAGAAGTAAAATTTCTTCGATATAACTTGCGTTTATTTTTGAAAAAAACGCAAATATGGCGAAAATTTTTAAAATTTTGCAATTTTCAAACTTTGAATTTTTATTCCCTTAAAACAGAGAAATATATCACACAAAATAGTTAAGAAATAACATTTCCCACATGTCTACTTTACATCAGCACAATTTTGGAACCAAAATTTTTTTTTGTTAGGAAGTTATAAGGGTTAAAAGTTGACCAGCGATTTCTCATTTTTACAACAAAATTTACAAAGCAATTTTTTTTAGGGACCACCTCTCATTTGAAGTCACTTTGAGGGGTCTATATGGCAGAAAATACCCAAAAGTGACACCATCCTAAAAACTGCACCCCTCAAGGTACTCAAAACCACATTCAAGAAGATTATTTACCCTTCAGGTGCTTCACAGGAACTAAAGCAACGTGGAAGGAAAAAATGAATATTTAACTTTTTAGCCACAAAAATGATCTTTTACAAACTTTTTTTTTATTTTCACAAGGGTAAAAGGAGAAAATGGACAGATAAGGTTGTTATGCAATTTCTCCTGAGTACGCCAATACCCAATATGTGGGGGAAAACCACTGTTTGGGCACACGGCAGAGCTCGTAAGGGAAGGAGCGCCGTTTGACTTTTTCAAACTAAAATTGGCTGGAATTGAGATTGGACGCCATGTCGTGTTTGGAGAGCCCCTGATGCACCTAAACAGTGGAAACCCCCACAAGTGACACCATTTTGGAAACTAGACCCCCTAAGGTACTTATCTAGATCTGTTGTGAGCACTTTGAACCCCCAAGTGTTTCACAAAAGCTTATAATGCCTGGGTGTGAAAAAAAAAAAAACAATTTTCCACAAAAATTATTTTTTAGTCCCAAATTTTTGAATTTTCCCAAGGAAGTTGGACCCCAAAAGTTGTTGTCCAATTTGTCCTGAGTATGCTGATACCCCATATGTGGGGGGGGGAAACTGTTTGGGTGCACGGCAGAGCTTGGAAAGGAAGTAGTAACGTTTTGGAATGCAGACGTTGATGGGGGTCATGTTCCGTTTGCATTGCCCCAGATGAGCCTAAACAGTGGAAACCCCCCACAAGTGACCCCATTTTGGAAACTATACCCCCTAAGGAACTTATCTAGATCTTTGGTGAGCACTTTGAACCCCCAAGTGCTTCACACAAGTTTATAATGCCCGGGCATGAAAATAAAAAATCCTATTTTTTTCCCACAAAAATTATCTTTTAGTCACTAATTTATTATTTTCCCAAGCGTAACAGGAGAAATTGGACCACATAAGTTGTTGTCCAATTTGTCCTGAGTACGCTGATACCCCATATGTGGGTGGGAACCACTGTTTGGGCGCACGGCAGAGCTCGGAATGGAAGGAGCACCATTTGACTTTTTCCAACCAAAATTGGCTGGAATTGAGATTGGATGCCATGTTGCATTTGGAGAGCCCCTGATGTGCCTAAACAGTGGAAACCACCCACAATTGACCCCATTTTGGAAACTAGACCCCCTAAGGAACTTTTCTAGATCTTTGGTGAGCAATTTGAACCCCCAAGTGCTTCACACAAGTTTATAACGTAGAGCCGTAAAATTTAAAAATCATATTTTTTCCACAAAAATGATCTTTTCACTCCAATTTTTATTTTTCCAAGGGTAACAAGACTCCAAAAGTTATTGTGCAATTTGTCCTGAGTGCGCTGATACCCCATATGTGGGGGTAAACCACTGTTTGGGTGCATGGCAGAGTTTGGAAGGGAAGGAGCGCCGTCTGACTTTTTCAACGCAGAATTGGCTGGACGCCATGTCGTGTTTGGAGAGCTCCTGATCTGCCTAAACAGTGGAAACCCCCATAAATGACACCATTTTGGAAACTAGACCCCTCAAGGAACTTATCTAGATGTGTGGTGAGAACTTTTAACCCCCAGGTGTTTCACTAAAGTTTATAACGTACAGCCGTAAAATAAAAAATCCTTTTTTTTTTTACAAAAATGATTTTTTCGCCCCCAATATTTTATTTTCACAAGGGTAACAGAAGAAATTGGAACCCAAAAGTTGTTGTCCAATTTGTCCTGAGTACGCTGATACCCAATATGTGGGAGAAAACTACTGTATGGGCGCACGTCAGGGCTCGGAAGGGAAGTAGTGACGTTTTGGATTGCAGACTTTGATGGAATGGTCTGGGGGCGTCATGTCGCATTTGGAGAGCCCCTGATGCGCCTAAACAGTGGAAACCCCCACAAGTGACCCCATTTTGGAAAATAGACCCCACAAGGAACTTATCTAGATGTGTGGTGAGCACTTTGAACCCCGAAGTGCTTCACAGAAGTTTATAACGTACAGCCGTAAAAATAAAAAATCTTATTTTTTTTTACAAAAATGATTTTTTCGCCCCCAATATTTTATTTTCACAAGGGTAACAGGAGAAATTGGACCCCAAAAGTTGTTGTCCAATTTGTCCTGAGTACGCTGATACCCAATATGTGGGAGAAAACTACTGTATGGGCGCACGTCAGGGCTCGGAAGGGAAGTAGTGACGTTTTGGATTGCAGACTTTGATGGAATGGTCTGGGGGCGTCATGTCGCATTTGGAGAGCCCCTGATGCGCCTAAACAGTGGAAACCCCCCACAAGTGACCCCATTTTGGAAAATAGACCCCACAAGGAACTTGTCTAGATGTGTGGTGAGCACTTTGAACCCCGAAGTGCTTCACAGAAGTTTATAACGCACAGCCGTAAAAATAAAAAATCCTTTTTTTTTTTGCAAAAATGATTTTTTTGCCCCAATATTTTATTTTTACAAGGGTAACAGGAGAAATTGGACCCCAAAAGTTGTTGTCCAATTTGTCCTGAGTACGCTGATATCCAATATGTGGGAGAAAACTACTGTATGGGTACACGTTGGGGCTCGGAAGGGAAGTAGTGACGTTTTGGATTGCAGACTTTGATGGAATGGTCTGGGGGCGTCATGTCGCATTTGGAGAGCCCCTGATGCGCCTAAACAGTGGAAATCCCCAACAACTGACCCCATTTTGGAAAATAGACCCCACAAGGAACTTATCTAGATGTGTGGTGAGCGCTATGAAGCCCCAAGTGCTTCACAGAAGTTTATAATGTACAGCCGTAAAAACAAAAAAATATTTTTTTTTGTACAAAAATGATATTTTCGCCCCCAGTTTTTTATTTTCCCAAGGGTAGCAGAAGAAATAGGACAAATTGCACAATAACTCTTGGGGTCCAGAGTACGCTGATACCCCATATGTGGGGATAAACTACTGTTTGGACGCATGGCAGAGCTGAGAAGTGAAGGAGCACCGTTTGACTTTTTCAACGCAGAATTGGCTGGAATTGAGATCAGACGCCATGTCACATTTGGAGAGCCCTGATGTGCCTAAACAGCAGAAACCCCCCAATTCTAACTCCAACCCTAACCCCAACACAACCCTAGCCCTAGTCCCAACCCTAACCACAAACCTAACCCTAACACACCCCTAATCCCAACCCTAACCCTAATCCTAACTTTAGCGCCAACCCTAACCCTAACTTTAGCCGCAACCCTAACCCTAACCCTAATGGGAAAATGGAAATAAACACTTTTTTTTTAATTTTATTATTTTTCCCTTACTAAGGGGGTGATAAAGGGGGGTTTGATTTACTATTTATAGCGGGTTTTTATGATTGGCAGCTGTCACGCTAAAAGACGCTTTTTATTGCAAAAATAGTTTTTGCATCATCACATTTTGAGAGCTATAATTTTTGCATATTTTGGCCCACAGAGTCATGTGAGGTCTTATTTTTTGCGGGACGAGTTGACGTTTTTATTGGTACCATATTTGAGCACGTGACGTTTTTTGATCGCTTTTTATTTCGATTTTTAGGAGGTTAGAATGAACAAAAATCAGCAATTCATGAATTTCTTTTGGGGGAGGCGTTTATACCGTTCCGCGTGTGGTAAAATTGATAAAGAAGTTTTATTCTTCGGGTCAGTACGATTATGGCGATACCTCATTTATATCATTTTTTCATGTTTTGGCGCTTTTATAGAATAAAAACAATTTTATATAAAAAATAATTATTTTTGCATCGCTTTATTCTGCGAGCTATAACTTTTTTATTTTTTCGCTGATGATGCTGTATGACGGCTCGTTTTTTACGGGACAAGATGACGTTTTCAGCAGTACCATGTTTTTTTATATCGGTCTTTTTTATCGCGTGTTATTCCACTTTTTGTTCGGCGGTATGATGATAAAGCATTGATTTTTTGCTTCGTTTTTTTTTTTTTTTTTAAGGGGTTCACTAAAGGGGTTAACTAGTGGGACAATTTTATAGGGGGGGTTGTTACGGACGCGGCGATACCAAATATGTGTACTTTTATTGCTTTGTTTTTTTTTATTTAAAGGAAGAAGTGAATTTATTGGGGAATATATATATTTTTTTAATTTATTTTGGATTTTTTTTAAAACATGTTTATTTTTATTTTTTTAACTTTTTTACTTTGTCCCAGGGTGGGACATCACTGTATTTTATCAGATCGCTGGTGTGACAGTGTGCACAGCACTCTGTCACACCAGCGATCGCTCAGGCAGTGCAGCAGGCTTCTCAGTGCCTGCTCTCGGCAGGCACTGAGGTAGCCGCCTCCCTCCAGGACCCCGGCGCCATCTTGGATCCGGGTCCTGGGAGGGAGGAAGCCCTCAGAACAGCGCGATCACATCGTGCTGCTCTGAGGGTCTCAGGGGGGCGCGCAGGGAGCCCCCACCCTGCGCGATCCTCCCCTGTGCCCCCAGTACACCGCGATCATGTTTGATCGCGGTGTGCAAGGGGTTAATGTGCCGGGAGCGGTCCGTGACCGCTCCTGACACACAGTCATGGGTGTCAGCTGTGATAATCAGCTGACATCCGGGCGCGATCGGCTGCGCTCCCCCCGGGAGAGCGTCCGATCGCACGAGACATACTATCCCGTCCATGGTCATACGGGCCCAGGTACCATGGACGGGATAGTACGTCCGATGGCAGTAAGGGGTTAAAGATATTTTTAGCTATTTTTTTAACAGTCAGCAGGGCTACCACTATGAATTTCGGTGCCCCATACTGGCATAATTTTTGGGTCCCCTTGAGACTTCGCCCAGGCTCCACCCCAGCTCCGTCTCCACTCTTTGAACCTTCCACAGTCCCGCCGCCCACTCCTGGAAAAACTCAACTTCTCCACCACGTCCTCATCAATCAAATATTAGCAGTTCCCATCAAACACCAGATCACATTCATAATAAGCAGCTTTTGTTCAGGCAAAAATAATTTTTTAGCCGCCACCACGACAAAGTAGACTCTTTTGGCAGAGCCCTACTCTACTCTAACCTAATAAATATAAATATATTTTTATGTATTTTTCTTTAAGGGAATGAGTCACATACATTTTTTTAAATTGACCATTAATACAACATACAAGGGACAAATACAGTCACACCATGACCAGACCACATATTACCACCACATAGTCACCAAATAATACTACATACAAGGACCAAATACCACCACACCATGGCCGGACCACGTATTACCACCACATACTAACTGAATACTACAATAATGATCATTAATTAAAAAAAAAAAACAATACTAAGTGACATTATACACAGGAACTCTATATTTACTGTCAGTGTACAGGTAATACAGTGATCACCAGAGACATTTGACACAGGAGCTCTATATATAGTGTCAGTGTACAGGTAATACAGTGATCACCAGCGACATTATACACAGGAGCTCTGTATATAGTGTCAGTGTACAGGCAATAATGTAATCACTGGTGACATTATACACAGGAGCTCTGGTAATAGTATACAGGTAATACAGTGATCACCAGTAACATTATACACAGGACCCCCCTACTGCATCATTTGTAGTCCCCCTTACCCTCACTTCATCATTTTCAGCCCCCCTCACCCCCCACTTCATTTGCAGCCCCCTACCCCTACTTTATTATTTGCAGTCCCGTTATCCCCCACTTCATCATTTGCAGTCCCAATTAACCCCCCACTTCATCATGTGAAGTCCCCTTTAACCCCCTGATTCATCATGTGCATTCCCCTTTAACCCCCACTTCATTATTTGCAATCCCCTTCCCTACTTCATTTGCAGTCCTCTTTAACCTCCACTTCATCATGTGCAGTCCCCTTTACCCCATGTCATCATTTACAGTCCCCTTTAGCCCCCAATTCATCAAGTACAGTCTCCTGTACCCCATGTCATAATTTGCAGTCCCCTTTAAACCCCACTTCATGTGCAGTTTCCTTTAACCCATGTCATCATTTGCAGTTCCTGTTAACCCCCTACTTTATCATGTGCAGTCCCCTTTAACCTCACCAATTCTTAATGTGCAGTCTCCTTTAGCCCATGCCATCATTTGCAATCCCCTTTACCCCCACTTCATCATGTACAGTCCCCTTTTCCCCATGTCATCTTTTGCAGTTCCTTTTAACCTCCCACTTCATCATATGCAGTCCCCTTTAACCTCGCCACTTCATAATTTACAGTCCCCTTTAACCCCCCACTTCATCATGTGCAGTCCCCTTTACCCCATTTCATCATGTGCAGTCCACTTTACCCCTATGTCATCATTTGCAATTCCTCCTTCTCCCCTCACCCATTTAATTCATTTTATACAGAAAACAAAGAAGTTTTTTATACTTACATCACAGATGCTCCCCAGTGCAGCTCTGTTTCCAGCGTCCCTTCCAGTACATGTCAGCGCATATGCGATGACGTCATCGTGTATGTGCTGTCACTTGACAGGAAGTACACAGAAGACGGAGGGAGCAGGAGCTGTGCAGCCGTCAAGGTAAGACGGCCGTGCACAGCTCCGAAAGCTCCCGGGCCCCAGCACCGACGTGTGTGCCGCAGCACACACCACTTTAATGCACAATGGTGCCCGATGAGCAGTAAAGCGGGGCACTGAACCTGCAGGCCAATCTGTGTACTGCTGTTCACCAGGCCTCATACAGAAGTAAGGGCAGTAATGCCCTGATGGCGGCCCTGACAGTCAGCATAGATTCTTTAAAATATTCCTTAGGTGCATGTATAGCGAGAAGGATGCTCATCTAGTATTAAGTAATGTGGAAGTACAACCTGATCAAATGGAACTGTGGACCTTCAATTTTAGGTATGCAATTATTCCCATAGTTCCTTAAACAGCCTTGGCTTTAGGTAGAGTTGTTCCGCATTTACTGTGCGCAGCCAGAGTAATGTAACAGTTGAGACTGACTAGAATGGAGTTACTAGAAGGAGGTCTTCCTTCTGAAAACCCACTCAGTGTAGGGCAGGCTGGAATGGAGTTGCTATAAGAAGGTCCTCCTCCCAGATTCACTATTTTTGACTTTTTTAGTACAGTTTAGGCTAAAATGCAGTTGTTACAAAGAGGACCCCCTCCTGGATTCAGTATTTTGCCATGTTGAGCATACATCAGGCTAGAATAGAATTGCTAGTAGGGGGTCCTCTCTCAGAAGTCAGTAATTGAGTAATTTAATGCAGAGTAGGCTAGAATGGTGTGATTAGAAGAACATCCTCCTATTTTTGAGTTAATTCATCAAAATAATTATGTATTTTTTAGGTTATATATTATGTGGGTATTTCAATGTACATTTAGAAAAAAATAAAAGCTATTTCGAGGGTATGTTCATACTTCATCTTTTAGACAACGGCATACCTGCATCATTTTTGAAGTAGAAGATGGTTTCAGAAAACATCAGCAGTGTTTTTCCGGAAGCATCTTTTCTGATATCCTTTCCAACGACGATTGGGGATTTTATTTTTTCTCTTTTAAATCCATATACAGTGGGTTCGGAAAGTATTCAGACCCCTTTAAATTTTTCAATCTTTGTTTTATTGCAGCCATTTGGTAAATGCAAAAAAAGTTTATTTTTTTCTCATTATTGTACACTCTGCACCCCATCTTGACTAATAAAAACTAGAAATGTAGAAATTTTTGCAAATTTATTAAAAATTAAAAATTAAAATATCACATGGTCATAAGTATTCAGACCCTTTGCTCAGACACTCATATTTAAGTCACATGCTGTCCAATTCCTTGTGATCCTCCTAGAGATGGTTCTACTCCTACACTGGAGTCCAGCTGTGTTTAATTAAGCTGAAAGGACTTGATTTGTAAAGGCACACACCTGTCTATATAAGACTTCACAGCTCATAGTGCATGTCAGACCAAATGAGAAACATGAGGTCAAAGGAACTGGCCAAGGAGCTTAGAGACAGAATTGTGGCACGGCACAGATCTGGCCAAGGTTGCAAAAGAATTTCTGCAGTACTCATGATTCCTAAGAGCACAGTGGCCTCCATAATCCTTAAATGGAAGAAGTTTTGGACCACCAGAAGTCTTCCTAGACCTGGCTGTCCAGCCAAACTGAGCAATCGTGGGAGAAGAGTTTTGGTGAGAGAGCTAAAGAAGTACCCCAAGATCTCTGTGGCTGAGGTCCACAGATGCAGTAGGGAGATGGGAGAAAGTTCCACAAAGTCAACTATCACTGCAGCCCTCCACCAGTCGGGCCTTTATGGCAGAGTGGCCTGACGGAAGACTCTCCTCACTGTAAAACATATGAAAGCCCGCACAGAGTTTTCTCAAAACACATGAAGGACTCCCACCCAACACATGAAGGAGAAATAAGATTCTCTGGTCTGATGAGATGAAGATAGAACTTTTTGGCGATAATTATAAGCGTTATGTGTGGAGAAAGCAGGCACTGCTCATCACCTGCCCAATACAATCCCAACAGTGAAACATGGTGATGGCAGAATCATGCCAAGGGGGTGTTTTTCAGCTGCAGGGACAGGAAGACTGGTTGCAATTGAAGAAAACATGAATGCGGCCAAGTACAGAGATATCCTGGATGAAAACCTCTTCCAGTGTGCTCTGGACCTCAGACTTGGCTGAAGGTTCACCTTCCAACAAGACAATGACCCCAAGCACACAGCTAAAATAACAAAGGAGTTGCTTCATAACATCACTGTGAACATTCTTGACTGGCCTAGCCAGAGCCATGACCTAAACCCAATTGAGCATCTCTGGAGAGACCTGAAAATGGCTGTTCACCAACATTCACCATCCAACCTGACGGAACTGGAGAGGATCTGCAAGGAAGAATGGCAGAGGATCCCCAAATCCAGGTGTGAAAAACTTGTTGCATCATTCCCAAAAAGACTCATGGCTGTACTAGCTCAAAAGGTGCCTCTACTCAATACTGAGCAAAGGGTCTGAATACTTATGACCATGTGATATTTCAGTTTTTCTTTATTAATAAATTTGCAAAAATTTCTACATTTCTCTTTTTTTTTCAGTAAAGATGGGGTGCAGAGTGTACATTAATGAGAAAAAAATTAACTTTTTTGAATTTACCAAATGGCTGCAATGAAAGAAAGAGTGAAAAATTTAAAGGGGTCTGAATATGGCCATTTGGTACATCTGTGACAGTGTACATCTGTGTACATCTGTGAGCTTTCCTAGATGCATACTGTAACATGGTTATAGGCTACCATTCACCAGACAGATGTCGGATGTGGGTTCTTTTAGCCTCTGTCTAGCTGCTATGTGTCTGCATGCTGTTTGTGTAGCTGTGTAGGGAAGTGCATGTCACTTTCCATGAGGAGAAATGTTACCCCTTAGAACCCAGTCAGAGGCCACACATACAGCCAAAATCAGATCTCATGCTTTGTACTGATGAGGAGCAACACCCCAACATACGTGTCTGTAAATTAAGATTCTGGTTTGGCTTTTATCCAAAAGGTACTGCCACACTAAACAATCCCGCTAGCGATCTCGTTAGCGTTGCATACTAATGAGATCGCTAGCAGGATCGTTTCTATATCGCTAAATGCGGCCACATTTAGCGATATAGTTAACGACGCTATCGCCGTTAGCGATCTTCTTAACGACTTTAGCGGTACAAAAGTACCGCTAAATCGCTAAGAAAAGGTGCCACACAGCGATAAGATACTTACCCAGCGGGAGCGCCGACGAGAAAATAGGGTCCGGAACGATTCCAGCGACGAGCGAGATCACAGCAGGAAGCTCGTCGCTGGCAGCTGCTGCACTGAACAACATCGCTAACGGGATCGCTAAATAGTGACGTTTTTTAGCGATCCCGTTAGCGATATTGTTTAGTGTGGCATACCCTTAAGTCATATGGCACAGCTCGTTAAAGGGTCAATATTTGCTTTTAGCATGGCTGTTTCCAATAGGTGGCGCTAGAGTTCTAGTCCTCTTCCTCTCTGAAGAGACCAGACAATTTGCATATTCCTATACAGAGGGACACAGCAAAGACAAATCTACCAAGCCTAGTGTAGAGCAAGCTAAAATCCAGCCCGTTCAGTTCTTAAACGGAGGTCTTCATGTCTTTAATGTGACTTTATTAAAAGTGAATATTCTTAAGTTAGCCAGTCTTAAAATAATAAAATCATCTTTTAATCAACAGCCCAAGATCATTGCTGTGCCTCCTTTGCTGCCCCAATAATTGGTTGCACCAGTACCGTCATGATTACAGCTCACATGACTGCTGATGTCAATCATTAGGCTCCTCAGTCATGCTGGGGTAAACGGCACACGCTGCTGAGCTCATTGATTGGCTGCAGTGGTTGGGTGAACTGTAGTTTTGATGCTACCCTAGAAGCTCGTATGAAATATCATAATAATGCAAAGGCCATCAACGATTTAGCCCTGGACAACCCTTTTAATGGTTAACACGTTTTGCATGTAACCACATGGTCATGTATAAATAATCGGAAAACTGTGCTGATTTGACGGAATCCTGCATACTGCTGCTGTTTTTGGCCAAAATCATTAACGCAAGCTCAGAAGCAACCACCTCTATGAGTTAGAACTGTCAGCTGCTAAGTTTCAGTAGCCTGGCTCTGGAAGACCTAGCCTATCCATGTATTAAATGGGCAATAATTCATATGTACCTCAGGGTGTTTCAGAAGCCAAACTGATGGCAGTGGGTGCCTACAAGGAGGAATATTAGTAACATGAGCTGAAAACAATAGGTCTTCCTAACATTCAACCATTCTGGTTTTTAGGAAGGTGAAGCTATTCCTGCCGATGAGAAATGTGCATATTATAAATGCATGCTGTTAAATGAACTATATATTGTGGAGAAAGAAACAATAACCTGCCAAATTAGCAATGCCGAGGACTGTGAATATGTAAGTAGTAAATTAACCTGTTCTGTGAAAATGCTTCTTTAGACCTCCTTCATACGTCTGTTAAAAAAAAAAAGTATGCGTAAATCGGTCCGTTTTTACTACCCGCATGGTTTTCTGTCTGCCGTCCATGTATACCATCTGTGTGACATCCGTGAGCCATCCATGTGTATATGTGTATCATCAGTGTGTTGTCTGTGTGGCAGTCATGTGCCATCCATGTGACATGTACCAGAATTGAAATTACAGTTTTTATGTTTTAAAGATGTACAAAGATAGAGATAGATAGATAGATGGATAGATAGAAAAAAAAAGAAAAAAGAAACAGCACCTGAAAGAAGTTGCCACGAAACGTGCGTTGGGGCGGCAAGGATCATCCTACCTATTTACCTGTAAGTGTTATTTACTTATTTATTTGTTTAAACTCTTAGTGTGCTCCTGAGGTTAAAGCCCCTGTCACACACAGCGATCTCGCTAGCGAGATCGCTGCTGAGTCACTAGTTTTGTGACGCAACAGCGATCTCCCCTGCGATATCGCTGTGTGTGACACTGATCAGCGACCGGCCCCCCTGCTGGGTATCACTGATCATTGTCCAAAGGCCAGGACATTTTTTGATCGTTGTTCTCCCGCTGGCCAGCACGCATAGCTGCATGTGGCAGGTAGGAGACCAGCGATCAGCTGGTAACCAAGGTACACATCGGGTTTCCAGGCGCCGTGCAACGCCTGGAAACCCGATGTGTACCTTGGTTACCAGCTCCCTGCACCAGCGGGCTGGTATCCAACGTATACTGCGGGTAACTAAGCAACGTTATCCGCAGTGTCGCTGTCCTTATCTCTGCCTGAGCTGCCTGTTTGGCAGCTCACCAGCGATCATGTAGCGACACACCAGCGATCCTGACAAGTGCATATCGTTGTCGGGATCGCTGGTGTGTCGCTATGTGTGACCGGGCCCTAACTTTAGGTATGATTTGCTTTTAGTACTTGATTTTTATTACTAGGAGCACACTGCATTCAGTAGTGATTTGCACAATTTATCTTTGGATCCCTGCAATATTGCTAGACAGCCTCTGTTAGCATGCTATTTCTTGTTTACATTGTGTTTTTTAATTTTAATGAATTGAAATAAAGTTGTTACTGAGCTAATATACTCTCTGGGTGATTTAACCCTTATTTCTTTGGTTCAATGCATATTTGAGTTTGCTAAAGATCAATTTCAATGGGTGTTTGTTTAGTAGAGATGAGCGACTTTGCCTCCGGGAGGGTAGAGTCGGGTTTCAGACCATCCAAATTACCAAAAGTAGAGTCGAACGAAATCGGCCGACTAAATAACGTCAAAAGTCGGAGTTTCGACAAAAAATGAAAACCGACCCCAATGCAAGTCAATGGGGAATAAAAGTCGCCAGTGAGTGGAGGACAGTAAACACACCTACAGTGCCCATTTCAATGCCAAGGACATCAATTCTTATTACTTAAGCTTGTCAACCTTAACCCCTTAACGACCAAGCCATTTTGTAGGTTAAAGACCAGGCCAATTTTTACAATTCTGACCACTGTCTCTTTATGAGGTTATAACTCTGGAACGCTTCAACAGATCTTGGCGATTCTGAGATTGTTATCTCATGACATATTGTAATTCATGATAGTGGTAAAATTTCTTCAATATAACTTGCGTTTATTTATGAAAAAAACGGAAATATGGCAAAAATTTAGAAAATTTTGCAATTTTCAAACTTTTAATTGTTATGCCATTAAATCAGAGAGATATGTCACAAAAATTAGTTAATAAATAACATTTCCCACATGTCTACTTTACATCAGCACAATTTTGGAACCAACATTTTTTTTTGTTAGGAAGTTATAAGTGTTAAAAGTTGACCAGCAATTTCTCATTTTTCCAACAAAATTTACAAAACCATTTTTTTTAGGGGCCACCTCACATTTGAAGTGAATTTGAGGGGTCAATATGACAGAAAATACCCAAAAGTGACACCATTCTAAAAACTGCACCCCTCAACGTGTTCAAAGCCACATTCAAGAAGTTTATTAACCCTTTAGGTACTTCACAAGAATTGAAGCAATGTGGAAGGAAAAAATGAACATTTAACTTTTTTTCCCAAAATTTTTCTTTCGACACAATTTTTTTAAATTTTGTCAATGGTATCAGTAAAAAATGAACCACAATATTTGTTGTACAATTTCTCCTGAGTACACCAATACCCCATGTGTGGGGGTAAACCACTATTTGGGCGCATGGCAGAGCTCGGAAGGGAAGCAGCGCCATTTGACTTTTTTGGCTGGAATTGAGATTGGACACCATGTCGCATTTGGAGAGTCCCTGTGTGCCTAAACAGTGGAGCTCCCCCACAAGTGACCCCATTTTGGAAACTAGACCCCCCAAAGAACTTATCTAAATGTGTTGTGAGAGCTTTGAACCCCCAAGGGCTTCACAGAAGGTTATAACGTAGAGCCGTAAAATTAAAAAATCATATTTTTTCCACAAAAATGATCTTTTCATCCCAATTTTTATTTTTCAAAGGATAAAAGGACCCCAAAAGTTATTGTGCAATTAGTCCTGAGTACGCTGATACCCCATATGTGGGGGTAAACCACTATTTGGGCGCATGGCAGAGCTCGGAAGGGAAGCAGCGCCATTTGACTTTTTGGCTGGAATTGAGATTGGACGCCATGTCGCATTTGGAGAGTCCCTGTGTGCCTAAACAGTGGAAACCCCCCACAAGTGACCCCATTTTGGAAACTAGACCCCCCAAGAAACTTATCTAAATGTGTTGTGAGTGCTTTTAACCCCCAAGGGCTTCACAGAAGGTTATAACGTAGAGCTGTAAAATTAAAAAATCATATTTTTTCCACAAAAATGATCTTTTCATCCCAATTTTTATATTCCAAAGGATAAAGGGACCCCAAAAGTTATTGTGCAATTTGTCCTGAGTACGCTGATACCCGATATGTGTGGGTAAACCACTATTTGGGCATGGCAGAGCTTGGAAGGGAAGCAGCGCCATTTGACTTTTTTGGCTGGAATTGAGATTGGACGCCATGTCGCATTTGGAGAGTCCCTGTGTGTCAAAACAGTGGAAACCCCCCCACAAGTGACCCCATTTTGGAAACTAGACCCCCAAAGGAACTTATCTAAATGTGTTGTGAGAGCTTTTAACCCCCAAGGGCTTCACAGAAGGTTATAACGTAGAGCTGTAAAATTAAAAAATCATATCTTTTCCACAAAAATGATCTTTCCACCCCCAATTTTTAGTTTCCAAAGGGTAACAGGACCCCAAAAGTTATTGTGCAATTTGTCCTGAGTACGCTGATACCCCATTTGTGGGGGTAAACAACTATTTGGGCGCATGGCAGAGCTTGGAAGGGAAGCAGCGCCATTTGACTTTTTTGGCTGGAATTGAGATTGGACGCCATGTCGCATTTGGAGAGTCCCTGTGTGCCTAAACAGTGGAAACCCCCCACAAGTGACTCCATTTTGGAAACTAGACCCCCCCAAGGAACTTATCTAGATGTGTGGTGAGCACTTTGAACCCCCAAGTGCTTCACAGAAGTTTATAACGTAGAGCCGTGAAAATAAAAAAATCATATTTTTTTCCACAAAAATAACATTTTTGCCCCAAAATTTTTATTTTTATAAGGGTAACAGGAGAAATAAGGCCCCAAAAGTTGATGTGCATTTTGTCCTGAGTACGCTGATATCCCATATGTGGGGGGGAACCACTGTGATCGCCTTACTGCGATCTTTGGGAGGCACAACGAACAAATCCACAAAAGGTGAAGAATTGGTTTTCTTTTTTGCGCCGTTCCTCGTGCGGTATTAGTGATTAGGCGACTTTATTCCTCGGATCGGTGCGATTACAGCGATACCAGATTTATACCCTTTTTTCATGTTTAGCTTCTGTCACACACTAAAAGATGCTTTTTTTTTGAATAATTTTTTGTAAGAAATTTTTGCATCGCCGTATTTTGAGAGCTATAATTTTTCCATATTCCGTCCGACAGAGTTATCTGTGGGCTTATTTTTTGCGGGACGAGCTGACGTTTTTATTGGTACCATATTCGGGCACATAACATTTTTTGATCGCTTCCTATTCCGATTTTTGTGGAAACAGAATGAACAAAAACCAGCAATTCAGGAATTGTTTTTTTTTTTTTTTCCTCCGTTCCGCGTGTGGTAAAATTGATAAAGCAGCTTTATTCTTCGGTTCACTACGATTACAGCGATACCTCATGTATATTTTTTTTATGTTTTGGCGTTTTTTACACAATAAAAAATTTTATAGAAAAAATAATTATTTTTGCATCAGTTTATTCCGCGAGCTATAACTTTTTTTATTTTTTTCTGATGATGCTGTATAGCAGCTTGATTTTTGCGGGACAAGATGACGTTTTCAGCGGTACCATGATTATTTATATCTGACTTTTTGATCGCGTGTTATTTCACTTTTTCCAAGCGGTATCATCATACCGCTTGGAAAAAGTATAATTTACTACTTTTTTGTGTTTTTTTTTACGGCTTTCACTGAAGGGGTTAACTAGGGTTAGGTTTTTATAGATTGGATTTTTACGGACGTGGCGATACCAAACGTGTATTTTTTTTGTTTTTTATTTTTTTTATTACATAAAAATGTGTATTTTTTAGGGGATTTTTTTTAAATTATTTTTTAATATTTTTTTTACAATTTTTTTTAAAAAATTATTTTTTTTAATTTGTCCCTATATGGGACTTTCACTTTTTTTTACTTTTTATTGCAGTTACAATGCATTGCAATGCATTGTACCTATGATGAAAGCTGCTGTGAGCATGATCACAGCAGCTTTTCGTAGCTAGATGACCCGGAGGTTGTCATGACAACCCCCGGGTCATCAAGGCAGAGATCGGGCCCTGCAAATACATTGCAGGGCGCCGATCTGAGGCAGAGGGAGCTCCCGACCCTCTGCCTCCCCCCCTGAGCGCTGCGATCACGCTCGATCGCAGCAGTCAGGGGGTTAACAGCCAGGAGCGGTGGGGGCGCCGCTCCTGGCTGTCAGTGCAGGAAGCCTGGCCACTGCAGTTCCGGCTCCTGCACTGATCGCGCTGGAGAAGCTGAAATTTCAGCTTCTCCTGCGCGATCGCTGCTGTGTTTGGTCAGTCAGATTGACTGACCAAGCACAGCGCTGTAGGTGCGAGAACCGACGGCAAAGGTCCCCGCACCGCTTGCCGTGCCTGTCATCTGTCTGTGACAGCTGTCGGCACTGATCTACCACTTCGTGTTTACACGCAGTGGTAGATCAAAGGGATGACGTGCACAGTCCGTCCTGGTGCCGGAACTGACACCTTGCCATGACGGACTGTGCACGTCATTGGACATTAAGGGGTTAATTTACTTTATAATAATAGTAATGCATTGAAAACTGGGGGTTATTTGGTTAAAGTTGTAGGGGGGGTACAGCCCAGTTAGGGAGGTGGAACAACTGGCATATGTTGAGGTGTAGGCTGGACGTTTAGCAGCTGCAAATGGAGGAATTGGAGAAGTCGGAGGAAGAGGAGGACAAAGCGAGCCATTTTGCTGGCAACCTATGTGTCATCAGGGGAAGGTGGTACAAAATCCTTTGAAACTCAGGAATGGTTCATTTTAATGAAGGTGAGCTCACCTACATTTTGGGTCAACAGCCGGTTCCTTCTTTCTGTCAAGCTTGATCCAGCAGCACTGAAGACTCTATCTGATAGCACACTACCAGCAGGGCAAGCGAGCTCCTGTAAGGCATATTGTACCAATTCAGGCCAGGTGTCCAGTTTACAGGCCCAGTAGTCAAAGGGGAATGAATTGTGAGGGAGAACATCGATAGGGGAGGAAAGGTAATTTTGAACCATAGTTGAAAACTGCTGTCTCCTGTCTGTTGCAATCGATACAGTATTACCAGTCGTGTGAGCGGTAGTGTTGAGCATTCCGATACCGCAAGTATCGGGTATCGGCCGATATTTGCGTTATCGGAATTCCGATACTTAATTCCGATACTTTTTCAATATCGTATACCGGAATCGGAAGTTCCCATAATTCTTTGAGAGACAATGTGATTTTAGTCAGCCAATGAGGAATCCTAAGAAGTGTGGGCACATCCTGTACTGCTGCGGTCATGTTAACTAATGGCATGGCTGTGATTGGATGCTGAAATGATGTCAGAATGCACTATAAAAGGCGCCGCCGCCATTTTAGCGTCACTGTGCTGTGAACTCAGTTAGGGAAAGAACGCTGCTCTGCTGACTCTGAGGGACAGTTAGAGATTGCGATTTAGTGTACTGTGCTTTAGGCAGGCTAGTTTACCACCGGCTGTGTAAAGCTTCCTTTTGCCTGCAGTGTTGTTTTAACAGCTCTGCAAGGTGTGTGTGAGTGCAGGTGACGCTGCAGTTTGCTCTGTATGCAACGCTGTCTGTAGGCATCTGCACGTGTCACTCACAGACTCTTTTTTTTTTTCTTCAGTGTAATTCTTGCTGCTCCATGTAATTGAAATAATAGTGTGACGCGCTTCCATCCGTATACAATACCTTGGTTGCAAACACTATAGAAGTCCACAATGGAGCCTTTCACAGCAAGTGAACAGTTGTGTTTCAGTGTTCACTGCAGTCTGTGATTTTTTTTTTTTTTTTTTGAGTGCAGATCACGCTCCAGTTACTTCAACTAATGCTGCGTGTACTCTGCTGAGTGTCTGTCACTGGCTCATCCTTGTAATTTTTCAAAAATTGCTGCTGCTTTATTCTATTTTAAATTTACAAAAATCTATTAGTGTGACGCTCTTCCATCAAAATACAATACATTGCTTGCAAACTTAATAGAAGTCCACAAAAGGCCTTTCACAGCAAGTGAACAGTTGTGTTTCAGTGTTCACTGTAGTCTGAGGTTTCATTTTTTTGTAGGAGTGTAGATCCCGCTCCACTTCAACCACCGCAGCGTGTACTCTGCTGAGTGTCTGTCACTGGCTCATCCTTGTAATTTTTCAAAAATTGCTGCTGCTTTATTCTATTTTAAATTTACAAAAATATATTAGTGTGACGCTCTTCCATCAAAATACAATACATTGCTTGCAAACTTAATAGAAGTCCACAAAAAGGCCTTTCACAGCAAGTGAACAGTTGTGTTTCAGTGTTCACTGTAGTCTGAGGTTTAATTTTTTTGTAGGAGTGTAGATCCCGCTCCACTTCAACCACCGCAGCGTGTACTCTGCTGAGTGTCTGTCACTGGCTCATCCTTGTAATTTTTCAAAAATTGCTGCTGCTTTCTTCTATTTTAAATTTACAAAAATATATTAGTGTGACGCTCTTCCATCAAAATACAATACATTGCTTGCAAACATAATAGAAGTCCACAAAAAGGCCTTTCACAGCAAGTGAACAGTTGTGTTTCAGTGTTCACTGTAGTCTGAGGTTTCATTTTTTTGTAGGAGTGTAGATCCCGCTCCACTTCAACCACCGCAGCATGTACTCTGCTGAGTGTCTGTCACTGGCTCATCCTTGTAATTTTTCAAAAATTGCTGCTGCTTTCTTCTATTTTAAATTTACAAAAATATATTAGTGTGACGCTCTTCCATCAAAATGCAATACATTGCTTGCAAACATAATAGAAGTCCACAAAAAGGCCTTTCACAGCAAGTGAACAGTTGTGTTTCAGTGTTCACTGTAGTCTGAGGTTTCATTTTTTTGTAGGAGTGTAGACCCCGCTCCACTTCAACCACCGCAGCGTGTACTCTGCTGAGTGTCTGTCACTGGCTCATCCTTGTAATTCTTCAAAAATTGCTGCTGCTTTCTTCTATTTTAAATTTACAAAAATATATTAGTGTGACGCTCTTCCATCAAAATACAATACATTGCTTGCAAACATAATAGAAGTCCACAAAAAGGCCTTTCACAGCAAGTGAACAGTTGTGTTTCAGTGTTCACTGTAGTCTGAGGTTTCATTTTTTTGTAGGAGTGTAGATCCCGCTCCACTTCAACCACCGCAGCGTGTACTCTGCTGAGTGTCTGTCACTGGCTCATCCTTGTAATTTTTCAAAAATTGCTGCTGCTTTATTCTATTTTAAATTTACAAAAATATATTAGTGTGACGCTCTTCCAGAGGACAGCGTTTGTTGGCCATTTGTGAGTCTGCAGCACATGGTTGATTTCATGCTGCACTGCCTGAGAAACGACCGCTGCATCGGCCACATTCTCACCACGTCAGATTATTGGGTGTACACCCTCCTAGACCCTCGCTACTGGGACAACTTACAAAGCCTCATCACACCGTTGAACCGGGACCGTAAAATGCTGGAGGACCAAGACACACTGTTGAAATCCATAATGTTCTCCATTCCAGCCGAGAGCGCTGCTGCTGCTACTGCTTTACAAAGCAGCTCTGTGCGTCGAGGCATTGTAGACACCTCTGCAACAAGAGAGAGCACAAGCAGCGCCTCTGCACAGGGCAAGAGCTGTATGTTACAAATGTGGCGAAGTTTTGTGACAGCGCCACCAAGGTGTACACCATAGTGATGGGAAATCTAGTTAATTTTGGTGATTAGTTCACCATGAACTAGTTCACTGAAAAGATTAGTTCAAAAGATTAGTTCATTTAGTTCAGTTTTTCTCCACCCTATCCTGTGAGGAGCTGATAGGAAATGCATCATGTGACCTCTGAACTAAATGAACTAGATGAACTGCTGAACAAAATGTTCTATTGAGAATGACTCAGGACAGCCTAGTTCAATCTGATGCCTCTGACTGAGCCCAGCAGTGCCACATAATGATTGTGTATGAGGGGGCTGAGAAGCAGTTCAGCATCCACCATTTTAAGAACAGAACAGGGGTCAGTGGTAAAGATTTTAGCAAGACTGATCTTCTAGGCTAGAGGCATGAACTACACACAGAAACACTCTCTCATACACACATATGAGCTGTGTCTGTGTACTGTGTGTGCAATTTCATTTTTTATTGATAATATTATTATTACTGTTATATTTGTATTTGATGTGTGGTATGCTTTGGAGGTGCTGGCTTGCCCTGCTGCCAGTGTATTATCTGAGCGCGTCTTTAGTGCTGCAGGTGGTGTACTAACAGACCGTCGCATGCGACTATCCTCAGACAATGTAGACCGGCTTATTTTTCTGAAATGAACAAGGCATGGATCTCACCTGAATTTGCCTGTCCGTTTTCAGATTAAATAACTGTTTGCCAACGTTTTCCAAGTCTCCTGTTATGTTCATCTTTCTACCACCTGAACTCTACTCCCTGGTAGAGTTGAGCGATACTTTCCGATATCCTAAAGTATCGGAATCGGAATGGTATCGCCGATATCACTAAAATATCGGCGATACCCGATACCGATACCGGAAGTCCCATGTAAGTCTATGGGAACAAAATATCGCAACTAAAAAAAACCTTTATTTCCTTGTAAACACTAAATATACACACATAGAATACATATATATATATATACATGTCATTGTGACATATATATATATATACATATATGTATAGTTTATACACTTCTACATAGTAAAATATACTCTGATTCAATTGCCGGGTAAAGCCGGCTTCAGTGAAAAGACAGAAGCACCCGACATGAAATGACACTTGGTGTACATAGGGTTAACCATGTCTTTTCATGTCGTTTGCTATCTGATTTGCACAAACAATTAAATCAGACTATGTGTGCAAATTTTCACACCTGTAGGGGTTAATTAAAGGTGTAAATTCGTTGTAAAAAAAACGGACTTTTTTGCTACGAATTTACACCTTTAATTAACCCCTACAGGTGTGAAATTTTGCACACATAGACTGATTTAATTGTTTGTGCAAATTAGATAGCAAAGGACATGAAAAGACATGGTTAACCCTATGTACACCAAGTGTCATTTCATGTCGGGTTCTGCATTTTCACAAAAACCGGCAATTGAATTAGCGGCTATTATACTATGTAGAGGTGT
>JARQOD010000010.1:82708421-82759737 GCA_033576555.1 Oophaga sylvatica | reverse complement strand
GCTTTTAAAGCTTTTTTACCACTCCGAGAAAAGGGGGCCTTCCAGGCCTTCTGGAGCCAGACGATGACGCAGGCTCAACATCTCCTGCCTTAGGTGCTATGGTCCTTTTGGCACTACCAGCAGAGCCCACCACCAAATCAGTACCCAGCTGGCCCCCTTCGCCCACGCCGCTGCCTCTCCACCATACTTCCTCATGTTTGGAAAATTTTAACAAAAAAACAACAAGTATATGGTATTTTTATGGGGAAGTACAGCTGTTACGGTGCAGGGAAAATTAAATCTCCGTATATATTTCCGGAGTCACCACAGCGCCCCCAGTATGGATTTGTCGTAAAGAAAAGCAGAAATGGTATGAAACAGAGCGTAAGCTGTAAACGGTTGAGGGAAAATTTTAAATCTCCGTATTCTTTTTCCGGAGTCACACACAGATAGTCAGATGTATTTGTCCGTGATACCAGCGGGTAAAAAGGTAGTGTGTGGGGAGCTACAGTCTATACGGTGTGGGAAAAAAATGAACGGTGGGTAATGTGCAGGAAAAAAAAATAAAAGTATCAGTGCTGTGAAAAAAAGCGTCTGCACAGCATGTACAAACAGCAAATACAGCTATCGGCAGCCTAATAACCGCGCTGCTGCAAAAGAAAATCCTCCCCTGTCACTGCGACTAACGTAAGCACAATTGCTATCAGCACAACCAGAATAACTTCTCTTTCCGCCCTAACTCTCACCTACTGGTAAACATTCAGAAACCCTCCGTCTGTTAAGATCGCCAGAATAAAATGGGGCAGCGGTCAGGCTTTTAAAAGACACTATGACGCCCCCAAAGCAAACAATCATGCAAAGCCCTTCTCTAAGATGGTGGTGGACGCTGACATGTCATTTTTTTCCCACAGTGTACACCTTGTCATTGGCGGGGAAAAAAGGCACCTGAAAGCTTTTGGGGAAAAAGATTTGGTGCTCCTTTTGCCGACCGCATGGCCGATTCACGCTATGGTGGGGTTTCAGCCAGCGAAACCCGCTTTGGGGGAAAAGTCGGCGACTTTGAATCTGACCGACCTTTTTGCTCAATTTTGTGTTTAGTGGTAACACCTGAAAGAATAGTAGTTGAGTCTTCTAGGTACATCCAGTCCTTATAATGAAAAAATGGGGAAAGGGCAGCAACCACCTTTTAGTCCCAAACAAGCTGTTTATTGCCCATTGGGCGAGTTTCGGCTGGTGAGCCTTCTTCAAGCCTTGTTTCCTCATTTTTTTAGATAGATAGATAGATTTATAAATAATAATAATAGATTTTAAATAGGTATTGATAGATTGTTTATAGATAGATAGATAGATAGATAGATATTTTGTAGATAGATGATAGATAGATTGTAAAAAAGTGGAAGAGACATATACCAACTGGGGGTGGTCAGGCCTCCTCAGCATTGTATCCAGTACTTGCCCAGATCCAGTTTAAATGTAAAAGGAAGGCAAAAGGAACACTCCATGGAATTCAAGGTGAAAAAAGTGGACTTTATTCGAACTCAAATAGCATGGTGTTTTCGGCTGTACTGACCTTTTCATTTTTAGCACATAAACTCAGTATTTCTATTTTTGATTCTAATCGGTATGTTTCATTGGACGGTACTGTGTCTTCTTGTGCGCTAAGTGTTAACGAGGACCCTTTGACTTTTATTGTCCCTTGTCATCTGTGCTGCCAGAAAAAAATGGACTGTCAAAACAAGTGGGTTTACAGGACAATGGTATGTTGAAAGCACGGAATATGAACACCCCCATAGGTATAATGGAAACGTTGGATATGTGTCTCCGGTAAGTGTGAAAACGGATGCCCCACATACGGAGACACGTACAAATGAAGGAGGCCTTACATGATTTATTGTCTATATTGATCTATATTAATGCTTTTGTATTTAGGTGAAGGTTTAGCCATCTACTGTTGAGACTGTTGTGGATGTGCATCAAGAAATTTGTGTTGTTGCATTAAATGGAGAAAGGGAACTACACCGTATGTTAAATAAGTTGATTTTTTTTTTAATTGCGACCTTTGTCTTTTACATATTCATAGACTCAAATATTTTAAGTCTAATAAAAATATACAGCTAAAGTTTACTGACAGTTGAGACAGAGTGAAAGGTAAGCTGATTTAGGGCTTCCTATGGTACTATTTAAATGTGAATGATTTAAAGAAGTTAATCTTCAGTAGCACACTGCTTCTTTTAAATTCCTAATTACCGAGGACAGTGGCTCCTGATTATTGCGCTTAGTCCGGAGGAGGCAGGGACACTGAACTTGGCTGGACCAGCGCTCGGGCCAGCGCTTAGAACAGTGTTTCTCAACTCCAGTCCTCAGGACCACCAAAAAGGTCATGTTTTCAGGATTTCCTTAGTATTGCACAGGTGTACTTTTATCACCTGCTAAGCATTAATTCCATCACCTTTGCAAAACTAAGGAAATCCTGAAAACATGATGTTTGGGGGGCCTGAGGACTGGAGTTTAGAAACCTGGCTTAGAAGATCATTGGAAAAATCATTTAAACATAAATCTTAGCCTGGGACTGTCCCCTCTGATAGACTTCTGCAGAGGCAGGTTACCTAAGCAATGAGTCTAAACTATAGAATTACTTATTTTTATTTATTTTACTCATTTGTATAACACCAATAATGCATACAAGGACTGTAAAGTCAATGACTACAATAGTCAGTCTTAACAATCATCTCATTTTTTGGGTTTTTAGGAAGGAGATTTTCTTCTTCACCTGATGCAAATGTATAACTTTATAAGTGTTTTTATGTCAGAAGGATTTCTTATTACAGTGGAAAATAATAGAGAGCGAAAATATCAAAACTCACAGAACTGTACATTGGAAGAAATCAACCCCCTGTCCTATAAATGTAAAATTTTTTATTTGTCAAGCTTGATATACATTTTCAACTTTTATATTTAGGGTGAAGAGTATGAGCCACCAATTGACCAGTGCTGTGGAAGTGTTCGAGAAGTATTGTTTGTCTTTACTGAACCGAATTTGGGGAACAAAGAATTCTGAATGAAAGTTGAATTTCTGTTGTTTCATTATAGTTAAGGTGTTTTTAAAGGGTTTTTGGGATTTTTTAATGGGGGGGGGAGGGGTGACAGGTATTATATGCAATGTTATAGAAGTGTATTAAGGCATAGAAGTGTATTAAGGCCGCTGGAGTGCATTGCAGTACAGATAAGCTGTTGGCAATGCGAATAAAATTAAGTGTGGTTTGGGGCAAGCTATTTGCCCAAGGAAAATTTAAGAAAACTCGGCATGGGCTTTTTTTTTTGGAGCGAACATCAGGATGGTAGTGGGGTGGTTGCTCCCACCAGCCCGGGGCTTACAAGTGGTCATGGCCACAGATTCCATTTAAAAACCCTGCAGCAAAGGGTTGGGTGTGTCAGTGTGGTTTGCAAACTGCAGAGCGAGCGGGTCTGCAAGATTCGGGGGTGTGAAGTAACACAGAGCCAAGCGGAGCCAAAGCCCCTGGCACCCCTCAGCGTGACCAGTGGTGCAGTCGCCCACGACAACTGGTCTCCGATATGGACTGTCTTGATGCCCTGGCTGCGAACCGGAGGATACCTTTATGTTCCATTTGTGAGTTTCGTTGGACATTAAAGACACTTTGTTTGAATTTCCTGTGGTCACTGCCTATATGTCGCACTGCACCAACCCCACTGCACTACATATGGTGGAGAATGCAGGCAGTATGAACTGAGGCATCTCCAAAGCCTGATACATGTCAGTTATTAGGCCTGCAACACTTCAGCCCAAGCCTACTGACAAGATGGAAGAGCTTTTGAGGCAGTTGGTCCTCACTCAGCAACGGCTGCAGGAGTGCAGGAATGGCAGCAGGAGTGTAATCAGCAACAGCAGCATACAAATATATTTTTTAATGCAGCAGATTGCAGCTTAGCGAGAGGTGGTCCCACCACCACCCCAATCCGTTCGAGGGCAAGGTACAAAGTCCAATCAGCGCTAAGGAAGAGGGGCCCTGAGGGCAATATTAGGCCTTCCTCACTGTGTTAAAGCGCACTGCAGAGCAAGAGAGCTTGCGTTTTCCCAGTGGGCTCAACTGGTGACCCCCTTTCTAACTGGAGATGCCCAGAAAGAACTACTTGGATCTCAGTCTGGATGATCCCCTGGACTAAGGGAAACTGAAAGTTGAGATCCTTGCCCGACTGGGGATTAACAAATATGTATGTACACAACGGGTGTTCCAATGGTCCTTTGTGGAGACTCAACTACCAGGTCTCAGGTATACGACATATTGCAGTTGGTAAAGAAATAGCTCAGCCTGACACCTTGACCCCTTTCAGATGTAGAGAGGGTGGTGGTTGATGGGCCACTCCACTTTATATGGGAAATTGCTCCACTTCGGATGTCACATCAGGTCCTGCCAGCTGGAAAAAGTCATGACCCTCTGCTGGGGCTAATTAGGACCGAGCCCATACTAAGGGGGTATCCCGAAGTGAGAGTGACCCGTTTCCCGTAAACTGATTCCGGGGCCCAGTCCTGCTACCACTATTAGGTGTTGGTGGTGCCAAGGGCCAGGACATGTGGCTGCCAACTGCTCCATGATAGCTGAACCCATGGACTGCGGGTTTATGCACAGGGTGTTCTATGTAGCCCAGTCAGTGTGCATCGCATCTACAGGCATTGCATACAGCAAACCCAACTGTGCCAGGTACTTGTCAACGGTTACCAGATGGAGGCTTTCTTGAACTCAGGGAGTTTAGTGACTCTTTTTCATGGGTCACTTGTTGCAGGGACAACCCAATGGACAGAAAGTGGGAAAACTCTGAGAGTACCTGACTGCAGAGGTTACATTTTCCACCACATGTGGAGAAGTAAAACATGTGGTGGTAGTGGTGAAGACCCTTCCATATGGTATAGTGTTGTGAAGAGACTTGCCCCTGTTCTGGTCGCTGTGAGAGAACCGGGTTAACCCTTCCAGGGTAATGTCATTCCGGATTCGGAACCCGAAGATCGATGGGAGTCTCGAACCCGTCCCGCTGCGGTCTCCCATTCATCTCCGGCCGCAGTGGAGCCTGCTCAGCAGAGACGTCGGTCCAGGCGTCTTGCCCACTCCTCTACTGTGCAGTGACTTGCTGCTGCCTTTCCTGGATCTGCTATTATAGCCAGTGCTGGAGCAGTCGCTTTGGAACAAAGTCCTGCGTTTTCCCATCTGAGGTGCCCAGGGTGAGATCTCTCATTGGAGATCAGGGGTCACGTGTTCAGGTGCTGCAGCGGTCCTATTGGGTCCGCCAGGAAGGTCATGTAGCTACGTGTGTTTGTAACATCTTCTCATTGGTCCTTGTTCCTGGAAGGTCCTGTAGCTGTTGCTATAAAAGGGTAGCATGGCTGGGCCGCCATGCGCTTAATATCAATCATTTTATGCTATGCCCAGTGTGGTCATGTGTATGTGTGGATAGGGACCCGGCTGAAATAAGCCACTAGAATTACCGACTTAATCGGTGAGGAGTTTGGTATGGTAGCTGGTCAGGGACGGTGTCCTAGATGCCCTAGATTACCGGCATAAACCGGTGAGGAGTTTGATTGCCGTATTCAGGGCCTGGCGTTCAGACGCCATAGATTGCGGGTGACTCCCGCGAGGACATTAGCGCATGATCACGCTTTATGTACGCTTAGCACTTAACTGTGTATCTGAGAGCCTTACAGGACACAGTGCTTTTCTCAAAGCGGCCCTGTGACGTAACAGGGTTCGCTTTCAACGCTAGTCAGCGCCCTAGCGTGTTTTCTTTGCCACTCAGTTGTGTCTAGTGGAGTGCGCACACATCGCCATATAGCGTTGCGGCTCCTCTTCTAGCGGCTCTGTGGAGTAACAGAGTTCGCACTCATTGCCACAGCGCATTACGGCGTTTATGTTGGCAGCTCTGCGGGATAAACAGAGTTTGCTTCTTGCGCCTTTTTGCCAGCAGCGGGGCTTCACCTGCACGGTGGACCCGGGCTGCGAACGCCTTATTATTTATATTATTTTGTGCGTTCCGCCAGCCGTAACATAATATTAGCGCCAGGGTCTGGCTGGTAAATGGGCGGACGACCAGCGTCTGCAGCGGTATATCCAGCAGCTGGAGGGTAGGTTGCGACTCTAGAGCGCACAACCTCAGCGGTGGATGTTACTGCAGTCGCGGTTCAGGCTGCTAGTGTGGCCGCCGCCAGTTTGTCCTCTACTACCCCTGCTCCGACTATTTCCCGCCTCCCACTTCCAGACAAGTTTGCCGGTGACAGTAAACAATGTCGGGGTTTCGTCAGTCAGTGCTCCATACATCTAGAGCTTCTGGCTGCACGTTATCCCACGGAGCGGGCGAAAGTGGGTTTTATCATATCCCTTTTGTCGAGCAGGGCGTTGGAGTGGGCAACGCCATTATGGGAGCGCGATGATCGTGTGGTGCAGAGTGCTCCTCTCTTCTTGGGACACTCTTAAACAGGTCTTTTTAGGACCTCGTGTCACCCAGGATACGGCTCCTTCAATTGTTGGCTATCACCCCAGGGTTCATCCATGGTCAGCCAGTTTGCCGTCCAATTTCGGACTCTGGTCTCGAGCTGGATTGGCCAGATAAAGTCCTTATACCCGTGTACTGGAGGGGACTGGCAGACCATGTGAAGGACGCCTTGTCCACCAGGGAGATTCCTGCCACACTGGAGGAGCTCATTACCTTATCTACCCGTATCGACCTTCGTTTTAACGAGCGGAGGTTGGAGCGGGCCCAGTGTAGGCAGAGGTTCCGGCTGGCGCCCACCTTCGCCAGACCTCTGGAATCTTCCATTCAGACGTCCGATTCCCATGAGGCCATGGAGATTTCTCGAGTGAGACCTAAGTCTCGGGCTGCTCGAGTATCTGTGACCTGTAATGCCTGCCAACAAATAGGGCATTATGCTAACAAATGTCCACGGCGGTCGGGAAACGACCGCGGCTAGTAACCATTGGAGGGGGTTCACTAGACACAGCAATACACGCCTCCAAGTTGTCCTTTAGGGGGACAATCAATTTTGGCTCATCCACTTTAACAGTCACGCTTTGTGTGGATTCTGGAGCCGAAGGAAATTTCATGTCTTCTACCTTCGCTCTCCGCCACTCTATACCTCTGGTGATGCTCGCCAAATCCGTGACTGTTCGAGTAGTGAATGGGTCGACACTGCCTTCACCAATCACACATCAGACCATCCCTTTCACGTTGTCAATGTCACCTTCCCATCAAGAGATTATCTCACTTTTAGTCATTCCCGAGGGAATAGACGAGATCTTGTTAGGGATGCCCTGGCTCCATTTCCATTCCCCGCACATTGAGTGGAACTCTGGGAGGATATTGGGTTGGGGTGAGTCATGTAAAGGCAGATGTATGAGGGAATGCATTCAGGTGGCCACTACAGAGATGCCCGCAGATTTTACTCACCGTCCCTATGACTGTCCTATTGACCTCTTGCCTGGAGCAGAACCTCCTCGGGGACGGGTCTATCCCCTTTCTCTCCCGGAGACGGAGGCTATGTCCCAATATATCCAGGAGAACCTGGCGAGAGGATTCATTAGGAAGTCAGTGTCACCTGCAGGGGCGGGGTTCTTCTTCGTGCAGAAGAAGAACGGAGAATTACGTCCATGCATCGATTACAGGGGTCTTAATGCCATCACTGTTAAGAATAAATACCCGTTGCCACTGATTTCTGAGCTATTTGATAGGCTACGAGGGGCAAGGATATTTACGAAATTAGATCTGCGGGGTGCCTATAACCTGATTCGCATCCGTGAGGGGTACGAATGGAAGACGGCTATTAATACCAGGGACGGGCACTATGAATATCTGGTGATGCCCTTTGAGCTCTGTAACGCCCCAGCCGTCTTCCAAGACTTTGTTAATGACATCTTCCGGGATATGCTCTCCACCTCAGTCGTAGTCTATCTGGATGATATTCTCATCTTTTCCCCAGATATTGACTCCCACCGGAGAGATGTTTGCAGAGTCTTCGACCTCCTACGGGCAAATTCCATCTACGCAAAGTTGGAGAAATGTGTGTTTGAGCAGGAGTCCTTACCTTTCCTGGGCTATATCATCTCCCCCCAGGGATTGGCTATGGATCCTGCCAAACTACAGGCGGTGATGGACTGGCAAGAACCCATTCTCTAAAGGCGGTGCAGCGCTTTATGGGGTTCATTAATTACTATCGCCGGTTTATCCCTCACTTCTCAACTTTGGTAGCTCCCGTGGTTGCCTTCACCAAAAAGGGAGCTAATCCCAAATTGTGGTCTGAAGATGTCTCCAAGGCCTTCACGTCTATTAAGTCCCATTTCGCTAGAGCTCCCATCCTACATCGCCCCGATGTTGATAAGCCATTTATATTGGAGGTGGATGCCTCGTCCGTTGGAGTTGGAGCAGTCCTTTTCCAAAAGGATGCTCAAGGTCGGAATCATCCATGCTTCTTTTTCTCCAAGACCTTCACACCAGCAGAGAGGAATTATTCCATCGGGGACAGGGAGTTGCTAGCAATGAAGTTGGCCTTCTCGGAGTGGAGACATCTGTTGGAGGGAGCTCGCTTTCCCTTCCAGGTCTTCACGGATCACAAAAACCTGGTATATCTTAAGACAGCCCAGCGGCTTAATTCTCGCCAAGCCAGATGGTCCTTGTTCTTCTCCCGGTTTCATTTCACACTGCATTTCCTCTCGGGAGAGAAGAACATTTGTGCCGACGCTCTCTCTCGCTCTGTGGTGTCCTCGGAGAAGGAGGTGGAGGAGCCTCGGCTAATCGTCCCCACAGAGAGCCTGAGAACGGTGGCCCCGGTTTCGCTGGAGTCTGTGCCCCCGGGCAAGACTTTCGTGCCTACTAATTTGCGACCGGAGGTACTCTCTTGGGCACATTCGTCCAGGGTGGGTGGACACTTTGGGGCAAAGAGGACATCTGAATTGTTGGCAAGGACATACTGGTGGCCGCATATGGTCCGTGACGTTGGGGACTATGTTCGGGCGTGTGTCTCCTGCGCCAAGAATAAGTCTCCACGACAACGGCCAGCTGGGTTACTTCACCCTTTGCCGGTGGCAGACAGGCCCTGGGAGATGGTTGGGATGGACTTTGTGGTGGGCTTGCCCAAGTCTCGAGGTTGCACCATCATTTGGGTAATCACCGACCATTTTTCCAAAATGGTGCATTTGGTGCCGCTTCCACGGTTACCTTCTGCACAGGCTCTGGCAGCGTTGTTCGTTAGGCATATCTTTTGTCTACACGGCATGCCGGACAAAATTGTCAGTGACCGAGGTACCCAGTTTGCGTCTCGGTTCTGGAGAGAGCTTTGTCGTCTACTCAGTATTGAGTTAAATCTCTCTTCAGCGTACCATCCTGAGACGAATCGGTTGGTAGAGAGGGCCAACCAGACCTTGGTCACCTATCTACGACATTTTGTCTCGGCCAGGCAGGATGACTGGGCATCCTTGCTACCATGGGCTGAGTTTGCACTAAACAATGCTGTGGCTGATTCCACCAGACAAACTCCATTCCTCCTAAACTACGGTCAGCATCCGCGGGTTCCGGTGCCCATGCCTGTGTCTTCCGCCGACTCCAGGGTGGCAGACTGGGCTGTGGAGGCACGGGACATTTGGGACCGTACCCAGGATGCCATTCAGGCATCCAAGGAGAGGATGAGGTCCTCCGCCGACGCACATCGGCGCCCCGCTCCAACATTTGCTCCTGGGGACATGGTGTGGCTCTCCGCCCGTAAAATCAGGCTGCGAGTTGAGTCCACTAAATTGGCACCCCGCTACCTGGGTCCTTTCAAGGTCCTCGAGCAGGTTAACCCTGTGGTATACCGTTTGGCTCTTCCACCACGCCTGGGTATCTCCGACACCTTTCACGTATCCCTCCTGAAACCCGTGCTCATGTCCCGGTTTTCTGAGTCATCTGCCGGGACATCGGGTTCATCTACGGATGACCATGAGGTGAACGCCATCGTAGGGTGTAAGGTGGTACAGGGCAAAAAGTTTTATTTGGTGGACTGGAGGGGCTATGGGCCTGAGGAGAGATCTTGGGAGCCTGCCGAGCATGTTCACGCTCCGCAGCTCATCGCTGCCTTTGAGCGCAGCGAGGCCCAAAGAAGGGGGGGTAATGTTAGGGTTCGATTTCCCGCTGCTGCACAAGGGGAGTCTCGAACCCGTCCCGCTGCGGTCTCCCATTCATCTCCGGCCGCAGTGGAGCCTGCTCAGCAGAGACGTCGGTCCAGGCGTCTTGCCCACTCCTCTACTGTGCAGTGACTTGCTGCTGCCTTTCCTGGATCTGCTATTATAGCCAGTACTGGAGCAGTCGTCTTTGGAACAAAGTCCTGCGTTTTCCCATCTGAGCGTGCCCAGGGTGAGATCTCTCATTGGAGATCAGGGGTCACGTGTTCAGGTGCTGCAGCGGCTCCTATTGGTCCGCCAGGAAGGTCATGTAGCTACGTGTGTTTGTAACAGCTTCTCATTGGTCCTTGTTCCTGGAAGGTCCTGTAGCTGTTGCTATAAAAGGGTAGCATGGCTGGGCCGCCATGCGCTAATATCAATCATTTTATGCTATGCGCCAGTGTGGTCATGTGTATGTGTGGATAGGGACCCGGCTGAAATAAGCCACTAGAATACCGACTTAATCGGTGAGGAGTTTGGTATGGTAGCTGGTCAGGGACGGTGTCCTAGATGCCCTAGATTACCGGCATAACCGGTGAGGAGTTTGATTGCCGTAATCAGGGCCTGGCGTTCAGACGCCATAGATTGCGGGTGACTCCCGCGAGGACATTAGCGCATGATCACGCTTTATGTACGCTTAGCACACTTAACTGTGTATCTGAGAGCCTTACAGGACACAGTGCTTTTTCTCAAGCGGCCCTGTGACGTAACAGGGTTTGCTTTCAACGCTAGTCAGCGCCCTAGCGTGTTTTCTTTGCCACTCAGTTGTGTCTAGTGAGTGCGCACACATCGCCATATAGCGTTGCGGCTCCTCTTCTAGCGGCTCTGTGGAGTAACAGAGTTCGCACTCATTGCCACAGCGCATTACGGCGTTTATGTTGGCAGCTCTGCGGGATAACAGAGTTTGCTTCTTGCGCCTTTTTGCCAGCAGCGGGCTTCGCCTGCACGGTGGACCCCGGGCTGCGAACGCACTTATTATTTATATTATTTTGTGCGTTCCGCCAGCCGTAACAACGTCTTTTTTCAAAAAATTTCAACTATATAATTATGTCTTCTGAAAATCAAGTAGTGTTAGAACTGTTGAGTTTTAGACCAAGCACTGTATGGTTGGGTAATATTCAGCTATAGTCGATATGCAGGGATATTGAATTACCATGATATGGTAATAATGGGTATTCCCAACATCATAGTATTTTATCAGTTTTCCCTGGATTTTGTATTCACAGAAAAATACTTTTTTTGCACAAATTCAATTTGCATTGAAAATGTACAACAAGAAAGGGGGAAGTTAGGATACGTGCATACCACAACTTTTTCAGGCGGACCCGCTCTAAAACCCACCTGAAGAAGTGCCCAGAAAATGCTTAAATTCATGTGCATTTCTTTATAAAAAAATTGCTGTTCATTTGTCCAACAATTCGAGCTTCTTTTAATCGCATCCAGTTTTTAAAGACACCGAGCAATTAAAATAATTGAGAGTACAATTAATTCTTCAGTCCTTTTCGATGCTGAAAATGCGCTCCATATTTTACAATGTGAGTCAATGGGAAAGCTCGGAAGATGCCCAGACGAAACTTGGTTGTCTTTTTGACCGTTTTGCCAGCATTTGTGCTTGAAAACCTCTAGTATTTTTTCTTTGATAAATGGATTTTTAAAAAACAACTACTAAACACCAGTAAAAAGTTGCAATAAAAACACTAGAAGAATGCTCGAAAAAGGCCAACTGTCAAAAATGTCAAAAAGTACTCAAAACACAACCAAAAAATGTTAAAAAGATGCTTCAGAACACTGACGTTTCCTTACGCATCTTTTTCTTGAAAAACTTGATGGGTTCGCCCGGCCAAAAAATATGTTGTGTGGCCAAACCCTTAGATATACACATCTCTTGACTGCCGTTTTAAATAACGAGTTCATGCTACAGACTGAATCTTTTTTTATGCAAAAAGTATAATACAGATTAATAGTAATTAGTAACGATGACCTTCTTTACATTTTGCTAAGCCTGAGAGACTGTGCCTGATCTCTCTGATCTCTGTAAATCCTACACTTGTAAAAAAGAAAATGATACGTTTGTAACTGAAGTGGAAAGGAAATTATGCGAATACGAAAATGATGGAGATTGTAATGAGGTAAGTTAAAGGAATCAACAAGTCTCTATTAAATGTTATGGTTAATGTGCTGCACCCAGTACATCATTTTACAATTAGGCCGGCGTCACACTAGCGAGTTTAATGCGAGTTAGTCGCACGACTTACTCGCATCAACAACCGGAACGGCCGCCTGCTCTCGGACCAGAGTGCGCGGCGGCATAGAAATACATGCAGCCGCGCACTCTGTTCCGAGAGCGGGCGGCCGTGCCGGGTGTTGATGTGAGTAAGTCGTGCGACTAACTCGCATCAAACTCGCTAGTGTGACGCCGGCCTTAAAGGCGTAGTTGATTGCATGGGAAAATTATAATTACCGTATATACTCATGTATAAGCCGACCCGTGTATAAGCCGACCCCCCTAATTTTGCCACAAAAAACTGGGAAAACTTATTGACTCGCGTATAAGCCTAGGGTGAAAAATGATTATGCCCCCATATGATGCTCCACAGATTATGCCCCCATATGCTCCACAAATTATGCCCAATATGCTCCACAGATTATGCCCCCATATGCTCCAGATTATGCCCCCATATATTCCACAGATTATGCCCCCGTATGATCCACAGATTATGCCCCCATATGCTCCAGATTATGCCCCATATGTTCCACAGATTATGCCCCCATATGCTCCAGATTATGCCCCATATGTTCCACAGATTATGCCCCCATATGCTCCATATTATGCCCCCATATGCTCCACAGATTATGCCCCCATATGCTCAAGATTATGCCCCATATGTTCCACAGTTTATGCCCCATATGTTCCACAGATTATGCCCCCATATGCTCCAGATTATGCCCCAGATGTTCCACAGCTTATGCCCCCAATGCTCCATATTATGCCCCATATGCTCCACAGCTTATGCCCCCATATGCTCCATATTATGCCCCCATATGTTCCACAGATTATGCCCCATATGCTCCAGATTATGCCCCCATATGCTCCAGATTATGCCCCATATGTTCCACATCTTATGCCCCCATATACTCCATATTATGCCACCATATGCTCCAGACTATGGCCCCATATGTTCCACAGTTTATGCCCCCATATGCTCCAGATTATGCCCCATATGTTCCACAGCTTATGCCCCCATATGCTCCATATTATGCCCCCATATGCTCCAGATTATGCCCCATATGTTCCACAGTTTATGCCCCCATATGCTCCATATTATGCCCCCATATGCTCCAGATTATGCCCCATATGTTCCACAGCTTATGCCCCCATATGCTCCATATTATGCCCCCATATGCTCCAGATTATGCCCCATATGTTCCACAGCTTATGCCCCCATATTCTCCATACTATGCCCCATATGGTCCAGATTATGCCCACATATGCTGCACAATTATGCCCCATAGTATAGGCCTCATATGCTGCTGCTTAAAAAAAAAATAAAAATGACATACTCACCTCTCGTCGCTGGGGGCCAGGTGCCGGTGTCCTGAGCAGGCGGTGACACCGGGCGCTATGGGGGACAGGTGCCGGTGTCACCGCTCGCTCAGGACCCCGGTACCTGAGATATTTACCTGTCCCTCGGTCCACCGCAGCGCTGCGTCCTCGTCTGACTCCTCTGGCTGTGAATGATCTGGCAGGGGCGGGGCATGCACTAACGATGTCATCGCGCCCTCTGCCTGATCATTCACAGCCAGAGGAGTCAGACTGAGGACGCAGCGCTGCGGTGGACCGTGGGACAGGTAAATATCGCTATACTCACCCCTCCGCTGCGCGTCCCTGCAGCCTCTCCTCTTCTCCCGGTGCTCTCCGCAGCGCTTCAGTCCTGCAGCGGTCACGTGCTACCGCTCATTAAAGTCATGAATATGTGCATATTCATGACTTTAATGAGCGGTGCCATGTGACCGCTGCAGGAAGGAGCCGGAGATCGTGGGAGAAGCAGGGGGGCTGCAGAGACCGCGCCGGCGGAGGGGTGAGTATGATCCGACACCCCCGCTCCCCCTCCCCCGCCGACCCGCGTATATGACCCACGTATAAGCCGAGAGGGGGACTTTCAGCCCTAAAAAATGGGCTGAAAATCTCGGCTTATACATGGGTATATACGGTAAATCTGGAATTTTATTGCTTGTTTTAGGCTGCACTTAACATTCATATATTTTTTATATTTTTTAGTTTTATGAACCTAAAGTTGAATCATTATACATTGAAATGAAATTTGCTGATATATGGCAAAAAAATGTATTTATATGTGCATGTAGCTCTTTCAAAGACAAGTCCAACAATATCTTTATATGGCTAGTCCATTTCTTTGTTTCTGAGAAATCAGCGCTTGAATTGATATGCAAATGAGCATAAAGCCTTTTCCTCTCCAGCTCTATTCCCCCGCCTAACTCTGTCTCCTCCTTTTTGACTGATGGTTCCTTTGCCTGAAGAAACAGAGCATAAGGTTATCACTGAAGCAGAAGGAGGCGGCGCTGGGCAGGGAATAGAGCTGGAGAGACAGAAGCTTCAAATCTACAAATTGCTCTCTTTGTATTTCAATTCAAACAATAATATTTCATCAATGGAGGAACAGACCGGCCATGTAACATTATCGCTGGACTTGTCTTTGAAAGAGCTGCATGCACAAATGTTTGGGATGTGAAATTCTGCTGAGAGATTCTCTTTAAGTTTCATGGACATTGTTCCCTAAACTTTGATGTGTATCAGTTGGCATTGTATAAAAGGATAAAATCAGATCATAATTAAAGATGAGCAAATTTGTTCGGATTCGGTTCCGAATACAATCGGAATCTAATATTGTTTTTGCAATATTTGTCGAACACAGCTGAACGTCATTAGAGTCAATGGGAGTAGAAATTACCAAATATGTTCGGAACCGATCATAAGACATACGTTCGGCCCGAATAGTGTTCAAATATGGCTTGAATATGTCAAAATCAGTTTTGGTGCCAAAATACGAACAAATTAGCTCATCTCTACTCATAATGTTTGCAGGGCAGTATTGCTTTAGGTCCACAATAGTTTGTGATCACCATTCACATATAAAAATAAGAATTACCATATAGCCGGCAAATCAATTGATGAAGAACTGCAGTTCGACATACGTTGCGAGCAGACGCTAGTGATTTTATGGCTTTTTTGCTTTATTGCAAAAATGGAAATAAGGGAATGAATGGTTGCATATTTCTTATTGTACCAGATGTCAATATATACGGTTTCACATTACACTGCTTATCTAATTTCCTTGAAATGCGTTTGTCTTACAGGGTGAGAGGTTTGAACATTCTGCTACAGAGTGCTGTGGTCAGTGTGTCCCGAACGGTTGCTACATTTTACTGCCTAATGGAGAATATATAACTTTGCAGGTATAAAGAAAAACTTACAGATACTGTTTACGATCGACATTTATAGAAAAACACAAACAAGAAAAAGTAGAATTTCAAGCGCAGTGAATAACAAGTAATAGAGTTTGTTAGGTGAATCAGTACAAATAATCAATGTAGTAAAAATTATATTAGGCTAGGTGCAGTCGTCCGTGTACTCTCTTATCCAAGAGATTCAAGCCGATTATTCAAATCACACTTTGATCAAACAACTCTGATCAGAGTTTGATCAGTGTGCTCCAATTTTCTGGAATGAGGAGAAGACGGAGAAAAAAATGTCTTCATCTTCTACATTCAGTCAGTCCATGGAAATTGGACTGCATTCAAATCTGATCCAAGTGCAGTCTAATGTTTCCACGGCCTCATTGATGTACATGGTCAAGTGCAATTCGAAAATCAGTTCAAACTAGGGCATCCAATGATTTTTTTCCTCGGAACCGCTCGGCCCGAGGAAAATGTCTGATGTGTGTATGGCCCCATAGAATAATATCAGTCCGAGTGCGATCCAATATTTTGTTGGATCGCACTCAGACCAAAAATACAGCCATGTGCACGAGCCCTTTGGCTCTACTTGCTAAAACATTCAATCTTGGGGTTAAAAATGCCCTTATCTTATTATATAAAAAATACCGCTAGCATAGAAAATATATAATTTTTACTAACAAATCAAAAGCGCAAAGAAAAAATTTTGCTCAAATAGGAAACATACAGTAAAAATGTTTTTACTTTGTGCTCTTGGGTAAAATATACCTCCAAACACCTGTATATTCCCAACCTAATCTTTAAATTGAGCACAAAACCATTTTAAGCTCATGTACTTACTTATAACTAGTAATGAGTGAATCTGCCAAAATTTTAATTCACCAGTTTGCTCGAATTTGGCCAGGAAATTCATTTTTTTTTTGTAAATTTAGAGACAAACTTTAACAGAGTTTATTATCTTTAGCTTTAACATATTCCTTGAATAGGCGTGAGTAAGTTGTTTTCAGAGGTCTATTTATAAAGAATTTTGCCCAACCTTATTACCAGGTGAAAATGATTAATAAGACTGCATCTTGAAACCTCGAGCAAACTGGATAAGTATAAGGTTCATTTACAAAGGCCTAGTTAAAAAAATGTAATTTCAAGTTGTGGGGGGAATTCTTCTTTTGTACAGTGGTCCTCTAAGTTACAATATTAATACAAGATAGCCATTATATGTTGAAAACTTTGTAAACTCAAACCCTAACTCTAAAGCCAGCCTTATACTGTACATCAGATGGTTGTTGTCCAAACGATGGTTCGGGAGATTGTCTACTTGTCAGCCATCTTGGCTGGCTCTGTCATGCACAGCAGTGCTCGATCAGCTGACCACTCCTGTGTTCTCTATAAGAGAGCCATTACTAGTCATGTCTGGTGGTGGCTTGTCTACGGGAGACAATGCAATCGGCAGACCAAAATTGAACAAGCTGGATTGATGTTTCCTCCAACAATATATTGTCCGTTGCTCCCATACAAATGTGATTTAGGTTGTAATGTCAAAGAAAAAAACATTTTATTGTAACCTGAAGCCTTTGTAACCTGGGGATCTCGGTATTTGAACATATATTATTATTACTACTATATATAATATATTAGTTATTTATACTTTGTTTTGTTTTATCCTTAAGGCAGGAGAAACGTGGACCTCAGAGTCAGACAAATGTTTATCTTATTCATGTTTCGAAGTCAATGGAACCTTTTTTTCAGTTTTAAATAATAGAACCTGTGCAGATGTGAACCCAGAAGACTGTGAAACAGTAAGTCATCCATCTTGAAGGACTCAGTCAAAATCCAATTGAGCACCTAGGTTATAGAGTACCTAATGGTTCTAAGTATAGTTAGTTGATTATGATAAAATATATATTTTACTCGTTGACATGGCGCCATTTATTCCACAGCGCTTTACAGACATCCTCACTGTCCCCATTGGGACTCAAAATGTAAATTCCCTATCATTATGTCTTTGAAGGGTGGGAGCAAAACAGAGCACCTGGAGAAAACCCACGCAAGCAAAGGAAGAACATACTTGCAGATGTTGACCTTTGTGTGATTTAGACCCTTGGCCGCAAAGTGACAGTGCTAACCAATTAGCCATTCCACTTTACTACCCTAAGGCTATGTGCACACGTTCGGGAATTGCTGCGGAAATTTCCGCAGCAATCCCGCACCTCTCGGCTGCAGTAAATGCGCATGTTATAGGTGTGCGTATTCCCGCCAGAAACTAACATTTTGGAAGCATAATTAGCTTGCAGTATGCTAGCGTTTTCCAAGTGATCTGTAGCATCGCTTGGAAAACTGATTGACAGGTTGGTCACACAAGTCACACATAGTGTTTGACAAGTGTGACCAACTTTTTACTATTGATGCTGCCTAGCTCGCATCAATAGTAAAAAGATATAATGTTAAAAATAAGAAAAAAATAATAAATCGTGATATTCTCACCTTCCGGCGGCCCCTGCAGCCTTCCTGGGCCTCGCGACGCTCCCGGCAAGTTCCGTTCTCAAGGATGCTTACCGACAAGACCCCAGATGACGTAGCATCACGCGAGCCCGCTACGTCATCTGGGGTGATTCTCGCAATGCATCCCTGGGAACGGGAGTTGCCGGGAGCATCGCTGAAGAGCGGGAAAGCATCGGGGGCCGCCAGAAGGTGAGAATATCACTATTTTTTATTTTAATTATTGTTTTTGCATGGATATGGTACCCAGGGCCTGGAGGAGAGTCTCCTCTCCTCCAGACCCTGGGTACCATCCGCACATGAACCGCTTACTTTGTGCATGGTGGGCATAGCCACATGCGGAAAGTAAGCGGTTCAATGCATTCCTATGGCGGCGGAATTGCCGCGATTCCAGAAAAAGAATGAACATGCTGCGTTTTTTTCCACGATGTGTTTTTTTCGCGGAAAAAAACACAGCATGTGCACAAAAAATGCGGAATGCATTCTAATGATAGGATGCTTAATGCATGCATTTTTTCAGCATTTTTGCAGTGGAAAACCGCCGCAAAAACGCTAAAAAGCTGCAAAAAATCCTCAACGTGTGCAGATAGCCTTATGCTAAAAGTTTCAGCATGCATTATTGTCAATTCTCATCTGTAGCTGCATTCCTAAATCTGAGGGAACCTGAGATGATATTTTATTATTTATATGTTTGTTTTTTTAAAGTGGGTCAACTTGCGCAACTCATATATCAAACCAGGAGGGAAAAATCTTGAATCTCATGAGTTTCTAATACTGTAAATATCTAATCAAAAACTAAAATTATTAAACAAGCAAACAATGCATACATTTTGAATTAATAGTTATTCTTGTACTGAACCAAGTTACCATTTTAACACCTTGCCACAAATGTCCAAATAAATAGGTTGTGATTATAAAAAAGATAGGCTGGGCAGTATTCAGTATATACTGTACATCCCAGGGATGGTATGGACACCGGGCTGTTGCAGAACTACATCAGATCTCTGCAGTTTAACCCCTTACATGCCCACAAAATAAGGTTATCATGCCAAAATAAGGTTATCATGCCAGTGAATGGTAATGGGTGTTTAAAAATAAAATAGAATATCTAATTTTTTTTGACAGCACAGGGGGGCTTACTCTGTCACTCCTTTGACAGTCCGTAATGCGATCGCTGAGTATCGACGTTTTCCCCCTTTCACTAAAAATAATAATCTTTTTTATGTTTAGGTTTTTGATATAGATTTGACTTCCCTTTTTTCTTCTTTTACTATGTGTAATAATTTTATTGTTTTTCTTTCAAACAGGGAACTATTGAAGTGAGCGAAGATGGCTGCAGTTCAATTTGCAAGGGTAAGATCATATGATAAGAATGAAAAAAAAATTAGGATGACGATAATTGTTATGTCACTTTTGCTAACATTATAGTCTTAATGATTATACAATAATAAAGTACAATGTCATGTGGTGGGTTATGCGAAGCTTATTAATGAGCAAATTGATTAAATGCTAACTGAACTTGTGTTGAATTTTGGGAAATACCCTGGACCTGGGAAATGTAAGTAATTTGTGATTCCATCTGCGTGAAACACCAAAAAATGCCTACTACAATTTTACACAATGCAGAATATTGCATCAGCCAGATAAGGCTTAGATGACCTAGAAAGTGATTAGCCAGGCTTCTCAACAGTTTATCGTAGTCTGTTTAAAAGTCGAGGCAGGGATTGCAGCACAGCAACCATTTTGGGGAGAATCTGTTTAGAAAGAGGATGTCATAGCTCACAGTGTAGCAACAGTAATAGAGAAAAAAATAAAAAAATACTGACTATACTGTACAGAAAGTGTGTGTGTCATTAAACAACGAGTAACGGTTGCCATCCATTTAACCATAGCCATTTATGTGGAGGTCGTTTGACATTTCTAAGACTGTGCATGCATTGAAAAGCATGAAAAAGGCTTGCTGCAGTCCTAGTAGACCTGAGTGTTACACGTGTCTTTTCAGGGCAATTGAAGCACCTGCCTTTGGTGGCAAATTTATTAGCCGCAAATCAAATTTTTAGGAAAAATTTGCCAAAGCGGACAAATTTTAATTTCAAATGATCCAGTCTTGTCCAAAAGCTTTTATGAAAATTAGACCTCTAAGAATATACAGTTGGCAATTAAGACAGATGCATGTGCTCTAAGACATATACTTGCTTACGCCACTGACGTGTTTCTGCTAAAATATATAGCATTTCACATTTGTTGATGTGAAGTCTTGAATGCAATGTACTTAAAAATATTCCATGTTTTTCAATTAGATTTTTATATAAATTCAACATTGTAAGAGAAAGATGTAGAAAATATCCAAAAAGTGCATTCATACACAATATAATTATGCAATTTCATAAAGGTAATAATTGCCTAAGATAATTAATTTCAGTATATTGTAGCCTTCCGGGGGGTTTAGCTCTAGGATCGCTGTCTGGGTAGACAGAATGGCACGGAAACAGTTCATTCAGACAGCAGTTTGGTGAAAACTGGCCGCAACCAGTTTTATTAAAGTCCACAGCACACAGATAAAAACAAATCATAAACAGAAAACCTGGGCTTGTCTAGCCACTAAATTACACTTAGATAGATGGCCCTCTCTATCCGGGACCCAGACTCTACCAGTCTGTGCCCAAAACAACACATATCACATATGTTACCAGTATGGAGTTTCACAGACACTCCTCTTTATGTCCGAAGGCAACTCCAATGTCCAGACTTGAGAGAGGTCACCTCCTATTCAGTCGCTATTCGCACGGATTCTCACTGCGACTACTCCTGTGTCCGGGGTACTTCCTGCACCCAGACTGAGATAGCTCACACTCTTAGAGACTGCTTCCTTGTGCCAGGACACCTCCCTGTGTCCGGGCTAAAGACAGCTCCCACACTCTTGGAGACACCTTCTGTGTCTGGACCCCTTGTCCAGACTGAATGAGCTCTCAGATTGTGTTTGCAGACACCTACTTCTGGTCTCCTAATTAAGACCTGAGTAGTTTCAGGCTTGTGCTGCAAGTGTGTGCTGAATGTGAGGTGTAGTGACCTTTCTTTACCACCAGGTTTACAAAGCCACACATTTCGCTCATACCAGTCAGCAAGGTACTTAGGTGAAATATACACCTCATTCACCACATATTCCTTCACTGTCTCACATATCCCCTCCCTCTTCTCCAGACCGGAGGGCTGGTCATCCAGACCGGAGGGCTGGTCAACAATCCAACAGAGACAGTGAACTCTGGACCAGTCATGGCCCTCATCAGCTTCATCCTCACCACTGTCATAGCCAACATCAGTTTTCTCTTCATCTGAAGCATCCGCACTACCCTGTACCCTCCCAGGCCTATACTCTCTGCGGGCCTCGGGTATCCTGCACTGTTTCATCTTGACTTTAGTGCCAGCCTCAGTCTCGGTATAGTGGCTCACCAGATAAGTACGACCAGGCACGTCAGAACAGCTCTGCTGATTCTTCCTCAGAAACTTTCGTACCTCCTGTTTTTGGGGCACTGACCCTGTGTCACCCACTGTCACAGGAGGTATAGGGGTTTTCTCTAATTCCCCCTGAACTTTCTTTAGCACATCTACTTTCTTAAATATCAGTTGATTCATAAATTCTACCTCACAGAACCCAAGCGCCTCTGTCATGGTCTCTGACCATTCCGAGCCACACTGTTCAAACGATTGGCACTGTAGAGGGAGCTGATCGTTTTTCTTGGTCGGTACACATAATTTATCCTCTTCTGGTACAGGCTCACTTTGCATAAGACTCAGAGCTCTTACTTCTTTCTCCAGGAGATCCTCATGGCTACGCATCTTCTCCTGTAGTTGTTGGACGTCCTTTACGTCTTCGGCCCCTTCTTCAGGCTCTTCTGGTAGGACATGCTCAGAAGCCCTACCATCAGTCTTCTTTTCCACCACGTTCTGCATCCCATCTGAGCTCCCGTGTATCTGCAGCGGCAACGGAGCGACACATCGCCCCTCCCACTCACTGGGACGTGGTTCAAGTGTAGACTCCATGAAAATGCGCCTGAGCTCACCAAGGCCAACCCGAGGTCTCAAAATCTCATCTTGGGATTTATCCAGATCCTTTGGGTCGCTCGGGAACTCCGATGGCGCACCGGGCGCCGAATTTCCGGCCCGAGCTTCGCGAGTCGCAGCCACGGATCCGGACAGTACACCGTCCACGCCGCTGTCTCCGGCAGAAACATATTCCGGGGCAGAGTCATTCCTCACATCTTCAGTCTTGTTCCTCACAGCTTCACTTGAGACATCAGCCTCTGGTGAGGCACCTGGCCTGGTGTCCACCACTTCCATGGCTTTCTCCACCTCTGCAGCATCACCTTCAGAGTCCTTGGCCTGATGCAGATCCACACCATACATTGATAACTTCTCATTTTCAACAGCATCCACTTGTGCTGTGTTCAGTTTCAGAGTCCTGTCTTTCACCTTAGTCTTCGCCAGGGAACCGGCCAACTGTACAACATCTTCAGATGCCATCCTCCGTCCGACTGCAAGGTCAGCCTCAGCCTTCCTCTCAGGACTCTCAATCTCCTCTACTACCATGCCTTCCTCACTTGCACCGGTTGCTTTATTGTCATCAGATGACTCACTATCACCACCACTATCCCTGTCTGACCCCCTTTTCTCAGCCACATCTGGCTCACTTTCAGGGTTATACAATTTATTCTCATTCACATCCTGCTCACTGTCAGGGTTATACAATTCATTCTCATTCACATCCGGCTCACTGTCAGGGTTATACAATTCATTCTCATTCACATCTTGATCTGGAACCTTAGTTAACATGTCATCCACAACATTAACTTCACCATCTGGTCCCTGGTTTCCCTCAGGTGGTCCCTCAAGTATGTGACTATGTGATAACCCCAGCACTATACTTCCATATAGCTCAGGTACCAGGAGCTGACTCACGACCTCTCCCTGGACTTCAGTGTCCCTATACAATAGGTTATTGTTCATGGCAGCATGAGGAAACCTTTCCTCAGAGCCAGGCTCTTGGGGAACCTCATTCAGAACAATTACATTCTCCTGTGCCGTTTTAAGAGTGGGGTCTCGCACCGGCTCACTCCCAAAATTGTCACAGGAGCCAGGCAGGTCAGGGACACTCGGTTCCCGAGAACCACCATCCTCGTCTCCCAACATCACCTGCAAAGAAATGTCATCTTTATCACGGTCATCATCAGTATCATCACTATTATGATTAGCATTATCATCATTATCAATATCAGCATCCTCATCATGGTCATCATCATTATCATGATCATCATTATCATTATCAATATTATCATGGTCATCATCATTATCACATAAGTTTAACGGCCCACTAGCACTGTGTTCCGCCCCTCGGGACTGCGCACCCTCAGTAGGAGCTTCATCACACTGTCCATCAGAAACATTTTTCCCCCAGAGATCCTTAGACCGGGGAAAGTCATTACCCAATATAACGGGGTGCACCAGGGTCTTCACTACCCCTACTTCATATGAAACCTCCCCGAGTTTGGGGACCAAGTCCACGGCAGTCTCTGGGTAGACTTTGGTGTCTTCATGGATGTACACCACACTCAGGTGCTTATCAGGGATGAAGTCCCTATCACTCAGGCTGTCACATACGGAAGTCACTGGACTCTCTGAGTCCAAGAGGGCCTGTGCTGGGCAGTCACTTACAACCACCGGGGACCCCTGTGGTCCAGTCTCTTCGGCTGAGGTGGACACACACACAGGTTCTGCGCAGAGGGAGAGGGATCTGCCATCATCACAACACATAGGCTCCCCCTCTATTGGACAGTTGGCTGCAATTTCACGCCAGCTCCAACACTGTCCATCACACTCTCCCACCCACATGTCCCCTCGGGCCTGAACCCGCTTATCAGCATACCCCATGTCCCCAACAGCTGGAACGCTCTTACCGCGAGAGTTCAGCGTCCGGGAACTCCGAAGTGATGACCTCTCAGATGGCTGTACCTCAGGAGGACGTGCTTGGGTGTAGCGGTCCACTATCACCTTTTCAACTCCATAATCAGGCCTGCTGACTGCAGACTCCCAACTGTATCTCCAGTCATGGACTCTCCTGGCACGGGCTGCAACCGTAACACCCAGCCGGGTAAGAATCGCCGCTTTCAACTTGGCATAGTCTTCGCTGTCCCGCTTGCTCAGGTCAGCCCAGACTTTTTGGGGTTCCCCAATCAGATAGGGTACGACCGCCATGGCCCATTCAGATAGTGGCAGATTCTCCTTCTCTGCCAGTCTCTCAAACCTAGTAAGATATACCTCCACATCATCACGAGGTGTCATTTTTCTCAAGGACCGTCTTACCGCCTTCTTTATAGCGGACAACGCCGGTGCCTTCACAACATTACTTCGGGACGCGGCACCGAAATCCTTTTTTGGTGCTGTCATCTGCTCAACAAATAACCGGTTATTCTCCTGCTGCTGCTGCAGGAATTGCTGCTGGGCCTGCTGCATGTGCTGCTGGTGCTGCAGGCGCTGCTGCTCCATGCTTCGCTGGGCCTGCACCAGGTACTCAACGAGTTCCTCCATACTGCCGGACTTATCTGTCTCAACCACGGTAGTTTTATGTTGCACATTAACTTGTGCCATTTGTTCAAACAGCGCCTCCCTGCTGTCATCCATGCTGTCAGACTTCTCTGTCTTAACAACGGCAGTCTTCACTCAAGACATACACACTACACAGCTTTTTTTCCACAGAAAATTCAGCCTTGCTGTGCAACCACTTTTTTTTTTTTTTTTTTTTTTTTCCTTTGCAAAGTCTATTAGGGCTACTGTCTCTTTAAGACTGCTCCACAAACTTTTCTTTTGCTGCTGCTTATTCCACAGTCATTTTCACAACAAGTTCAGCTTTGCTGTGCATACATTTTCTCTCTGCAGACCCTATCAGGGCCACTGTCTCTCCAAGACTGCTCCAAACAGACGTTTCTGCTGACACACACTTTTTTTTTTTTTTTTTCTGTTGCTATTTCAATAGACTTCACCTTTAATGCTGTCTCTTGCCACTGTGCTGCATGCACACTCCAGCACTAACTGTACCAGGCCCTGCGCTGCCCCAGCATTCTCCGCCAATTGTAAGCTTCCGGGGGGTTTAGCTCTAGGATCGCTGTCTGGGTAGACAGAATGGCACGGAAACAGTTCATTCAGACAGCAGTTTGGTGAAAACTGGCCGCAACCAGTTTTATTAAAGTCCACAGCACACAGATAAAAACAAATCATAAACAGAAAACCTGGGCTTGTCTAGCCACTAAATTACACTTAGATAGATGGCCCTCTCTATCCGGGACCCAGACTCTACCAGTCTGTGCCCAAAACAACACATATCACATATGTTACCAGTATGGAGTTTCACAGACACTCCTCTTTATGTCCGAAGGCAACTCCAATGTCCAGACTTGAGAGAGGTCACCTCCTATTCAGTCGCTATTCGCACGGATTCTCACTGCGACTACTCCTGTGTCCGGGGTACTTCCTGCACCCAGACTGAGATAGCTCACACTCTTAGAGACTGCTTCCTTGTGCCAGGACACCTCCCTGTGTCCGGGCTAAAGACAGCTCCCACACTCTTGGAGACACCTTCTGTGTCTGGACCCCTTGTCCAGACTGAATGAGCTCTCATATTGTGTTTGCAGACACCTACTTCTGGTCTCCTAATTAAGACCTGAGTAGTTTCAGGGCTTGTGCTGCAAGTGTGTGCTGAATGTGAGGTGTAGTGACCTTTCTTTACCACCAGGTTTACAAAGCCACACATTTCGCTCATACCAGTCAGCAAGGTACTTAGGTGAAATATACACCTCATTCACCACATATTCCTTCACTGTCTCACAATATACTGTATGTAAATCTATCCAACATTCAAGGGCCCCCTAACCATATCACCAGGATCGTCTTCTGGTATTTGCCATGAAATAAGGCAGTATAACAGGGCAGAGAAGACGAGCAAGAAAAGGAAAGAGCCAGAAAGCTATAGCAGTAAAAGATGAGAGAGAGAAAAGAAAGGAGGTGGAGTGGGAAGTGGAGATGGCTGCTGGATGACCTGATGGTAGGGATGTTGTGTCTACTCTAAAGAAACCAGAATCAGGGAGTCTTCACAGTCTGTCTGAAATTCTTATATTGCACTAAGTTTTATAAGGGATTCCTAATATTCAGCCATCAGAGCGGAGAAGTGTTATGTATTCAGGAGAGTCTTGGAATTCCAGGCTAAGAGTATCAAGTTTTATAGAATCTGTCACGAGTCTTGGAGTGAGGAAGTTAGGTTGTCCTCGTAAATGATCTCACATCCTGACATTAAATATCCAGAGAGAGACAGTGGGTCGGTTCATTTTCTTCTAAAAAATTGGGAATGCATTTTCTCTCTGCGATGACCAGGAAATGGAGGACTGATCTTTTGTATAACGAGAACAGGATTTTACAGCAATGTATAAGGAAGAGTAGAGTATCAGTATCTTTACATGTTATATGTCGTACCTTCCTCCAAAATGAAAAAACACTGAGAACGACCAGAAGATGTACAAAAAGTGGCATTATACCCTCCACATCTACAAGTAGAGTCAATGTCACAAATAAGCTTGTGTAATGTAGAAGGTGATATGTTCCAGCATGTAAGAAGTTTATAGGCAGCTTTCTAAAAGCATGAGCTGATGAAGGACTTATGTATGGTCTAATAGAAGACTCCCTATGTCTCTGCTAATTAGCTAGAGAAATTTCAGTTTCCCATTTATAGAGACAGAGAGCTAAAAATTGCTAAGGGGGAGTACAAATTAATAAATATACAAATGACAGAGCATTGCGAATCTTAACTCCATGCACACATAGGGCTTCAGAAGAGCGCTATTACAGGTAAACATAGATCTTGCCAGCAGAGAAGAGTAAAAGTGGGGCAATTGGGGCATTTTCCAATTCCCTATAGGCCACTTATCAACCTCCCCTAAATGTATGGCAAAAAAACTCCCTAGTTGCAGCCAAAATTATAAAACATGGTCATCATTTCCCAGAGGAAAATTGGGATTTTTAAAGCTAGGGTTTAGTGGACAGGGCAACAGGAGAGCATGTGATATGAAGAGACTATTGTTGCACAGTGATTGTAGGGCCTACAGTAGGATGTAGCAGCTGAGGTACTTGAGAGAAAGACAGTCAAGGTAAAACATTCTTTTTGACTCGCGAAAACCAGACAAGCTGAAAGTACTAGCAAAATAGTACGATTTTAAATCTGATAAGGCAAGTCCACCCTTCTCTTTGGGTCTACATAGCATAGATTGCTTAAGTTGTAGGTTTCTCTGTCTATATAAATAAAAGAAGGCAAGTATTGACAGACTTAAAAAAGAAAGGAGGAAACAACAACTGGTAAGGTCTGAAATAGTTGAAGCATAAGTGGCAGTATGTCCATTTCAAAAATAGCAGAGTGGCCGTGTCTTGGGTCCATCATCTTCAATCGATTGAGATTGAATGAAATAAAGGTAGGATATTCAGTTGGTGAATCAAGGAAAAATTTGCAGGTTGTATAATACTGATGTATTTCAAGGAGTAGTGGGCCTAATTGAAACTGAAGGAACCCTGTAATATATTGACAAGGAGCTCAAAGAGATTCATACTCAGATTTAATAATGCACATTAAAAATTAATTTATTTAGTATTGAAGCTCATGAAAGGGTTTCCAATTTATACATTTTTAATACCTAACAGCTTAAATCAGTGTTTCTTTCCAGCTTGAGTAAAGTTTCTCTGCCGCTGCTTCTAGTTTTTTGGGTCTTTGTTGACATGTTGCAGTGGTGTTGTTGTGACGACAGCTCACGTGACTACTGCAGCCAATTACTGGGCTCATTCTTCTTATGATGACTATGTTGGCATTGGCATCATAGCTTAGCTAAGTGAATGATGTGCGATGTAGAGGTGATGTCACCACTGCAGTCAATCAACAAATTATGGCAGCATCATTATTTTTAACAGGAACAAGCAGATATATATTATTGGAGGTACACTTTACAAATTATTTTAACAGGTTACTTTGTTATAGGTAAGAAAACTAATTGATTTGTTTCCTTTTAGCTCCCAGAAATTGCAGGCTTGAAGTTAGCTTAATAACTCTTCTGGAAGAAGATTGTCCGCTCAACATAGCTATACCATACTGTACTGGAACCTGTGTAGCTCCTGTAACGTAAGTATTTGAAAACATTTCAAATTCAAGCAGTGAAAATAACACAAAAATATATCAGACAATCCAAGTGAGATACATAGCACACAACCAGCTGGCAAAATAATATAGGATAAATGTAACAGCACCAGAAAGCATTGGGTACTGACAAAAACAAACCAAATAACCAACAATAGGTAGCCGCCAACACAGGTGCCTTTTTGGAGGAGGCATTGCTTAAAACATTGGAAACTTTTTAATTAAAGTACTTTTTATAATGATAATCTTACAGTGTATAAATTAAACAAATTAACTGCAAAAAGCTTGTTCATCAGGTGAAATAATTTTTAAGCAGGTGTAGGGATGTGGTCTCGCTGGTGTGCGACCGGAGGTAAGCAGGAGGGCGACTCTTCCAGGTTCTTTAAGCAAGTTTATTACAACTTCATAAACTTGCCTTAAAACAGAAAAAGAAAACAGCCTTCTCTGGCACAAAGTAACAAAAACAGATATAAAGTCCTGGTACTCTAACTGAGCACTCTTTCAGCAACCAGACTGGTGGTCTCCTCAGAACTCCCACACTGGAGGTTTCCACTCCTCCAGCCACTCACACCTGTGGTCAGCAGCAGGCTCACTTATATACACCAGCCGTTCAGCTAACACAGAGCACATGACCTGTCATGTGCTCTTGTGACCTCATCACAGGTCCTCAAACCACATACAAAGGTATAGTGAAGTCTTACTATCACTACATACCTCCCCCCTCTGCCTAAAGCCGTGGGCTTGGCACATTTCATTCACCGACTAGAAACTCCTTTCAGTCGTCTCCTCAATCAGCGGTCTGTCACAGTTTGCCTTAGGTCACTGAGTCCTGATCTAATTGAAGTGTCACTGCCTCTAGCTCTTATTTCAGGCCATCTATGCTCTGTCTTAGTTTCACTTCGATGACCTTCATTCTGTAGCGAACCTCTGCGCCTCTCTATACTGTGGGTTGAAGGTGACTGCCTTTTTTTTCTCAACTCTTGCAGCTGTCTGTTGGTCTGCTTCTTCTCAAGTTTTAACTGCTCTATTCTTCCCTGGTTCATCTCCAAGAGCATCCGGATCTTCCCAAGGCTTTCAACCAATGCCCTCCGACTTGGAGGTTTTCTTGTTGGCTCCCGACATCTCTGCTTCTCGTGGAGGTATTGTAGTGGCATAGTACTTATGTCCGCCTCCCGCTTCACTGTGACTTTCCGGGTGTGGCCATCTGGGTGGCGGTTCCCTTGCTGGCTTTCTTTCGCCGTCGAGGCCCCTTCTTTGGTCAACCTCTTCAGTTCACTCTCTTCCCGTACGCACGGACCGGGAGAGCGCAACCGTTCGATTTCCTGGTCTGTCGTGGATTTCCTGAGCTGTGCGTTAGCTTCCTTCTCTATGGAGTTTTTGGAGAATTTTCTCTTGCTCCTCTGCCCAGCATCGGTGCTCTTCTTCTCTCCGTAGAAGTTCCTGCTGATGCTTCTCCTGGGCCTCTCTGAGCATCTACGTATCTTTCACAAGGACTTGGTTCGCCGTCAGGCACGCTGATAGTTGACCTTGGACTTTAGAGAGTTCTTTCTCCAGGTCCTTCATTCGTTGCTCCATCTCTTGTCCCTGTATCTTTTCTCGCATGACTGTCTCTTTAAGCAGCTCTATCTCATGGGCCTGCTCTCTTTTATCCAGTACATGTGGCACCATCCTTCTCCCCTTTTTTCTCTTCTTAGAGAGCATAGGCTGTCTGGCCTTCCTGCAGCCCCTGCGGTGAGGAGAAGGTCTGCCACTTGTACCTGACTCCACCTTGCTGCACTCGCTTTCACTTGCGGTTAAGTTACAGTCTGAATAGGAGTCATTCCCACTCCCTCTGTCATCTTGGAACGGCAAGTCCCCACTTAACCAGGTGTCGGCCCCTATTCCTGGGGCGACCCAGTTTTCTGCGGACCTATATTTGGTCACCCCAAAGTCCTCACTTTGGTCTGAGCCACCCTTTCTTACGGCTACAAGGCACTGGGTATCTTTGACTTTAGGGGTGGCTACCTCTGGTTTACCCACCACACTATCAGCAACCACTACAGCCTCTTGCAGGGGTGGGCCTCTCTTAGGGTCATTCTGGTTCCCTTCTGAGCAATCAGCCAGTGCTTCGTCCCACACCTCCCAAAACCGTTTACAATCCTGGCCTATTATTATAGGATATGGTAAGTCTGGGACTACAGGGACATCCTGGGTAGAAATAATAGTGTCCGTCTCAACAATAACCCTGGTTAACTGATACTCCCTAGTGACCCCATGAATGCAAGGGACTTCCATCTTTTTTCCAGGAATCAGATAGACAGGGAGTGTGTCGCTCAGCAGAGTCACCTGGCTTCCTGAGTCTAGAAGTCCACTCACACACTCTCCATTCACTATTAGAGAACAGTTCAATGCCCCCCGGTCAGATGTAAAGTCAGTACACCATTCGCGACATACAGTGTTCAAACCCCGAACCCGGCAACAGTTCCTCGGCTCATCCGCCGCCACCTCTCCTCTCCTCATCGACTCAGCTTGAGACTCCGCCCCTTCTGAGTGTGGCAGTAGTTTGTTAGGGTTTATTGGTTCCCCATTCTCGCTAGGGACCTCAGAACCCTTTCTCCACAGATCCCAAAACAGACAGAAATCCCAGCCTATAATTATAGGACGCACCAAGTCCCGAACGACGCCGACTTCATGGGACTCAGTGCCATGCGTCGTTTCAATGTCTACTCTGGCCATAGGGTAGTCCTTTACATCACCATGTATGCATTGAACACCAACTTTTTTCCCTGGTAGTATGTTGAGAGGAAAAGTGGCCCTAATCAAGGTCACTAAGCTCCCAGAGTCTAGCAGCGCCGTTACTGCTTCACCGTTCACCTTCATGGGACATACTTGAGGACCCTGATTGGGGAACGGGTTTCCACTGCAGGCTGGATATGCATACCATGAAATACGGTGTCCTATGCTGCAGTCCATCTGCTCAGTGGTCTGCGGACACCGGGCAGCTATATGTCCTGGCTCGCGGCACCTCCAACAAATAATATCACCCGTAGTGACCTTGGGCACCACCTCCCCCCGCCATTTTGACCTTGGGCTCTCCACCCCTTTTTGGGACTCTGCCCCCTGTTGGGGCCGCCAGTACGGAATAGGCTGCTTCCCCAAGGCACCTTCCATTCCCTGGTACCTCTCGACCAGTCCGACCAGTTCATCAGCATTCCGGGGATCACCCTGGGCAACCCAAGTCTGTAGAGGTTTTGGCAGGGAGTGCACAAACCGATCCATGACGACTCTTTCTACCATCTGTGGCGGCGTAGCGGACTCTGGCTGTAGCCATTTCTGGACCAGGTGCAGTAAGTCAAACATTTGGGAGCGAGGTGGTTTGTCCCGGTGATAAGCCCAGCGGTGCACTCTCTGTGCCCTGACAGTCATTGTTACCCCCATACGTGCGAGGATCTCTACCTTTAGCTTAGGATATTCCTGAGCGTCCTGCACAGTCAAATCGTAATACGCCTTCTGGGGTTCACCTGTCAGGTATGGGGCCAATATCTCTGCCCACTGCCCTGGGGGAAGTCTTTCCCTCTCAGCAACCCTCTCAAATACAGCCAGGAAGGCTTCCACATCATCCCCGGGGGTCATTTTTTGTAATGTGCGTCTTACCGCCTTTCTGACGTGGTTGTCATCAGCCAGACCTGGGGTTGGGGCGCTCGTCCTGCCCTGGATGGCGGTTGTCAAAAGCTGCATCTGCTGCCGATGCTTTTGCTGCATCTGCTGCAAGAACATCCTGTTGGCTTCTTGCTGCTGTTACTGTGCCTGTTGCTGCTGTACCTGTGCCTGGACCAAGTGTTTCAGCAGGTCTTCCATTTTCTCCGGCAATGCTGGCTGGATTGCTATAGCCTTGACCCACGACATGCAGTAACCAGTCTCACTTCTCTGCTGGGAACGCTGCCCGCATTTACGCCACCAATTGTAGGGATGTGGTCTCACTGGTGTGCGACCGGAGGTAAGCAGGAGGGCGACTCTTCCAGGTTCTTTAAGCAAGTTTATTACAACTTCATAAACTTGCCTTAAAACAGAAAAAGAAAACAGCCTTCTCTGGCACAAAGTAACAAAAACAGATATAAAGTCCTGGTACTCTAACTCTTTCAGCAACCAGACTGGTGGTCTCCTCAGAACTCCCACACTGGAGGTTTCCACTCCTCCAGCCACTCACACCTGTGGTCAGCAGCAGGCTCACTTATATACACCAGCCGTTCAGCTAACACAGAGCACATGACCTGTCATGTGCTCTTGTGACCTCATCACAGGTCCTCAAACCACATACAAAGGTATAGTGAAGTCTTACTATCACTACACAGGCTTAAAAATTATCATTCTTGGAGGAGCATAAACAGGACTCACACTACCAAGAACAGAGGCAGACTACGTGCACTAAGCAATCTGTGACAGATCATTCTGTACCCATTGTTTAGCTTTGAACAAGTTTGGAAGGTCTGCAGTTTGGTTAATCTTTACCAATTGATGGTTATGTAGAGCCGGTCAGTCCATGTAAATGGGTCCTTGAGTAAATAATATATTGTTTTTCTGTTTTCCTTAAAGAAAGAAACTGCACACTTCTTTATCAGTGACCACTTTCACTGTACATTTACTGTTGGCTACATTCAACTGATATGGTATAGATATAGACCCAGTACCACCATCAGAACAATAGTCAGTAACTCAACAAATTGCTACCTTCAGTTGCCCCACCACATTGCTGGCCAGAGAGCTCCACTAGCAGCCATGATGTGACCCAGTCCACCTCAATGCCAAACTCAGTGTTCCATCACAATGTCAACCACATTGCCAGCTACAATTCCCCACCACATCACCAGCCACAGTATTCCTCCAGCAGGCCAATGACATCCCTATAACACAATACCAGTCACCGCACCCCATCATATTGTCAGATTGCTGTCTAATTTTCACAGCAATGGGATCTTCCCCTTCCTTGAACTCACCAGACAATAGAGGTCTTCAAAGGCAAGGGTTAATGGGGAAATTTGGACCTATGCAAATTAAAGGCTTTGGTGTGGATAAGTAATTTTGTATGTTTTATTGGAAATTTTAATGAGTACTAAGTTTCAGTTTGCAATCTTCATTCCCTCATTTATTTTAGATCTCTGATTTGCTCTTTGCAACCTGTTCCTAGTTTCAAACTCTTCACATGTGAACTTGTATCTCCCAGTAACACATGTTAGAACTGAGGTCTGTGTGTCCAAGATGCTCTCTTGCATTTTCAGCAGATTTCCATTACCGATTCCCCTTATTTAGCTAATAAGGAGTCTACTCTCCCTTGTTTTGGCTGATGTTGAGGAGCGTGTAATTCCCCGTTCCCTCCCTCTTGTGCAGAGTCAACCACAAGGGGCTGTCCGTAAATGACTGTACAGTCTGAATTTCGGATTATTTTCTCCGCTTGGGTAGAGAAGTGTGTGAGTTGAGGAAGAAATAAGACATCTTCTTGATTAGGAGTAAAAAAGGGGAATGCAGAAAACTTTTTCCAATTTTTTTTCACTAACATTTTTTTCCCCAATTAGGATGAATGGAGAAAAATGCCTGTGCTGCCAAATTCGCACATCAAGAATACAATCAGTCGAAGTAATATGTAATAATGGGACCACTTTTAACCATGAATATGAGTACGTTGAAAGCTGTGGCTGTAACACTCAGCAGTGTCCTTAATTCTCTACTCAAAGATCCTGCTCCTTATATTTTCTTCTTTTTTTCTGAAACCCCTGTGTACTGTATTACTGTATTTTTAACATTCTCATAACACGCTTAAACTATGAGGCATTCAGTTCTGTTCATTGTCACTAATTAATGAATTAAATATTTGTCCATTAGCACATACACCAGTTTTGTTAGAATGTTCAATAATGTTAAATTTTAAAGCCCAAATATCAAATATATCAAAAGTATTACATCAAGAATGTCCTCCTCTTCATTTCTTTCCTTCCATACTTGTTAAATGCAGTCCCTATGTATAGAAATATATAGTTTATCATAATTTTGTGATGAGATCTGTCATATATGTTGTATCTCAATACAATTGAATCCTATGGCCAACGATTACACTAGGACAGTGGGAGGTCAAGTTATGGATGAGAAGATATTTTGTCACTCATTATGTGTATCTATTGGAGGAATATTGGTCAGGGGAGAAGAAAAAGGAAAATCGATGACTGTTCAATTTGTAGCTTCTAAAACCAGATCCGATTATTTGCAATACATAATAATTTTGACTAAATACATTACAGTACATCAAAGAATCTAGTAAAAAAAAAAACATTTTAGAAAAAAACTGGACATTTCTGAGTGTCCTTGCTTTCCGCCTCATATTAGGATTCCTAATAAAGATTAAAAAAAATAAACAACTAAATAATCTGACATCAGATGATTTCTGTTTAATAAATCAGACCCAAATTACAAATGGGTTATCATAAGAGGTACTTACTGATGTTGTAAAGGGGGACCCATAACACGTATAAATATGTCATCAGATTAGAACACTTCTTAAACGTGTACTTTAGAAATATTCACTTTGCTGACATTGTATTTGTGTGATAAATCAGTTAAATAATCTGCATACAAATTAATTCATAAAATTGATGCTCATCTTTTCGTGATAAAATGTATCCATTGCAATGTTGCTTTTATAGTACTTAATAAAATTGACTGCTGCTAAACCTGAAACAGTCTTCAAAATTTTTTAAACCTTCTGTTTATAATAATAATAATAATCTTTATTTTTATATAGCGCTAACAGATTCCGCAGCGCTTTACAGTTTGCACACATTATCATCGCTGTCCCTGATGGGGCTCACAATCTAGATCCCCTATCAGTATGTTTTTGGAGTGTGGGAGGAAACCGGAGTACCCGGTGGAAACCCACGCAAACACGGGGAGAACATACAAACTCCTTGCAGATGTTGTCCTTGGTGGGATTCGAACCCAGGACTCCAGCGCTACAATGCTATCCACTGAGCCACCGTGCTGCCCTGTTTATGAATTGTTTGCTCCTGCCAGTCTTGAGGAGGGGGCATGCTGGAGTTAGACACTCCTGAGTCATGTAGGGGTGCCCGCCTCTTAAAGAATGCCTGACGAGTGGCGTGTGCGCCTCCATACTCTACACCAGAAATTTCACTCCAGTACCTGGCATAGGGAATGCCCATCTTGTCAAGAATTAGGCGGATTTTTGCATCATGCCACACCCCATTCCCACCATAGATGTGCCATGTCAGCAGAGCTGGGAGAAACTGGCAAAATATGCCAAAAAATTGCAAAATTTAGACGCAATTCCAATTTATACCTAGTTTTCAAAGCTTTAAAGCCAGAAATCTGGCGTGAAAACTTTGATGAATACTGCCCTCTGTGTGCACATAGCCTTACATGGCTGAAGTCTACAATCACAAATTTGGATTGAGGACAACAAAATATTGCCAATATTCAAAAACTCTCAATCATGATTTTTTTCTTTGCCAACAATTTACACGTAATCAAGTTTGATGTACTGTATTAGGTTAAAAAACACTGTACTCTAAAAACTATTTCTAAGACATTCACATGTCTTCAGGTTGTGTTATATTTAATCTATTCAGTTTTATTCAAAATGTTTGCATTGTTCTTCTTATCAGGCTTTTTGTTTCCCTGCACTTTAAACACTAATGTGGTCTGTGGTCAAAAATCAGCTAAACGGAGCGAAAAAAAAAAGTCAGATAGAAAATTTAGAAGTTTTCCATTTGGATTGTCTGAACAAACTCATTGACAGATCTTCAGTTAACTTATTTTTACAGCACAGATGCTATAAAAAGCAAATGGTGTAAAATCTCCAAATAAAAGAAATATATTTAGCCAAAAATATAGGCATTCAATGAATATATAAATTTCTTCAAAGGTGGGCAATTATGTTATACATTACATAGTCACTATGTGTACACTCCTCAACATTGAATTTTCAACACCAAAAAGGAAAAGTTATGAAATTATGGAAATCACAGAATCGATAAACAAGTTAATGATATGCAAATTATGAAAAAATGCACTAAAAATTTACAAAATATCTAAATTTAGTGAGTATGGAGTAGTGCTATCACATGCAGAAATATATGCACTTGCACACTTTGACTGCTATCAATTAATCCATTAATGGCTGGCTGAATGCAGTCCAGCACGCAAATCATCAAGATCTGCTGCTGACAGCTCCTTTTTCAATTGCTGACCAATTACATTTCAGATGTATTCAATGGAAGACCAGAAACACTGCACGTTTGGGAACACATTCAAATTGTTCACAGTAGCATGAGCAACATGTGGCATGGTGTTGTTGTGTCCAGGCAAGGCTACTTTAATACTTTGGAGAAATGACTGGACCACAGTTTTCACCAACAAATCATATTATTGCCCATCAGTTGATGTACCTGCAATGATTACAGTAGGAATGATAGAACACGAACTGCAAAGTTCATGGTTCGTACCGGACACCTAGTGTCTGTTATCGAGTCCCAAACATGGAATTTTTACCATATTTCCGGTTTACTGTTTGGGTTCAATATCTAATAAAGTTTGATGAAAGGCTGTAGTGCCTGTGTCTATATGATTTGTGGCAGTGCATCAAAAAATAATTGTATTTTAAAGCTGTCTGTACAAGTTGTGGCTTTGCCTTACAAAAATGATTATGCTTTACCACTGTGGCTCTATGAGTTGTAGCCGTGCCTAAAAAAGTAAATATAGTCTGCCTCTGTGTCTGTACAAGTTGTGGCTGGGCCTAAAAAAAAAATTATACCGTACTGCTGTGTCTGTACGGATTGTGGTCCTGCCTAAAAAACAATTATACTCTACCGCTGTGTCTGTACAAGTTGTGGCTGAGCCTAAAAAATTATGTTACTCTACCATCTTGTCTGCACAAATTGTGGTCATGCCTAAAAAAGTAATTATACTCTAACTCTGTGACTGTACAAGTTGTGGCCATGCATAAAAAAATATTATTATCTACCCCTGTATCTGTACGAGTTGTGGCCATGCTTAAAAAAATAACTAGTCTATTGCTTAGTCTGCACAATTTGTGGCTGGGAATAAAAAATAATTATACTCTACCGCTGTATCTGTACGAGTTGTGGTAGTGCCTAAAAAAATTAAAAATAACTAAAAAGCCCCTGTGTGTACTCTTCTCAACACCCTGTTGGAGAACTGTGACGAAAAGCCTCTGTGTACTCTGCAGTCTTGTCTTTATGAGTTGTGTGCCTAAAAAAATTATATGCTGCCGCTGTGTCTGTACTAGAAATGAGCGAACCTTTCAAGGTTTTGTTCGGTTCGCCTTGGCGAGTCTCTTGATATTCGCCGAACATGTTCATCGAATGGTTCTTCCAATGTACCTGAACCCCTTTGAATTCAATGGGCATTAAAGCCAAACGTGTGCACAACACCTTAAGGGGTTACGAACAGCTTCCCAAAAAGCTCAAATTAGGGGCAGACAATAGGCTAAGTGCATCATTTGACCCAGAGTACAAATAGTATAATTGCACAGCATAGATGCATGGGACAGAGCTTGAACGAGCATTTCTACTTGAAATATTGATGAGTAGCAGGTGGATGAGTGAATGGTGTAGGACTTGTACTCTGGTAGGTCTGTCAAATTCAGGCATCACACATAAAGGAGATCCAACTTGAAGTCCAAACATTTACAAAAATTAGGGGTAGACACCATGAAAAGTCAAATAAATTGGCCCACAGTAGACATTTGATAATGGCACAGCAACAGTCAGCCATGGGCCATGCATGGGGTATCAGGGTCTGGGACAACATTTACAGCTTTGAATTGAAGTTTCAATTAACCCCTTCACCCCCAATGGTGGTTTGCACGTTAATGACCGGGCCAATTTTTACAATTCTGACCACGGTCTCTTTATGAGGTTATAACTCTGGAACGCTTCAACGAATCTTCACGATTCTGAGATTGTTTTCTCGTGACATATTGTACTTCATGTTAGTGGTAAAATTTCTTCGATATACCTTGCGCTTATTATTGAAAAAAATGCAAATATGGCGAAAATTTTGAAAATTTTGCAATTTTCAAACTTTGAATTTTTTTTCCCTTAAAACAGAGAAATATGTCACACAAAATAGTTAAGAAATAACATTTCCCACATGTCTACTTTACATCAGCACAATTTTGGAACCAAAATTTTTTTTTGTTAGGAAATTAGAAGGGTTAAAAGTTGACCAGTGATTTCTCATTTTTACAACAAAAATAACAAAGCCATTTTTTTAGGGACCACCTCACATTTGAAGTCACTTTGACGGGTCTATATAGCAGAAAATACCCAAAAGTGACACCATTATAAAAACTGCACCCCTCAAGCTACTCAAAACTACATTCAAGAAGTTTAATAACCCTTCAGGTGCTTCACAGGAGCTGAAGCAACGTGGATGGAAAAAATTAATATTTAACTTTTTAGCCACAAAAATTATCTTTTACAAACTTTTTTTTATTTTCACAAGGGTAAAAGGAGAAAATGGGCAGATAAAGTTGTTGTGCAATTTCTCCTGAGTACGCCAATACCCTATATGTGGGGGAAAACCACTGTTTGGGCACACGGCAGAGCTCGTAAGGGAAGGAGCGCCGTTTGACTTTTTCAAACTAAAATTGGCTGGAGTTGAGATTGGACGCCATGTCGTGTTTGGAGAGCCCCTGATACGCCTAAACAGTGGAAACCCCCCACAAGTGACACCATTTTGGAAACTAGACCCCCTAAGGAACTTATCTAGATCTGTTGTGAGCACTTTGAACCCCAAAGTGCTTCACAAAAGTTTATAATGCCTGGGTGTGAAAAAAAAAAAAAAAAACAATTTTCCACAAAAATGATTTTTTAGTCCCAAATTTTTGATTTTTCCCAAGGAAATTGGACCCCAAAACTTGTCCAATTTGTCCTGAGTACGCTGATACCCCATATGTGGGGGGGAAACTGTTTGGGCGCACGGCAGGGCTTGGAAAGGAAGCAGTAACGTTTTGGAATGCAAACATTGATGGGGGTCATGTTCCGTTTGTAGTGCCCCAGATGAGCCTAAACAGTGGAAACCCCCCACAAGTGACCCCATTTTGGAAGCTAGACCCCCTAAGGAACTTATCTAGATCTTTGGTGAGCACTTTGAACCCCCAAGTGCTTCACACAAGTTTATAATGCCCGGGCATGAAAATAAAAAATCCTATTTTTTTCCCACAAAAATTATCTCTTAGTCACTAATTTTTTATTTTCCCATAGGTAACAGGAGAAATTGGACCACAAAATTTGTTGTCCAATTTGTCCTGAGTACGCTGATACTCCATATGTGAGGGGGAACCACTGTTTGGGCGCATGGCAGAGCTCGGAATGGAAGGAGCACCATTTGACTTTTTCCAACCAAAATTGGCTGGAATTGAGATTGGACGCTATGTTGCATTTGGAGAGCCCCTGATGTGCCTAAACAGTGGAAACCCCCCACAAGTGACCCCATTTGGGAAACTAGACCCCCTAAGGAACTTATCTAGATCTTTGGTGAGCAATTTGAACCCCCAAGTGCTTCACACAAGTTTATAACGTAGAGTCGTAAAATTAAAAAATCATATTTTTTCCACAAAATTGATCTTTTCACCCCAATTTTTATTTTCCCAAGGGTAACAAGACTCCAAAAGTTATTGTGCAATTTGTCCTGAGTGCGCTGATACCCCATATGTGGGGGTAAACCACTGTTTGGGTGCATGGCAGAGTTTGGAAGGGAAGGAGCGCCGTTTGACTTTTTCAACGCAGAATTGGCTGGATGCCATGTCGTGTTTGGAGAGCTCCTGATCTGCCTAAACAGTGGAAACTCCCCACAAATGACACCATTTTGGAAACTAGACCCCTCAAGGAACTTATCTAGATGTGTGGTGAGCACTTTGAACCCCAAAGTGCTTCACAGAAGTTTATAACGTACAGCCGTAAAATAAAAAATCTCTTTTTTTTTTTACAAAAATGATTTTTTTGCCCCCAATATTTTATTTTCCCAAGGGTAACAGGAGAAATTGGACCCCAAATGTTGTTGTCCAATTTGTCCTGAGTATGCTGATACCCAATATGTGGGAGTAAACTACTGTATGGGCGCACGTCGGGGCTCGGAAGGGAAGTAGTGACGTTTTGGATTGCAGACTTTGATGGAATGGTCTGGGGGAGTCATGTCGCATTTGGAGAGCCCCTGATGCGCCTAAACAGTGGAAACCCCCCACAAGTGACCCCATTTTGGAAAATAGACCCCACAAGGAACTTATCTAGATGTGTGGTGAGCAATTTGAACCCCGAAGTGCTTCACAGAAGTTTATAACGTACAGCCGTAAAATAAAAAATCTCTTTTTTTTTTACAAAAATGATTTTTTTGCCCCCAATATTTTATTTTCACAAGGGTAACAGGAGAAATTGGACCCCAAAAGTTGTTGTCCAATTTGTCCTGAGTATGCTGATACCCAATATGTGGGAGTAAACTACTGTATGGGCGCACGTCGGGGCTCGGAAGGGAAGTAGTGACGTTTTGGATTGCAGACTTTGATGGAATGGTCTGGGGGAGTCATGTCGCATTTGGAGAGCCCCTGATGCGCCTAAACAGTGGAAACCCCCCACAAGTGACCCCATTTTGGAAAATAGACCCCACAAGGAACTTATCTAGATGTGTGGTGAGCAATTTGAACCCCGAAGTGCTTCACAGAAGTTTATAACGTACAGCCGTAAAAATAAAAAATCCTTTTTTTTTTTACAAAAATGATTTTTTCGCCCCCAATATTTTATTTTCACAAGGGTAACAGGAGAAATTGGACCCCAAAATTTGTTGTCCAATTTGTCCTGAGTACGCTGATACCCAATATGTGGGAGAAAACTACTGTATGGGCGCACGTCAGGGCTCGGAAGGGAAGTAGTGACGTTTTGGATTGCAGACTTTGATGGAATGGTCTGGGGGCGTCATGTCACATTTGGAGAGCCCCTGATGCACCTAAACAGTGGAAACCCCCAACAAGTGACCCCATTTTGGAAAATAGACCCCACAAGGAACTTATCTAGAAGTGTGGTGAGCGCTATGAAGCCCCAAGTACTTCACAGAAGTTTTATAACATACTGCCGTAAAAATAAAAAAAACATTTTTTTTTTTACAAAAATGATTTTGTCGCCCCCAGTTTTTTATTTTCCCAAGGGTAAAAGAAGAAATAGGACAAATTGCACAATAACTCTTGTGGTCCAGAGTACGCTGATACCCCATATGCGGGGGTAAACTACTGTTTGGGCGCATGGCAGAGCTCAGAAGTGAAGGAGCACCATTTGACTTTTTCAACGCAGAATTGGCTGGAATTGAGATCAGACGCCATGTCACATTTGGAGAGCCCCTGATGTGCCTAAACAGCAGAAACCCCCCAATTCTAACTCCAACCCTAACCCCAACACACCCCTAACCCTAGTCCCAACCCTAACCACAAACCTAACCCTAACACACCCCTAACCCTAATCCCAACCCTAACCCTAATCCTAACTTTAGCCGCAACCCTAACCCTAACGGGAAAATGGAAATAAATACATTTTTTTTTATTTTTATTATTTTTCCCTAACTAAGGGGGTGATAAAGGGGGGTTTGATTTACTATTTATAGCGGGTTTTTATGATTGGCAGCTGTCACGCTAAAAGACGCTTTTTATTGCAAAAAATAGTTTTTTGCATCACCACATTTTGAGAGCTATAATTTTTCCATATTTTGACCCACAGAGTCATGTGAGGTCTTATTTTTTGTGGTACGAGTTGACGTTTTTATTGGTACCATTTTTGAGCACGTGACATTTTTTGATCGCTTTTTATTTCGATTTTTGGGAGGTTAGAATGAACAAAAATCAGCAATTCATGAATTTCTTTTGGGGGAGGCGTTTATACCGTTCCGTGTGTGGTAAAACTGATATAGCAGTTTTATTCTTCGGGTCAGTACGATTACGGCGATACCTCATTTATATCATTTTTTTATGTTTTGGCGCTTTTATAGAATGAAAACAATTTTATATAAAAAATTATTATTTTTGCATCGCTTTATTCTGCGAGCTATAACTTTTTTATTTTTTCACTGATGATGATGTGTGATGGCTCGTTTTTTGCGAGACAAGATGTCGTTTTCAGCGGTACCATGTTTATTTATATTTGTCTTTTTGATCGCGTGTTATTCCATTTTTTGTTCAGCGGTATGATGATAAAGCATTGATTTTTTGCTTCGTTTTTTTTTTTTTAAGGGGTTCACTAAAGGGGTTAACTAGTGGGACAGTTTTATAGGGGGGGTCGTTACGGACGCCGCGATACTAAATATGTGTACTTTTATTGTTTTGTTTTTTTTATTTACAGGAAAAAATGAATTTATTGGGGAATATTTTTTTTTTTTTTTATGATTTTTTTTACCACTATTTATTTTTATTTTTTTTACTTTTTACTTTGTCCCAGGGTGGGACATCACAGTATTTTAGCAGATCGCTGGTGTGACAGTGTGCACAGCACTCTGTCACACCAGCGATCGCTCTGGCATCGCTGCAGGCTTCCCCAGCGTCTGCTCTCAGCAGGCACTGAGGAAGCCGCCTCCCTGCAGGACCCCGGCGCCATCTTGGATCCGGGGACCTGGAGGGAGGACGGACCCTCGGAACAGCGCGACACATCGCGCTGCTCTGAGGGTCTCAGGGGGGCGCGCAGGGAGCCCCCTGCCTGCGCGATCCTCCCCTGTGCTCCGGGTACACCGCGATCATGTTTGATCGCGGTGTGCCAAGGGTTAATGTGCCGGGAGCGGTCCGTGACCGCTCCTGACACACAGTCACGGGTGTCAGCTGTGATAATCAGCTGACACCCGGCGGCGATCAGCTGCGCTCCCCCCGGGAGCGCAGCTGATCGCCCATGACGTACTATTCCGTCCATGGGAATTAGGTCCAGGGTCACATGGACGGAATAGTACGTCTGATGGAATAAAGGGGTTAAGACAAGGTGGTTAAGGGAGCAGTGTAGTCCTTCTTTGCTGGGAGCCCTGATACCTCATGTAACAGCTCAATTTTTTTTTCACAGCCACATTTGGGTGACTCAAACATCAGTTTCATAGAGTTCTATTGGTAGAAAAATGTAAAAAAAATTAACACAAGTAGTTGACTGATCCATTGACCAATAGTTGAACATTTTATACTGTAATGGCACATAAGCAGTCAGCCATGGGTCATGCATGAGGTATAAAGGTCTGAGCCAGCATTTAGAGCTTTGAATATAAGCATTTTTTGCTGGGAGCACTGATATTTCAGGCAACGGCTCAATTTTTTTTCCCAGCCACACTTAAATGGCACAAACATTTGCTTCATAGAATACTATTGGAACAAAAATATACGGCTAGTAACACAGTTGAGTGAAAGTAAGTGCAGACTTGCTGGTCTGGGAACCCTACTGCCACAGGCAATACACATGGAAGAGACCCAACTTGGATTGAGCAAAAAATATTGTCACACACCAGTAAAGTAGCTTCAATTTCCACAGAGTAAAAACAGTATAAGGGTGAGTTTCCACGGTCAGGAAACGCTGCGTGTTTGGCGCTGTGCGCTGGCGCAGCGCCAAACACGCAGCGTCCAGATGTTACAGCATAGTGGAGGGGATTTCAAGAAATCCCGTCTCCACTATGCGTAACAACACGCAGGTGGCAGACCTGCGTAAACGGACATGCGGCGCGTCTTTTCAGACCGCAGCATGTCCTCGCGTATTGCGGCGACGGTGCGTCGCCGCAACAGAATTTAACACAGGGCTATGTAGCCCTGCGTTCTTTCCGGAGGTGTTCCGGAGGTGTCCTGAACACCTCCGGAAATAGCGCGCGTCATAAAGGGGGCGGGGCTTAGACGGAGCGGAATTTCCGCTCCGTCCAAAGCGCTGTGGTTCCGGACCGTGGAACCACAGCCTAATAGGCTTCTGACACATCTTCCACTACAGGCATTCCAACACATGGAGACCAAACTTGGAGCCTCCACATTCCAAAAAATAATTGTCACACATCACTAAAGTGGCATCAATTTCCACAGAATATAAACAGTATAATAGGCCTTTTCTACACCTTCCAGCAAAGGCAACCAACCAGATGGAGACCCAATTAGGAGTCTCTATATTTCAAAAAATTATTGTCACACACCACTAAAGTGGCATCAATGTCCACCGAGTAGAAACAGTATAGTAGGTCTCTGATACACCTTCCAGTACAGGCAACCAACCAGATGGAGACCCAACTAGGAGTCTCCATATTTCAAAAAATTATTGTCACACACCACTAAAGTGGCATCAATTTCCGCTGAGTAGAAACAGTTTAATAGGCTTCTGACACACCTTCCACTACAGTCAACCTGACTTGGAGTCTCCATATTTAAAAAAAAATTGTTTGTAAAATCAGCAGCAGTGGCAACAGCAAGCACAGAAGTCATGACAAAGGCATCACAGACTGCAATAACGATGATCAATGCATGAAACGAAAAAACAACACCATTGTTTTGTCTGCCCAGTCTGTGACTGGGGTGCAAAAGTCATTAGAGAACCATGACTTCTTCATTTTAATTGAAATTAGTCGCTCTACATTTTCCGGGGACAGACGGATGCACTTATCCATCAGGACACCACCAGCAGCGCTGGCGCTGGGCATGACAAAGCATCCAAGGCATGACAGGCGAGCTTAGACAACTCTTCCATTTTTGAAGACCAAAATGCAAAAGGGTCCAAATTCCCCTGATGGCATTGATATTCAGTTTGAGAAAGTCCTGCATCATATTTTCCAGTCATTCACAATGTGTGAGATTGTACTCTGTTCTGCTGAAGCACGGGCTGGTCTAAAAAATGTGTGAAATGACACAGAAATTGCTTATGCCTCTAACACTGCTGCTGCTGCTAATGTTTTTGCGGAGGCGCCTTGACGTTCTCGGGGTTGGAATCCTTAGACTTTGATGCACACTGTGTGCATCACTGCTGTCTTGGGGAAAACCATTCTTAACCCCTTTACCCCGAGGGTAGTTTGCATGTTAATGACGGGCCAATTTTTACAATTCTGACTACTGTCACTTTACGAGGCAATAACTCTGGAATGCATAAATGGATCCTAGTGATTTCTTGTGACATATTTTACTTCATGATAGTGGTAAAATTTCTTTGATATGACTTGCGTTTATTTGTGAAAATAATGGACATTTGGTGAAAATGTTGACAATTTTGCAATTTTCCAAATTTGAAGTTTCATGCCTTTTAATCACACAGATATGTCACACAAAATACTTATAAAGTAACATTTTCCACATGTCTAATTTACATCAGCACAATTTTGTAACCAAAATTTTTTTTGTTAGGAAGTTATAAGGTTTCAAATTTAAACAGCGATTGCTCATTTTTACAACACCATTTTATTTTAGGGACCACATCACATTTGAAGTCACTTTGAGGTGTCTATATGATAGAAAATGCCCAAAAGTAACACCAATGTAAAAACTATACCCCTCAAGGTGCACAAAACCACATTCAAGAAGTTTATTAACCCTTCTGGTGCTCCCCCAGGAATTTTTAGAATGTTTTAAAAAAATGAACATTTAACTTTTTTTCACAAAAAAATTATTCAGATACAATTTTTTTTATTTTACCAAGAGTAAGAGGAGAAGTTAGACCCAAAAGTTACTGTGCATTTTGTCCTGAGTACGCTGATACCCCATATGTGGGGCTAAACCACTGTTTGGGTGCATGGCAGAGCTCGGAAGGGAAGGAGTGCAGTTTCACTTTTCAATGCAAAATTGGCTGGAATTGAGATCAGATGCCATGTCGCTTTTGGAAAGCCCCTGATGTGCCTAAACAGTGGAAACCCCTACAAATGACACCATTTTGGAAACTAGACCTTCCAAGGAACCTATCTAGATGTGTGGTGAGCACTTTGAACCCCTAAGGGCTTCACAGAAGTTTATAACGTCGAGCCGTAAAATAAAAAAAATCATATTTTTTCCACAAAAATGATCTTTTCACCCTCAATTTTTAGTTTTCCAAGGGTAGCAGGACCGCAAAATTTATTTTGTAATTTGTCCTGAGTACACTGGTACCCCATATGTAGGGGTACACCACTGTTTGGTCGCATGGCAGAGCTTGGAAGGGAAGGAGCGCCATTTGACTTTTTCAATGCAAAATTGGCTGTAATTGAGATCGGACGCCATGTTGAGTTTGGACAGTCCCTGATGTGTCTAAACAGTGGAAACCCCCAACAAGTGACCCAATTTTGGAAGCTAGACATATAACTTTTTTATTTTTCTGGTGATGGAGATGTATGGGGACTTGTTTTTTGAGAGACAAGATGACGTTTTCAGTGGTACCATGTTTATTTATATCCGTATTTTTGATTGTGTGTTATTCCACTTTTTGTTCAGCGGTATGATGATAAAGCATTGTTTTTGCGGTTTTTTTTTGTATGGTGTTCACTAAAGGGGTTAACTAGTGGGTAGAGTTGAGCGATACTTTCCGATATCCAAAAGTATCGGAATCGGAATGGTATCGCCGATACCATTAAAATATCGGCGATACCCGATACCGATACCGGAAATCCAATGTAAGTCTATGGGAACAAAATATCGTAACTAAAAAAACCCCATTCTTTCCTTGTAAACACTAAATATACACACATAGAATACATATATTGTGAGACAGTGAAGGAATATGTGTCGAATGGGGTGTACATTTCACCTAGGTACTGTGCTGTATGGTATAAGGGAAATGTATGGCTTTGTAAACCTAGTGGTAGAGAAAGGTCACTACACCTTACATTCAGTACACACTTGCAGCTCAGGCCTGAAACCATTCAGCTGTTAATTAGGAGACCAGAAGTAGGTGTCTGCGAACACAGTCAGAGAGCTCGCTTAGTCTGGACACAGGACGGGTCCAGGCACAGAAGCAGTCTCCAGGAGTGTGAGCTGTCTCAGTCTGGGTGCTCGATGTACCCGGACACAGGAGTAGTCTCAGTGAGAATCCGTGCGGATAGCGGCTGAATAGGAGGGGAGCTCTCTCAAGTCTGGACGTTGGATATGCCTTCAGACACAAGGAGGAGACTCTGTGAAACTCCATGCTGGTAAATGCTGAACATATGTGTGGTTTTGGCCCAGACTGGTAGAGTCTGGACCCGGATAGAAAGGGAAATCTATCTAAGTGTAATTAGTGGCTGGACAAGCCCAGGTCTTATGTTTATGATTTGTTTTTATCTGTTGGCGGTAGACTTTAATAAAACTGGTTGCGGCCAGTGTTTACCAGAACTGCTGTCTGAATGAACTGTTTTCGTGCCACTCTGTCTACCCAGACGGCGATCCCAGAGCTATATCCCCTGAAAAGCTTTCAATTGGCGGAGAATGCTGGGGCAGCACAGTGGCTGATACAATTGGTGCTGGAATGTGCGTGCAGCACAGTGGCGAGAGACAGCAATAAAGGTGAAGTCTGTTGAAATAGCAGCAGAAAAAAAAAAAAGTGTGTCAAGAGAAACGTCTATTGGAGCAGTCTTAAAGAGACAGTAGCCCTGATAGAGTTTGCAAAAGAGAAAAAAAAAAGTGTGTCTGCACAGCAAAGCTGAACTTGTTGTGGAAAAGACTGTGGAGTGTGCAGCAGCAAAGAGAAACGTCTATTGGAGCAGTCTTAAAGAGACAGTGGCCCTAATAGAGTTTGCAGAGAAAAAAAAAAAAGTGTCTGCACAGCAAGGCTGAATTTTCTGTGGAAAAGACTGTGGAGTGTGTATGTCTTGAGTGAAGACTGCCGTTGTTGAGACAGAGAAGTCTGACAGCATGGATGACAACATGGAGGCGCTGTTTGAACAAATGGCGCAAATTAATGTGCAACATAAGACTGCCGTGGTTGAGACAGATAAGTCCGGCAGTATGAAGGAGCTCATTGAGTACCTGGTACAGGCCCAGCAGAGCCTGCGGCAGAGCATGGAGCGGCAGCGCCTGCAGCACCAGCAGGAGAATAACGGTTGTTGGAGCAGATTGCAGCTCTCAGCACCTCGTCCCAGAGTAATGTTGTGAAGGCACCTGCGTTGTCCACTGTAAAGAAGGCGGTAAGACGGTCCTTGAAAAAAATGACACCTCGTGACGATGTGGAGGTATATCTTACTAGGTTTGAGGGACTGGCAGAGAAGGAGAATCTGCCCCTATCTGAATGGGCCATGATGGTCGCGCCCTATCTGATTGGAGAACCCCAAAGGGCCTATGCTGACGTGAGCGAGCAGGACAGCCAAGACTATGCCAAGATGAAAGCGGAGATTCTTACCCGGCTGGGTGTTACGGTGACAGCCCGTGCCAGGGGAGTTCATGACTGGAGATGCAGTTGGGAGTCTGCAGTAAGCAAACCGGATTATGGAGTTGAAAAGGTGATAGTGAACCGCTACACCCGAGCATGTCCTCCTGAGGTACAGCCAGAGGTCGGACAAGGAGACCACCAGGACGCCAATCGTCTGGTCAGCCTGATGGAGAAGGCCTTCGCCAGCAAAGACTGTCTCCGTGACCAGCCGTCTGAGAGGTCGTCACTTCAGAGTTCCCGGACGCTGAACTCTCGCGGTAAGAGCGTTCCAGCTGTTGGGGACATGGGGTATGCTGATAAGCGGGTTCGGGCCCGAGGGGACATGTGGGTAGAAAAGTGTGATGGACAGTGTTGGAGATGTCGTGAAATTGCAGCCAACTGTCCAATAGAGGGGGAGCCTATGTATTGTGATGTTGGCAGATCCCTCTCTCTCTGCGCAGAACCTGTGTGTATGTCCACCTCAGCCGAAGAGACTGGATCACAGGTGTCCCCGGTGGTTGTAAATGACTGCCCGGCACAGGCCCTCTTGGACTCAGAGAGTCCAGTGACTTCCGTATGTGACAGCCTGATTGATAGGGACTTCATCCCTGATAAGCACCTGAGTATGGTGTGCATCCATGGAGACACCAAAGTCTACCCAGAGACTGCCGTGGACTTGGTCCCCAAACTCAGGGAGGTTTCATACGAAGTGGGGGTAGTGAAGAACCTGGTGCAACCCGTTATATTGGGTAATGACTTTCCCCGATCTAAGGATCTCTGGGGGAAAAAATGTTTCTGATGGACAGTGTGATGAAGCTCCTACTGAGGGTGCGCAGTCCCGAGGGGCGGAACACAATGCTAGTGGGCCGTTAAACTTATATGATGATGATGATAATCATGATAATGATGCTGATACTGATAATGATGATGATGATGATGATCATGATAGTGATGCTGATACTGATAATGATGATGATCATGATAGTGATGATGATACTGATCCTAATCATGATAATGATATTGATAATGATGATGACTGTGATAGAGATGAAATTCCTTTGCAGGTGATGTTGGGAGACGAGGATGGTGATTCTCGGGAACCGAGTGTCCCTGACTTACCTGTGTCCTGTGACAATTTTGAGAGTGAGCAGTGGAGAGACCCCACTCTTAAAACGGCACAGGAAAATATAAGGGTTCTAAATGAGGTTTCCCAAGAGCCTGGCTCTGAGGAGAGGTTTCCTCATGTTGCCATATACAATAACCTGTTGTATAGGGACACTGAAGTCCAGGGAGAGGTCTTGAGCCAGCTCCTAGTACCTGAGCTATATAGAAGTATAGTGCTGGGGTTGTCACATAGTCACATACTTGAGGGACCAGATGGTGAAGTTAATGTTGTGGATGACATGTTAACTAAGGTTCCAGATCAAGATGATGGATTGTATAACCCTGAAAGTGTGCAAGATGTGAATGAAAATGAATTGTATAACCCTGAAAGTGAGCAGGATGTGAATGAGAATGAATTGTATAACCCTGAAAGTGAGCCGGATGTGGCTGAGAAAAAGGGGTCAGACAGGGATAGTGGTAGTGATAGTGAATCATCTGATGACGATCAAGCAACCAGTGCAAATGAGGAAGGCATGGTAGCAGAGGAGGTTGAGGGTCCTGAGAAGAAAGCTGATGCTGACCTTACAGCCGGACAGAAGATGGCATCTGAAGATATTTTACAGTTGGCCGATTCCCTGGCGAAGACTAAGGTGAAAGGAGGAGAGCTGAGCTTTAAAGGCAGGACTCTGAAACTGAACACAGCACAAGTGGATGCTGTTGGAAATGAGAAGTTATCAATGTATGGTGTGGATCTGCATCATGCCAAGGACTCTGAAGGTAATGCTGCAGAGGTGGAAAAAGCCATAGAAGTGGTAGACACCAAACCAGATGCCTCATCAGAAGCTGAGGTCTCAAGTGCAGCTGTGAGGAACAAGACTGAGGATGTGGGGGCTGACTCTGCCCAGGAATCTGTTTCGGCCAAAGGACAGTGGCGTGGAGGTGTACGCCGGATCAAGGGGCAACTCGCAAAGTTCGGGCGGCATTGGTGAGCCAGGCGCACTTTCTGGAGTCGCATCGGCCCGTCCCAAGAAGGGAAAAGCGGTGTCGGCCTTGCCGCTGCAAACACGGGGAGCCCGGAGGATGCAAGCGTGGTGGAAAAAAAACCCATTCGATATACAGGCCTATCGGGGGGAAAACTGAAATTTGAAATAAATGGGATTTGGATATCATAATAATGTGCCTGAAAGGTAGTTTTAAGACTGCGGTAAGGCTTCGGCATTTCTACCAAGAGCCTGAAGGGGCCGAAACGAAAAAGGACTTCAAAAAAAGGGAGAACGTCCCCCGGGGGTTTCCCCCAAAGAAAAAAGATGATAAGTTGCATTACGCGAGGGGTTTCAGCATGGAACGGATGTGGTATCTTTCCCCGGGAACGGAGCTTAGCAGTTGCCCCAGAGAGAGAGGTGAAAGGGAAAGTGATAGGTATTGCAAGATCAAGAAAAAGTGGTTGCCAGGTACAAATGAATTGATTTCTTCCAAAAAATTCCAAACTGTGATGAAGGTGCGTGAGAAAGCCCGAGGCTTTTAGAAAGGGC
>JARQOD010000010.1:82658069-82708321 GCA_033576555.1 Oophaga sylvatica | reverse complement strand
TCTCTTTCTCCCTGGGTTACAACACCCAGTTGTTTTTCGGAAAGGCTGTTAGCACATTTCCACTTGCTTGTGTTACTGGGGGTTCAGTAATGTCAGCTGTTCCCCTGCTGTGTGAACGGCAAAAAGTCCTGCTCCCTCCACATGTTCTCTTCTCACCCTGGGTTACAACACCGCCAGTTGTTTCTCGGAAGTGCTGTTAGCACAGTCTACACTTGCTCCCGTGTTACTGGGGTTCAGTAATGTCAGCTGTTCCCCTGCTGTGTGAACGGCAAAAGTCCTGCTGCCTCCACCATGTTCTCTTCTCATCCCTGGGTTACAACACCGCCAGTTGTTTCTCGGAAGTGCTGTTAGCACAGTCTACACTTGCTCCCGTGTTACTGGGGTTCAGTAATGTCAGCTGTTCCCCTGCTGTGTGAACGGCAAACAGTCCTGCTGCCTCCACCATGTTCTCTTCTCATCCCTGGGTTACAACACCGCCAGTTGTTTCTCGGAAGTGCTGTTAGCACAGTCTACACTTGCTCCCGTGTTACTGGGGTTCAGTAATGTCAGCTGTTCCCCTGCTGTGTGAACGGCAAAAAGTCCTGCTGCCTCCACCATGTTCTCTTCTCATCCCTGGGTTACAACACCGCCAGTTGTTTCTCGGAAGTGCTGTTAGCACAGTCTACACTTGCTCCTGTGTTACTGGGGTTCAGTAATGTCAGCTGTTCCCCTGCTGTGTGAACGGCAAAAAGTCCTGCTCCCTCCACCCTGTTCTCTTCTCATCCCTGGGTTACAACACCGCCAGTTGTTTCTCGGAAGTGCTGTTAGCACAGTCTACACTTGCTCCCGTGTTACTGGGGTTCAGTAATGTCAGCTGTTCCCCTGCTGTGTGAACGGCAAAAAGTCCTGCTGCCTCCACCATGTTCTCTTCTCATCCCTGGGTTACAACACCGCCAGTTGTTTCTCGGAAGTGCTGTTAGCACAGTCTACACTTGCTCCTGTGTTACTGGGGTTCAGTAATGTCAGCTGTTCCCCTGCTGTGTGAACGCAAACAGTCCTGCTGCCTCCACATGTTCTCTTCTCATCCCTGGGTTACAACACCGCCAGTTGTTTCTCGGAAGTGCTGTTAGCACAGTCTACACTTGCTCCTGTGTTACTGGGGTTCAGTAATGTCAGCTGTTCCCCTGCTGTGTGAACGGCAAACAGTCCTGCTGCCTCCACCATGTTCTCTTCTCATCCCTGGGTTACAACACCGCCAGTTGTTTCTCGGAAGTGCTGTTAGCACAGTCTACACTTGCTCCCGTGTTACTGGGGTTCAGTAATGTCAGCTGTTCCCTGCTGTGTGAACGGCAAACAGTCCTGCTGCCTCCACCATGTTCTCTTCTCATCCCTGGGTTACAACACCGCCAGTTGTTTCTCGGAAGTGCTGTTAGCACAGTCTACACTTGCTCCCGTGTTACTGGGGTTCAGTAATGTCAGCTGTTCCCCTGCTGTGTGAACGGCAAAAAGTCCTGCTGCCTCCACCATGTTCTCTTCTCATCCCGGGGTTACAACCACCAGTTGTTTCTCGGAAGTGCTGTTAGCACAGTCTACACTTGCTCCCGTGTTACTGGGGTTCAGTAATGTCAGCTGTTCCCCTGCTGTGTGAACGGCAAACAGTCCTGCTGCCTCCACCCTGTTCTCTTCTCATCCCTGGGTTACAACACCGCCAGTTGTTTCTCGGAAGTGCTGTTAGCACAGTCTACACTTGCTCCCGTGTTACTGGGGTTCAGTAATGTCAGCTGTTCCCCTGCTGTGTGAACGGCAAAAAGTCCTGCTGCCTCCACCATGTTCTCTTCTCATCCTGGGTTACAACACCGCCAGTTGTTTCTCGGAAGTGCTGTTAGCACAGTCTACACTTGCTCCCGTGTTACTGGGGTTCAGTAATGTCAGCTGTTCCCTGCTGTGTGAACGGCAAAAAGTCCTGCTGCCTCCACCATGTTCTCTTCTCATCCCTGGGTTACAACACCGCCAGTTGTTTCTCGGAAGTGCTGTTAGCACAGTCTACACTTGCTCCTGTGTTACTGGGGTTCAGTAATGTCAGCTGTTCCCTGCTGTGTGAACGGCAAAAAGTCCTGCTGCCTCCACCCTGTTCTCTTCTCATCCCTGGGTTACAACACCGCCAGTTGTTTCTCGGAAGTGCTGTTAGCACAGTCTACACTTGCTCCGTGTTACTGGGGTTCAGTAATGTCAGCTGTTCCCCTGCTGTGTGAACGGCAAAAAGTCCTGCTGCCTCCACCATGTTCTCTTCTCATCCCTGGGTTACAACACCGCCAGTTGTTTCTCGGAAGTGCTGTTAGCACAGTCTACACTTGCTCCGTGTTACTGGGGTTCAGTAATGTCAGCTGTTCCCCTGCTGTGTGAACGGCAAACAGTCCTGCTGCCTCCACCATGTTCTCTTCTCATCCCTGGGTTACAACACCGCCAGTTGTTTCTCGAAGTGCTGTTAGCACAGTCTACACTTGCTCCCGTGTTACTGGGTTCAGTAATGTCAGCTGTTCCCCTGCTGTGTGAACGGCAAAAAGTCCTGCTGCCTCCACCATGTTCTCTTCTCATCCCTGGGTTACAACACCGCCAGTTGTTTCTCGGAAGTGCTGTTAGCACAGTCTACACTTGCTCCTGTGTTACTGGGGTTCAGTAATGTCAGCTGTTCCCCTGCTGTGTGAACGGCAAAAAGTCCTGCTGCCTCCACCCTGTTCTCTTCTCATCCCTGGGTTACAACACCGCCAGTTGTTTCTCGGAAGTGCTGTTAGCACAGTCTACACTTGCTCCCGTGTTACTGGGGTTCAGTAATGTCAGCTGTTCCCCTGCTGTGTGAACGGCAAAAAGTCCTGCTGCCTCCACCATGTTCTCTTCTCATCCCTGGGTTACAACACCGCCAGTTGTTTCTCGGAAGTGCTGTTAGCACAGTCTACACTTGCTCCTGTGTTACTGGGGTTCAGTAATGTCAGCTGTTCCCCTGCTGTGTGAACGGCAAACAGTCCTGCTGCCTCCACCATGTTCTCTTCTCATCCCTGGGTTACAACACCGCCAGTTGTTTCTCGGAAGTGCTGTTAGCACAGTCTACACTTGCTCCTGTGTTACTGGGGTTCAGTAATGTCAGCTGTTCCCCTGCTGTGTGAACGGCAAACAGTCCTGCTGCCTCCACCATGTTCTCTTCTCATCCCTGGGTTACAACACCGCCAGTTGTTTCTCGGAAGTGCTGTTAGCACAGTCTACACTTGCTCCCGTGTTACTGGGGTTCAGTAATGTCAGCTGTTCCCCTGCTGTGTGAACGGCAAACAGTCCTGCTGCCTCCACCATGTTCTCTTCTCATCCCTGGGTTACAACACCGCCAGTTGTTTCTCGGAAGTGCTGTTAGCACAGTCTACACTTGCTCCCGTGTTACTGGGGTTCAGTAATGTCAGCTGTTCCCCTGCTGTGTGAACGGCAAAAAGTCCTGCTGCCTCCACCATGTTCTCTTCTCATCCCTGGGTTACAACACCGCCAGTTGTTTCTCGGAAGTGCTGTTAGCACAGTCTACACTTGCTCCCGTGTTACTGGGGTTCAGTAATGTCAGCTGTTCCCCTGCTGTGTGAACGGCAAACAGTCCTGCTGCCTCAACTTTAATTTCCATGGGTACCTTCTGCTACCCATCCGGGTTCCAGTACCGTCAGCTGGTTCTCCGCAGTGCCTTTGGCCTAGGTGCCTCCATGTCGGTATCCGAGTTCCAGCAACGTCTGCTGGTCCTTGGTAGTGCTTTGGAGCACAGGTACCTCCTGCTTAGTAACCGTGTCCCAGTAACGTCAGCTGGTCCTCGGTTGTGCTATTGGCTCTTTTCCTTCTGCTGACCCTCCGGGTTCCAGCACAGTCAGCTGGTCCTCATTACTTTCATTGGCTCTTGTACCTTCTGCTACCCATCCGGGTTCCAGTACCGTCAGCTGGTTCTCCGCAGTGCCTTTGGCCTAGGTGCCTCCATGTCGGTATCCGAGTTCCAGCAACGTCTGCTGGTCCTTGGTAGTGCTTTGGAGCACAGGTACCTCCTGCTTAGTAACCGTGTCCCAGTAACGTCAGCTGGTCCTCGGTTGTGCCATTGGCTCTTTTCCTTCTGCTGACCCTCCGGGTTCCAGCACAGTCAGCTGGTCCTCATTACTTTCATTGGCTCTTGTACCTTCTGCTACCCATCCGGGTTCCAGTACCGTCAGCTGGTTCTCCGCAGTGCCTTTGGCCTAGGTGCCTCCATGTCGGTATCCGAGTTCCAGCAACGTCTGCTGGTCCTTGGTAGTGCTTTGGAGCACAGGTACCTCCTGCTTAGTAACCCTGTCCCAGTAACGTCAGCTGGTCCTCGGTTGTGCCATTGGCTCTTTTCCTTCTGCTGACCCTCCGGGTTCCAGCACAGTCAGCTGGTCCTCGTTACTTCCATTGGCTTTTGTACCATCACCAACAGGACAAAGAAGGTTAAGACAAACTACAAGATACAGAACAAGAGACAGAAGAACAATAAGCAGAAGATCAAAAAGCAGAAGAACATTAAGTATAAGACCAAAATGAAGAGCAAAATATATGCTCTAAATTCTAAGCAGAAGAAGACTAAGCAGTGTATGGGGGTGAGTCCGTTCCTCCTCGTGGTGCCCCTGGAAAATGCCTGATGCTGCTGCAGGCTAAACTGAACGCGGACAAATACTGTTGTAATTAAAATCTTTCGTGACAGCAAGAACGGAAGGATGAAAATTCAGAGTTTTACAGATTACAAGTACAGGAATGTCTGTCACAAATAAGAATATGATGAAAAGGATGAATAGGAAGAAGATGAAGAAGTAGAATATGAAGAATAATAACTGTTTAATAAGAACAATATAAGTAATGTTAACAAAAAGATGAATAGCAAGAAGTTTTAGAAGATTAAGAAGGTGAAGATGAAGAATAATTTGATGAGAAAGATGATGCTGCTGAAGATTATGAAGGAGAAAGTGTGTGAAAAGTTAAAAAGGTGAAGACCATGGAAGTTGTGAAACAGACATATTTGACAAAATAGAAAAAAGGTTAACAACATTGTGAATTTCTTCGTCAATCCGAACGTATTTCCTAAAAAAAAAAAATTAATGCTATTCCATTGGATTGGGTTAAACATCTATGCCTTTAATGTCTCCTCAACCTCCCCCAATACATTCTACATTACTCTTTCTTGTTTTCCTTCATGTACAATTAACCAACAAGGCAAGAATGGGTTTTTTTTAATTTCGATATTTTGTTCCCATAGACTTACATGGGACTTCCGGTATCGGTATCGGGTATCGCCGATATTTTAGTGATATCGGCGATACCATTACGATTCCGATACTTTAGGATATCGGAAAGTATCGCTCAACTCTAGTCTCCATGGCTGTGATCGGGACCCCGCGTCACACCATTCGATCGCAGCATTTCGGGGGTTAAAATGCTGGGAGCGGTCTGTGATCACTCCTGGCACTTAGTGCTTGGTGTCAGCTGTGAGAATCACAACACTCGTGTGCGCGGCCTATCGTTGAGACGTACTATTCCGTCCATGGCCAGACAGGCTCAGGGTACATGGACGGTTTAGTATGTCTGATGTCAGAGAGGGGTTGAGATAGTCTACAAGTGTGTTTCCATACTCCAGCATGAGCACATCTTTTTCTGGGGGATGCATCTAGCAAAATTTACTCATGTACCGTGGCAACTCAGTAGTCAGCACTATTTCTAACGGTAAGAATATGGTCATCATGTTGAAGATAGTGCAGGAAGAAGGTGCTCATGTGTCTAGCACTTTCATGAGGTCCAAGTCCATTGTGTATTCATTTCCTTTTCATTTCCTGACTTTTTCAGGTTTATCACCTCTTCCTCCTCGTTCTCTTCAATTTGTTCCTCGGCACCTGCATCTTCACTAATAGTTTGTCTGGTACCATGAGCCCCCTTGATCGCTGTAATCCACCCTCTCATGGCACCCGCCTGTGCGATGACAGTCCAGAATTTAGAAATGTTGTTATCCCTTCCGCATCCTCCTCTGCTTTTACCTCTTCTTCTGGGACCACAAACTTCTTACACCGACTATTTAAAGTGTGCTCCAGCATGTACATGACTGAAATAGTGATGCTGATGATAGAATTATCAGTGCTAACCATCTTAGTAGCCATTTCAAAACTGTAGAGAAGGGTGCAGAGGTCCTTCATCTGTGCCCACTTCGCAACCATGATTTGTACCACATCCATATTGTGTTAGCCCAGGCTAGGCAAAAGGACATACTGAACCAGGCCTCGTCGCTGCTGCCAAAGTTGTTGCAACATGTGCAGAGTGGAATTCCACTGTGTCAGAACATCATACATCAAACAGTTAACCAGTAGGCTGAAAGACCTCTGTAGAGATGCAAGTTGATGACCTGCTTGGTGCGATCTTCGTAAGTGAGCACACAGCAACTATGCTTTCTGCAGCAGCGCATCCAAGTCAGGTGTCATGACTCTGTTGTCCGGTGACTAGGGACTAGTAGCTCCTTCCCTGACCATAAAGCTGGGAGGCACCCTTACTCTCACTGTTGCCCGGGTTACTTCAGTACCACCCAGACTTTCGCCAGATCCATGCGAAAACCAGTGGACGATTACGCATATCCTAGAAAAGAGATTTCAACTGAGAACATACATTTATCTCGGTTTGACAAATAATTTATTGTCTCTGAGTATTTGCAGTAATAGGATTCATAATGGATCAAAAAATGGTTTTGGTCAGAGCTAATGTCACGACTCTGTTGTCGGGTGACCCGGGACCAGGTGCTCCTTCCTTGTCCCTAATTCTAGGGGTTGCCCTAGCTTGCTCTGTTCCCCGGGTTACTTCACAAGGTGAAGATGCCGGGGCCACGTACCTTGCCTTATCTCCTGAATCTGCCCTCCGTCTGTACCCTTCCCTCATTAAGACAGAGGGGAGTAGCACCATAGCACACCAACTGGACGAACAAGGTAACACATACAGGGGAAAATGGAAGGAAGAGGAGGACAGAACACTTGATGCAGCGCTTGCCATCCACTGCAGCACATGCTCATTCTGACCTTCATCTACAAGGCGTTCCTGTGTGCGGCTGCCAAAGAAAGGGAGTTGAGTAGCCCATCCAGTAGCAGATAATGTCAGTGGTCTTTGGATAGGACAAAATGGTGTTTGTTCAGTTGAGCTTTCATTAACATTAACACCCAACCCACGTATATATCGAACACCAAACCTATTCTCCCTTCCACCACAACCTTGCTTTTTCCCACTCTTATTGTATGTACCCTTCCCCTCTTGCAACCTGCTGTTTCACAAACTTAGGCCCACACATGTCAGTCACCTGTCACTAAATGAACAATCACTATTTATTTTCTTAAATAGTGTGCCTGAAGAACACTCTTAGATCTAACAATTTTGATGAGTAAATGGGGCCTCCTGATTCCTCACTGCAACACAGTTTTATCACAAACAATTTGGATTAGCCAATGGGCCTCCTCGCTGAACCCCAATATTAGGCCTAACAATTTTGATGAGCAAATGGGGCCTCCTGATTCCTCACTGTAACAGTTTTTGCCCAAATTATTTTAGTTAGCTAATGGTGCATCCTGACTGCAACACAGTTTTAGCACAATCTAGTTAAACACTGGAAGATTGATTTCACACAGGACAGGATCCTATGTAGCTAAATTACAAATTCACTAGCTGCAGCAGCAGGGGCAGCCTCTCTGAACTGTTACCCTGAGAAAATGGTGCCAGCAAAACAAGATGTCCACTTTTTATATGGACAGGGTCATGTGACTTCAGCAGCAAATCACAGAAGACCTTGTGTCATGACGCCGTGTATGGTTTCTGCACCCTGACTGGCTGAAGTAATGTGCGCACATTAAGTTATACAGAAAAAATACATTCTGCCGCTCCTCTGACCTAGACACACCCTCTCCCTTCATAAAACACATCCCTACCGCTCATCATACAGCACCACTATCTTAGACAAAATCAAAACAAATGCATTAGTGGAAATTTGAGCATTTATCGATCTGTCACTGAATTTTGCCAACTTTGAGGAAAAATGCTCAGAAAGCGAACACGATTTTGAATGTGCTACATCATCATGCGAATTTGAGATTGGGAAATGATTTCTGAACAAGTTTGCTCATCTCTAGTTTTGAGATACAGCTCTAGCACGATAAATGCCGTATAAAATTTCACTGCTGAAAAAAATTGCAGTATTACTATTGCAGGAAAATTTGCACACCTCAGATGGACTGGTTACACTGCAGGAGCAATATAGCAATGCTATTGAGATCCAACCAAGTCTAGCTCTTTGCTTTTGACGCACAACTGCTGCAGTAAAAATGCTGTATAATATTTCCCTGCTCAGAAAAACTTGAAGGATTAAGAGCAAAAAGAATATTATTAGCCCTGAGAAGGGGTTTTGGTATAGGTTGTAGGCTGCAGCATAAAGGGTGAGCAATTCACCCTATCGTGTCCTACACTATCCCTTCACCAGAATCTCTCCCTCAGTATGTCATGGGTGCATCGCCATGAAGATCGTCGCGATTGCACATTCTGACTTCTCACAGCTGAGCTGCTGTTTCTTTGTTTTTTGGTAATGAGAGAGTTAATTTTTCCTAGCTCTTTGCTAAGGCTAGGTGCAGCCTCGCCCGGCTGCTTTTGATTATGTTCTAATTAGTTTCCTTTATATTTCTGCCAGTCTGGGTGTTAGACGCCGGTGAAAGCATTCATGTAGTTTAGCAGACTGGATCGGTTCTGAGAATATTTAAGCTAAGAGCTCCTCAGTTGTTTTTACTCTTACAGCTTATAGTTTTTCTCTGAGACCTTAGGTGTTCCTACTGTGTGTGAGTGTTGTATGTAAGACTTTATTTACTTTATTTCTTGTCTTTGTTGTTTGTCTTTCTGTTCTTTAACCGTTACCTGTTCATTCCCTTTGGTGGTATTCAGGGTCCTTCTTAGGACTAGAATACAGTTGGCAGGGATTGATAGGAGACAGGGTTTACGCTGGTGGCCTGGACCTCTGTACCTTTAACAGTACCTCCAGGTTGAGGGATTAGTTAGGACCCCAGTTTAGGGTCAGCTTAGACCCCGGTCACCCTCTAGCCGGAGACAGCGTATAACGGATTCCGTTTTGACCCTCTGGACATTCTGTCAGGTAAATCTATGTTATCATATATCTATGCGCATGTTATATAGTATGTTGCCCTTTTGATATAGATTACTGACATCACATATATATATCTGCTATACAGCGTGACACAGTACTGCTAACAGCAGTATTACTATTGACTATCATTAGCCCTATTTAAGGGCTGTTGTTGCATTTAAAAGAAATGTTAATGTGGTTAATCCCTGGATAATATGCAGCTACAATTCTGTTCCTCTTCCACCAGCACCACTTGCTGCTCTACTTGTTTCCTGGGTACAGTGTGACTAGCATAGTGTCATGGGTCTTATGTAGACCTGATTACGCTATATGGCCAGCCAATCACAGTAATGCCACAACCAAGATGGCTACGGCAATACAGTGACTGACAGGCAATCACCACATGTTCATTGGCTGTCAAAAAAGCGTCAAACATGCGGGGTGCGCATGCTGTGATTGTCCTTGTATCTCGGATGAGACTCGCCAATGCAAGTCAATAGGTGCGAGAAAAAAAACCACGGCACTCAGACTCCGACAGTGCTGTCTGATATTTTCACACCGATGTCCTTTGAAAAGCTGGCAATACAAATACATATACTGGGTACAGTAAAATCACAGCGTGAGCCAATGAAATTAAATGGATAGAATACATATATACACACAGTGTGATGGAAATATATGTATTTCATATAGATCTCACTTGCATATTATATACTCACAGCTAATATATACACTATAATCAATTGCTTAAAAATGGCCGCCACAAACCAGACACATATTGGGACTTTCCAGACATAAAGAGGAGCAACATCAGATGTGCTGAGTGCTGAGTCGATGTCTCAATTTTTAGCCTAATTACAGAAAAACCTACAGTTATACTTTAGTTGCTTAATCAGCTTAATCAACCTGTGCTATGCCTTAATTACAATATTCCATATATTAAGATAACCAATAACAGAGAAGCTTGACCATATGGTAATTAACTAACAACCCCTTTCTATATGCAACTATAAAAACAGGTATGTACTAAAATAAATCATCAGTATTGATGGAATGTTATTCTGTCACCTCGGTGTACAGTGTCATTCTTGAGCACTCAAATAGCCTAATTTGGGAACGGCCGCAGCACACACAGGGATAGATTTATCCTAACCAAATTTCCTTCACAATAGAATAGATAGATATAAATATGTCAGTCACATATATAATTAGTATAGTGCTTATGTATCTTACTGTAAATGTATGTAATTACTATATTATTATTTTCTGAAAAAAATGGAGTGAGCTCCCGCATAATTTTCATAACCAGCAGAGGGAAAACAGAAGAGCTGGGGGCAGATGTTTAAAGCCTGAGAAGAGGGTAATACCATGGAGCTTCCCAATCTATTAATATCAGCTCACAGCTGTATACTTAGCTTTTACGGGTTATTATAATAGGGGACCCCCTAAAAAATGACATAGGGTCCCCCTATAATTTATAACCAGCAAAGGCTAGGCAGACAGCTGCAGGCTGATATTAAAATGCTCGGAAGGCCTAAAAACATCAGCTCTCAGCCGCCCCAGAAAAAACACATGCATAGAATGTGTCAAATTTGGCACTTAGCTTCGCTCTTCCCACCCCACTTGCCCTTGTGCAGTGGCAAGTCGGGTGATAGTTGGGGAGTGGTTGATGTCACATTTGTATTGTCAGGTTACATCAAGCCAAGAGGTTAATAATGTAGCCTCCATTACTAACCCCATAGTGATATTGTATAAAAAACACACACCAGAAATAAAATCTTATCATTGAAATAATAACAACAATTGCTCAAGCTCAGCCTGGATAACTGTCCACAACTCTTTTGTTTCAATAGATTTTTATTCACTGTCCACAACTCAAGTGTCTTGAATGAATAATTCAAGTTTGGTTCTCATCAGCTTCTTCTCATTCTGCTCCCCTAGAGTGATAGATGCATTTCTAGCCACACACATAGAAGGAAAACTGTCAGTCTAGGGGGGCAGGACAGAGAAAAGTCTCCAAGGATCTTCCTAGTTATCTGATATGAAAGGTCTCCTATGTCTCTTCAAAGTACAGCATTTCAGAGTAAGTTATATGAAGCTAATGTCTGATACATGTTTCCAGTGGTCCAGGCAACAAGAATCTCCTGCTAGGCTTTCTTTAACTAGGACTAATAAGTTTATTCTTTTTTTTTTACCATGAATTCCACTTTCATAGTCAGATTCTAGTCATTCCACCAGATAATGATAGTGCATCATTCATTTTTTAGCTCTTTTTCATAGCTTTAAAATTTGAAGAAACACCTCACGATGCACTATTTGATGATAAGTAGTTCGGTCATTTAAAAATATAACAAGATGTAATATCGTGAAGACACTGTGTATTGGGGATGTTTAAAACATTGCATGTCCTACAGCTATGTATTTATACAGCAAAGCTGATAATATTGAATCATGTATATTATTTGATTAGCGGAAATACTCTCACATTCTTTCTTATTGATTTTTTCAGCAAGGCAAAGTAACAAACGGACGCATATGGTATTGAGCTTTTTCCTCTGTGGTGTCCTTACATGGTTTGATATCATTAATGTTTCTATGCAGTTTATGCCTATTCTAATGACCATATTGGTCTGAAAATACTGGCTGGATCATTTAACACCTGACACCTTACAACTTTGTACTCATTGAGGGTTTTTGATAACGTACTTTGTATTGTGAATACTAGTTACTAGTGTGACGGCCCTTGGACACTATTTACTCATACATGACATTGTCATTTTAGCTCTTACCATGTGTCCTGCACTCTTTTGTATTGCACATATGCACTTTTGGCTTCCTCTCACCAGTGATTATATACAGGTCCTTCTCAAAAAATTAGCATATAGTGCTAAATTTCATTATTTTCCATAATGTAATGATTACAATTAAACTTTCATATATTTTAGATTCATTACACACCAACTGAAATTTGTCAGGTCTTTTATTATTTTAATACTGATGATTTTGGCATACAACTCCTGATAACCCAAAAAACCTGTCTCAAAAAATTAGCATATCAAGAAAAGGTTCTCTAAACGACCTATTACCCTAATCTTCTGAATCAACTAATTAACTCTAAACACATGCAAAAGATTCCTGAGGTTTTTAAAAACTCCCTGCCTGGTTCATTACTCAAAACCCCCATCATGGGTAAGACTAGCGACCTGACTGATGTCAAGAAGGCCATCATTGACACCCTCAAGCAAGAGGGTAAGACCCAGAAAGAAATTTCTCAACAAATAGGCTGTTCCCAGAGTGCTGTATCAAGGCACCTCAATGGGAAGTCTGTTGGAAGGAAACAATGTGGCAGAAAACGCTGTACAACGAGAAGAGGTGACCGGACCCTGAGGAAGATTGTGAAGAAGGACCGATTCCAGACCTTGGGGGACCTGAGGAAGCAGTGGACTGAGTCTGGTGTAGAAACATCCAGAGCCACCGTGCACAGGCGTGTGCAGGAAATGGGCTACAGGTGCCGCATTCCCCAGGTAAAGCCACTTTTGAACCATAAACAGCGGCAGAAGCGCCTGACCTGGGCTACAGAGAAGCAGCACTGGACTGTTGCTAAGTGGTCCCAAGTACTTTTTTCTGATGAAAGCAAATTTTGCATGTCATTCGGAAATCAAGGTGCCAGAGTCTGGAGGAAGACTGGGGAGAAGGAAATGCCAAAATGCCTGAAGTCCAGTGTCAAGTACCCACAGTCAGTGATGGTGTGGGGTGCCATGTCAGCTGCTGGTGTTGGTCCACTGTGTTTCATCAAGGGCAGGGTCAATGCAGCTAGCTATCAGGAGATTTTGGAGCACTTCATGCTTCCATCGGCTGAAATGCTTTATGGAGATGAAGATTTCATTTTTCAGCACGACCTGGCACCTGCTCACAGTGCCAAAACCACTGGTAAATGGTTTACTGACCATGGTATTACTGTGCTCAATTGGCCTGCCAACTCTCCTGACCTGAACCCCATAGAGAATCTGTGTGATATTGTGAAGAGAAAGTTGAGAGACGCAAGACCCAACACTCTGGATGAGCTTAAGGCCGCTATCGAAGCATCCTGGGCCTCCATAACACCTCAGCAGTGTCACAGGCTGATTGCCTCCATGCCACGCCGCATTGAAGCAGTCATTTCTGCAAAAGGATTCCCGACCAAGTATTGAGTGCATAACTGAACTTTATTATTTGATGTTTTTTTTGTTTGTTTTTAAAAAACACTTTTATTTTATTGGATGGTTGAAATATGTTAATTTTTTGAGACAGGTTTTTTGGGTTATCAGGAGTTGTATGCCAAAATCATCAGTATTAAAACAATAAAAGACCTGACAAATTTCAGTTGGTGTGTAATGAATCTAAAATATATGAAAGTTTAATTGTAATCATTACATTATGGAAAATAATGAAATTTAGCACTATATGCTAATTTTTTGAGAAGGACCTGTATCTGCCACAATAAAATGATTCTATCTTTTATCATAATTTTGGCTATATGATCATCCTTTTTTTACGCCCTTTTCATGTCCTTCATTCTGACTATTAGTTCAGTATAGTTCGTCATTGTGGTAGTATTATAAATATTTTTTTATTAATCTCACGCTACACACTGACAATGTCATTGTTGTTGAGTGTACATCATTGTTGTTGAGCGTTCTCCACGAGGCTTGCTTCTGACAATCCATTTAAAAATTTCCCCCACAAAACATGGGGCAGAGTACCACCACAAGACCTGAATCCGATTGAGCACATCTGGGACAGCATGTCCCGCTCCATCCACCAACGTCATGTTGCACCACAGACTGTCCAGGAGTTCACAGATGCTTTAGTCCAGGTCTGGGAGGAGATCCCTCAGGAGAACATCCGCAACCTCATCAGGAGAATGCCCAGGTGTTGTAGGGAGGTCATACACAATACTGAGCATCATTTTGACTTGTTTCCACTTTAATTTTATCTTGTTTTGATTTTCATTTTGACTTGTTTCCACTTTCATTTTGGGGGACTCTCCAAATCCAGGCCTCCATCGGTTCAAAAATTTGATTTCCATTGATGATTTTTGTGTGATTATGTTGACAGCACATTCAACTTTGTACAGAACAAAGTATTCAATGAGAATATTTCATTCATTTTGATCTAGGATGTGTTATTTGAGTGTTCCCTTTATTTTTTGAGCAGTGTACTTTGCAGAGGTCATTTTAACACCTTCAGGAACCTTAAAGGGCCCTAACAGCTGTTTCACTATTATTCCGGCCCAAAACATGACTCCTCCAGCTCCTTACTGACATCGCAGCCTTGTTGTGACATGGTGGCCATCCACCAACCATCCACTACTCCATCCATCTGGACCATCCAGGGTTGCTCGACACTCATCAGTAAACAAGACTGTTTGAAAATTAGTCTTCCGCTTGTGAGCACTGTTTAGGGGTGGCCGAATAGTGGGTTTATGCACCACAGCAAAGCCTTTGAAGGATCCTACACCTTGAGGTTTGCTGGTTTGTAATGGCTTTTTAGCAGTCGATCTCTTAATCCGATGAACTTGCCTGGCAGAAACCTTCCTCATTCTGCCTTTATCAGCACGATTACGTCTGTGCTCAGAATCAGCCACAAATCTCTTAACAGTACGATGATCACGCTTAAGTTTTCGGGAAATAACTAATGTTTTCATCCCTTGACCAAGGCATTTCACTATTTGATGCTTTTCAGCAGCAGAGAGATCCTTTTTCTTTCCCATGTTACTTGAAAACTCTGGCCTGCTTAATAGTGTGGAACAACCAGTTTTCCTTTTATTGGGCTCACATGGCAAACTAATTATCACAGGTATCTGAAATTGATTTCAGTGATCCAAAGAACCCTGAGACACAATAGCATCAATGGGTTTCATTGACAAAAAAAAAAACGCTATGACACTTAAAACCAATTTGCATAATAATTTGGAACATGGTGTAATAGCAGAAGAATCTGCTTTGACGCATGAGTCCTACCAACAAGGAAGTAGATTAGAAAAAGTTTTGGGTACGCACAGTACTATCACAGACACAGGTGCGGAGAACACATATAGAGTCTTTTTGTTCACACACAAAATCTAGTACTGTCTCTCAATACAGCTGTATCCTGTAACTATGCTCAGCAGAGCAGAAATAAAAAAATAATAATTTTGAACCAGGAAGAACAGGTTCAAGTGGTGGAAGAGGACTATATGGCTGTATGAGGAGGCAAGGAAGGAGTAATCCAACACTGTGTTTTTTCTTTTTTGTATATTTGAGTTTTTTCCCCCTTTTTTCATATTTTTTATGATTTTTTAATGAAACTGACTTAAAACAAACTAGAAATAACAAAACTAAAACTAGCAATCTAGAACAAGGACGATACGAACCAAGTGGAGAATAAGAAGGATGTGGCAGAGTAGGTGAAAGAGGAAATGGAGGAGTAATTCAAAACTGTTTTTATTTGTTGTGGTTTTTTATGCTTTCTTTTTTAGGGAACTGACTTAAAAGAACATAGAATGAAATCAAAATAAACTAAAAAGCTACAACCAGGGGGCAGAGGACCAACTGGAAGATGAGGTGGTGGAGGTAGACATGGCGGTGTAGGTGGAAGAGGAGGAGGAGGAGGTAGCTGTCTAGTCACCCAAAGTAATGGACAAGCTTCATTTTAAGGAATGTTATCTTCCCAACTTTGAATGTGAACACGAGAATGCACGTGTCTGTGATTACACCCCCTGCCATGCCAAACACGCGTTCCAACAGTACACTTGCTGCAGGGCAGGCTAGCACCTCTAAAGCATAAAGGGCAACCTCAGGCCATGTGTCTAAATTGGAGACCCAGAAGTTAATTGAGGCAGACTCATCAGTTGGTTCATGGAGACATGTGAACAGGTACTTGTGAAGACACGGGGGTCAGTGGATGGCCTGAGGATTCATAGACCAGGGTTAGTCTCACTGAACACCTGCTCTCTTTTCCCGTGGGTATAATACTTCTCTGACAGCATAGGGTGGGGATAAAACAATGTAGCAATACTTTATTAAACCACCAACAGACAATACCATATACAAAAGTCCCAGGAAATACCCAAAGTGGTGCAAAATTATAGTCTCACCCTTCCCCTGACCTTCCATCCCAACCTGGCTTTTCTGAAGGTCTTCATGGGTCCAGGTGACTGGAGGGTCCCAATCCTGGCTTCCCCAAACATCTCCATGGGTTCAGTGATGGTCAGTGAAGTAGAGATGTATACCTCCAGGTAGGGCCGAGGTCAGTTAACCTGGCATCTTGCAGAATGTCAAATCTACCGTATGTTCCCCTTGATATTGCCATGGTGCCTTGGCTGTAGTTCTTTAGAATCTCTCCTCTGATTACAACTTTCAGAACAATAAAAATCCCTTTTTATACACACATCTGTGGTTCAGGTTATCATTCACAGGTCAGAGGGGAGATGGGATGAAATTATTAGCAACATTGATGTAGCAGCACGATCAGAAATGATAAAAAGTATACAAATTTTATTACACTTAAATAGCAATCATTAATCAAAATAATTCTACAGTAAGCAATAAATTAATTAAATAACAAAGACAGGGGTACTGGATTCCCTGTCACAAATGGAATTGTCAACAGTGACAGACAGTTAAGAGAACATAAGATCTATGAATACTGACAAAAATGAATACTAAAATAGTAATATGAGCACCTGTACTGAGTATATAAGCCTAATGCAATTGTAACAATATTAAATACCAGTATAGGTGTCCATAGATGGATCAATATATAGGCACACAGTACATGAAACAAGTGCACTAATATCACAAATGCTGATGTTGCAATAAATACAATTACAGCAAATGTTATCATAGGATATTAACCGAAGATGGACAATGAATTACTTGTGGCCATGTTAGAGCAGGATAATGGTCTGTGACCACACTCGACGCGCGTTTCACTACCTCTGCATTTTGGCTATGTTTTGGCCATGATAACCCTGCTGCGTTGGTGACTTCCTCCTCCTCTGCATAATTCTTCAACTGAGCTCCCTCTGTCAAGTGAAAAAGTCATCAGTAGTTTCTCTACCAGCATATGCTTGTATTCACACATTGTGTGCTCTCACTCCAGTGACAGAAGTAATAATGGCAAGTTGTCCTTGTATCAGGGATCCAGCAGGGTGGACATCCAGTAATCTGCACTAGTAACAATACTGGCAACTCAGCAGTCGTTGTGCAGGCACTGCAGCATGTATTGGCTCTTGTGTGCCAAGCTTCCTAGAGGCAATGACAAACTCCTAATCTGGGTTTTCTGTATCCACCCAGCCACACTCACGTCATGCCCGTGAGTTGATCAAAGTGCCACCCTGCTGTGAGCACGGTTGTTCTACCTCCCTACTTTATCTTCATCTTCCCAAACTGTCCACTGGCTGTACAGTTGGGTACCAGGATGCTGTTGGGACAGTAACCACACTCCGAACATCACTATTATGTCAGTGAGATCACATGGTATAATCTCCTTATTTGCACCAACATGACATTCCACACCCACTGGGGACACTTAAGGTCAGCTTGGTGCAGTTTTACGCACACACTCCCAGTCCACATGGGTTAAGGGAGGTATGGCAAGTGAGAGGATGTGACCCACTCAGTCACTGATGTGGTATCACACTCCCTCACAACCCTACAACCCTGTCAAGCTGAGAGACCTTTTCACTAGCACCAGTGAAAGGGTGCTCTCAGCCCAGTAGGACTGCCACCAGTTCAGATATAAGCCCAGTCCATTAACAGGATTATATTGGGCCAGAAACTAGCCCTGGTCGCATGGAAAGTTAAACCCAGAAATGGATGTGTGGATTCGAGGTTCGAGATAAAAGAGTAGCCCAAGGTTAAATTAGATATTTAATCACCTTAAGATCACACTATACAATATACTATATACACGATCGTTCCAGATATACAATGGTCAGATACGCAAATACAGATAGTGGTAGGACAAAAGATACAAGCAGCATATATGGGTCAGAAACCAGTAGATGAAAGGTCTAGCTTTCGTGGAGGGTCTGCCACATGGGAGGCTTGTGGTCCCCTCTATTCCTTGACTTCTCCTCCCATGATATGTTATGGCAACCTCTCCAAAGAAAAAGCAATAGGCCACACTTTACACAAGCATTAAACCCCTTTGGTTCACTCCCCTCCTGCCCTCTGGGCTGGACGTAAATCCCCTTCCCTTGCCTCTAGAAGCTAAGAACTACAAAACCTAAGATGAGTCATAATTCCTTAATATGAAAGAATAACGTGGCACAACTGGTGTGGTGCTCAAGTAGGGTCCCAAACCAATAGTATATATAAATGAAACTTGGCACTCAACTTTATGGTGAGTAGAAAGAAACTTTAATGAACAGTCAGTAGTACAACACTCATCAGATGTTTCGGTCTTAGTCTACCTTCATCAGTGTACTGACAAAAAGAACGAAAATATATAACATATTTGACTAAAAGAATCCAGTCAATTATAAGGATGTATTGCTATATTCCTGTAAATCATCTTAAAATGGTAACACTAGATATACTCTGTCTAGTAACAAAAGAAAAAAACAGAAAAACAGAAAAAAAGAGGGAAATGTAGACCAGAAGTGCCCGCATATGCGTTTCAGGAGACCAGATGTGGTCATTACTTGGGTTCCAGGAGATAGGAAGTGCTCATGTTTGCGTTCCAGGAGTGACCTGAAGCTTATAATGGAATCCAAAACGAGAAATAACCTACCCGACTGATATAATTAGTGGAATTTGTATTGAAAAAGTATACTGCCTGTATCCCATAAGAGCCTAACAGTAAAAACAAACAGGAATTGATAAAAGTGGCATTCTCTGGGAGTGAGGGGTGATATATATATATATATATAATAACTGTGTCACCTACTTAATTTATCATGTCTCATGGGTTGATTACGTGTCTCGATTCGCCAACTCTATTCAGCAATATTGCTGACTACACCATCAAATTTGAACAAATTTTAAACAAGTGCTCATTTGACATAATGACACTCACAATAGAGTATCTACAAAAGGCGATTTCTACAACCAAAGAGAGCACCACCAACATTGAGACACAGCTAGCCTCTACATGTACAACTGAAGAGTTGGACACATTAAAGAATTGTATCAAAGGAATATCTGAACAACATCGTCGCAACATGGAAAATAGAAAACGTATTAAATTCCAGAGAGATATGAAGGACTATAAATTGAACTGCGTCTATCATTGGCGCAAGGGCTTTAGTAGAAGAAGGGACATTACTAAGACCTACTGTAGGTCTTCAACAAAAGCCTCAACCTCTGGATTTGAAAAGGAACCCAGGGACACTTCCTCTAGAACCGGATACTATTCTGCACCTGGACGTTTTTAAGGTCAAAGGAGAGGACGCGGAAGAAGAAGAGAATTCGGAGAGGGAAACGAACAAAGAAATATGGACTCCAACCGAGTAACACGCTCTCAGGTGATTACTCATTGATTGTTAAAATCTCTTCCTAGACACTAGGCATTGCCGAGTATAACCTTATACAAAAAGGTCTGTCATATTGCCCCTCTTACCAACTTAAAACATTCACCATGAACATGGAATTACAATGGTTTTTTAGAAACTTGCGATTTAAGGTACATTTTTCCAACACTGACACTGTTGCAGCTTCATCTGTAAACAGCACCTCTGGGACAAACCTAATTACTGCCGCCAGTTTAGGCTTAAGTAATAAAAGCACCTTTAGATCTCCCCAAAATTTCCATCCATTAGAAACCTAAATAGGTTTTGTTAATGAATCCTTTCAAAAGTTGAGACGGGACATTGAATTAGGTAAATTACATTTTCCATCTAATCTATCTACATTTGAAAGACAGGCCTTAAATTCGTTAAAACATGATAAAGATTTCATTATCAAACCGGCGGTCGTCATGGACCGTACTTATTACTTGGAAGAGATACATAAACAACTGAACAATGACCAAGTATACCAGAAACTTCAGGGGGACCCTACTACTCATATTAGAAATCTCATTTCTGATGTCCTCTCTAAATTCCTTTCGATGGGAGTTTTAGACACAAAACCATGTGAATTTTTGACGAAACAACATCCAATTTTACTAGTATTCTACATTTTGCCAAAAATCCACAAGGACTTACAACATCCACAGGGTCCTTCCTGTCATGGTATAGGACATGGTTAATGTCCTGTCCACTCAGGGTTAACTTTTGCTGGCCTCCCTTTGGATCTGGGAGGGTATTTATACCCAGTCCAGAGGGAGATTCTCTGTCAGCTATACTTTCGTTGTGACTGTGTATTTGACCCCCCTGGTTTGCGTGTATACTGCTCTGCTTGTTTGACTCCTGTGTATAACCCGGTCTGTTTGCTCACTCTGCTCTCTGTCTCACGTTTTGCTTATATTGTCTTCTCCGGTTCTGACCTCCTGGCTTGGCTATCGATACTCTGTTACCGTTTTGTCCCTATTGTACTGTCTATTGCCCGCTCTGGTTTACTGATCTATTGCTACGTCCTGACTATCCGTTCTGTCTAACCCTTTGGTACTGTCGTGCTATCTTGTGCTCTGATCTCGGCCTGTCCTGGTTTTCGTCTCTGTCTTTGCTCCTTGGTAACTTTATCTCGTCGTTACCCTGCTAGGAGTTTTCCTGCAGTTCCTAGATCTCTGGAGCTTAGGCCACGCCCCCAGCAGTCATGTGCTGCAGGTCCTGTTAGTCTGCAGTACACATCATTCATTACTGCTGCCTCTGAGAGACGTGTGGCCAGCTCCGCCCCCTGGCTGTCACATGCTGCGGAAGGTCCTGTTGCACAGAAACACACGTCTACTCTGCTGCGGCTCTGCTTATAGGTATCTTGGGGCACAGTTGGTTCATTCAGGACACGTGCACTGGCTCAGTGAGCATGTGCAGTGCGGTGTCCTTGACATTATAGCTGACCATTACAGTCTTTCCCTGGTGGTGGGGTGTTAGCACATTATGGATCCGGTACGGGCTCTCACTGAGCAGGTTAATGAGCTCTCCCAGCTTATGCAGAAGCTGTCTATGGAGCAGCAAAATCTGGTTCAGTCGCATCAGCAGGTACAGAGAGATGTGGCAGACGCTCTAATGGGGTCTGTTCCATCGGGGTTCCAGGAGGGGGGCCCCACTGATGTATCTCTTGCGGACCCCGACCCCCCTGTAAAATTACCCGACAATTTTTCTGGAGATAAAAAATTGTTTAGGGTTTTTAAGGAGGGATGCAAGTTGTTCTTTGAATTGCGTCCCCGGACCTCTGGAAATGAAAGGCAGAGGGTGGGGATCGTAATGTCCTTATTAAGGGGGGCTCCGCAAGCATGGGCTTTCTCTCTCTCTTCCTCTGCTCCTGAACGTATGTCTGTGAACCTGTTCTTTGAGGCTCTGGGGCACATTTATGACGAGCCTGATAGAGTGCGTCTGGCTGAGGATATGGTGATGAGTGTGACACAGGGGAGGAACTCTGCTGAATGGTTCTGCTCAGAGTTCAGACGTTGGACCGCGGAAGTATCCTGGAATGATGCCGCCCTGAGGGGGTTGTTCCGCAGGGGCCTATCTGACCGTCTGCAGGACGCTCTGGCATTACATCCTCCTCCCGTTACTCTGGAGGACGCCATAATGCAGGCGGTCCGTATGGACCGGAGACTCCGTGCTAGGGGAATGATGCAACAAGAGACTCCTTTGTACTCCAAATTGTGTTACACCGCACCCGCATCTGAGCCCATGAGATGGAGGCTGTCTCAGGAAAGGAACGAGAGAGAAGACACCGTAAAGACAACCGTCTATGCTTTTACTGTGGAGCCTCTGGACATTGGAAAAGGGACTGTCCTTCCTGCCCTTCTTCTGTGAAATCATCAGGAAAACTACTGAGTCTGGGCAACAATCGTGGAGGTTGCCCAGACTCCCAGGTACATTTTTTTTCGCTTGCTAAAATGGTGCTCCAGGTTGAATTGGAACTTGCTGGCGGTTCTGTTATGACCACCGCCTTTGTTGACTGTGGTTCCTCCATTAATCTGATTGATGCCCAATTTGTGACTCTTAATAAGATAGGGACAGTCAGGTTGAAAGATCCTGTTAAAATTGTGGCTGAGGATTCATCCCCTCTTGCCCGGGATGGAATTTGTTTTATGTCTGAAGTTTTTTCTATGAAAGTGGGTTCCACGCACGTGGAAAAATTAAGTTGCTTTATTCTGAATAATCTGCCTGCAGGACTGGTATTGGGGATGCCCTGGCTGCAACGCCACAATCCTCTCATTGATTGGGCAAAAGGGGAGATCACCCGATGGGGATGTAATAATAATGGTCTTTGTTGTAACTCCGTTTCTCTTGTCAAACCGATAAAATCTGTATCTGTGTCGTCTGTCAGTCTGGAGGGTATTCCGGAGTACCTGAAAGACTTTGAAGACGTATTTTCCGAAAGTGAGGCTGAGGCGCTCCCACCACATAGACCCTATGATTGCGCCATTGATTTGTTACCTGGAGCCAAATTACCCAAGGCTCGTTTGTTTAATTTGTCCGGGCCTGAGCGCCAAGCCATGAAAGAATACATCAAAGAAAGCCTTCGCAAAGGGCATATTCGGCCCTCGGTGTCACCCGTGGCAGCGGGGTTTTTCTTTGTAAAGAAAAAAGATGGTGGGTTGCGACCGTGTCTCGACTTTCGGGAACTGAACAAAATTACCGTTAAGAACACGTACCCTCTCCCGTTGATTCCCGATCTATGTAATCAACTCACGGGGGCCAAATGGTTTTCTAAGCTCGATCTACGAGGAGCTTATAACCTTATAAGGATCCGGGAGGGGGACAAATGGAAAACAGCATTCCTGACAACTGAGGGGCTATTTGAAGACCTGGTTATGCCCTTCGGTCTCACTAATGCCCCTGCTGTTTTTCAGAACTTCATCAATGTTGTTTTTTCTGATTTAATTGGACGTTATGTAGTCATTTACCTGGATGACATTCTGATATACTCAGAAGACAGTCAGTCACACTTGCATCATTTACGTGCGGTTCTTATGAGACTCCGGGAGAACCATTTGTATGCTAAGCTGGAGAAGTGTTTATTTTTTATGCAAGAACTGTCTTTTCTGGGTGTAATTGTATCCGGGGAGAGATTCCGCATGGATCCAGGAAAGGTTCAGGCCATTACAGATTGGGTGCAGCCTCATGATCTGAAAGGGTTGCAACGATTTTTTGGGCTTCGCTAACTATTATAGGAAGTTCATTAAAGGGTTTTCACAGGTAGTGAAACCTTTGACGGACCTCACTCTTAAGGGGGCAGAGGTAAAAAATTGGTCCGTGGCCGCAAAAAATTCCTTCCTTACATTGAAGAAATGCTTTACTTCAGCCCCTGTGTTGGTACAACCCGAATCGTCAAGACCTTTTATCGTGGAGGTCGACGCTTCAGAAGTGGGGGTGGGGGCAGTGTTGTCCCAGGGCCCCTCAACCCTCACTAATCTTAAACCCTGTGCCTTTTTCTCTAAAAAGTTCTCTTCGGCAGAGAGAAACTATGATGTTGGCAACAGGGAATTGTTAGCGGTCAAACTGGCCTTTGAAGAATGGAGGCATTTTTTGGAGGGGGCCGCTCATCCCATTACTGTCATCACTGATCATAAGAACCTGGCCTATATCAAGTCTGCTAAGAGATTGACCCCCAGACAGGCTCGGTGGGCACTTTTTTTTTCTCGCTTTCATTTTACCATCACATTCCGACCAGGGTCTAAAAATGTAAAGGCAGATGCCTTTATCCCAAAGTTTTGATTCTGTGTCCCCTCCAGAACCTCCTTCCTCCATTCTTCAACCGGGAGTGGTTGTAACCGAAGTCTCCTCTGAGTTACAGAGAGAGATTCTGGAAGCACAAGCACAAGCTCCCAGGAATAAACCCCCAGGTAAATTGTTCGTACCCGAACAGCTCCGTCTCACACTTCTGCAAGAATTTCATGATTCTGTGTTAAGTGCACACCCTGGTATTGCAGCTACCCGGGGGGCAGTGGCTAGAGGTTTTTGGTGGCCCTCTATGGGTACTGATATAAAAAATTTTGTTAATACTTGTGGGGTGTGCGCTCGCTCTAAAAGCTCTCAGGTCCGGCCGGCCGGGGAATTGGTGCCTTTGCCAATTCCGGATAAACCATGGACACACCTGTCCATGGACTTTATCACTAATCTTCCCTCATCCAAGGGCAATTCAGTGGTATGGGTAGTGGTTGATAGATTTTCTAAGCAAGCCCACTTTGTGCCGTTACCCGCGTTGCCGTCTGCTGAAACCTTGGCTCGCTTGTTTATACAGCACATAGTTCGGTTGCATGGAGTGCCTGTGAATGTGGTGTCAGACAGGGGTGTGCAGTTTGTGGCCAGGTTTTGGAGAGCGTTCTGTAAGAAGTTGGGGTCACATTATCATTCTCCTCTGCCTATCACCCGGAATCCAATGGACAGACTGAACGCACCAATCAGTCGTTGGAGCAGATTCTGAGATGCCTGACCTCCTCCAGACAGGAAGATTGGTGTGAGGTTTTACCCATGGCAGAATTTGCGTTCAACTGTCGTATCAATCAGTCTAACGGAAAGTCTCCTTTTCAGGTCAATTATGGGTTTGTTCCGCAGTTTGGGGAATTTTCCAGTATGGATTCTGGTTGTCCTGGTGCCGAGGGGATGGTTCAACAGTTAAAAAACCTTTGGAGGGAGGTGCAGGGGAACATCTCCAAAGCCCAGAAGAAGTACAAACATTTTGCGGACAGGAGGAGGGGGTTGGGTCCTGCGTTGACAGTGGGGGAAAAGGTCTGGTTGTCCCCCGTAATATCAAACTTAAGATACCCTCTATGAAGCTGGGCCCCAAATTTATTGGCCCATACAAGATTGTAGAGGTGATCAATCCAGTGGCGTACAGGCTTCAGTTGCCCACCTCCTTCAAAATATCTAACGTCTTCCACAGGTCCCTATTAAAACCTGTGGGGATGGTTAGAGAAGATCCCTCATCCGTGGTTCCACCAGTATTGGTAGAGGGTCAACTGGAGTACGAGGTAGGGCGCATCATTGATTCACGGTGGGTGTGCCGGAGACTTCAGTACCTTATTCATTGGAAGGGATACTCCATTGAAGATCGGTCATGGGTTCCGGCCAGTTCGGTACATGCCGATCGACTGGTACAGGCTTTTCATGCCAGATATCCTGAGAGGCCTGGGGGTCCAGTGGCCCTCCATTAAGGGGGGGGTACTGTCATGGTATAGGACATGGTTAATGTCCTGTCCACTCAGGGTTAACTTTTGCTGGCCTCCCTTTGGATCTGGGAGGGTATTTATACCCAGTCCAGAGGGAGATTCTCTGTCAGCTATACTTTCGTTGTGACTGTGTATTTGACCCCCCTGGTTTGCGTGTATACTGCTCTGCTTGTTTGACTCCTGTGTATGACCCGGTCTGTTTGCTCACTCTGCTCTCTGTCTCACGTTTTGCTTATATTGTCTTCTCCGGTTCTGACCTCCTGGCTTGGCTATCGATACTCTGTTACCGTTTTGTCCCTATTGTACTGTCTATTGCCCGCTCTGGTTTACTGATCTATTGCTACGTCCTGACTATCCGTTCTGTCTAACCCTTTGGTACTGTCGTGCTATCTTGTGCTCTGATCTCGGCCTGTCCTGGTTTTCGTCTCTGTCTTTGCCCCTTGGTAACTTTATCTCGTCGTTACCCTGCTAGGAGTTTTCCTGCAGTTCCTAGATCTCTGGAGCTTAGGCCACGCCCCCAGCAGTCATGTGCTGCAGGTCCTGTTAGTCTGCAGTACACATCATTCATTACTGCTGCCTCTGAGAGACGTGTGGCCAGCTCCGCCCCTTGGCTGTCACATGCTGCGGAAGGTCCTGTTACACAGAAACACACGTCTTCTCTGCTGCGGCTCTGCTTACAGGTATCTTGGGGCACAGTTGGTTCATTCAGGACACGTGCACTGGCTCAGTGAGCATGTGCAGTGCGGTGTCCTTGACACTTCCATTGTGGCCTCTACCGAATCCATACTTTCTTCGCTATCAATTTTTCTTTGAAAAGATTTTTACTCCCCTAACACAGAGGGCAGCATCTTTTATCCTCGATACAGGTGATTTTCTTCAGACAATTCATACATTAGGCCCAGTACCAACAGAAGCAATTTTGGTTTCCTTTGATGTAAAGGATCTTTACACTACTATTCCACAATCTACAGGTATAAATTGTGTACGCCAACTTCTCACGTCCTCCTACATGGACATCAATAAGATTGACTTGTGTCTGGAACTATTGACATTGGTATTAGCAACAAACTTTTTCATGTTCCAAGACACATTTTAATTACAAATGCAAGGTACAGCCATGGGCTCCAATGTAGCGCCTCTGTACGCAAATTGTTATATGGCACAATTTGAGACAGAGTGCATTTATCCCAATGAACTCTTCAAAAGCCATGTGTTGGTTTGGAAGAGATTCATAGATGATATTTTTTGCATTTGGAATGACACACTTGAAACATTGGATAGTTTCTTCCATGAATTAAATAACCAATGGCCTGGTCTGAAATTTACTATGACTAGGGATGTCATAGATCAAACAGATCTCTGTGTCAAAAATACAGACGGCAACAGTTTATTACACTTTCATAGTTTCCATCCATCGTCTGTTAAAAAATCCATACCAATATCGCAGTTTCAATGGGTCCATAGAATTGTCACTGACACAGTAACACGTCCTGAAAGGATTGGAGAGATGAAACAAAATTTTGAAGAACGAGGTTACCCCCCCACATCTGTTACAGTAGCAGGAGTCCTTAAATCCCACCAACACCACCAAAGTACAAAATAGCAGTCACATACCATTCGTACACACATTTCATCCCTTTGCTTTCCTTATACACAAATCCAACAGGAGATATTGGGATATCCTGAAAACTGCATATCCAGGAGTCTTAGAGCCTAGAAATCCCTTCTTGTCCTGCTTCAAAAGAGCGCCCAACATCAGAGATTCATTAGTAAAGGCTGATGTAGGCACCATACATCCCAAATCCACACAGAGATTTTTTACAAAATCCAAAGATGGGCACGTTCCCATGCCTACATTGTCATCAATGTAACAACATATTAAAGGGCAACTTCCTATATCATCCACATTCAGGACACAGATATCCAATCAGGGATTTTTTCACATGTGACACCTCTTACGTTGTATATTTAATTAAGTGCCCATGTGGTTTGTTATATGTGGGAGAGACAACACAGTCTATACGAGACAGAGTCTCCAAACACAAATCCACAATTAGGTGTAAGGATCTTTTGTTACCTCTCCCGCAACATTTCCATTCAGCAGGACACAATGTCTCCCAGTTGCGCTTCCAAATACAAGACGGGGGGGAGATCACATACGCCACTTAAAACAGAGAGAGAGAGGCATACTGGATTTATGAGCTACAAGCCCTTGCTCCCAAGGGTTTAAATAGAGAATATGATTTACTGTCCTTTGTATAATTGTCAAACTTTATTTATGCCCACTTTAAATGTGTACAAGTAAATTTTAAATTGCATATTTTACTAATTTGTCTTGTTCTTTCTCCTCCCTGAACTATGTAATCTTATACCTTCCAGTCATATTAATCCATGTCTTCTCCTTGTTTCAAAGTCACCTTTACTAATGACACCTGCTGTTCTACAAATCTCTTCCCCTGGATTTTAATTTTTCTTTCCCCCTTTCTTCCCCTACTTGCCTGGTTATTAATTAACAGAGCCATCAGTCTTGGATGAATACCTCTCTTATTTCTCGTTTTGGATTCCATTATAAGCTCCAGGTCACTCTTGGAACGCAAACACGAGCACTTCCTATCTCCTGGAACGCAAGTAATGACCACATCCGGTCTCCTGAAACGCATATGCGGGCACTTCCAGTCTACATCTCCCTCTTTTTTTCTGTTTTTCTGTTTTTTTCTTTGGTTACTAGACAGAGTATATCTAGTGTTACCATTTTAGGATGCTTTAGAGGAATGTAGTAAAACATCCTTATAATTGATTGAATTCTTTTTAGTCAAATATGTTATATATTTTCGTTCTTTTTATCAGTACACTGATGAAGGTCGACTAAGACCGAAACGTCTGAAGAGTGTTGTACTACTGACTGTTCATTAAAGTTTCTTTCTACTCACCATAAAGTGGAGTGCCAAGTTTCATTTATATATAGTTGCTTAATAGGCGGTCTTTTAGGGAGGCAGTTTTGGCACCATCAGATCCAGCCAGGGCCCTGCTGTTATGATATGGTAGCCGAGGAGGAAAGTAACAAAAATAGCCAAGGCAGCCAGTCACCCAGAGAGGTGACCTAGACGCCTCGACACAGCCGGAGAGTTAGCTAAGCCTAAAGATAGAAAGGGGAAAGCTAACTGCCCCGGAGTAGCGCCCCAAAGGAGTAGGTAGCCCCCATACATATATTGGCAGTGAGACAAGATGAAATACAAACGCAGGCAGAAAATAGAGTAAGCAAATGCTGGGGCCCAAAACTGTCTAGATAGGACAGGACAGAAAAGAATACTTTCTGCAATCCAGCAAAACCCTAGCAAAACTTCCAACACTTCTGATTTAAAAAAATATTGAGACAAGAGTTGAGCGAAACAGGTCGATCAGATTCAAAAGTCGCCGACTTTAGCCAAAGTCGAGTTTCGTCAACCGAAACCCGACCATAGCGTGAGGTCGGCCATGCGCTCGTTGAAATGAGCGCCAAAGTCATAATTCCCAGAATGCTTGCTGGTGCCTTTTTTCAGCCAATGAGCAAGGACGTACACTGTGGGCAACGAGATGACATGTGCAGCGTCCACCACCATCATACAGAAGGGCATTGCAGTGACTGGCTTGCTTTGGGGGCGTCATAGTGTCTATAAAAGCCCTCACCGCCGACCTCCATTTTACTTCTGGGAGGTTGGGGAGTAGGGGAGGTTGCTGTTTATCAGTAGGGAGAGAGATAGGGCTGTAAAGATAGAAGTTCTTCTGTGCTTGTGCTGATAGCAATTGTGCTGTACAGTTAGTGTGCAGTGAGAGGGGAGGATTTTCTTGTGTGCAGCAGCGCTGGTTATTAGGCTGCCTGATAGCTGTATTGCTGTGTGTACACTGCTGTACAGACTGCTTTTTACACAGCACTAATACTTTTATTCTTTTTTTCTGCAGTTACCGAGCGTTCATTTTTTCCCACACCGTATAGAGCTGTACGCTCCTCACACACTACCGTGTATCGGGTGGTATTACGGACAAATACATGCTGACTATCTGTGTGTGACTCCGGAAATAAATAGGGAGATTTAAATTTTCCCCTACACTGTATACAGCTGTACGCTTCTCATACAGTACCATATATCTGCTGTTTGTATTATGGTAAAATCCATACTGAGAGAGCGTCTGTGTGTGACTACGGAAATAAATACGGAGATTTAAATTTTCCCCTACACCGTATACAGTTGTACGCTCCTCATACAGTACCGTATATCTGCTCGTATTACGGTCAAATCCTTACTGAGAGAGCGTATGTGTGTGACTCCGGAAATAAATACGGAGATTTAAATTTTCCCCTACACCATATACAGCTGTACACTTCTCATACAGTACCATATATCTGCTGGTATTTTTGGTACATTTTCCCAAACATGAGGAAGTATGGTGGAAGAGGCCGCAGACGTGGGTGGGGGGGGCAGCTGGTACTGATGGTGGTGGTGGAGCATCTGCAGGTAGTGCCAAAAGCACAATAGCACCGAAGGCAGGAGGTGTTGAGCCTGCGTCATCGTCTGGCTCCAGAAGGCCTGGAAGGCTCCCTTTTCTGGGAGTAGGTAAACCGCTTTTAAAGCCGGAGCATCAGGAACAGTTTTTTGCTTACATTGCTGAATCAGCCTCCAGCTCTATCGCCTCCTCTTCTGAAGTTTCAAAAACAGCAAGCACTGAGTCGACAGTGCAAGCTCCTGGTCATGAACAGCACCTTTCCTTGTATCCTTCACCCCCACCAAAAGTGAAGGATGCGGCAGGGCACAATTCAGATTACTCCCTGGAGCTCTTTTCACATACCATGCCTAATTTATCAAGTGAAATCCTGAATTCCACAGTCCAAAATGAATATGACATGGAGTGCACTGAAGCACAGCCAGTGCTATATGATTCTGATGGTACATTCACCCAGAGCACTGCATTACCCTCGCAGTCTACCCTGATGAAACTCAGGTGCCCCTTCCCGCATACTACACCACATTACACGGTGACACAGAGGAAGGTGCAGATGAAATTGACGAGGAGGTGATGGATGACCCAGTTGTTGACCCGGATTGGCATCCATTGGGGGTAGAGGGTGCTACTGGCAATAGCTCAGAAGAGGAGGAGGATCCGGAGGAGGATCCGCAGCAGGCATCAACATCGCAGCTGCGGTTATCTGTCAGGCCCACAGCAGTCCAAAAACGTGTTAAAAAAACCAAAAAGAGTTACAGGACAGCTTGACCAGATGGTCAAATTAGCACAGCGTGCAAGCCCTGAAAAGTTTTCCCATAGTAGGAAGAGTGCAGTGTGGCACTTTTTTGACCAAAATCCTATTGATGAGGCAAAGGTTATCTGTAAGAAGTGCGGAAGGACCTTTAGCCGAGGGAATAATCTGGGACATTTGAATACCAGTTGCATGCTTAGACATGTAAACACCATGTACTTGCAAGCATGGACGGACTACAAAACCTCACTGTCTTTAAACACCTACATTGCCAAACTGATCTCATTAGAGATGATGCCCTTCCGTTTGGTTGAAAGCGCAGCGTTCCGAGAGCTCATGGCCTACGCTGTCCCACGCTATGACCTACCCAGTCGGCACTTCTTTGCTAGAAAAGCCATCCCTGCCCTCCACCTGCATGTGAAAGACCTCATTGTCCATGCACACAAACAATTAGTGAGTGGAAAGGTGCACCTCACAACAGATGCATGGGCCAGTAGGCATGGCCAGGGCCGTTACGTGTCCATCACTGCGCACTGGGTGAATGTGGTGGATGTAGGGTCCACAGGGGACAGCGGCAGTGGGACAGTGCTGCCTAGCCCACGGTATAGGCAACAGTTGGCCGTAGGCATTCGACCCTCTTCCTCCAGAAGCGAAAGCTCGTCGACAGAGCATAGTCGCACAAGCAATCCGTCCACAGCTGCCAGTGTTGCACATAAGGTGTCCCACTATCGAACAACTAGTGGTAAGCGTCTGCAGGCTTTTTTAAAGATAATGTCTTTGGGCGACAACAGACACACCGCGGAGGTACTGGCCAACTACTTGCAGCGAGAAACTGAGTTATGGCTGGGCAGTCTACATCTTGAGCCAGGCAAGGTAGTCAGTGATAACGGCCGTAATTTTGTGGCGGCCATAGCCCTTGCAAAACTCAGACACATGCCTTGCTTGGCTCACACCTTGAACCTGTGGTGCAGTGCTTCATAAATAATTATCCGGAGTTACCAGCCCTGCCTCTTAAGGTGCGAAGACTGTGCTCGCACATCCGTTGCTCGCCCGTAGACTCCAGTCGTATGCAGATGGCTGCAGGGATCGCTCCACCTCCCCAAGCACCGCCTAATCATAGACGTTGCAACAAGGTGGAACTCCACCATGCACATGGTTGAGAGGCTGTGCGAACAGAGGCAGGCTGTAATGCATTTGTGGGAGGATACATGGGCAGGCAGTTTGAGGGCAGACATCGAGTTGTTGGGTGTGCAGTGGTCAAAGCTGAAAGAGCTCTGTAAAGTCCTTCAGTGTTTTGAGGAATGCGCATGGCTGGTAAGCGCAAATGATGCCATCATAAGCATGAGCATCCCACTTATGTGTCTGCTCATGCAAACTTTGATGCACATTAAGGATCAGGCGTCTGCAGCGGAGGAGGAGGAGGGAAGCCTTGATGACAGTCAGGCATTTTCTGCTCAGGGAACTGTCCTGGACGAGGTGGAGGAAGAAGAGGAAGAGGAGGAGGATGAGGGGGATGAATATTTTGGGGAGGAGGATGCTTGTCAGGGGGAAAGAGAAAATATTGGCTTGCCAAGGTCAGGTACAGGGTTTGTGCGTGACTGGAGGGATGTGGATTTGGCAGAAAGTGCTCCTCAACCCACCACTGCCAGTGCATCTTTGACACCTGGAACATTGGCCCAGATGTGTAATTATGTCTTGCGGATCCTAAAAAGGGACCCCCGCATTGCCAAAATTATGAAGGATGATGACTATTGGTTGGCCAGCATCCTCGATCCAAGCTGTAAAGGCAAATTACAGAACATCATGCCACAGGAGAACCTAGAGCTAATATTTGCGAACAAACAAGCTGCTCTGGTAAACCGTTTGTTAGAGGAATTCCCAGCACACAGCATCGGTGCAGGTCCTACCACGAGCCGTACTGGGCAACATGGAGGAAGTGTTCGTGGTGCACACAGCTGAAGTGGCGTTGGAGACAGGGGTTTCATGACCATGTTGTGGACTGATTTCTCGAGTACCACTCACACGACTGTTAATACTGAATCGATTGCAACAGACAGGAGACAGCAGTTGTCAACTATGGTTCATAATTACCACTACTCCCCTATCGATGTTCTCCCTCACAGTTCATTCCCCTTTGACTTCTGTGCCTGTATACTGGACACCTGGCCTGAATTGGCACAATATGCCTTACAGGAGCTTGCTTGCCCTACTGGTAGTGTGCTATCAGAAAGAGTCTTCAGTGCTGCTGGATCAATCCTGACAGAAAGAAGGACCCGGCTGTCGACCCAAAATGTAGGTGATCTCACCTTCACTAAAATGAACCATTCCTGGGTTTCAAAGGATTTTGTACCACCTTCCCCTGATGACTCATAGGTTGCCAACCAAATGGCTCGCTTTGTCCTCCTCTCCCTCTGACTTCTCCAATTCTTACATTTTCAGCTGCTGAACGTCCAGTCTACACCTCAAGATATGCCAGTTTTTCCACCTCCCTAATTGGACTGTACCCCCCCAGTGCCGGAGTCAGCACCTGGCGCACCCGGGCATGTGCCGGAGCCCTGAGCAGGTGGGGGGCCCACTTGCGTCAGAGACACCGGCGTACTATGAGGGGCCCTGTGCAATACTTGCAATACTTACCTCTACCTGCTCCACCGCTGTGAAGTCTTCCACGTTTCCTGACAGTGACATTCAGTTCAGGTCAGCCGGGGACACCGCACAGCATCAGTGACGTGAGAGGGAGTCCCGGCTGACCTGAAGTGAACTGATTAGCCTGGGAAGCAATCAATTAAGCTTCCCACACTAATCACTTCCTCTCTTGTTGGCCGGGAGAGGAAAGCATTCATTCGGGGGCTAACAGCTGAGCTGCCAGCATTAGCTGCGCAGCTTGCTGTAAGCCAGTTAACCCTTTGTGAAGGATTACAGCATGGGACCTGACAAAGCACAGGATAGGTAAGAATAATGTGTTAGGGTTCGAGTTCCCGCTGCTGCACAAGGGGAGTCTCGAACCAGTCCCGCTGCGGTCCCCCATCCATCTCCGTCCGCAGTGGTTCCTGCTCAGCTTAGACGTCGGTCCCAGCGTCTCGCCCAGTCTAACAGTGTGCAGAGGATTACTTCTGCATCTCCAGGCTCTGCTTTTGTGGCCAGTACTGGTTAGCGGCGAGCAGACGTCTTTAGGACAAAGTCCTTGTTTTCCCCTTCTGAGCATGCCCAGGGTGAGATCTCTCATTGGAGATCGGGGGTCACATGCTCAGGTACTGCAGTAGCTCCTATTGGTTCCCCAGGAAGGTCCTGTGACCACTGGTGTTCTAGAACGGTTTCATTGGTCCTTGTTTCTGGCAGGTCCTGTAGCTGTTATTATAAAAGGTAAAAGGGTAGCATGGCTGGGCCGCCATGCGCTAGTATCAACCATTATATGCTTTGCGCCAGTGTGGTCATGCGTGTGTGTGGTTAGGGCCCGGCTGAAATAAGCCCCTAGAATACCGACTTAATCGGTGAGGAGTTTGGTATGCTAGCTGGTCAGGGTCGGTGTCCTAGATGCCCTAGATTACCGGCATAACCGGTGAGGAGTTTGATTGCCGTATTCAGGGCCTGGCGTTCAAACGCCATAGATTGCGGGTGACTCCCGCCAGGACATTAGCACATGATCATGTTCTATGTTTGCTTAGCACTCAACTGTGTACCTGAGTGCCTGACAGGACACAGAAGTTTTTCTCAGCGGCTCTGTGACGTAACAGGGTTCGCTTTCAACGCTAGACAGCACCCTAGCATGTTTATTTTGCGACTCAGTGGTGTTAAGTGAGTTCCATACATCGCCATATAGCGCTGCGGCACTCCTTCTAGTGGCTCTGTGGAATAACAGAGTTCGCACATATTGCCACAGTGCGTTACAGCGTTTATTTTGGCGACTCTGCGGGATAACAGAGTTTGCTTTTTGCGCCATTTTACTAGCAGCAGGCTCCGCTTGCACGGTGGACCCTGGGCTGCGAACGCACCTCTCTACATCATATATTTGGTGCGTTCCGCAAACCCTAACATAATACTAGTGCCAGGGTCTGGCTAGTAAAATGGCGGATGACCAGCGTCTACCGCAGTACATCCAGCAGCTGGAGGGTAGGTTGGCGGCTCTTGAGCACACAACCTTAGCTGTGGATGTTACCACAGTCGCTGTTCAGGCTGCTAGCGTGGCTGCAGCCAGTTTGTCCTCTGCCACCTCTGCCCCTACATTATCCCACCTCCCGCTTCCTGACAAGTTTGCCGGTGACAGCAAACAATGTCGGGGATTCGTGAGTCAGTGCTCTATACAGCTCGAGCTTCTGGCTGCACGTTTCCCCACGGATCGGGCACAAGTGGGTTTTGTACTGTCTCTACTCTCGGGCAGAGCGTTGGAGTGGGCAACGCCGCTGTGGGAGCGCGACGATCGTGTGGTGCGGAGTGCTCCTCGTTTCCTGGAGGCTCTTAAAAAGGTCTTTTTAGGACCTCAGGTCTCCCACGATACGGCGCTACAACTGCTGGCATTGGCACAGGGTTCATGTTTGATCAGTCAGTTTTCCGTCCAGTTTCGGACTCTGGCCTCAGAGCTAGACTGGTCGGATAAAGTTCTCATTCCAGTCTACTGGCGAGGACTGGCTGACCATGTTAAAGACGCTTTGGCTACCAGGGAGATTCCCGCCACACTGGAGAAGCTTATCTCCATATCTACCCGCATCGACCTCCGTTTTCACGAGCGGAGGTTGGAGCGGGCCCAGTGTAGGCAGAGGATTCGGTTGGCTCCCATCTTTGCCAAACCTCTCGAATCCCCCGATCTGGCGTCCGAACCCCAAAAGGCCACAGAGGTTCCTCGTGCAGGACCTAAGTCTCGAGACGTCCGAGTATCTGTGGTCTGTAACCTTTGTCAGCAGACAGGACACTATGCCAACAAATGTCCACAGCAATCAGGGAAGCGATCGCGTCTAGTGGCCCTGGGAGGAGGTTCACTAGAGACAGCAGCATTTTCCTCCAAGATGACATTTAAAGGGACAGTTACTGTAGATTCTTCCACACTTACAGTCAAGCTTTGTGTGGACTCAGGAGCAGAGGGGAATTTCATGTCATCCACCTATGCTCGTCGCCACGCAATACATCTGGTAGCGCTCGACAAACCAGTGACTGTCCGGGTAGTGAATGGGTTGACATTGCCTTCGCCAATTACACATCAGACTGTCCCTCTTACTTTGTGTGTACCCCCTTCCCATCAGGAAATTATTTCCCTTCTCGTCCTTCCAGAGGGAATAGATGAGATCCTACTGGGAGTACCCTGTCTCCGTTCCCACTCCCCTCATATTGAGTGGACCTCCGGTAGGATATTGGATTGGAGTGAATCATGTAAGGACAGATGTGTCAGGGAGTGCATTCAGGTTACCACTACAGAGATACCCGCAGATCTTTCTCCTCTTCCCAAGTGCTATCAGTCATATGCAGACGTGTTCTCTAAAAAGGCTGCGGAGACTCTGCCGTCCCATCGTCCCTACGACTGTCCTATTGACCTCTTGCCTGGAGCAGAACCTCCTCGGGGAAGGGTCTATCCCCTCTCTCTTCCTGAGACGGAGGCTATGTCTCAATATATTCAGGAGAATCTGGCAAGAGGGTTCATTAGGAAGTTGGTGTCACCAGCAGGAGCGGGGTTCTTCTTCGTGCAGAAGAAGAGTGGAGAATTACGTCCGTGTATAGATTACAGAGGTCTTAACGCCATCACCGTTAAGAATAAGTACCCGTTGCCCTGATCTCTGAGATCTTTGATAGGCTCCGGGGAGCAAGGGTATTTACTAAATTAGATCTGCGTGGTGCTTATAACCTGATTCGCAACCGTGAGGGGGACGAATGGAAGACGGCTTTTAATACCAGGGATGGGCATTATGAATACCTGGTGATGCCCTTCGGATTCTGTAATGCCCCAGCCTTTTTCCAAGACTTTGTCAATGACATCTTCCGGGATATGCTTTCCACCTCTGTAGAAGTCTATCTGGATGATATTCTCATCTTTTCTCCAGATATTGACTCTCACCGGAAGGATGTCTGCAAAGTCTTCGACCTGTTACGGGCGAACTCCCTCTATGCAAAGTTGGAGAAATGCATGTTTGAGCAGGAGTCTTTACCTTTCCTGGGTAATATCATCTCCGCTCAGGGATTGGCTATGGATCCTGCCAAACTACAGGCTGTGATGGATTGGCAAGAACCCCACTCTCTTAAAACGGTGCAGTGCTTTATGGGGTTCATTAATTACTATCGCCAATTCATTCCCCACTTCTCCACTTTGGTAGCTCCCTTGGTAGCCCTCACCAAGAAGGGAGCCAATCCCAAATTGTGGTCAGAGGAGGTCTCCAATGCCTTTACTTCAATTAAGTCCCATTTTGCTAGCGCTCCCATCTTACATCGCCCCGAGGTTGATAAGCCTTTTTTATTGGAGGTCGATGCCTCGTCCGTTGGTGCTGGAGCAGTCCTTTTTCAAAAGGATGCTCAAGGTCGGAAACATCCTCGTTTCTTCTTTTCCAAGACCTTCACACCAGCGGAGAGGAATTATTCCATTGGGGATAGGGAGTTGCTAGCCATGAAGTTGGCCTTTCGAGTGGAGACATCTCCTGGAGGGGGCTCGCTTTCCCTTTCAAGTTTTCACTGACCACAAAAATTTGGTCTATTTGCAGACCGCCCAGCGGCTAAATTCTCGTTAGGCCAGATGGTCCCTATTCTTCTCCCGGTTTCATTTCACCCTCCATTTCCTCTCCTGTGAGAAGAACATTCGGACCGATGCTCTTTCTCGCTCCGTGGTGTCCTCTGAGAAGGTGGAGGAGGAGCCTCGGTTGATTGTCCCCACAAAGAGCCTAAGAACTGTGGCCCCGGTTTCGTTTGAGTCTGTGCCTCCGTGCAAGACTTTTGTGCCCACCAATTTGCGACCGGAGGTACCCTCTTGGGCACATTCGTCCAGGGTGGGTGGACATTTTTGGGCAAAAAGGACATCTGAGTTGCTGGCGAGGACATACTGGTGGCCACATATGGTCCGTGACGTCAGGGAATACGTTCAGGCGTGCGTCTCCTGCGCCAAGAATAAGTCCCCTCGACAACGGCCAACTGGGCTACTTTTCCCTTTACCGGTGGCAGACAGGCCTTGGGAGATGGTTGGGATGGATTTTGTGGTGGGCTTACCCAAGTCTCGGGGCTGCACCATCATCTGGGTGATAACCGACCACTTCTCCAAAATGGTGCACTTAGTGCCGTTACCACGGTTACCGTCTGCATGGGCCTTAGCAGCATTATTCATTAGGCATATTTTCCGCCTACACGGTATGCCAGACAAAATTGTCAGTGATCAAGGTCCCCAGTTTGCGTCTCGGTTCTGGAGAGAGCTGTGTCGTTTACTCAGCATTGAGTTGAATCTCTCCTCTGCATACCATCCCGAGACGAATGGGTTGGTAGAGAGGGCCAACCAGACCTTGGTCACATACTTGCAACATTTTGTCTCTGCCAGGCAGGATGACTGGGCATCCTTGCTACCGTGCGCTGAGTTCGCTCTAAATAATGCTGTGGCTGACTCCACCGGACAGACCCCATTCCTCCTGAACTACGGTCAGCATCCGCGGGTACCAGTGCCCATGCCCGTGTCTTCCGCCGATTCCAGGGTGGCAGACTGGGCTGTGGCGGCACGGGACATTTGGGACCGCACTCAGGATGCCATTCAGGCCTCCAAAGAGAGGATGAGGTCTTCGGCCGATGCCCATCGGCGCCCCGCTCCTACATTTGCTCCGGTGACCTAGTGTGGCTTTCTGCCCGAAACATCAGGCTCCGTGTAGAGTCCACTAATTTGGCACCTCGCTTTTTGGGCCCCTTTAAAGTTCTTAAGCAGGTGAACCCGGTGGTTTACCGCCTAGCCCTTCCGCCTCGCCTTGGTATCACCGACACCTTTCACGTGTCCCTCTTGAAACCAGTGGCCATTTCCCGGTTTTCCGAGTCATCTGCCGGGACATCGGGTTCATCTACCGATGATCATGAGGTGAACGCCATTGTTGGGTGCAAGGTGGTACGAGGCAAAAAATTTTATTTGGTGGATTGGAGGGATTATGGGCCTGAGGATAGGTCCTGGGAGCCTGCCGAGCATGTCCACGCTCCGCAGCTCATCGCTGCCTTTGAGTGCAGCGAGGCCCAAAAAAGGGGGGCCCTTGGAGGGGGGGTAATGTTAGGGTTTGAGTTCCCGCTGCTGCACAAGGGGAGTCTTGAACCAGTCCCTCTGCGGTCCCCCATCCATCTCCATCCGCAGTGGTTCCTGCTCAGTTTAGACGTCGGTCCCAGCATCTCGCCCAGTCTAACAGTGTGCAGAGGATTGCTTCTGCCTCTCCAGGCTCTGCTATTGTGGCCAGTACTGATTAGCTGCGAGCAGATGTCTTTAGGACAAAGTCCTTGTTTTCCCCTTCTGAGCATGCCCAGGGTGAGATCTCTCATTGGAGATCGGGAGTCACATGCTCAGGTACTGCAGCAGCTCCTATTGGTCCGCCAGGAAGGTCCTGTGACCACTGGTGTTCTGGAACGGTTTCATTGGTCCTTGTTTCTTGCATGTCCTGTAGCTGTTACTATAAAAGGGTAGCATGGCTGGGCCGCCATGTGCTAGTATCAACCGTTATATGCTTTGCGCCAGTGTGGTCATGCGTGTGTGTGGTTAGGGCCCGGCTGAAATAAGCCCCTAGAATACTGACTTAATCGGTGAGGAGTTTGGTATGCTAGCTGGTCAGGGTCGGTGTCCTAGATGCCCTAGATTACCGGCATAACCGGTGAGGAGTTTGATTGCCGTATTCAGGGCCTGGCGTTCAGACGCCATAGATTGCGGGTGACTCCCGCCAGGACATTAGCACATGATCATGTTCTATGTTCACTTAGCACTCAACTGTGTACCTGGGTGCCTGACAGGACACAGAAGTTTTTCTCAGCGGCTCTGTGACGTAACAGGGTTCGCTTTCAACGCTAGACAGCGCCCTAGCGTGTTTATTTTGCGACTCAGTGGTGTTAAGTGAGTTCGCACACATCGCCATATAGCGCTGCGGCACTCCTTCTAGCGGCTCTGTGGAATAACAGAGTTCGCACATATTGACACAGCGCGTTACGGCGTTTATTTTGGCGACTCTGCGGCGGGATAACAGAGTTCGCTTCTTGCGCCATTTTACTAGCAGCAGGCTCCGCCTGCACGGTGGACCCCAGGCTGCGAATGCACCTCTCTACATCATATATTTGGTGCGTTCCGCAGACCCTAACATAATGTTGCTTTATTATTTTATTTTTATTACAGGAGAACAAGGGCTTCGCACGGATTACCTGTAAAATAAAAGATGGTCAAAAACTGTGATTATTTCATTAAAATGATTTTTAATTAAAGTGTGTGTGTTTTATTTTTATTTCATACAATAGGATTAATAATTGAGAGTTGTCTAATTGACAACTCTCAATTATTAACCTGGCTTAAAGTCAGCTTTCAATAGCAAGGTGGCTTTAACCCATTATTAACCCATTAGCCACTGCTACAGGGCAATGGAAATAGATGGGCTAAGTGCCAGAAAGGGCGCATCTAATTATAGATTTGCCTTTTCTGGGGCGGCTGGGGGAAGATGTTAGTAGCCAGGAGGGGGCACAAAATAAATGCACCCTCCCTAGGCTATTATTATCTGCCCCCACTCGCTGGCTTTGTCTGTCTGGTTGAGAAAATAGCGCCGGAGCCCACACATTTTTTTTCAACGAATTTACACCTTTCATTAACCCCTAGCTGTATGAAATTTTGCACACATACACTCATTTCATTGTTAGTGAAAAACATATATCAAACTACATGAAATGACATGGTTAACTGTATGTAAACCATGTGTCATTTCATGTCGGGTCTGTAATTTCACAAAAGCCGGCAATTGAATTAGCAGCTATTATACTATGTAGAAGTGTATGAACTATAAATATATATATATGTGTCACAATGACATGTATATATATATATATATATATGTATTCTATGTGCATATATCCATATATCTAGTGTTTTGTGAGCTGTCAGTGTGATTTTACAGTATTGACTATGTATAGCATTATGTATGGGAACTTCCGATTCCGGTATTCGATATGCAAAAAGTATCGGAACTCAGTATCGGAATTCCGATACCGCGAATATCGGCCGATACCCGATATTTGCAGTATCGGAATGCTCAACACTAGTCACGTCTGTGCGCCCTCTGCCTGAACAGTCACAGTGCAGAGAGCTGGAAGATGGCAACGCCGAGGAGTCCAGAGAAGAGTAGTGCCCAGCGAGGAGAGTTATTTCATTTTTTAAATGTTTGGAGCAATATATGGGGAGCATTATACACTGGAGAATTATATTTGGGGCCCATCATACACTTGAGCATCATAGATAGGGCCCATTATACACTGGAGCATTATATATGGGGCACATCATACACTGGAGTATTATAAATGGGGCCCATCATACACTGGAGCATCATATGGGGCCAATTATATAAGGAGCATTACATATGGGGACCATTATATTTGGAGCATTATATGGGGCTCATCACACACTGGAGCATCATGTAAGGGGCCCATCATATACTAGAGCATCATATGGGGTTCATTATTTATGGGGCATCTTATAGGGCCCTTTATATATGGAGCATCATATAGAGCGCATATGGGGCCTATTCTGTATGGAGCAATTTATGGGGCTCATTATTCTGTATGGCGCACTATGTGGTGCCTATAATACTGTATGGAGGACTAAACTGTCTGGTTTTTGAGCTATTGTAGAATTTACAATAGATATCAATCATGTAATGTAAGAAGTTAAGTATTTGGCATTGTACTATACCCATATTTCTCTGCCGTATCAGAGCATTATGAATTGTGGTATGTGCTAAAGGTCCCCACTGAGACTCTTTCGCCCGGGGCCCATGAAAACCTGGAGCCAGCCCTGCCCTCCACCACAACTTTAGCCAAATAACCCCCAGTTTTCATTGCATTACTATTATTATAAAGTAAATTAAGGTTGACAAGCTTAAGCAATAAGAATTGTTGTCTTTGGCATTGAAATGGGCACTGTAGGTGTGTTTACTGTCCTCCACTCACTGGCGACTTTTATTCCCCATTGACTTGCATTGGGGTCGGGTCTCCGACTGTTGACGAAACCCGGCCAATAGTCGTCCGACTTCGTTCGACTCGACTTTTGGAAAAGTCGAGTCGACCGTAACCCGACTCGACCCTCCCGGAGGCAAAGTCGCTCATCTCTAACTGAGGCCACAAGATCTCTACCCGCTATATCAAAACTCTGGTGTGAAAAGGTAGCTACCCAGCAGCCACTGAAATAGCAGGGACTGAACAAATGAACCGAGAAAGCTGAGAAACAGAGACCAGCGCAAGCCCCAGCAGTGGGACCCGGCTGACCTCACTCAGATGGCAGAAAAAAACAAAAGAAAACTAAACCACAGAAACAAGTAGAAAATGACTTATCTGAAGTTGCAGGAGACAGCAGAAAGCTGGCTTCCAAACTGGACCAGGAAGAGACAACTAATCACCAGCGAGTATCATGGGAAAGTTACTCCCTTAAATCTCCCCAGTCATCACTTCCAGATTGCCAATCGTCCGCAGCTGGATCCTCAGCTGAAGGACCTCTGTCAGTCAAGGCAGCTTCATTAATATCAACAGCCACCAGAGGGAGCCCCAACTCAGATTCCAGAGCATTCACAACACCCTGCTATGCATTAAGACTAAAGATGGCTGACTCGTGGATGTTCAAGTCCGGCGGGTTTGGCCGACCAGTTACAAAAATTCAGGTTCGGATATCAGAACAGTACCTGGAACTAAAGGCAAACCTGGACCCCACTCACTTGAATGGGGGCCCGAACATCCATTGTTTGCCACGCTGTTAAGTGCATGACAGCACGGCAAACAGTGCTTTTGATCGGCAGTAAAATCATTACTGCCGGTTAGACAGCCGTGGTTCGCATAATGTCAAATGACAGCATGAGCACGCAACTGTGATTGGACGTATAAAGTATACCTCCAGTCACTGGCTTGCGCTGATGGGACTACTGCTCCCATCAGCCTACGCCAGATGCTGCTAATAACAGAGAGAGTAGGGGGCAACTAGTAGGAGTATTCAACAGCCGGCTTCTGCGCTGTAAATAAATAATTTAAAAAAACGGCATTGGTTCCCCTGTATTTTTGATAACCAGCCTTGCTACAGCAGACAGCTGTGGGCTGGTATTCTCAGGCTGGTAATGGGTCAGGGACGTTGGCCCCAAAGACTAAAAATAGCAGCCTGTAGCCAACCAGAAAAGGCGCATGGCTAATGGGAGTAGACCCATCAGCCCACACCAGTGACAGGAGGTATCAGCAGGCATAGGCTGATGGGAGCAGTAGTCCCATCAGCTCACGACAGTTACCGTAGGTAAACATTTTACCTCCAATCTCAGCTGCGGGCTCACCCTGTCATTTAGCAGTGTGGGACCTGCTGCTGTCAGACCGCCAGTAATTATTTTACACCAGATCAGAAGCAGTGGTTGCCACACTGTCATGCAGGCTAAACCCGAACAGCAACACAGACTTCTTGGTGAAATCCGTGCCAGAACAGTAGGTGTTCGGTACGGACGGCAAACTTTACTGTTTTGGTTCACTTATCTCTGGTAAAGACCAAACACAGATTTGCTTTCTGGAGTCTACTGGCTGTTTTATGTATCGCTATACCCCTGTGTGCTAAAACAGGTCAAGACCCATCCGGACATTAGCCATGTTCTGGGGTTCTCGGAAATATACACGATGTACAGCTAGGATGTATTGTATCTCCATAACTCTTTATAGAATCATAGCTTACTCAACAAAGCAGTTTAGACTGCATGATATCCACATGGCAAGCAAGTCTTTTGTTCTGCTCTGAGCTGACTCAATGTGTGAGATCTGTCACTCAAAGCCTTTGAGGCTTAATCCCCTTGCTGAACTAGCTGTACACTGAAGGGCTTTTTTTTTAATCCCAAGCCACATAGGATACAAATGATTGAGATGAAATTATACTTCCCATATGCTTCACAGTGCCCCAAACAGAGGAGTTTAAGAACAGACTGCTGTAGTTTCCCCCTGGCTGTTCTTATGTTGGTGGTGCAGGACTTACTGTGACTGGATGAGGAGATGTGGAGGACGTGAAGTAGAAGGGGGTAACCTAGGAAAAAGAATCTTCCAGCAATCCTCCATGGTGATAGGACATTGGCTAGAATACCTTCCGCCTCTGTGCTAGCCATCACTACATTTACATGCACCATGTTGAGGATCATTAACCCAGGGATTATATCGCCCCGATCAAACATTTTAAATGTTCCAAGCAGGGGTTAATAGATATCTTTTCTGATATTAACGTCTCATTTATTAGCATTGTACAGTATTGACTCTCCATACTACAAATTAATATCTGATTCTGGGAAGTGTCTCTACTGGTGCCTTTCCAGCACAATATGTACTGTATGAACTAACTGTAATTCACCCACTAATCTCTGTTTCTCTTTCGTTACAGAGTCGCTTATATTGAGTCTCTCATCTAGATCCCACACCCTTGGATCCCTCCCACCCAACTGCATTCCAACACCCTTTATTCTCCCTTCCTTCTCCTTTTAAATTTTCAATTTTTTTCTTTTCAAATCTGGCCTTATATGTATAATGATATGAAATAAATCTCACTTGTTCACGCAATCCTTTTTGTCTCTCTCCCTTCTTACATACTAATCTGAACTATTCACCCAGATAAACTGCAAACTATCCATCTATACAATCGTTTATTATTAGCACAGGCTCCATCGTGAGGACACTCCCTCCCAGTCATTGAACATAACGCTATATCTGGCACTGTTTACGCCAGTTTCTAGGAGTTTCTATTGCTATGACGCTTCTTCAGCGCCACAGAGGTGGAACGCAGACAGTGGAACGCACAGGCCACTTCCTGTGACGTCACACCGCCTTATGGGACGATCCCGCCCCCTCCTCCATTTAAGGCAGGTGAACACACAGTCACTGCTCCTGACAAGCGGTGGATTCCGCGCCAGAGCAGAGAGACCAGCGATCCTTCACTCCACCACTAAGTAAGTCTGTTCCCACTATCACCAATGCATTATCTTACTATGAGTGCTAACCCTCAGTAGCGCTCTATTAGTATAACAGGCACACTGCCACCAATGGTTATTGCTTTAGTAGCACACCCCACCATCAAGCAGGATCTCATTATGAGTGCTTACCCCCAGTAGCGTTTTATCAGTCTAATAGGCACACTGCTACCAATGGGTTCTCATATAGTAGCACACCGGTTATATGGAGACTACCTTAGATACTACACTGGTATATTAGGATTGTGGAAAGTGATTCAAAAACCACAGGGAGCTTTAATACCGCCATATCCCATTCTGGCAATTAATAAACAAACCCCCATATTGTCAGTAGACAAGATTATAGGCTCCAGGTTATCTGACACTATAGGTGGTATTATGTGTTTCTTGTACAAATAAAAATGGATATTCCTGTACCTTTTTAGGTTACGCTCAGAGCCTTTTGGCCCCCCCTTTTTTCCATATTTGGGAATCATAATAAGAAAGTGAGTTTTTTTCTTTTTTCTTTTTTCTTTTTCCTCTTTTTTTCCTTACTCATTCTCCAAATAGATTAGAATAAGATATATTAATCTTTTTTATATCTCCATCTTCATTGCAAATTTTATACCTTAGGCCCTAACAAGGGACTATCCCACAAGAATACTGCTCATAAGATTATAGAAGGATATTCACCTCTGAAGGTACCTGGTCGTACCATATACCATTATTTTCTCATTACATTTCCTTTGATATTACAAGGCTAACATACATTATGGTTATCTTCTAGGCATACTGCCTCTTTTTTTCATACTGTTGCTTCCTCACAAGCAGTCGGGTAGGTACTTGGAATTTTTTCCAATGATAATTACTTTATTATCACACTCAATCACCTAAATGGATGTTTCACTATGAAGATTCTCCTCTATGTTACTCACTTATTAGCAGATTTTGAACACTGGTATAGTGCCAAATAATGCTCTCTATATATATTCCTATATATTGTATACTTGTAAATTTTGTAAATATTTTATTTATTTTGATTTGGATGTATGCCACTCTTTTTCAATTTTTTGTTATATGTCCTATTGCTGTCAGACTGACGAAGGTCCATATGGACCGAAACGTTACATCTGTACTGTGACTGCAATAAACAGGAATCCACTTCTCTTAACCCCTTAATGACCAAGCCATTTTGTAGGTTAAAGACCAGGCCAATTTTTACAATTCTGACCACTGTCTCTTTATGAGGTTATAACTCTGGAACGCTTCTACGGATCTTGGCGATTCTGAGATTGTTTTCTCGTGACATATTGTACTTCATGATAGTGGTAAAATTTCTTCAATATAACTTGCGTTTTTTTATGAAAAAAATGGAAATATGGCAAAAATTTTGAAAATTTTGCAATTTTCAAACTTTTAATTTTTATGCCATTAAATCAGAGAGATATGTCACAAAAATTAGTTAATAAATAACATTTCCCACATGTCTACTTTACATCAGCACAATTTTGGAACCAAAATTTTTTTTTGTTACGAAGTTATAAGTGTTAAAAGTTGACCAGCAATTTCTCATTTTTCCAACAAAATTTACAAAACCATTTTTTTAGGGACCACCTCACATTTGAAGTGAATTTGAGGGGTCAATATGACAGAAAATACCCAAAAGTGACACCATTCTAAAAACTGCACCCTCAATGTGTTCAAAGCCACATTCAAGAAGTTTACTAACCCTTTAGGTACTTCACAAGAATTGAAGCAATGTGGAAGGAAAAAATGAACATTTAACTTTTTTTCCCAAAATTTTTCTTTCGACACAATTTTTTTAAATTTTGTCAAGGGTATCAGGAGAAAATGAACCACAATATTTGTTGTACAATTTCTCCAGAGTACACCGATATACCATGTGTGGGGGTAAACCACTATTTGGGCGCATGGCAGAGCTCGGAAGGGAAGCAGCGCCATTTGACTATTTTGACTGGAATTGAGATTGGACGCCATGTCGCATTTGGAGAGTCCCTGTGTGCCTAAACAGTGGAAACCCCCCACAAGTGACCCCATTTTGGAAACTGGACCCCTCAAGGAACTCATCTAAATGTGTTGTGAGAGCTTTTAACCCCCAAGGGCTTCACAGAAGGTTATAACGTAGAGCCGTAAAATTATCATATTTTTTCCACAAAAATGATCTTTTCATCCCAATTATTATTTTCCAAAGGATAAAAGGACCCCAAAAGTTATTGGGCAATTAGTCCTGAGTACGCTGATACCCCATATGTGGGGGTAAACCACTATTTGGGCGCATGGCAGAGCTCGGAAGGGAAGCAGCGCCATTTGACTTTTTTGGCTGGAATTGAGATTGGACGCCATGTCGCATTTGGAGAGTCCCTGTGTGCCTAAACAGTGGAAACCCCCACAAGTGACCCTATTTTGGAAACTGGACCCCTCAAGGAACTCATCTAAATGTGTTGTGAGAGCTTTTAACCCCCAAGGGCTTCACAGAAGGTTATAAGGTAGAGCCGTAAAATTAAAAAATCATATTTTTTCCACAAAAATGATCTTTTCATCCCAATTTTTATTTTCCAAAGGGTAAAAGGACCCCAAAATTTATTGTGCAATTAGTCCTGAGTACGCTGATACCCCATAGGTGGGGATAAACCACTATTTGGGCGCATGGCAGAGCTCGGAAGGGAAGCAGCGCCATTTGACTTTTTTGGCTGGAATTGAGATTGGATGCCATGTCGTATTTGGAGAGTCCCTGTGTGCCTAAACAGTGGAAACCCCCCACAAGTTACCCCATTTTGGAAACTAGACCCCCCAAGGAACTTATCTAGATGTGTGGTGAGAGCTTTGAACCCCTAAGGGCTTCACAGAAGGTTATAACGTAGAGCAGTAAAATTAAAAAATCATATCTTTTCCACAAAAACGATCTTTCCACCCCAATTGTTATTTTCCAAAGGGTAACAGGACCCCAAAAGTTATTGTGCAATTTGTCCTGAGTACGCTGATACCCCATATGTGGGGGGAAACCACTATTTTGACGCATGGCAGAGCTCGAAAGGGAAGTAGCGCCTTTTTCAAATGCAGACTTTGATGGAATGGTCTGTGGGTGTCATGTCACGTTTGGATAGCCCCTGATGTGCCTAAACAGTAGAAACCCCCAACAAGTGACTCCATTTTGGAAACTAGACCCCCCAAGGAACTTTTCTAGATGTGTGGTGAGCACTTTGAACCCCAAGTGCTTCACAGAAGTTTATAACGTAGAGCCGTGAAAATAAAAAAATCATATTTTTTTCCACAAAAATAATCTTTTTGCCCCAAATTTTTATTTTTATAATGGTAACAGGAGAAATAGGACCCCAAAAGCTATTGTGCAATTTGTCCTGAGTACGCTGATATCCCATATGTGGGGGGGAACCACTATTTTGACGCATGGCAGAGATCGGAAGGGAAGTAGCGCCTTTTTCAAATGCAGACTTTGATGGAATGGTCTGTGGGTGTCATGTCACGTTTGGATAGCCCCTGATGTGCCTAAACAGTAGAAACCCCCACAAGTGACTCCATTTTGGAAACTAGACCCCCAAGGAACTTTTCTAGATGTGTGGTGAGCACTTTGAACCCCCAAATGCTTCACAGAAGTTTATAACGTAGAGCCGTGAAAATAAAAAAAATCATATTTTTTTCCACAAAAATGACCTTTTTGCCCCCAAATTTTTATTTTTATAAGGGTAACAGGAGAAATAGGACCCCAAAAGCTATTGTGCATTTTGTCCTGAGTACGCTGATACCCCATATGCGGGGGGGAACCACTGTGATCGCCTTACTGCGATCTTTGGGAGGCACAATGAACAAATCTACCAAAGGTGAAGAATTGGTTTTCTTTTTTACGCCGTTCCTCGTGCGGTATTAGTGATTAGGCGACTTTATTCTTCGGATCGGTGCGATTACAGCGATACCAAATTTACACCCTTTTTTCATGTTTAGCTTCTGTCACACTCTAAAAGATGCTTTTTTTTGGAATAATTTTTTGTAAGAATTTTTTGCATCGCCGTATTTTGAGAGCTATAATTTTTCCATATTTCGGCCGACAGAGTTATCTGTGGGCTTATTTTTTGCGGGACGAGCTGACGTATTTATTGATACCATATTCGGGCACATAACGTTTTTTGATCGCTTCCTATTCCGATTTTTGTGGAAGCAGAATGAACAAAAACCAGCAATTCAGGAATTGTTTTTTTTTTTATTTTTTTTCCCCGTTCCGCATGTGGTAAAATTGATAAAGCAGCTTTATTCTTTGGGTCACTATGATTACGGCGATACCTCATCTATATATTTTTTTATGTTTTGGCGTTTTTTACACAATAAAGAATTTTATAGAAAAAATAATTATTTTTGCATCAGTTTATTCCGCGAGCTATAACTTTTTTATTTTTTCACTGATGATGCTGTATGGTGCCTTGTTTTTTGCGGGACAAGATGACGTTTTCAGCGGTACCATGATTATTTATATCTGACTTTTTGATCGCGTGTTATTGCACTTTTTCCAAGCGGTATGATGATACCGCTTGGAAAAAGTATAATTTACTACTTTTTTGTGTTTTTTTTTTACGGCTTTCACTGAAGGGGTTAACTAGGGTTATGCTTTTATAGATGGGACTTTTACGGACATGGCGATACCTAACATGTGTATTTTTTTTGTTTTTTATTTTTTTTATTACATAAAAATGTGTATTTTTTAGGGGATTTTTTTTAAATTATTTTGTAATATTTTTTTTACAATTTTTTTTAAAAAATGATTTTTTTCAACTTGTCCCTTTATGGGACTTTCACTTTTTTTACTTTTGATTGCAGTTACAATGCATTGCAATGCTCTGGCATTGCAATGCATTGCAACTATAGTGGAAGCTGCTGTGACATGATCACAGCAGCTTCCCGTAGCTAAATGACCCGGAGGTTGTCATGACAACCCCCGGGTCATCAAGGCAGAGATCGGGCCCTGCGATTACATCGCTGGGACGCTGATCTGAGGCAGAGGGAGCTCCCGACCCTCTGCCTCCCCCCTGAGCTCTGCGATCGCGCTGGATCGCAGCAGTCAGGGGGTTAACAGCCAGGGGCGGTGGGGGCTCCGCTCCTGGCTGTCAGTGCAGGAAGCCTGGCCACTGCAGCGCCGGCTCCTGCACTGATCGCGCTGGGGAAGCTGAAATTTCAGCTTCTCCTGCGCGATCGCTGCTGTGTTTGGTCAGTCAGATTGACTGACCAAGCACAGCGCTGTGGGTGCGGGGACCGACGGCAAAGGTCCCCGCACCGCTTGCCGTGCCTGTCAGCTGTCTGTGACAGCTGTCGGCACTGATCTACCACTGCGTGTTTACACGCAGTGGTAGATCAAAGGCATGACGTGCAGAGTCCGTCCTGGTGCCGGAACTGGCACCTTGCCATGACGGACTCTGCACGTCAGTGGACATTAAGGGGTTAAGTTGAGTGCCAAGTTTTCTTTATTCACTATTGGGTTGGGAAACCT
>JARQOD010000010.1:82568176-82657969 GCA_033576555.1 Oophaga sylvatica | reverse complement strand
TACTATACTTTATATACATGTTGAGATTTCCTATTTATATGTTATATTGCATGTTGTCCCTCTTAGTATTGATTACTGACATCATATGTGTATCTGTGATACAGCGTGACATTTTCACCGGCCTAAAAAGATTCTCCCCAGCTACCATGGATCCAGTTGCCCAGCTAGCCCTGCAGTTGCAGAGTTTATCCATGAAGCTGACGGACATTAAGTCCAGGGTTTTGTCTCCCCCGGAGCATACCAGGTCTGAACCTAAAGTTGCTCTCCCGGACAGGTTCACTGGTGGGCGGGACAAATTTTTTACCTTCCGGGAGGCATGTAAATTATATTTTCGGCTTCGGCCTCAGTCATCGGGGAGTGAAGAGCAGAGGGTGGGAATTGTCATCTCGCTCTTACAAGGGGACCCTCAATCCTGGGCGTTCTCTCTTCCTCCGGGCTCCCCGGCCCTCCAGTCAGTAGATCGATTTTTTTCTGCCCTGGGTCTGGTATATGACGACGCGGATCGGGTCTCCCTTGCTGAAATGAAGTTACGTAAGATACAGCAGGGAGATCGTCCAGCGGAGGAATTTTCTTCTGAGTTCCGTAGATGGGCCACAGATACTCAGTGGAATGACCCAGCTCTTAGGAGCCAGTTTTGTCAAGGGTTATCTGACAAATTAAAAGATGTTTTGGCTCAGTATGATTCTCCTCCGTCACTGGAGGCTGCTATGGCCCTTGCTATTCGTATTGATAGACGGCTTCGGGAGAGGTGCGAGGTAACTCCGCCCCCTGTTGTGACTCCACCTACTACTAAGGTCCCTTATATTGAGGTTCCCCTGGTCTGTTCTGAGGAGCCTATTCAGTTGGGAGGGACATCATTTCGTAGGGGGGATCGGCGGTGCGCCGCAAGACAAGAAGGTGTTTCTTCTGTGGGAAAGAGGGACATTTTGTTGAGGGGTGTCCGTCCCGTGCCTCATTGAGCAAAAAAGTCGCCGGAAAACTGTTGATCCCAGGTTGTGTGGTGGACGACGGCCTGGGAGTGTGTGTTTCGTCCCTAGGTCCGTCTCAGTTTCTCGTACCTGCGGAGGTGGTGGTTGGTACGAGAGTTGAGAGGATTTCTGTTCTTCTTGATAGTGGGTCTGGGGCTAATCTGGTGGACGCTCGGTTTGCCCAGGTGCAAGGTATGCAACTGAGTGTATTGGCCAAACCGATCCCTATATTCTCTATTGACGCCAGACCTCTCGGTCAAGGTAGCTTTGTACAAGCTGTTCATAACATAGACCTTCGAGTAGGGGCAAGACATAAAGAACAATTGTCTTGTTATGTGTTGGAGGGTCTTCCTACTCCTATTGTGTTGGGACTTCCTTGGTTGGCTAAACATAACCCAGTGATTAATTGGCAATCCAGAGAGATAGGCCAGTGGGGTGAATTCTGCAAGAATAACTGCATGAAAACGGTCATCAGTGCGGTCGTGCCTAGAGCCTTGCCTCCTTTTCTGGAGGACTTTGAGGATGTGTTCTCGGAGGAGGGGTGTCAAGAGTTACCTCCTCATCGTGCGTATGACTGCTCAATTAAATTGCTTCCTGATGCTAAATTACCTAAATCTAGGTTATATAACCTTTCTGGTCCTGAGAGGCAGGCTATGAAGGATTATATTTCGGAAAGTCTGGCCAAGGGGCATATTAGACCTTCATCTTCCCCAGTGGCCGCGGGGTTCTTCTTTGTGAAGAAAAAAGATGGAGGCCTATGCCCTTGCTTGGATTTCCGTGAGCTTAATCGGATTACGGTCCGAGATCCGTATCCGCTCCCACTTATTCCTGATCTCTTCAATCAGATTGTGGGCGCCAAATGGTTCTCTAAGTTGGATCTCAGGGGGGCGTATAATCTGATTAGGATAAAGGAGGGGGATGAGTGGAAGATGGCGTTTAACACTCCGGAAGGACATTATGAGAACCTTGTCATGCCTTTTGGTCTGACTACTGCCCCGGCGGTGTTTCAACATTTTGTTAATGACATCTTTCGCCACCTTGTGGGGCAGTTTGTGGTCGTTTATTTAGATGACATCTTAATTTACTCGCCAGATCTTGTGTCTCATCAGGAGCATGTGAGACAGGTGTTGCAGATCTTGCGAGATAATAAGTTGTTCGCCAAATGGGAAAAGTGTGTATTCGCCGTACAGGAACTTCAATTTTTGGGTTTCCTGGTGTCAGCTTCCGGTTTCCGTATGGACCCTGAGAAAGTGAGAGCAGTGCTTGAATGGGATCGGCCAGAGGATCTTAAGGCACTGCAGCGTTTCCTGGGGTTTGCTAACTAATATCGGAAATTTATTCGTAATTTCTCATCTGTTGTCAAACCTCTCACTGACATGACTAAAAAAGGGACGGATTTTTCTAGGTGGTCTGACAAAGCTTGTCAAGCATTTTCCTCCTTGAAAAAATGTTTTGCTTCGGCCCCCATACTCATCCAACCTGATGCATCACAACCGTTCATTGTGGAGGTAGACGCGTCTGACGTAGGGGTGGGTGCAGTATTATCCCAAGGTCCGTCCCCTGGTAAATGGCGTCCGTGCGCTTTCTTCTCCAAGAAATTGTCGCCCGCCGAGAGGAATTATGATGTCGGCAATAGGGAACTCTTGGCCATTAAGTTGGCTTTTGAGGAGTGGCGTCACTTTTTGGAGGGGGCAGTCCACCCGGTCACCGTTATTACTGATCACAAGAACCTGCTGTATTTAGAATCTGCAAAGCGTCTGAATTCTAGACAAGCTAGATGGTCGTTGTTTTTTACTAGGTTTAATTTTGTCTTCACTTATCGTCCTGGGTCAAAAAATGTAAAGGCTGATGCCTTATCTCGTAGTTTCCCGGGGGCCGGGAAGACGGATGACCCGGTTCCTATCCTTCAGGAGGGAGTTGTGGTGTCGGCTGTATGCTCTGAGCTTGACGAGGAGATATTGGAGGCTCAGGGGGACGCCCCTGTAGGACCTCCAGGGAAACTGTTTGTTCCTAATCAGTTGAGACAAAGGGTTATCGAGGCACATCATAATTCTGCTTTAGCAGGACACCCAGGGAGTAAAGCAACTGTGGATCTCCTTTCTCGCCGGTTTTGGTGGCCTAACTTAAATAAAGAGGTAATAACTTTTGTCGCGTCCTGTGGAGTTTGTGCTCGCTCTAAGACCCCACATACCCGTCCGTCTGGTACCCTCTTGCCTTTGAAAATTCCGGAGCGTCCATGGACTCATCTGTCTATGGACTTCATTATGGACCTCCCTCCGTCGTCAGGGAAGACTGTCATTCTAGTTGTAGTTGACAGGTTCAGTAAGATGGCACATTTCATTGCTCTTCCTGCTCTTCCTAATGCTAAAACTCTGGCGCAGGTGTTCATTGGGGAGATTGTGAGACTTCACGGGTTGCCTTCTGATGTGGTGTCATATAGGGGGTCTCAGTTTGTGTCCAAATTCTGGAGGGCATTTTGTTCACGTCGGGGGATGCAGTTGTCATTTTCTTCGGCTTTTCATCCGCAGACCAATGGTCAGACAGAGCGTCTGAATCAGAGCCTAGAGACATATCTTCGGTGTTTTGTCTCAGAGAACCAGGAGGACTGGTCTTCTTTCTTGCCTCTGGCAGAGTTCGCTCTTAACAATAGGCGGAGCGAGTCCACTGGTAAGTCCCCGTTTTTTGGGGCATATGGTTTTCACCCCCAGTTTTGTACTTTCAATGGGGGGGACCCTTCTGGGGTTCCTGAGGAGGAACGATTTTCGTCGTCACTTGCTTCAGTTTGGAGAGGAGTACTGAATAATCTGAGTGCTATGGGGAACCGTTACAAACGGAGGGCTGATAGGAGGAGAGTGTCTGGTCCGGACCTTTGTGTGAACGATCTGGTATGGTTGTCTACCAAGAATATAAAACTCAAGGTTCCCTCCTGGAAACTGGGTCCCAGGTTCATCGGTCCATACAGGATCAGTTCTATAATTAATCCTGTGGCATTTCGTCTGGACCTTCCTCCTACGTTTAAAATCCACAATGTGTTCCACAAATCGTTGCTTAAGAGGTACGTGGCGCCAGTTATACCGTCACCTCTACCTCCTCCTCCAGTGGTGGTCAATGGTAACTTAGAATTTCAAGTGTCGAAGATCATTGACTCACGTCTGAATCGCCGGTCCCTTCAGTACTTGGTTCATTGGAAGGGGTATGGTCCTGAGGAGAGGACGTGGGTTCCTGCGTCTGATGTTAACGCAGATCGATTGGTTCGGACCTTCCACACAACTTACCCGGGCAGACCTGGCCCTGAGGGTCCGGAGGCCCCTCGTAGAAGGGGGGGTACTGTCATGGGTGTATCGCCACGAAGATCGTCGCGATTGCACATTCTGACTTCTCGCAGCTGAGTTGCTGTTTCTTTGTGTTTGGTAGTGAGGGAGTTAATTTTACCTAGCTCTTGGCTAAGACTAGGTCCAGCCTCGCCCGGCTGCTTTTGATTATGCACTAATTAGCTTCCTTTATATACCTGCCAGTCTGCTTGTTAGATGCCGGTGAAAGCTTACATGCAGACCAGTAGTTTGGATCAGGTCATGAGAAGACTTAAGTTAAGAGTTCCTTTGTGGTTTCTCCTCTCCTCGATTATAGTTTATCTCCTAGACCTTTTGTGTTCCCTCTGTGTTTAAGTGTTGTATGCAAGACAGTGTTTACTTTGTCCCCTGTCTGTCTCGTTTGTCTGTACTGTTTGTTAAGCAGTAACCTGCCTATTCCCTGTGTGGTAATCAGGGTCCTTCTGAGGACTAGATTACAGTTGTCAGGGACTTATAGGAGACAGGGTTACGTTGGCGGCCTGGACCTCTGTACCATTAACAGTACCTCCAGGTTGAGGGACGAGTCAGGTCCCCAGTTTTAGGGTCAGCATAGACCCCGGTCCACCTGCAGCCTGAGTACAGTATTATACGGCTTCAGGATTCACCCACAGTACAATGGATATTATGTCAGGTAATACTATACTTTATATACATGTTGAGATTTCCTATTTATATGTTATATTGCATGTTGTCCCTCTTAGTATTGATTACTGACATCATATGTGTATCTGTGATACAGCGTGACACGATCTCGTTTAGTGTGGCATACCCTTAATTGTCACTACTCCATACTGACCATTTTGTTAGGAACCATATCCCTTTTGAAGAGACTTTAATGGGCCGATGTGACAAAAAATACCTAAATTTGACACCATTTTAAAAACTAAGCCCCTCAAAGTGCACTCAATAAGTTTATTAATCCTTAGGGGCTTCACCAGAATTAAAGCGAGGTAGAAGGAAAAGATGAAAATTTTACTTTTTCCCACAAAAATATTGATTTAGCCCCAAATTTTGCATTTTCAAAAGGGTAATAAAAGAAAAAGGACCATACAGTTTGTTGTGCAGGTTCTCCTGAGTACCCTATATGTGGTGTAAAGCTACTTTCTGAGTACATGGAAGTGCTTGGAAGGGAAGTAGCACCCTTCAACTTTTGGATCGCAAAATTGGCTGGAATAAATAATGGATGCCATGTCATGTTTGCAGAGCCACTGATGAGGAAACCTTCACACAAGTGACTCCATTTTGGAAACTACACCCATCAAGTAACTTATCTTGATGTGTGGTGAACACCTTGAACCCCCTGGATGATTCATAGAATTTTATTTCCTTGAGCCATGAAAATAAAAAAATCACATAATTTTTTCAAAAATGTTTCTAGCCACAAATTATGGAGATTCTGATTTGGCTTTTATCCTAAGTCATATTACAAGACTCGTTAAAGGGTTGATTGTGACTTGTAGGATCGCTACTTCCAATAGGTGGCGCTATAGAGTACAAGTCCTCTTTGTTTGAAGAGGCAATTTGCATAGCCACAAATTATTCATTTTCTCAAGGGTAACAGGAGAAAATGGACAATGCAGTTTGTTGTAAAATTTCTCCTGAGTACGTAGATATGTGGTGGAAAACTACTTTTTGGGAGGATGGCAGGGCTTGGAAGGGAGCGAGCGTCATTTGACTTATGGAGCACAAGTTTGACTGGAAAAGATAGTGAATGCCATGTCGCATTTGCAGAGCTCCTGATGTGCTTAAACATTGTAAACCCTCCATATTTTGAAAACTACACCCCTGAAGGAACTTATCTAGAGGTAAGGTGAGCACATTGAATCCACAGGTCCTCACAGAATTTTATAAGGTTGAGCCGTGAAAATGGAAAAATATTTTTTTTTCCTCAAAAATATTGCTTTAGCCCCAATTTTTTCCTTTTCACAAGCGCAACAAGAAAAAATTGACCCCAAAATATGTTATGTGATTTCTTCTAAGTATGCCGATACCTTACATGTTGTGGAAAACTACTGTTGGTTGGCACAGCAGGGCTCTGAAAGGTAGGACCACCAATTGAATTCTGGAGCGCAATTTTGGATGCAATAGAATGCAGATGCCTTGTCACATTTGCACATCCTTTGACATGCCAAAACAGCAGAAACACCCACAAGTGACTCCATTTTGGAAACTAATACCTCTTGCAGAATTTATCTCTGGGTGTAGGGAGCATTTTAAACACTCAGGCAATTCACAGATTTGTATAACTTTGGGCTGAGTAAATGGAAAATTACCATTTTTTTCCTCTAAAATGTTGATTTAGCCCTAAGTTTTTAATTTTCAAAGGAATAGTAGGAGAAAATGGACCGTACAATTTGGCATGCAATTTCTTTTGTGTACTTCAATATTTCCATTGACAGATGATGGACCTGAGTTTGGACTTACTTTTTTGTGGATTAAGCTGAAGCTTTTGCCGGGAACCTGTTACACACACATTTATCATGTGCCCAACTCTGAGCATTTACAACAAGGTTTCAATCTAAATTTCCGAATGATGTGATTCAGATGAAACCCTCAAAGGATCCATTCACAGAAGAGTAATTCTGGACTCAGCCTAGTCTCCGATCAGCGGTCTCTTTCTTTTCAGAGGTGCACAAAACTGTGGTGGACCGTGCTTTTATGCATGCTTAAAAAGATGGGCACCACCGAATCATTGAACAGAGTCCACAATGCCTCCATCTGCCTTATTTTCATGAATCTTCCGTCGTAGGTTCCATTTAAATCACGTATTTCAGAGATTTATATGGAAACAGTGATGTAAGCACTCAGCATAGAGCACAGAATAAATGTGAGCCAAACCTTACTGTGATCTTTGGGAGACAGAATGAACAAATCAACAGCAGGTCAAGAATTTATTTTATTTATTTTTTACGCCATTCCCCAAGGGGTGCATCTGTAAGGTGATTTTACTCTATGGGTCTGTGCGATTACAGTGATACCAAATTTAGAATGTTTTTTTGTTTGACTGCTGTCATACACTAAAAAATGCTTTTTATTCCATCATCATATTTTAATGGCTATGATTTTTCTATATTTCTCCTGACAGAGTCACGTGAGGGCTTGTTTTTAAGGGATGAGTTGACGCTTTTACTGGTAATATTTTCATGCACATAACTTTTTTTATTGCTTTCCATTCTGATTTTTGTGAGGCAAGATAAGCAAAATCCAGCAATTATTATTTTTTGGTGTTTCTTTATAGCATTCACCTTGTACTAAAAGTGATAAGACAATTTTATTCTTCATGTCAGGACGATTATAGTGATACCACATTTATATAATTTTCTTTATGTTTTGCCACTTTTACACAACAAAAATAATTTATAGAAAAAAAGAATTGTTGCATTGCTATATTCTGAGATCTATCACTTTTTTATTTCTCCACTGTTCTATAGCAGCTTGTCTTTTACCATATTTATTTCCATTTGACTTTTTGACTAAGCTTTACTCCACCTTTTTTGTTCAGTGTGATGAAAAAATGTATTTTTTTTGCCACTTTTTTAATTTTATTTATGATGTTCACTAAAAGTTTTATAGGTCGGGTCGTTCCGGACACAGGTATACCAAATATGTGTACTTTTTTTGCATAAATATATTTATTTATTGGGATTTTTTTTGTTCTTCAGTTTGTTATTTCTAAAAAAATATTTTTAAATTTTTGTCACTTTTTAAATTTTTTACTTAGTCACTCTATGTAACTTTAACTTTTTACTGGTTTAATGCATTGCAATGCACCAACACTGCAATACATTATACCTGTCAGTGCTGCACTGACAGAAGCCTCTTAGACCATGCTCTGAGCATGGTTTAACAGGCTTGCCATAGCTGGCTGACACAGGAGTCGCCATGACAACCTCAGGTTGCAATGGCCTCCTCCATCTCCCAGCCTTTTAAATGCTGCAGTTGCTATCGATTGCAGCATTCAGGGATTAAAATGCCTGGGTTGGTGCGTGCACCGCTCGTGACTTTGATAGCCGGGTCTTGGCTTTAACTTAAGTGAGATTCCGGCGGGAACGCCAAAGGTTGTGAAGGAGTTAAATTCAAGGAAAATAACTTCTCAAGAATCTAATTTCCTAGGAAAATCCCCTGGACACACATTTCATTTATATGTATTGCCGTGCAGAGACTCTATCCACAGTAACACCAATGCAAGCCACCAGCCAATCGGAAGCCAGCAACTGACATCTGCATGCTGGAGCATGACAGCAGAGGAGTAGTTAGGTTTTCTGCCACCCATGGCAAGATATCAGTTTGGTGCTTTCCCGCTGCTCTTCCTAATTCAATGTTCAGTGAAAAATAGAGAAGCAGAAAGAGAAACTTGTTGTTTCGTGAACGTAAGTATGAAAATCGCATTAGTAACGTGGCCATGTAATGAGTGCTGGAACCTGCAGAGCTGAATCATGACAGTGAGGATATTACATGCTATTAGTATTGGCTACAGAGCTTCATTTTATAATTAAACGACTAGTCCAGGTTAGAGATGAAAGTCTTCAGTCACTATATGCGACTGCCGCTTCTGAACGCTCGCACCGCATGTACTGCTCAATTTAAGGATTCCTTTGCACAATTATCTGATTTGTATACTTCTGGCCACATTTCATCGGGACTTGTCCAGCCTTGCTCAATTCATTTTCATTGAGTGGGGCCACACATGTCTAGTTAGTGTGGCGCCCTGAGGGTCCAGTCGCCACAGGGATGTTGCATCGCACCCAGCGGTGTGACACCTGACTCTCAGGTAAGGAGGAAGCACCCCATTGACTCCATCACCGCATCCACACACATCATGCCAGTGCTGAGCTTCAGGCTGGTTAGTAAAGGGTGTAGAGTTGGGTGGGTGGAGTCAGTTGCAGCATTAGGCTGCAGCGTGTTAGATTAGAGTTTCAGTTGGAGACAGGCAGGCAGTGTGTGGGTACTGCCTGGCCTGCAGCTCTTCTGAGTTTACCTCAGAGAGCCTTGCTGAGAGAGCGAAGGGGTCCTGGGCTGAGACAGCAATTGAAGCTGTGCCCCATCCTGGAGAAGGAAGGACCAGGCACATATCGGGAAACGGTTCCCAGACTAGTGGGTCAGTTCATCGCCATTAGTAACACCGCATCTAGTGGGACTCTTCAAGAGCCACTAGCTACCATAATCTCATCCGGAGGCAGCTAGGGATCAAGTACGTCCAGGCATCCGACGGTGTCCTGGTCTCCGTGAAGAGGAGAGCCTTGCACCGGGACATTGGGTCATACCTGTAAGCTGAAAGGATCCAATACTACCTCGTCCGAGGGCTCTGTGGTAGGGAGGTGCAGAGAAGGAGTAAGGAGTGTAGCACTAAGAAGCCGGAAAGGAACATAAAGGGAGTCTTTGGAAGTATGACCAATTTACCTGAGGGTTACTGGACTACTCATTGGAAGAACACAGTGCCCGGCTGACATCTGTATTACCGGTGACAGAACTGTGAGTAAACCTTTGAAACTGCACAAGAACTGTTTACTGCATTATTACTCCGTCGCACACTCCACTCTGCTACATCTCTCCTGCACCATTGCTTTACTTTACATCTATCTGCCCTGGAAGGATACAGTCTTACCTGTAGAAGACTTATCACCTAGCTGCAAAACACCATCCCTTCCAGAGGACCTGCACAGCAGCGCTGGTCACCCTGACCAGGTACTACAGGTGGCGTCACGACAAACTACACGAACATTTAATCCCTTGTAAATATCCCCATTTCAGTGAGCGCCCAGGGCACGGACCGAGCTGTGCTACCCGTGACATTCCCCATAGACATCAACGGGCTCGGTGCCGAGTACCCCAAAGCTCTGGCTGTGCGACTCATCATCTTTGGCGTCACGAACAGGATTCCGAAGCTCGTTATAAGCGAGTCCTGTGTGCCTGAATTGGACTGTTTTTGTGCTAAAGACTGTATCTGCCATCTTTGTGACTTTGCCGCCATTTACCGCCATTTGCCGCCATATTCGCGCCCTGAGGCGCTGGTAAAGAAGGAGGGCGTGCTTTCGTGGGCGTGCGCTCATTCAGTGGCGCGAAAGAAATGTCCGCCTACCCTAAATGTTACTGTAATCTCCGTACATGTCCATCAGCGATGGAGTTCCGTCTCCTAATTCCCCATGGTGGGAGAAGGGAGAGAAAACCCCGCCTCCATACCAAAGAGTGGGCCCTTCCTGATGAAGAGATCCGTTGTGACCTGGAGAAGCTGATCCTCTCCATTGAAGAAGAAGTGGATGCTGCCCTGCTGTATCTGGCCCGGCACCACGCTGAAGTGGAGAAAATGGAGCGAAGCTGGAGGGCTCTGGAGCTGCGGCTGCAGCAGAGCCGACCGCTCCCTACACCGCCCGCGCGTCTGCCACCGGCGCCACCTGAAGCAGAGTCTGAGATCTGGCCGGAGGCTGATCCGGAAGGAGCCATACCTGACCCCGCCGAGGACGCGGCGACAGGAGAGGAGGCTGCGGAGGCCTCACCCGGACCAGAACGCCGGTCCATCCCGGAACCAGACACCGTACCTGTAGCAGAGGAAAGCTGTCCCCCGGCAGGGATGAAGGAGGAAGACCGGCCCTGCGGCCTAGAGGACCGGAGTGAACCGGCTCTTCAGGTAACCAGCGATGATATCCCTGCTGCAGATGCTGACACCCTGCTGGAACCCCTGACACCCCCACCAGCCCAGTGTGCACCAGTCATACGGACACCAGCGGTGGAGTCAATGACCCTGGTGCTAGGCACTGTGCCCATGAATAGGAATGGTCCTGTGCTTGCACAGCCACCAGGTGTCGCTACTACCAAGTAAATGAGAAAAACAGGACAGGTTCTACAAATGTATATAGTGTATTAATGTATATAGTATGCAAATGTTGCCATAACCCGGGGGGGTGATTGCCTTTAATATTGCTTTTCTTAACTGGTGGCTGAGGACTCTGCCAGCCCAAAAACTGTCCTTGTATATAGTTAGCACTTCGGTGCCTCATCTTGGTTACACTTAATTACCTCAGAAGTTTAAAACCCGTTTGATGTGGCCGAAAGTGAGGACTGCTGGAAAAGTCAGTTATGTCTTGCAGCCCACCAAAGACCACCGTTGGAGGTTTGGAGCGGGTCCTCCACAAGTATATGTTTACTTGAACTGTGAAGTAAATATTAAAAGTGTTTTCTTGCAACGTTTAACCTGAAGTGCCTCCCATAAAGGGATGATGCGTTTGAAAATGTTATACTGTTTTGCTAAGCATTTATAAAAATTTTGTATGTTTCTTATGTAACATCTTTACTCTATTACAGCCCGGGAGTGCTGTGTTTAACCAGGGGGGAATGTGGCACCCTGAGGGTTCAGTCGCCACAGAGATGTTGCATCGCACCCAGCGGTGTGACAACTGACTCTCAGGTAAGGAGGAAGCACCCCATTGAATCCATCACCGCATCCACACACATCATGCCAGTGCTGAGCTTCAGGCTGGTTAGTAAAGGGTGTAGAGTTGGGTGGGTGAAGTCAGTTGCAGCATTAGGCTGCAGCGTGTTAGATTAGAGTTTCAGTTGGAGACAGGCAGGCAGTGTGTGGGTACTGCCTGGCCTGCAGCTCTTCTGAGTTTACCTCAGAGAGCCTTGCTGAGAGAGCGAAGGGGTCCTGGGCTGAGACAGCAATTGAAGCTGTGCCCCATCCTGTAGAAGGAAGGACCAGGCACATATCGGGAAACGGTTGCCAGACTAGTGGGTCAGTTCATCGCCATTAGTAACACCGCATCTAGTGGGACTCTTCAAGAGCCGCTAGCTACCATAATTTCATCCGGAGGCAGCTAGGGATCAAGTACGTTCAGGCATCCGACGGTGTCCTGGTCTCCGTGAAGAGGAGAGCCCTGCACCGGGACATTGGGTCGTACCTGTAAACTGAAAGGATCCAATATTACCTCGTCCGAGGGCTCTGTGGTAGGGAGGTGCAGAGAAGGAGTAAGGAGTGTAGCACTAAGAAGCCGGAAAGGAACATAAAGGGAGTCTTTGGAAGTGTGACCAATTTACCTGAGGGTTACTGGACTACTCACTGGAAGAACACAGTGCCCGGCTGACGTCTGTATTACCGGTGACAGAACTGTGAGTAAACCTTTGAAACTGCACAAGAACTGTTTACTGCATTATTACTCCGTCGCACACTCCACTCTGCTACATCTCTCCTGCACCATTGCTTTACTTTACATCTATCTGCCCTGGAAGGATACAGTCTTACCTGTAGAAGACTTATCACCTAGCTGCAAAATACCATCCCTTCCAGAGGACCTGCACAGCAGCGCTGGTCACCCTGACCAGGTACTACAGGTGGCGTCACGACAAACTACACGAACATTTAATCCCTTGTAAATATCCCCATTTCAGTGAGCGCCCAGGGCACGGACCGAGCTGTGCTACCCGTGACATTCCCCATAGACATCAACGGGCTCGGTGCCGAGTACCCCAAAGCCCTGGACAGCGGGGCTCATTAGCACGAGACTGTATGTATGCAAATCACCTGCACAAGAGAATCCTGACAGCATGCAGTGCGCACTGTGAGAATTCATAAGTCTGCAGTCACATAGAATGACTACAGACTCGTCACAAACTTGGAAAACCACTTTAATGCTTCTAACAAATAAAGATATGAGACTTAGTCAGAATCATAAAAAATTACACCCATGTTCCTAATAGATGATGTTGTGTCTGGAGTAGAGTTGAGCGATACTTTCCGATATCCTAAAGTATCGGAATCGGAATGGTATCGCCGATATCACTAAAATATCGGCGATACCCGATACCGATACCGGAAGTCCCATGTAAGTCTATGGGAACAAAATATCGCAACTAAAAAAACCCCATTCTTCCTTGTAAACACTAAATATACACACATAGAATACATATATATATATACATGTCATTGTGACATATATATACATATATGTATAGTTTATACACTTCTACATAGTAAAATATCCTCTGATTCAATTGCCGGGTAAAGCCGGCTTCAGTGAAAAGACAGAAGCACCCGACATGAAATGACACTTGGTGTACATAGGGTTAACCATGTCTTTTCATGTCGGTTGCTATCTGATTTGCACAAACAATTAAATCAGTCTATGTGTGCAAAATTTCACACCTGTAGGGGTTAATTAAAGGTGTAAATTCGTTGTAAAAAAACTGACTTTTTTGCTACGAATTTACACCTTTAATTAACCCCTACAGGTGTGAAATTTTGCACACATAGACTGATTTAATTGTTTGTGCAAATTAGATAGCAAAGGACATGAAAAGACATGGTTAACCCTATGTACACCAAGTGTCATTTCATGTCGGGTTCTGCATTTTCACAAAAGCCGGCAATTGAATTAGCGGCTATTATACTATGTAGAAGTGTATGAACTACAAATATAAATATATATATATATGTGTCACAAATTCAATGACATGTATATATATATATGAGGTGTAAAATTGCTGAAAAAAAATGCGTGGGCTCCCGCCCTATTTCGCAACCAGACAGACAAAGCCAGTGAGTGGGGGCAGATAATAATAGCCCAGAGAGGGACCATTATTTTTGCCCCCCCCCGGCTACTAACATCTGCCCCCAGACACCCCAGGAAAGACAAATCTATAATTAGATTCGCCCTTTCTGGCACTTTGCCCGTCTATTCCCATTGCCCTGTAGCGGTGGCGAATGGGTTAATATGGGGTTAAAGCCACCTTGCTATTGAAAGGTGACCTTAAGCCAGGTTAATAATTGAGAACTGTCAATTAGACAACTATCAATTATTAATCCTATTGCATGAAATAAAAATAAAACACACACACTTTAATTAAAAATCATTTTAATGAAATAAAGACACATGTTTTTGACCATCTTTTATTTTACTGTAAAAACCATTTCCTGTAATAAAAATAAAATAAAAAAGCAAAATTATTCTTACCTATCCCATGCACAGTCAGGTCCCACGGTGTAATCCTTCAGAAAGGGTTAATGTTTACTGCAGGGACCACAGCTAATGCTGCAGCCTCACAGTAAACCCCAAATGAATGAGTTCCTCTCCTGCCTGACAGGAGAGTAAAGGCTGGGTGTCACATAACGATACACCAGCGATCCCGACAACGATATGCACTTGTCAGGATCGCTGGTGTATCGCTACATGATCGCTGCTGAGCTGCCAAACAGGCAGCTCAGGCAGCGATCTGGGACAGCGACACTGCGGGTAACATCGCTTAAGGGCCCGTCTCACATAGCGATATCGCTACCGAGATCGCTGCTGAGTCACAAGTTTTGTGACGCAGCAGCGAGCTCACCAGCGATATCGCTGTGTGTGACATTCAGCGACGATCAGCCCCCCTGCCGGGTATCGCTGATCGTCGCAGAAATGTCAGGACCTTTTTTTGATCGCTGGTTTCCCTCTGACAGGCACGCATCGCTGCGTGTGACAGGCGGGAGACCAGCGATCCGCTGGTAACCAAGGTACACAGCGGGTTTCCAGGCACCGCGCAGCGCTTGGAAACCCGCTGTGTACCTTGGATACCAGCTCCCTGCATCAGTGCGCTGGTATCCAAGGTACACATCGGGTTTCTAGGCACAGCCCCGCGCCTGGAAACCCGCTGTGTACCTTGGTTACCAGCGGATCGCTGGTCTCCCGCCTGTCACACGCAGCGATGTGTGCCTGTCAGCGGGAAACCAGCGATCAATAAAAGGTCCTGACATTTCAGCGACGATCAGCGATACCCGGCAGGGGGGCTGATCGTCGCTGAATGTCACACACAGCGATATCGCTGGTGAGCTCGCTGCTGCGTCACAAAACTAGTGACTCAGCAGCGATCTCGGTAGCGATATCGCTATGTGAGACGGGCCCTTAAGTGGAAAGCTTAATTGATTGCTTTCCACTTTCACTTCAGGTCAGTCAGGGACACAATCAGTGACGTCAGAGGGAACTGATTAACAAACATAGGGGTTACCTTCGAAAAAAAAATGGCGTGGGGTCCCCCCTATTTTTGTTAACCAGCCAGATGAAGCAGACCGCTGAGGCCTGGATTTTCAGGCTGTTAAGGAGCCAAGATCCATGGACCTTGCCAGCCTGATAATACTAGGCCACAGCAGTCTGCATATCTTGGCTGATTAACAAAAATAGGGGATCCCCTCGAAAAAAATTGGCGTGGGGTCCCCCCAACTTTTGTTAACCAGCCAGATGAAGCAGACCGCTGAGGCCTGGATTTTCAGGCTGTTAAGGAGCCAAGATCCATGGACCTTGCCAGCCTGATAATACCAGGCCACAGCAGTCTGCATATCTTGGCTGATTAACAAAAATAGGGGATCCCCTCGAAAAAAATTGGCGTGGGGTCCCCCCTATTTTTGTTAACCAGCCAGATGAAGCAGACCGCTGAGGCCTGGATTTTCATGCTGTTAAGGAGCCAAGATCCATGGACCTTGCCAGCCTGATAATACCAGGCCACAGCAGTCTGCATATCTTGGCTGATTAACAAAAATAGGGGATCCCTCGAAAAAAATTGGCGTGGGGTCCCCCCTATTTTTGTTAACCAGCCAGATGAAGCAGACCGCTGAGGCCTGGATTTTCAGGCTGTTAAGGAGCCAAGATCCATGGACCTTGCCAGCCTGATAATACAAGGCCACAGCAGTCTGCATATCTTGGCTGATTAACAGAAATAGGGGATCCCCTCGAAAAAAATTGGCGTGGGGTCCCCCCTATTTTTGTTAACCAGCCAGATGAAGCAGACCGCTGAGGCCTGGATTTTCAGGCTGTTAAGGAGCCAAGATCCATGGACCTTGCCAGCCTGATAATACCAGGCCACAGCAGTCTGCATATCTTGGCTGATTAACAAAAATAGGGGATCCCCTCGAAAAAAATTGGCGTGGGGTCCCCCCTATTTTTGTTAACCAGCCAGATGAAGCAGACCGCTGAGGCCTGGATTTTCAGGCTGTTAAGGAGCCAAGATCCATGGACCTTGCCAGCCTGATAATACCAGGCCACAGCAGTCTGCATATCTTGGCTGATTAACAAAAATAGGGGATCCCCTCGAAAAAAATTGGCGTGGGGTCCCCCCTATTTTTGTTAACCAGCCAGATGAAGCAGACCGCTGAGGCCTGGTTTTTCAGGCTGGTAAGGATCCAATATCCATGGACCTTGCCAGCCTGATAATACCAGGCCACAGCAGTCTGCTTAGCTTGGCTGGTTAACAAAAATAGGGGATCCCCTCGAAAAAAAAACGGCGTGGGAATCCCCCCTATTTTTGTTAACCAGCCAAGTAAAATGCAGACTGCTGCGGCCTGGTATTAAAAGACTGTCAAGGCCCATGGATTTTGGCCCTCAACAGCCTGATAATACCAGGCTACAGCAGCCCCACATTTGGCGCATCAAAAGATGTGCCAATTGTGGCACTTTACCCGGCTCTTCCCACTTGCCCTGTAGCGGTGGCAAGCGGGGTAATAAGGGGTTAATGTCACCGTTGATTGCACGGTGACAATAAGCCCGGTTAATAATGGAGAGGTGTCAATAAGACACCGATCCATTATTAATCCCAAAGTTTTTAAATGTTTAAAAAAAGACAAAGCAAGAAAAAAGTCTTTTAATGAAATAAAAGAGACAACACAGTTTTCATTAATTTTATTGTACTCTCATTCCTGCGACTCCATCGATCTCCTGTAAAAAAAGAAAAAAAAACAAACCAACAGTATACCACCTGTCCGACGCAGTCCATAACGACAGTCCCACGACGATCCAGCTCTGCTACATCGCAATGACAGGCAGAGCCTGTCATCGCGACGCAGCACAGCTGATTACCTGCTTCCCGGCGGTGACGTCATCGGACTGACTGCTTTACGGCCGGGATTACCCAGCAGTCACTGCAGTTATCGCGAGAAACTGCATGTGACCGCCGGGGAAAGAAGATTGCGGCCATCAAGCAGTCCAGGACGTGACCGCCGGAGATCTTCTGCCAGGTAAGTGCCGCTGACTCCTGACAGACCCGACCGACGGACACTGACAGTGACAGTGACAATCCCGATTCCGGTATCCGATATGACGAAAATATCGGAACTCGGAATCGGAATTCCGATACAGCCAATATCGGCCGATACCCGAATTTTGCAGTATCGGAATGCTCAACCCTAGTCTGGAGTCTTTCTCTTTCTTTTCTTTTTCATCTTGTCCAGACGCCAGGATGAGTTTTCTCATCCACAGATCGTCTCTGCAGACTTCCATCTTCACCAGTCTTCTGCAGCACATCCCCACATGATGCCCTTAAAGATAGCAGTCTCATTATAATGATCCTGAATAAAAATATCTGACCTACGCTGAATAAATAATTGGCCAGTTACACTAAATAACCCCGTTACAGTAAATCTTCCCCAAGCCTGTTACAGTAAGTCTCCCCAGACACAGTAAATGCCCCCCAGGCTGTAACTTTCTCCCCCAAATACACAGTAAATACCCCCCACAGAGTTAATATCCCTGAGACAGTAAATACCTCCCCCATGGCAGTAAATACTTCCCCCACACAGTAAATACCTCCCCCATGGCAGTAAATACTTCTCCCACACAGTAAATATCTCCCCCATGGCAGCAAATACTCTCATACACATGGCATATACCTCCACACAGTAAATACACATGCACAGCAATACCCCCCACACAGTAAATACCCACACACACAGTAATACCTCCCACACACAGTAAATACCTCCCACACACACAAAATAATACCCACACACACAGTAATACCCACACACGCAATAATACCCCCACACGGTAAATACCATGCACACAGTAATAACCCCCCCAATCTTCAGTGTCTTTAGCTCCACTAACATGGAACACTTACCACCATTGTATGGCTCTGGGCATTGGCGAATGACATCAGCAGCCCCTTATTTATTTTCTTTAGCATATTTAGTAGTGCACCCTACCCTACCAATATGACCTGATCATGCTGCTTGAGTCGCTCTGACCCGGCGGTCAGAGCTTCAATTGTACTTGCACCTAGAAGACACAAGTACAATTGATTAATGGGAGCTGGCGCGCTACAGCTCCTCCGTAGTGACTGTCAGCTTGACAGCTGGCACAGATAACTGCTGACTCCCGGTCCAGAGTGTGGCAGTTCAGCTGATATAAAATGCTGCTATTGAGCATGGAACACCAAGGGGTCTATAGTGCCCACAGTGCCGTGTGAAGCAGCCTCAGGGGCCACATGTGCCACGTGGGCCGCATGTTTGAGACCTCTGGACTAGTGGTCATCTAGAAATTAATGATCTGGGCTGTTATGGTTGCCAAACCTAAAATTCCTTCTTTTTATTGAATTGTTTTTCTTGATGCTTACATGGCATTTATTATCTCTACTGCTCTTTGAACTTCAACCAGGATAAATAAAGTATAACATACAGGAATATTGAGCTGATGTTGATTGATGATCATTTGAAGTCTCAGCTTGGTCTTTGTCATCTTCTATATCAAACTTTATACCCTGTTTTTCCTGACCCTACCTTGTGAAAAGACAAATTTTTAATGGCAAAAATGGAAGCTGGCACATTTAGGCTGATTGCACTGCGAGAATGAAGAGCCTTGGGATTCCAAAACGGTTTTCGTTAATACCAACACATTTCTGCACCAGACCTGTGCCTTTCTCAAAGTGATAAAACCTAGTCAAATCTTTAGACATTATATGGCATTTAACAAGAGGTACCTCCAAAACATATTAATTAAATGAATAGGAGTGGAAATCCACTGTTAAATTAAATTAAATAGCAACATAGCTGCGACTCATCTTAACGTATGAAAAACTGAGGACCAAGAGTCAAAATGCTAAATAAAAAACTAATTTTATTGAAACAATTTATAAGAATCTCAAACAAGAAAAAAGAAATTTAAACATAATCCAACCGTGAGGAGACGTAACTGGGAGCAGATTTAATACATGAATAGAGAATAGTATGCGGTCATAGTAGAAAATCAAAATACCAAACTGAAAAAACGAAGGTGTTCTGTTGACACCTGCACCACATGAATACTGACAAGAGCTGAGCCGTAAGTATGTGAGTCAATATTTCTCAGGGCCAAACAATGAGTAGTACAAAGTCACAATTGTATACGTAGTGATACACAGAGCTGAGCTGGGCCCAAGTGCTATTGAAGTAAAAAAAAAAAAAAAAAAACTGCACAAGGCAGCTTTAAATGAAAATCCAGATAGGTAAGTATCTTACTGACACTCAAAGGGACAGCTCAGCGCTGAGATCACAACCCATAAAGCAACAGCTTCATCATTAGGCACACAGCAAAAAGTACTCGATGATACATCAGCCATTAGTAATAATTACCAGTCATAGTGGTGCTAAGGTGGGCGCAGGACACCGCAATCCCCGACGTACGTTTCGGTACACCTTCTTCTGAAGAAGAAGTTACGTCTCCACACGGTTGGATTATGTTTAAATTTCTTTTTTCTTGTTTGAGATTCTTATAAATTGTTTCAATAAAATTAGTTTTTTATTTAGCATTTTGACTCTTGGTCCTCAGTTTTTCATATATTATACGGCATTTTCAGCAAACAACAGAACATGAGATTTATTAAGCTAAATCTGCCAAAAAATGTATAGTTATTATGAGATTTTGATAATTTATGTTCCTTGCACAACAAGGTGGATTGACCTTGTTGAAAGGGGCAACACTTAGTAGGAAAAGGGCTTTACCCAGTGTTCAACACTGTGTGCCAAAATGAGGCACAAAGTAATTCATCTAGTAGGTTTAAACTTAATAAACTTACACTAGACAGTCTAAAAATCTGTCATATATCCATAACAGCATCTGCCCTAAAACATATTCATTATCATTATTCAAGTTTGAATGTAGACAGTGTCATACATTTTTCACACGTCTTAGCAAAGTCCTCTTGTGTATAAATATGTGATTCTTCAGATTTTGTATTAGTTTAGCCTGATGAAGAGACCGGAGTAGTCTCGAAAGCTTGCAATTTGTTACCATCTTTTCAGTTAGCCATTAAAAGGTATCAACCACTGAGGACTCTCAAGTCTAAATATTTTACTATTTTGCAGTTATTTATTCTTTTTTTTACTGTGAAACAATTTTGATTTTAATTTTTATAGACCCTCAACGACATTGCTACCTAGCAGAAAAAGAACATGCAAGTGATGAAAATATACCAAAATACAGAGGCCAGAGAAGTTTATCCAAATACAGTCAAGGTAAGAACAAGAAACCTCAAAACATAACTGACTGACTAAAGCTATGTTCGGAAGGGTAACCTTGCCACTGAAAAAAGTGAAAAGTGATGCTTGTTTTCTCAAGTGTTGATTTTTTAATCCCTGACCAATGGTGAAAACAAAGACCAATGATCGTCCAGCTAGGTCTTTATCAAATTTATCTTGATCGCATAGAGACCGGTACAGACACGCTGTTTGACTGCGTTTCTACATTTTTGGCATTACGTCATTCTTCTGGCGTGAATCATATACAGTCCAGCTGATCAATTTTTTTCTTTTAGACTATGTAGACATTGACATCGGAAATGGCAATATTTTATCTTGTAAAACGTCAGACACCATAACAGGAAGATTATGGTCACCTCACCATTTCAGTCCATGGGTTCTATTAGGTTCTTCAAAATTCTGCCATGTGACAGCTACTGCACTACCTTAAATTTAATGATCTTATCCTGTGAAGGCGCAAAACAACAAAATTGAAAAATTCAAGCTTGAACTCAGCCTAAAATTAACTTCAAAATTCGGAATATCCTTGCTTGGATTGATTTAAAAGAAAAAATAAATAAATTGTAACACTTTTTCAATGAAAACTAAAAGTTAGTTCATTGAAGAATCTATGTTCTTAGATTTCAGAATACTAACTATATTAAATAAATCCATTTGATATTGGCTGTATAATATTTTTTAAAAGTTTAAAATTAATATCAACCCACCTAGTGTAATTCTGCTGCTATACTGAATCCCCACTCACCCTACTTGATTAAAAAGTCCCTGCATGACCCCCTCCCTGTTGTGGCTGCTAAAAACTCACAGTGTTTAGTACAAGCTGCATCAGTCAGTCTACCTAGAAATATTGAATGCATTTGATCTAATGAGCTAGACTGATTTTAATATGAGGATTATACAGCAATTCCCTACATGAATTTTTATAGTAGGTACAGCAACAATAACGGGTCTAACAGGCCTACCTAGTGTTCTTTTGATTCCTTCTCAGAATTTTTACCCAATAAATTATAAGTGCTGATAAGAAAAGGCTCCTTTTTGTTCACTGGTTGATATTGCCTGACTGGCCAACACAGTAGCAGGAATCCTTTCTCTGATCAAGAGGATTTATGTGATAGGACTGAGCTACTGCATACACACAGGAAATGTCTGCTCCAGCAATAAAAGGACTCCAGAGGACTCCAAACAAAACAAAACAGCCTTTTCTGTCAAAAAGGTACAACAGAAAATGAACAGTTGCAGTATGAGCACACTCGCTCATATACAGGTCTTGCAAAGTCTAAACAACCTTAGACTCCTTCCCTCCTCCTATACACAGCCAGCACTGAATCAGCCCAGCTGCCTTAAATCGTCCCATCAAAACCTAGAATGTAAGTATGGGAGCAGCCAGTCCCACCCTGCTCTTCTGTTCGCTCCTAAAATCAGGACCCAAAAATCAGGACTTTTTAAAAAAACCCTCTCAGCAACTTACGGCAGCTGGAGCCTTCGTCCTTGAGCACTACATCACCGAGCCTAGCAACCTCGATGACAAATACCTTTCTGCCAGGAATTTTCCAACTGCTTCCCTTCAGTAACCATTGCACAGTACACATTCGGTGGATATTATGGAAAAAAATGGCAATAGGTGAAACCATTACAACTATGCAATAGCAAAAAGTATTCATGAGGTTTTTTTTATATTACAGTATGTTATTTAAAAGCTTCTAATGTTTTCTCTGATCCAAAATAGAAAAGTCTGATCCAACAAAGAAAATTATTCTTATTTTATGGAAAAAAGTGATCTTTGTTCCCAAAGAGCAGAATAGACAAAAATGATAATAGTCCATCTCATGACGGACCTTTTGACCAAAATCAGGTTTGTCCAGTTTTTGTCATGGTGTCCTCTCTTTTACCAAACAACATATTGCATTATTTTTTTCCATGCAGATGCGGACACAGCCTTAACATTACGCAGTGCTTGTTTTTGTTTTATTATATGCATCATTTGTGTTATAACTATTTTGTCATAAGTTATACCTTAATTCAGTTTTGTTTCTTTTAATACAGTTATAAAACCTAAACAAGATGGAGTGTGCAGCACCTGGGGAAACTTCCATTTCAGGACTTTTGATGGAGAAATTTATCGTTTTCCTGGATTTGCAACTATCTTTTTGCTTCACACTGTGGGAGACACTACGAAGACTTTAATATTCAAATTCAGCAATCACGGAATAGACAACTGCCAACCATCTTTCAATTATCTGTAAAGATCAATGAACTTCTCATAGAAATCACTGACCGTAATCCCATGATTCAAGGGAAAATGTGAGCATTGCATAACATTGTTTTCATTTCTATATTTTATTTTTACACTTTTGTTAGTTAACGACAAAAATAAGCTTTGTACCTCTTCATTTCTTCCTTCTGCCTCTCTTTTACAGTTTTACTAAATATGTCTTTCCTCGTTCTTTTCTATTCATTCTTTTTTTTCTCCTTTATGTCATGTGCTTTCCTTTTACTGTGCCTACTATTGCACTCTTCTTCTTACTATCTTATATTATGTTCACAGATGAGAGGATCTTTTGAAATTCAAATTCACTGGTTTTTCCAAATTTCCCCTCTTAAATTTTATTTACAGGAAATGAAATTGCATTTAATCGCCCAAAAAATATTGTGTACAGTGGCATGTAAAAGTTTGGGCACCTCTGGTCAAAATTGTCATCACTGTGAACAGTTAAGAAAGTTGAATATAAAATGATTTCTAAAAGGCCTTAAGTATTTTAGGAAAATATATACATATATATATATACTGTATATATATATACAGTACAGACCAAAAGTTTGGACACACCTTCTCATTTAAAGATTTTTCTGTATTTTCATGACTATGAAAATTGTAAATTCACACTGAAGGCATCAAAACTATGAATTAACACATGTGGAATTATATACTTAACAAAAAAGTGTGAAACAGCTGAAAATATGTCTTACATTTTAGGTTCTTCAAAGTAGCCACCTTTTGCTTTGATGACTGCTTTGCACACTCTTGGCATTCTCTTGATGAGCTTCAAGAGGTAGTCACCGGAAATGGTTTTCACTTCACAGATGTGCCCTGTCAGGTTTAATAAGTGGGATTTCTGGCCTTATAAATGGGGTTGGGACCATCAGTTGTGTTGTGCAGAAGTCTGGTGGATACACAGCTGATAGTCCTACTGAATAGACTGTTAGAATGTGTATTATGGCAACAAAAAAGCAGTTAAGTAAAGAAAAACGAGTGGCCATCATTACTTTAAGAAATCAAGGTCAGTCAGTCCGAAAAATTGGGAAAACTTTGAAAGTGTCCCCAAGTTCAGTTGCAAAAACCATCAAGCGCTACAAAGAAACTGGATCACATGAGGACCACCCCAGGAAAGGATGACCAAGAGTAACCTCTTCTTCTGAGGATAAGTTTATCCGAGTCACCAACCTCAGAAATCGCAGGTTTACAGCAGCTCACATTAGAGACCAGGTCAATGCCACACAGAGTTCTAGCAGCAGACACATCTTTACTACAACTGTTAATAGGAGACTTTGTGCAGCAGGCCTTCATGGTAAAATAGCTGCTAGGAAACCACTGCTAAGGACAGGCAACAAGCAGAAGAGACTTGTTTGGGCTAAAGAACACAAGGAATGGACATTAGACCAGTGGAAATATGTGCTTTGGTCTGATGAGTCCAAATTTGAGATCTTTGGTTCCAAACACCGTGTCTTTGTGCGACACAGAAAAGGTGAACGGATGGACTCTACATGCCTGGTTCCCACCGTGAAGCATGGAGGAGGAGGTGTGATGATGTGGGGGTACTTTGCTGGTGACACTGTTGGGGATTTATTCAAAATTGAAGGCATACTGACCAGCATGGCTACCACAGCATCTTGCAGCGGCATGCTATTTCATCCGGTTTGCGTTTAGTTGGACCATCATTTATTTTTCAACAGGACAATGACCCCAAACACACCTCCAGGCTGTGTAAGGGCTATTTGACCAAGAAGGAGAGTGATGGGGTGCTAGATAACCTGGCCTTCACAGTCACCAGACCTGAACCCAATCGAGATGGTTTGGAGTGAGCTGGACCGCAGAGTGAAGGCAAAAGGGCCAACAAGTGCTAAGCATCTCTGGGAACTCCTTCAAGATTTTTGGCAGACCATTTCTAGTGACTACCTCTTGAAGCTCATCAAGAGAATGCCAAGAGTGTGCAAAGCAGTCATCAAAGCAAAGCAAAGCATTGATCCACTCCCGCCTGGACTACTGTAACGCTCTATTACTTGGCCTCCCCATTACTCGACTATCCCCTCTCCAGTCCATCCTTAATGCAGCAGCCAGGGTTATCCATCTGGCTAATCGGTACTCGGACGCGTCCGCTCTTCGCCAGTCCTTACACTGGCTGCCCATTCATTATAGGATCCAATTCAAAGTACTTGTTCTCACCCACAAAGCTCTCCACACTGCAGCACCCCCCTACATCTCCTCCCTCATTTCTATCTATCAGCCTAACCGACTGCTGCGCTCTGCAAACGACTTTCGACTAACCTCTGCACTAATCCGTACCTCCCACTCCCGACTCCAAGACTTCTCCCGCACTGCGCCAATCCTCTGGAATGCTCTACCCCAAGAAATTAGGACTATCCACAATTTGCATGGTTTCAGGCGCTCCCTCAAAACACATCTGTTCAGAGCGGCCTATCACATTCACTAATCAAAGTCATTCTATGTGTAAGTGTGTGTGTGTGTGTAGCCCATTCACTATCTCCATCCATCCCTCACTCCCTTAAGATGGCTGGACCATCATTGTAAATGCACCATTGTATATACACACCTGTATTTTGTATCTCCCCCACCTCATTGTAGATTGTAAGCTCTCACGAGCAGGGCCGTCTTATTTTGCTTTAATTACTGTATTGTTAACGTTGTTACTTATGACTTGTGTTTTGAAACTGTTAAACTGTAAAGCGCTGCGGAATATGATGGCGCTATATAAAAAAAGATTATTATTATTATTATTATTATTACTTTGAAGAACCTAGAATATAAGACATATTTTCAGTTGTTTCACACTTTTTTGTTAAGTATATAATCCCACATGTGTTAATTCATAGTTTTGATGTCTTCAGTGTGAATGTACAATTTTCATAGTCATGAAAATACAGAAAAATCTTTAAATGAGAAGGTGTGTCCAAACTTTTGGTCTGTACTGTGTATATATATGTAACTATATATATATATATATATATATATATATATATATATATATAAAATGATTTTTTGCTGAAAAAATGTGAATCCGTTGAAGCAAAACTAGACCCAGTTATTAACCTGGAAAGTGGCTCGGTCCTTAAGGGGTTAATAATGGTACACATGCATGTTGTTTATAAACACACTAAGTAGCAAAAAATGTATTGGGGGTTGTGAGCTACAATTGGTTGTGCAAAAAACTTAGAAGTTAAAGAATTAGGCCGCGTTCACAGGTTCAGCATTTTTTCAGTATTTCAGATCAGTATTTGTAAGTCAAAATCAGGAGTGGAATGCAATATAATGAGGAATCTGTTCATTTAAAATCCGAGCTGGCAAGTACCCAAAGTATGACCATAGGCAGAGAAGTAGCATAATTGTGGTTTATTGCATCAATACGTTTCAAGGTTTAGAAGCCTTTTCATCAGAGCAAAACCACAAAACCAAAATCAGGAGTGGAACATTCAGAGGAAAATTATAATAGAAACACGTCACCACTTCTGCATTTTTCACCCACTCCTGGTTTTGGCTTACAAATACTGAAAAATACTGACCAAATACTGAACCTGTGAATGCGGCCTTAAAGTGAAAATAGATTTGTCCAACCTTAACAAGCTACATGTAGAATGGTAATACTTTGTCATTCACTGGGGTTTCACCAATCCCAAGAACATTACTCTGCAATGCCCAATATAAATGGAATGGAGGTCGACTATGCAAGTATTGGTGGATGTCCCAGTGGTGGGACCCACAGAGATCTGTGGAATGGTGATTAACTCCTATAAAAAAAAGGGGGCAGCAACAACAGTATCGGAGAAAACTCTTTAACAAATGAGTGACATTTTGGTTCTATTTAGGCAACTGTGACTGATTGTACAGCCAAAACGTTGCATACATGTGAAGGTGAATACACCGGCTAAATATTTACATAAGATGGTACTTCTTTTATTATTTTAAAGTTTTCAGGAAAGATTCCAGTCCTGTTGTAATGTGTACCTGGGATGGCATATTTAATCATAACTTGCTAATTTAACCCCTTAGTGACAGAGCCAATTTGCTACTTAATGACCCGGCCAATTTTTACAATTCTGACCACTGTCACTTTATGAGGTTATAACTCTGGAACGCTTCAAATGATCCCGCTGATTCTGAGACTGTTTGGTCGTGACATATTGTACTTCATGTTAGTGGTAAAATGTATTTGATATGACTTGCGTTTATTTATGAAAAAGCAGAAATACGGTGAAAATTTTTACAACTTTGCAAATTTCAAACTTTTAATTTTTATGCCCTTCAGAGATATGTCACACAAAATACTTAATAAATAACATTTCCCACATGTCTACTTTACATCAGCACAATTTTGGAAGCAAATTTTTTTGTTAGGAAGTTATAAGGGTTAAAAATTGACAATCGATTTCTCATTTTTACAGCAAAATTTAGAAAACGATATTTTTTTAGGGACCACCTCACATTTGAAGTGAGTTTGGAGGTCAATATAACAGAAAATACCCAAAAGTGACACCATTCTAAAAAATGCACCCTCAAGGTGCGCAAAACCACATTGAATAAGTTTATTAACCATTCAGGTGCTTCACGAGAACTAAAGCAATATGGAAGGAATAAATGAACATTTTACTTTTTTCACAAAAAAATTTACTTTGAAACCAATGTTTTTTTCACAAGGGTAACAGGAGAAAATAGACAACAAAATTTGTTGAGCAATTTCTCCTGAGTACGCCAATACCCCATATGTGGGGAAAAGCCACTGTTTGGGCACACGGCAGGGCTCGGAAGGGAAGAAGCACCGTTTGATTTTTTGAACACAGAAATGGCTGGAATCGAGACTGGATGCCATGTGGCGTTTCGAAAGCCCTTGATGTACCTAAGCAGTGGAAACTCCTCCCCTACATGACATGGTAACCATCGGGACCCGCAATTCTCATCACGGGGGTCGAAATGTTACTAAGGGGATCTTGTGACCCCACTGCAACAACTTAAATACCGCTGTGCTTGGCAGAGCTTGGAAGAGAGGGAGCACCATTTGACCTTTTGAACGCAAAATTGGCTGGAATCAATGGTGGCAACATGTCGCGTCTGGAGACCCACTGATGTACCTAAACAGTGGAAACCCCCAATTCTATCTCCAACCCTAACCCCAACACACCCCTAACCCTAATCCTAACCCTAACCATACCACTAACCACAACCCTAACCCCAACACACCCCTAACCCTAATACCAACCATAACTATAACCACAAACCTAACCCTAACACACCTCACCCTAATCCCAACCTTACCCCTAATCCAACCCTAACCCTAGTCCCAACCCTAACATTAGCCCCAACCCTAACTTTAGCCCCAACCCTAACCCTAACTTTAGCCTAACTCACTTTAGCCCAAGTCTAACCCTAATGGGAAAATGTAAATAAATACATTTTTTTATTTTACTATTTTTTCCTAACTATAAGGGGGTGATAAAGGGGGGTTTGATTTACAGTTTTTTTTATTTTGATCACTGTGATAGAGTCTATCACGGTGATCAAAATGAACCAATAGGAAAAAATCTATTGTTGTCTGGTGCCAGCTGGCAAAATTCGGCGGGCGCACTGTGCATGCTCCTGCCATTTTCTTCCCGGAAGAAGACGCGGGGGGATGCAGGAGGATACAGGAGGGCCCAGGTGGGCCCATGCATACCAGGAGGTACTGGGGGGATCGGGGACCCTATTTCTCTCTCCTCTGATGTGCGATCACATCAGAGGAGAGAGAAATTAAATGGAAAATTGCACTTTTTTTCGGTTGCCGTTATATCGTTAATAACGGTGATTGCAACACCGGGGTTGGTAAAAACTGACCCGAATCATGTTCTCTGGGGTCTCAGCTACCCCCAGCTTCCACTTTTACTAACTTCAACTGTTCAATCATGAATGTTATCTTAATACAGACCACTTTAACCCCTTCACAACCTATGCACCTATGACTGATATGTAGGTCACAGGACATGTCCTGGCATTTGATGCTGGCTTCGGCGCTGAGGCCACATCTTTTCAACCACATGACAGCTAAATTAATCAGCTGTCATTTGCCCCTGACAGCCGTAGGTGCGATCCACCTGTTGCTGTTAACATGTTAAATGCTTCTGTCAATCTCTGACAGCGGTACTTAACATGCGCACACTTGAAGCACATCACAAATCCTGTCCATCTGCGCCCCAGTAACATGATTGTGGAGAACCGATGGGCTGGCATGACATGCGGGGATCTATAGAAGGCTCCAATCTTCATCACTGTTAATCTGCCATGATCGCAGGTCTGTAGCTGACGTTCATACCAGATGATCATTTCTGCTGCAAATAGCAGGGTTGAAACCCTGCTATGTGTAGCACAAGTGATCAGAAGATCATGGCTTCAAGTCTCCTGAGGAAACTATTGAAGGAAGAAAAAAGAAACAAAGAATGTTTTTAAAAATATAAAAAAAATAAAAGTTCAAATCACCTTTCCTTTGCCCCATTCAAAATAAAACAAAAAAATACACATATTTGGTATTGCAGCGTTCAGAAATGCCTGATCTATCAAAATATAAAAATAATTATTACAATCTGTAAATGGTGTAACCAGAAAAGAAATCAAAATGCCAGAAATAAGTTTTTTTGGTCTTCACAGCATTGCAATAAAATGCAACAACAGGAGATCAAAACATTGTATCAATAAAATGTTAGCTTAGAGCACAAAAAATAAGCCCTCAATCAGCCCCAGATCCCGAAAAATTGAGACTCTACAGGTCTCAGAAAATGGCACCATTTTTTTTTATAAACTTTCAATATTTTTAAACATTTAAATAAAAAAGAACCAATACATATTTTGGTATCTGCTATTGATGGGCAAGTATGCTAGCCAATAGTTGATACTCGATCGAATGCCAAGCAGTGCTGAGTATCGCATTGTGTCAGGGTATGTTTTCTAAGAGATTTTAGACCCAAATTCCTAAACCTTGCCACAATTCACTATCATCTTTTCTTCTTGTTCTAAGGGACTGCACAAAAACTGTATCTTTTCCCATAATAATTTTTGAAGGGTTAATGTATAAGCCTCATTTTGTCAATTGGACAATAAATAGGGGACTGACCTCTATGATCCAAAATAAAGAGCCGCTAAAAAAAGTAAACTGTTGCATCTGCTGAATTCAGCTGTCAGTGTGTAACATGGCTGGCCCAATAATCATAAGTTGCATTTGTCAGTTTTAGTGGACTGTTTAATATATATTTTAATAAGTTTTAATAAGTTTTAAATAAGTTTTAATATTCCCACTTTCATCCATTAGCAAAATCTATATTACATTTTTCAATAATAGGGATCAAAACAGTCAGATTAAGTAGAAAGGGCAGAGCCTCAAGAGAAAAAAAATACAAAAACAGATTTTTATTAGGGATGAGAGTACATGCTTGCTGATATTCTGATTTTACTAGAATATTTGGGTGCTAGGATAAGCTTGGCACTCCGGGAGCATTAAGCTAGAGCTCGGATTAGAAGCTTGAATTCCTGCCGTGCGTTTTGGTGCCTGTTACACAGTCAATAAATATGCGGGGATTGCCTGCCAGTCATTGTAATGTTGGAGCCATCTTGGTAGTGGCATTACTGTCATTGGCTGGCCGCATTACCTCTTCAGATGTCATAAAAGGACAGGCGCCACCACGCTTGGCACACTGACTCCGTTGCACAGCTAATTGACAGTTGTGATTGAACGTATAACTAATCAGAGTCCTCTAGTGGTGATATTGGTGCTGATGCTGAATCATCATACTAATAGTCCATCTAAGGGCTAATCTTGTGCTTTTCTGTTTGTATCAGATAGATTCTTCATTTAGCCTAGGGACAGTTTCCAGAGTAGGGAAAGTGGCAGAATACAGTCACTAAGCAGGGCTTAGGGCTTTGCAGTCAGTTGTCAATTATATAGCTGCTGAATGTGACTTTTTTGGTGAAAAAATGACTATATTTCCATCCATCCATACAAGTTCAACAAATCTTTCTGGATTTAATTAGTAATCGATACAGTGTAACATGCTTAGTTTTATATTACGGTGTTACTATATCCCCTCTATTACCGCCAAATAAGCAATAAATAGTATCTACCATGTTATATAAAATTTCAGTTCAATCTTTATTAACCCTTTAGCATCCTCCTATACGCATTAAAATGGCAGTCATTAAGGGGACTTATTCCCTCATTACTGTTTTAAAATGATAGGAAATAAAGGAATAGCGCCGTTTCCCGTGGGAGTCAGCTGCATGTGACAGCTGACACCCTGCAGAATTGGACCCGGCTGGTTTTGCGACCAATCGGGCCGATTAACCCCTGTCCCTGTCAATCACGACAGTGGTATTTAAGTCGTTGCAAGGGGGTCGCAAGATCCCCTTAGTTACCTTTGGACCCCGTGATGAGAACCGCGGGTCCCGATGGTTACTATAGTACTCTGATGTCATATGAAGGGAGGGGTTTCCACTGTTTAGGTATATCAAGGGCTTTCGAAACGCGACATGGCGTCCAGTCTTGATTCCAGCCATTTCTGTGTTCAAAAAGTCAAACGGTGCTTCTTCCATTCCGAGCCCTGCTGTGTACCCAAACAGTGGATTTTCCCCTAATATGGGGTATCAGCATACTCAGGAGAAATTGCACAACAAATCCATAATGTTCTACTAAATAGCAAAAAATGTTCATGTCTTTTTTCTCCTGTTATTCTTCTGAAAATAATAAATTTGGAGCTAAAGCAAAACTTTTGTGAAAAAAAAGTTTAATGTTCATTTTTTCCTTCCACATTGCTTTAATTCCCATGAAGCACCGGAAAGGTTAATAAACTTCTTGAAAGTCATTTTGAGTGATTTGAGGGTGAAGTTTTTAGAATGGTGTCACTTTTGGGTATTTTCTGTCATATAGTCCCCTCAAAGTCACCGCAAATTTGATGTGGTCCCAAAAAAAAAGTTTTGTAAATTTAGGTTGAAAAATGAGAAATTGCTAATCAAATTTTAACCCTTCTAACTTCCTGACAAAAAATCTGCTTAAAACAAGATTCAGATGTAAAGCAGACATGTGGAAAATGTTATTTATTAACTATGGTTTTCCTCTGCCAGTGCATACCTCTCTGAGACGTTATCAGTCTGGTATCTTGAGTTCAGTTCACACTGTGTGAAGTTGACACAGTCTGCTTTTTGGTGAACACTCACCTTAGGGCTCCGCCAGCAAACATCTCTGCACGGTGGACCCCAAGCTGAGATCGCACTAAATAAAAAAACTATTAAGGTGCGATCCGCCAACCCTAACAGTATATCTTATGATTTAGTTTCCTAAAGGCTTCCTTTTCATATTTAAACACAGTCCACACATTGATGTTGCTACCTTTTCCTGCCCTTTTTATAACAATATTTTTCATTGATTTTAGTTCATTCAGTGTGGTACATTGTTTAGGATTAAGATTATGTGAATGCACACTGGGAAGTTTTCTTAGATCATGTGTTACTAATTTGGTGAATAGTTCTATGGCAGTACAGGCAGACAAAGGGGGAAAGTCCATTGAGCATTTTGTGTTACTGGATTGAAAAATCAAATCAGGGTGCTTGTTTTGTTTGGCAAACAGAGATTCTAAAGTGGTAATAGCCTCTCTCTTCCGGGGACGATTCCTGTAAGAAAGTGTCCTCATATTTGGAGAAGAGTTAATTCAAAGGTGGGTTATGGCTAAAAAGGTGTTATTAACCTCAAAAAATCTTTCTGAATTTAATTAATACATAGAGTGTAACATGCTTAGAGTTACACTATGGTGGTATTACCTCCAAAAAAAGTTTAAAAAATCTTTCTGGATTGAATTAGTCATCCATAGAGTTTAACGTGGTTAGTGTTACATTACAATGGTATAAAAGCTCCAAAAAACATTCACATTTTTTATGGATTCAATTAGTCATCCATACAGTATAATGTGCTTAATGATACATTATGGTGGTATTACCCTTCAAAAAAAGTTCAAAAAATCTTTGTGGATTGAATTAGTGTAATGTGCTTTGCTTTACATTATGGTGGCATTCATCCCCTTCACACCAAAGCCTGTTTTCTCCTTCTTGACCAGTCCATTTTTTTCAATTCTGACCAGTGTCATTTTATGATTTAATAACTCTGGAAGACTTCAATGGATCCCACCGATTCTGAAAATGTTTTCTCGTGACATGTTCTCCTTCATGATAATGAAATTTGTTCAATATGACTTGCGTTAATTTGTGAAAATATTGGAAATTTGGCCAAAATTTTGAACATTTTTCAATATTTAAACTTTTAATTTTTATACCCTTAGCCCCTTCACCCCCAAGGGTGGTTTGCACGTTAATGACCGGGCCAATTTTTACAATTCTGACCACTGTCTCTTTATGAGGTTATTACTCTGGAACGCTTCAACGGATCTTCGCGATTCTGAGATTGTTTTCTCGTGACATATTGTACTTCACGTTAGAAGTAAAATTTCTTCGATATAACTTGCGTTTATTTTTGAAAAAAACGCAAATATGGCGAAAATTTTTAAAATTTTGCAATTTTCAAACTTTGAATTTTTATTCCCTTAAAACAGAGAAATATGTCACATAAAATAGTTAAGAAATAACATTTCCCACATGTCTACTTTACATCAGCACAATTTTGGAACCAAAATTTTTTTTTGTTAGGAAGTTATAAGGGTTAAAAGTTGACCAGCGATTTCTCATTTTTACAACAAAATTTACAAAGCCATTTTTTTTAGGGACCACCTCTCATTTGAAGTCACTTTGAGGGGTCTATATGGCAGAAAATACCCAAAAGTGACACCATTCTAAAAACTGCACCCTCAAGGTACTCAAAACCACATTCAAGAAGATTATTAACCATTCAGGTGCTTCACGGGAACTAAAGCAACGTGGAAGGAAAAAATGAATATTTAACTTTTTAGCCACAAAAATGATCTTTTACAAACTTTTTTTTTATTTTCACAAGGGTAAAAGGAGAAAATGGACAGATAAGGTTGTTATGCAATTTCTCCTGAGTACGCCAATACCCAATATGTGGGGGAAAACCACTGTTTGGGCACACGGCAGAGCTCGTAAGGGAAGGAGCGCCGTTTGACTTTTTCAAACTAAAATTGGCTGGAATTGAGATTGCACGCTATGTCGTGTTTGGAGAGCCCCTGATGCGCCTAAACAGTGGAAACCCCCACAAGTGACACCATTTTGGAAACTAGACCCCCTTAGGTACTTATCTAGATCTGTTGTGAGCACTTTAAACCCCCAAGTGTTTCACAAAAGCTTATAATGCCTGGGTGTGAAAAAAAAAAAAAAACATTTTCCACAAAAATGATTTTTTAGTCCCAAATTTTTGAATTTTCCCAAGGAAATTGGACCCCAAAAGTTGTTGTCCAATTTGTCCTGAGTACGCTGATACCCCATATGTGGGGGGGGGAAACTGTTTGGGTGCACGGCAGGGCTTGGAAAGGAAGTAGTAACGTTTTGGAATGCAGACGTTGATGGGGGTCATGTTCCGTTTGCAGTGCCCCAGATGAGCCTAAATAGTGGAAACCCCCCACAAGTGACCCATTTTGGAAACTAGACCCCCTAAGGAACTTATCTAGATCTTTGGTGAGCACTTTGAACCCCCAAGTGCTTCACACAAGTTTATAATGCCCGGGCATGAAAATAAAAAATCCTATTTTTTTCCCACAAAAATTATCTTTTAGTCACTAATTTTTTATTTTCCCAAGGGTAACAGGAGAAATTGGACCACATAAGTTGTTGTCCAATTTGTCCTGAGTACGCTGATACCCCATATGTAGGGGGGAAGCACTGTTTGGGCTCACGGCAGAGCTCGGAATGGAAGGAGCACCATTTGACTTTTTCCAACCAAAATTGGCTGGAATTGAGATTGGATGCCATGTTGCATTTGGAAAGCCCCTGATGTGCCTAAACAGTGGAAACCCCCCACAAATGACCCCATTTGGGAAACTAGACCCCCTAAGGAACTTTTCTAGATCTTTGGTGAGCAATTTGAACCCCAAGTGCTTCACACAAGTTTATAATGTAGAGCCGTAAAATTTAAAAATCATATTTTTTCCACAAAAATTATCTTTTCACCCCAATTTTTATTTTTCCAAGGGTAACAAGACTCCAAAAGTTATTGTGCAATTTGTCCTGAGTGCGCTGATACCCCATATGTGGGGGTAAACCACTGTTTGGGTGCATGGCAGAGTTTGGAAGGGAAGGAGCGCCGTCTGACTTTTTCAACGCAGAATTGGCTGGACGCCATGTCGTGTTTGGAGAGCTCTTGATCTGCCTAAACAGTGGAAACCCCCATAAATGACACCATTTTGGAAACTAGACCCTCAAGGAACTTATCTAGATGTGTGGTGAGAACTTTTAACCCCCAGGTGTTTCACTAAAGTTTATAACGTACAGCCGTAAAATAAAAAATCCTTTTTTTTTTACAAAAATGATTTTTTCGCCCCAATATTTTATTTTCACAAGGGTAACAGAAGAAATTGGAACCCAAAAGTTGTTGTCCAATTTGTCCTGAGTACGCTGATACCCAATATGTGGGAGAAAACTACTGTATGGGTGCACGTCAGGGCTCGGAAGGGAAGTAGTGACGTTTTGGATTGCAGACTTTGATGGAATGGTCTGGGGGCGTCATGTCACATTTGGAGAACCCCTGATGCACCTATACAGTGGAAACCCCCACAAGTGACCCCATTTTGGCAAATAGACCCCACAAGGAACTTATCTAGATGTGTGGTGAGCACTTTGAACCCCTAAGTGCTTCACAGAAGTTTATAACGTACAGCCGTAAAAATAAAAAAATAATTTTTTTTGTACAAAAATGATATTTTCGCCCCAGTTTTTTATTTTCCCAAGGGTAACAGAAGAAATAGGACAAATTGCACAATAACTCTTGGGGTCCAGAGTACGCTGATACCTCATATGTGGGGATAAACTACTGTTTGGACGCATGGCAGAGCTGAGAAGTGAAGGAGCACCGTTTGACTTTTTCAACGCAGAATTGGCTGGAATTGAGATCAGACGCCATGTCACATTTGGAGAGCCCCTGATGTGCCTAAACAGCGGAAACCCCCCAATTCTAACTCCAACCCTAACCCCAACACACCCCTAACCCTAGTCCCAACCCTAACCACAAACCTAACCCTAACACATACCTAATCCCAACCCTAACCCTAATCCTAACTTTAGCGCCAACCCTAACTTTAGCCGCAACCCTAACCCTAACCCTAATGGGAAAATGGAAATAAATACTTTTTTTTAATTTTATTATTTTTCCCTTACTAAGGGGGTGATAAATGGGGGTTTGATTTACTATTTATAGCGGGTTTTTATGATTGGCAGCTGTCACGCTAAAAGACGCTTTTTATTGCAAAAATAGTTTTTGCATCATCACATTTTGAGAGCTATAATTTTTGCATATTTTGGCCCACAGAGTCATGTGAGGTCTTATTTTTTGCGGGACGAGTTGACGTTTTTATTGGTACCATTTTTGAGCACGTGACGTTTTTTGATCGCTTTTTATTTCGATTTTTGGGAGGTTAGAATGAACAAAAATCAGCAATTCATGAATTTCTTTTGGGGGAGGCGTTTTATACCGTTCTTCGTGTGGTAAAATTGATCAAGCAGTTTTATTCATCGGGTCAGTACGATTATGGCGATACCTCATTTATATCATTTTTTCATGTTTTGGCGCTTTTATAGAATAAAAACAATTTTATATAAAAAATAATTATTTTTGCATCGCTTCATTCTGCGAGCTATAACTTTTTTATTTTTTCGCTGATGATGCTGTATGATGGCTCGTTTTTTGCGGGAAAAGATGACGTTTTCAGCGGTACCATGCTTTTTTATATCGGTATTTTTGATCGCGTGTTATTCCACTTTTTGTTCGGCGGTATGATGATAAAGCATTGATTTTTGCTTCGTTTTTTTTTTTTTTTTTTTTTTTAAGAGTTTCACTAAAGGGGTTAACTAGTGGGACAATTTTATAGGGGGGGTCGTTACGGACGCGGCGATACCAAATATGTGTACTTTTATTGCTTTGTTTTTTTTATTTACAGGAAGAAGTGAATTTATTGGGGAATATTTTTTTTTTTTTTTAATTTATTTTGGATTTTTTTTTAAAACATGTTTATTTTTATTTTTTTAACTTTTTCACTTTGTCCCAGGGTGGGACATCACTGTATTTTGTCAGATCGCTGGTGTGACAGTGTGCACAGCACTCTGTCACACCAGCGATCGCTCAGGCAGTGCAGCAGGCTTCTCAGTGCCTGCTCTCAGCAGGCACTGAGGAAGCCGCCTCCCTCCAGGACCCCGGCACCATCTTGGATCCGGGTCCTGGGAGGGAGGAAGCCCTCAGAACAGCGCGATCACATCGCGCTGCTCTGAGGGTCTCAGGGGGGCGCACAGGGAGCCCCCACCCTGCGCGATCCTCCCCTGTTCCCCCAGTACACCGCGATCATGTTTGATCGCGGTGTGCAAGGGGTTAATGTGCCGGGAGCGGTCCATGACCGCTCCTGACACACAGTCATGGGTGTCAGCTGTGATAATCAGCTGACACCCGGCCGCGATCGGTGGGCCCAGGTACCATGGACGGGATAGTACGTCCGATGGCAGTAAGGGGTTAAATCATCTGGTTATGTCACACTAAATAGTTAATAAATAACATTTCCCACATGTCTACTTTACAGTGGCACAATTTTTGAACCATGATTTATTTTTGTTAGGAAGATAGAAAGGTTAAAATCTGAACAGCGATTTCTCATTTTTACAACAAAATTAACAAAACTAATTTTTTTAGGGAACACATCACATCTGAAGTGACATTGAGAGGCCCATATAGCAAAAATACCCAAAATAGACCCCATTCTAAAAACTGCACTACTCAAGGTGCTAAAAACCACAATCAAGACGTTTATCAACCCTTCAGGTGCTTCACAGGAATTAATGGAATGTGGAAGCAAAAAATGAACATTTAACTTTTTTCACAAAGATTTTATTTAGACCCCAATTTTTTTATTTTTACAAGTGTAGCAGTAGAAAATGGACCCCAAAATTTGTTGAACAATTTCTCCTGAGCATGCTGATACCCTGTATGTGGTGGGGGAAACCACTGTTTGGGTGCATGGCATGGCTCCGAAGAATCATTAGTGGACGCCATGTGGAGAGCCAGACACCTGGATGTTCGGGTCTGGCAGTTATAATAATAATAATTTTATTTCTATAGCATCAACATATTCCGCAGCACATTTTAGAGGGGACTTGTACAGACAATAGACATTACAGCATAACAATAAACACATAGATCAAAACAGACACCAAGAGGAATGAGGACCCTGCTCTCAAGCTTACAATCTATGGCAGTTATGACCGAACAGTTACAAAAAGTTTGAGTTTGGGTGCCAGAACAGTACCAGGACCTTAACCCGAACTCGGACTCCATTTGAATTGAATGCGGGGGCCCAAACATCCAGTATTTGCCACGCTGTCATGTGGATGACAACGTGGCAAACACTGCTTCTGTTCGGTGGTAAAATCATCACTACCGGTCAGACAGCGTGAGCCTGCAGCTATGATATTGGAGGTATATAGTTTACCTCCAGTCGGCTGATGGGACTACTGCAGCGTGGGTTCCCCTGTATCTTTGATAACCAGAAAGGCAAAACTCACAGCTAGGGGCTACAACCTTCAGTTGTCAGCTTCAGCAAGTCTGGTTATCAAGAATAGAGGGGTCTCCATGCCGTATTTTTTTAATTATTTAAATAAATAACTTTAAAAAGTACCACAACTACACTTTGTTCATAATATTTTAATGAGGCACTACAGTTGGTGCCTTTATGGGTCTGTGGATGACCTTGCTTTAATTTTTATCAGGCTTTGCACTGTGTGCAGAGCTTTTATGAATGTAGGAGTACCACAACTATACGTTGTTCAGAATATTTGAATTAGGCACTACAGTTGGTGCCTTCAAGGGTGCATGGATGACCTTGCTTGTCATTTTGGCTGGTTTGTAACTAGTGCAGAGCCTTTATGAGTCTAGGAGTTCCACTACATGACAATTTGAACATAATGTGTATGAGGACCTCCTTTATGTCTAATACAGAATGTACCTCTTAAACCTAATTTTTTCCAGTACTTGTTTTCTTCATAAATTACACTGAAATTTCAATATTTTTAATACAAAAATAAGAAAAAATAATAAAAAATTAGAAAAATATTTTTTGGTTAACTTAAATTATTATTATTTTTAAACCCTTTTTAAATGTTGCCTTATATAAAAGTCACTATACAGGAAAAAATGTTTCTTAACATTTTTATTCCTGTAAACTCCAATTTCTCATAAATGTTTAATGTTTTAAAGTCAGTCCTTAAAGTGGGGTAAAAGTGTGACATCATTGTTCTGAGCAGTGATCTGGGACTCACAGATGCTTCCAATGGTCTTCACCATGCTATTCTACTTGCATTCAGCATTTTTACCATCCATTTCAACATTTTCACTTGTAGGGTAGAGTTTGTCATAAAAATGCTTGATTTTCCTATTGATTCCCATTACACGAAACGAGCATCCGAGCATTAGGAACTGTTCTGTTCAAGTGACAAGCGTTTAAGTATTTTACTGCTTTTTCATCCCTATTATTCATGCAAGATTAGTCTATAAACTGAAAGTAATATTAGGGCCTCAAATACAAAATCATACAAAATGCCCTTCCACATCTTTTGTTTGTGTGAAGTTGTCACATGTTTTGGTGTTAACCAATCTGTGGTTTTTTATCAATAAAATATTGCCGTTAGGGCATTTTGTATGATTTCATGCAAGATTAGGCCAGTTTAACCCCTTTCTGACATTGGCGTAATAGTACGCCCACATTGGAATCCCTCCCTTTGATGTTGGCTCCGGCGCTGAGCCCACATCTTTTCAGGCACATGTCAGCTGTTTTGAACAGCTGACATGTACCTCTAACAGCCACGGGTGGAATCACGATCCACCCATGGCTGTTAACCCATTAAATGCTGCTGTCAATCTCTGACAGGAAGCACGCCAGAAATCCCACCCATCGGTAACCCCGTCACATGATTATGGGCCACGGATGGGTTGGCATGACAACCAGAGGTCTCCAGCAGACCTCTATAGTTGTCATAACTGGATTGCTATGAGTGCCACCCAGTGGTTGGCACTCATAGCACTCATAGCAAGTGAGCATTTCTGCTACATACAGGGGATGTGATCATCGCCTGTATGTAGCGGAGCCGATCGGACAACTGCACTTCTAGTCTCCTATGGAGACTATTGAAGCATGCAAAAAGTAAAAAAAAAGTTTTTAAAATATTAAAAAAATTAAAAATAAAGTTCAAATCACCCCCTTTTGTCCCATTCAAAATAAAACAATTAAAAAATCAAACACACACATATTTGGCATCACAGAGTTCAGAATCACTCGATCTATCAATATAAAAAATGAATTAACCCAATCGCTAAACGGAATAACGAAAAAAAAATTAAAAATGCCAGAATTACGATTTTTTTGATCTCCACTACATTGCAATAAAATGCAATAATGGGCGATCAAAAGATTGTATCAACATCAAAATGGTATAAAAAAAACCATCAGCTTGGTGCACAAAAAAATAAAACCTCACCCTGTCCCAAATCATGAAGAATTGAGACACTACAGGTCTGGGAAAATGATGCAATTTTTTATTTTACCAAAATTTGGATTTTTTTTTTACCACTTAAATAAAAAAAAACCTAGGTATGTTTGGTGTCTATGAACTCGTAATGACCTGGAGAATCATAACGGCAGATCAGTTTTAGCATTTAGTGAGCATGGTAAAAAAAAACTGTAGAATTGCACTTTTTTGTAATTTCAAAGCACTTTTTTTCCTGTTTTCCAGTACACAATATGTTAAAATCAATGATGTAATTCAAAAGTACAACTTGTCCTGCAAAAAATAATCCCTCACATGGCCATTTTGACAGAAAAATATAAAAGTTATGGGTCTAGGAAGAAGGGGAGAAAAAAACAAAAATGCAAAAATGGAAAATGTCCCGGGGGTCAAGGAGTTAAATCCTCAATAACATAAATGTTTATGAAGTTTTCTTTATGATGTTCTAAAAGTACAATGTAGGATAGCTAGTGGGCTAGTGGGCATAACTTGTATTGATGAAGATAATTTATTTGTGTTATTTATTTTGCAGCTTAGAACTTCCATACAATAAAAATGGTATCCGAATAGACAAAGTTGATAATATGCTCCAGATCAGTGCAAAATTTCTTTTGGAACTTACTTGGGAGGGAAGTAATAATATTCATGTAAGTATATAGGGTAATATAGGATGAAAAATATACCATACATGGCATATACAAAGTATTGTTCTTTTAGACAAAACAATTGAACAACTCAACATTCACATTGCTGTTTGGTCATAAGTAAGGAGATGGACAAACTGCTTACGTTCTCCCTTGAAGAAATAAGTATAATATTATGTGATGTGAAATGTAAATTGTGATTTGTGTTAAAGGTGTTAGTAATATTGATAATATGTGTAATTTGACACTAGGGATAGTGAGGGTTAATGTTTGGGACTAGACCAGAGTGGGATGGTATAAGTTGAAGAGAAAGTGACAATTTCCTGGTAGGAGCGAAGATAGGGTCTGGAGTGCAAAGAAAGAGCACCTAAGGTCCATTGTGAGAACTGCCGCATTCTGAGGTGTCCCTAAGGTAAGAGGAGACCAAAGGAAAGACATAGTAAGATCTGGAGAAGAAGTGACTAAGAGACAGAGTGAGCTACCGGAGACGGGTATTGGGAGAGGATGCCTAGCAGAAAGGCCCAGAGATTATAACTTTTGAAGGTAACGGGCCTAAACAGGACTGAGTACGTGAGACGAGAAGAAAGTGCTGGGCGGGAGTTACAGAACATCACCATTAAAGAGGATAAGTACAAACTATACTGACACCCTAAGGGTTAAGAAGATGTGGAACTGAGGGTCTTGTAAAGGACTCTTGCTAAACAGGACTGACTGAATTGTGGTGAAGTTCTGAGAAACAGTGAACACAGAGGACAAGTGGAGAGAGTAAAGAGGAAAGGTGACGATAAAGAAAAGGAGAAAGGAAACTGTGGAAAATGCTTCTAGTTAAAAAGGAAACATTCATAAGACTGTGTACCTGCTATCTCTTGTATATACGAGGGGCTGCTGATAAGTCTTTGACTTTGTGGTTTTTTTTTTTGCTTCTATGGTAGCGAATGTTACTGTAGGAAGATGGACCAGACCGGTGACACCTCTCTCATGCCGGTCCCGGAACCATCGGGGCTGTCACCATTGTTGCCGGGGGAAAGTATTCTGACCTGGACGGACCTTTGCACTGGGTTGAAGGGGGCGTGACAGATATAAAAGGGGCTATGCACGGGAAAAGAGGAGTTTCGGCGGGAAGACAGAGTACGCAGCAAGAGAAGGTTGGTTCTCTCTCCGTGGGGCATAGAGACAGCACAAGCCCTCGCTGCAGTCCGACTCCCTGCTGACCGTGAGAAGCATGATGGTGTGAGCCACTCAACACTGTGCCTGAATCCTCCACGCGTGCAGTTCCGCTGTATGAGGAATAAATATAACGTTTCATCTTCCTATCTTGTTTCTTTCTTGGTAAAGCTAGACTTATCAGCAGCCCCTTGTATTAATTACCAAGCTTTTGTTCAGAAAAAAGTTTATTTTCAAACTGTGTGATACCTCATTGATCTGTCCAACACCTGGTCTTGGCCAACCAGCAACATTGGTTACATGCACAGGCATAACGCCCCACACTACACATTTATGTAAAGTACTGATGCAACATCTGTAACTGCCACCCTGCGCCACATTGCACATGTTTTCCATGCAGTTTTGTATAAATATGTGTCAAAGAGTGCAAAAAACACTCAAGGACAGAAAAAAAGCAAACAGTAAAACATTGAGACAATGTCCACCCGATCTTGGGTGGATTCAACATCAGTGACCACAAAAGTACACCAATGACTGATAATATTGGAGCCAAATTCAATATACAATTTGAAGGACATTTTGATTTAAAGTGAACCTGACACCGGGTACATGCTGCCCTGTCTGTGGGCAGCATGTATCAGTCACCGGTTGTATGAACATAACTAGGTATGGTTAACTCTGAAATACTGCAGCATGTCAGAGATAAACATACCTTAATAGCCATGGGGGACCCAGACTACGCTATAAACTATTCAGACAGGTAGGTTTCTACTTCTCCCCACTCTGTATTGACAGGTCTCTACCTACGTGCGTGTATGCAACTATTAAAGCATGTTTTTTTCTGAAATGCTGCAGCTTTTTAGGGATAAACCTACTTGGCTAAGTTCATACTGCTAGTGCCTGATACTTGCTGCCCAGGTGTCAGGTTCACTTTAAAACTGCACTTGTACTTTTTCAGCATTGCAGTAAAAAAAAAAAGTCTTATAATAGGAAATGTCTTTATAATAAATTCTAAAAAAAAACTTGTTTTTTAATGAAAATTTGAAATTGTACATATGCCAGAAACCATTTATTTATTTTAAGGAGCTACTATAATATTATAAAGTCTTGGCTCATCATTAGGATCACTGGTGTGATGTGAGCTCTGGGATCCCCAATGAATTCGAAAATAAGGCATGTTCAGTGATGACTTAGCCCCTCACATCACTTGAGAGGACCTCTCCAGCAGTTACTGCACATTAGATAGCAGGGGCATCATGCGAGGAAAATAAAAAATTAGGTAGTTGCACGGCTCATTCAGCTTTGCATCTCTTTTATTAAGATTGATGAAGACATATCTTAATGGTTTGTCATAACTTTTTTAAGATGAGATTATTCCTTTAACGACTCTCAATTCCAAATTGCATTTACAACTAACTACACATCCTTATTTGGGACTTAGCCCCTAAAAAAAAAAAGTCTTTTCATTTATTTGAAATTTGATTCATTGTCAAGAAAATAAACTTTATTTACATGTACAAATTATGAAGCTTGGTGCCCCATTTGATGTAACTAAGCACCTTAGTTCACTATGCCTTCACTTTCTTTTAGCATACCTTTACTGCCCACACCCCCTAGAAGATACGATGTTGGTATATAATGTATTGCAAAGTTTAACATGTGATTTTGTCTGTTTAGTAGTTTAGTAATTTGCATACACTGAGTTGGGTATAGCTAGAGTTAATAGTTGGGACAAGGCCAGAATGAGAGGAGATTTGGGAGGATACGGGAGATAACCTCTTTGTAATATCTGAGATAGAGGCTAGTAATCAGTAGTAAAAGACCTATTGTCTACTAATTTGCAGATAGTATGTCCTAAGGACTGAGGAAACTTGATGTTAAGAACTGACCTGGATGGGAGTAGTGGCATTACAACAACTAGCGGAGTCGGGAATTGGCCTGAGGTCAGTACACTGGAGCAGCAGTATAGTTGGAGTGATACACAGGCTGCATTGTGAGGAATCAGCAAGAAGTCGGTACATGAGAGCAGCAGTGTAGTTTGGAGGATAAGCAGATTGCATAGTCAGGAATCAGCCAGAAGTGGGTACATGGAAACAGTAGTATAGTTTGGATGAGGCAACATATGAACGGACAGCACGATAAAATCCATTGAGATTGATCCCCAAGGCATGGATGGAACTAGAACAGTATATGCGAGCCCTAAAGGAGAAGATCTTGTTCCATGCAACTGTTAAACATATTTTCTCACATCCTTCTTACAATTAGGCCACAAAAGGAACAAAGCAGTAGTTCTTTTAAATTTTCAAGACTCCAGATGTCCTAAAAGTTTGGAATCATGAACTAGTTTGAGAACTTCAAGTCGAGCAGATTCGTGGACTTACATTTATTATGCATCCAAAACCCCTCCTTAATCCCTTCACAACATGCGCGCGGTACATGTATTGCGCATGTCGTATGTCTCTCTTTGATGTGGACTCCAGTGCTGAGCCCATATCTTTCCCATCACGTCTGCTGTTGTGAACACCTGTCATGTGCCCTCAACAGTTGCAGGTGGAATCGCGATCCATCCACGGCTGTTAACCTGTTAAATGCTGCTGTCAATCTTTAACAGCGGCATTTAATGTGATAGCGCCAGAAGCGCGTAAAAAATTCTGCCCATTGGTGCCCTTGTCACATGACCGTGGGTCGCCGATAGATTGACATGACAACCCGGGGTCTGCAGCAGGGTTGGTATGAGTGCCGCCCAGTGGTTGGCGCTCATAGCAAGTGGGCATTTCTGCTACACACAGGCGATCTGATCATTGCCTGTATGTAGCAGAGGCGATCAGAAGATTGCAGATTCTAGTCTCCCATGGAGACTATTGAATCAAGTGAAAAGTAAAAAAAATGTTTTTAAAAACATTAAAAAATATAAAAGTTCAAATCACCCACCTTTCTTCTCATTCAAATTTGAACAATAATTAAAAAAAACGCATATTTGGTATCGCCGCATTTAGAATTGCCCGAACTATCAAGTTATAAAAAGAATTAATACGATCGGTAAATGGAGTATAAAAAAAAGGTCAAAACGCCAGAATTACGTTTTATTTGGTCTCCGCAAAATTGCACTAAAATGCAATAACGGGTGATCAAAAGATCGTATCTACACCAAATGGAATCAATAAAAACTTCTGCAAAAAATAAGCCCACACCCAGCCCAGATCATTAAAAATGGAGATGCTACAGATCTCAGAAAATAATGCAATTTTTTTTATTTTTTACCAAACTTTGAACTTTAGATTTTTTTTCACCGCTTAAATAAAAAAAGAACCTATACATGTTTGATGTCTATGAACTTGTAATGACCTGGAGATTCATAATGGCAGGTTTAGCATTTGGTGAACATGGTTAAAAAAAACTGTTGTGGAATTGCTCTTTTTTGGCAATTTCACTGCACTTGTAATTTTTTCCCATTTTTTTCCCATTTTTCAGTACACAATATTGTAAAACCAATGGAGTCAACCAAAAGTACAACTCGTCCAACAAAAAACAAGCCCTAACATGGCCATATTCATGGACAAATAAAAAGTTATGGCTCTGGGAAGGGGTTGAAAGAAAGATTAATGTTTTTAGAAGGATGGTTAAGAAAAAAGTCAGTTTGTGTACAGTATTCCCATTAAATTTTGGGGCATAGAATGGTACAGTCAGCGTTAGACCTATCCTGAGGTTCAGTAAATATGCGCGAAAGATCGCCAGCCTTGCTCTTTCTTGAACCAGGCAAGAAATTATAAAGTTTAACCTGGAAAAAAATAAGGCCAAACATGCTTGTCTTGCAGACAACCTCTTAGCTGTTCGGAGGAATTCTAAATTTTTGTGATCTGTAAAGACAGTCACCTGATCATAGACCCCATCCAAAAGATGTCTCTATTCGGAGAAGGTGACTTTAATAGCTAAAAGTTCTTTATTTCCAATGTCATAGTTCTTTTCTGTAGATGTCATGGTGCATGAAAAAAATGCACATGATATAGCGGCATACTGTCTCCAACTGGCTGTTACAAAACTGCTATCACCGCATAGTCTGAGGTGTCTACTTTGACGACAAATGGAAGTTCAGGATTTGGGTGGATTAGTAATGGTGTATAAGTAAAAAAAAGTCCTTAGTTTGTCAAAAGCCACTTGTGCCTCTAGAGACCAGAAAAGCCCCTTGGTTTTCTTTGTGAGTGAAGTAATTGGTAAAAAGGTTCTTATGAAGCTTCTGTAGAAATTTGCAAATCCTGCTAAGCGCTGGATGTGTTTTAGATTTTTTAGTGTAGGCCAGTCAACTACTGCTCTGATTTTACTAGGATCCATTCTCAGACCTTCTGGGGATATGATATATCCAAGAAATTGAGTCCTGGTTTGTTCAAATTCACATTTTTCAAGTTTGATATAGAGCTGATTTTCTGAAGATGTTCTAGAACTAACTAGACATGCCTGCAATGCTCTAAATATCTAAAAATATTTGAATGTCATCGAGATAAACAGCAAATTGATCCTGGAAATTTTGAAAAACATCATTAATAAAGTGTTGAAAGGTGGCAGTGGCATTGCTAAGGCCGAATGGCATAACCAGATATTCAAAAATCAAAATATATATGTATTATCTCTACAATATTTATCATTCCTTATTGGGTTTTGAACATGTGATTCTGTGGCCACATTAGAAAAATATGAAAATTTGAAATTAATATTTTTCCATCTACTGGCTATTGAGGTACAAAGATATATTTTTCCTGCATGATCACATTAGTAACACACAGCAAGACATGAGTCCTGTAAGGGTTTAACTGACAAGTAGACCATCAGGCCTTGCCTGTGGCAGTATAGGCTACATGAGTAATAAGAGGCAATCCAGCTCTACGGAGAGATTTTCTTTATTCAAAGTTGAAGGCAAATAGATTAGTGCTAGCATTGTGCTGACATCTACGTGTTTCAGGTGCAAGCATACACTCAATCATGTGTTAACAATTTGATCATGACTAATGGTGATATTACACCTGAAACGTGTAGATGTCTGCGCAATAACAGGGCCAATCTATTTGCCTTCACATTACCCTATGTCCTCTGTAAAAACTTTGAATAAAGAACAATCTGTTCATAGAGCTGGATTTCCTCTCTTATTACTCCATTATTCAGGCAGTGGCACAGCCAATGTTCAAGCCCCGAACAGATATGGTGAGCTGAGACGCATGTAATTTTTATTTGATAGGCTCTCGTGTATGACAGATCCAGGCGCCTTTTTCAGGCCTACGGTTGCCATAGCAGCCTATCAGCAGCACACAGTCCCACTGTGGGTGTGCTGATGGACTGACAGAGGAAGTGATCTCCCTCTGTCAAACTCTTCATGTACCGCTATCACTATTAAGAATATTGATCCCAGCAATTACAGCAGAAACTTAGCTGTGTATATCAGTAGGACTAATGCAGCTGATCATACCAATGCAGAAACAATACTAGGCGATCAGTATTGTGTACATGTCCATCATAACGCTCAAACTAACATGATAATAATGGATATATACATTATACAGAGCTAAGGAGTACAAGTTTCTCTCAGTGTAACCTGATGGTAGACATTTACATTTTATAATAATTACCTCCCTTGACAAAACATATATGAATTCCTAATTAAAGGTATATGTTTATAATGACATTTCTTTACACAGAGTGTCTCTTTTTCTAAAGTACAGCCTACAGTCATCTTCTTACATGCTAAAGCTATTGAATTCAATGTACAATGCCTTATTTCTACAATGGTGGAAACGCAAGAAAATTATGAAGTTGAAACTGTTTTCTTCCACAGAGGACAGTTGAGCTCTAGGGTCTCAGCATTGTGATGTGTGAGATTAGAAAATAAAGGAAAACTTTGTGATATCAGTACTATCATTTCTTTTTTGCACTAAAATTTGAAAAATATTGCTGACTTTGTCTCTTGTTACAGTTGACCCTCCACAAGAAATACATGGGAGAAACATGTGGTCTTTGTGGGAATAATAATGGAAATGCTACCGATGACCTTGCTTATAATGGTAAGACCAGATACCTTGGAAAACATTAACATGGAAGTAAGATAGCCAGTAGGATTTTAGTAAGCAAGGGGCTTAAAGGAAGTGTCCACATTTTCTTTACCCTAACAAATGTGTTGAGGATATGATTTTTTGGCATTTACTTATATACAAATATTAATGATTCTACTCCATTATGAATAGAGATGAGCAAATTTGTTCGGATTCGGTTCCGAATACGATCGAAATCGAATTTTGTTTTTGCAATATTCGTCAAACACAGCAGAACGTCATTAGAGTCAATGGGAGTAGAAATTACCGAATACCTTCGGAACTGATCATAAGACATACATTTGGCACGAATAGTGTTCAAATATGTCAAAATCAGATTTGGGGACAAAATCCAAGCAAATTCTCTCATCTCTAATTATGAAGCATTCCTCGTTTGGTGGTAATTTCTTCCACACAGACTCCACAGCACTGTCCTCCCAATGTCAGTAGATGAAGGAGCATGTGACCTGTTCACAAATCCCCGACTGCCTATAGGAAAGCTGATTTTCATTAGGAAGAGGATGATGGACCTTTTGGGTTACATGTCCCATCTTCTGGTACCATTTTGAGAATAGTACTGGGCAGTCTGTAAGGAGTCATGTACTAAAAATGGGTATTTTATAAAACTGGTAAAACTTACATGTTAGTATCACAAAATCATGTTCACCACACATTTTTTTTAAAATAAGTAAAAGAGGACAACCCTTTTAAGAAGGACTAGTAATAAATTCAATGAAAATAGTAATAAAAAAAGTTAATGTGAACAATCCCACTCACCAAGGACAGTAACAAAATAATTTTTTATTAAGGTGCATGTATAACCACTATGATACAGGAAAGATGTATATCTTTGTACCGTGTTAGCCAGTAGATAGAAAAATATTTAGACTTGAGAGTCCTCAGTGGTTGATACCATTAAAAGGTATCAACCACTGAGGACTCTAAAGTCTAAATATTTTTGTATAACCACTATACATTTCATAAATGGACAAACTCCTTCACCTGGTAAAACATGAGGAATAGTAAGGAATTTAAAGGATAAGACAAAGCCAATTTGTGAATAAAAAGGGTGGAGTTATGTGAGATTAATAAAATAATTAACATAACATGGGGCCACTTGGGTTCCCTTGCTGTTCCCCTAAGTAAAAGTCACTCCAAAATAGGCTTTTTTTGTTTTATGTGTTTATACCAAATATCTATTCTTACAGTATAAAAGATGTAGGGGAACAAAAAGTGCACAAGACCATTGGGTGATACTCTTCTAGCTGCAAAGAAAAGTAAAAGGAAGGTGTTCACCTGAGCAGGTTTTGTGCTGGCACAACTCCTATGAACTACTGATGATATCAGCTTCTGCTGCTTTGTGGCTGGTGTTGTGAATGGGTTTGAGATGAGTTCTGAGCAGAGGCTCCCTCTGGTGGTTACAAGCGGTGCTAGTGAAGATTGTGAGGACTGGGAATCAGGTGTTACTGACTGGTCTTATATAAGGGAGTCATTTTCCCATCAGGGTTGCCGGTGATCAATTGTTCTGGTCTGAATCCTTCATTCCAGTTTCCCTTGTAGCCTGCTGTGTCGTGTCTGCATCTCCTGCTTACAGATAAGACTTTTGCTTCTTTTGTGTTTTTGCTATATTTTTGCATTTTGTACTGCACTTCTTTGGGGGCCTTCAGGGTCCCCTCCGGGGGCTTCTGCCCTCTCAGTTTAGTTCAGCCACTGAGTTCTGTTCTTTTGCTTTTTCCAGTTTTTTCAGTGGCTGCTGTTTTGATTTTGTTACACCAGAGAACTAATTTAGGTGGTAGAGGTCGTGTGATCTCAGGTGATTTTGAAATTAGTAGAGTTGGTGCTTTTCAGGGTTTTCTGGGATTGCAGTAAGTACCCTTCCTATCCTTTTCTATTTAGATAGTTTGGGCCCCAGCGTTTGCTCATACTATTTTCTTTCTGTGTCAGTATTTCCTCTTGTCTAACCGCCATTACATGTTTGGGGGCTTTCTATTATCTTTGGGGTTCTGCTCCGGGGCAGATAGCTTTCCTGTTTCTGTCTTTAGGTGTAGTTAGTTTCTCAGGCTGTGATGAGGCGTCTAGGACCAACGTAGGAACGCTCCACGGCTGCCTCTAGTTGTGGTGGTTAGTCAGGGTACTGCAATCTCATAGGTTCCAACTGCTCTGGTGTATTGCCTTTTTGCCTGCTCTCCTCAGCTACCGAAACATAACAGTATCACCGGCCTAAAAAATTGAAAATTGTATGGTACTCACAGAAGGGAAAAATATTGTGAAAGAAAAAAGGTTGTCAGAGTTGTCAGAGATATTTTTCTGTTTGTTGCATTTTTTTTTTTTTCCCTCTGTATCTCTGGGTGCTGGGGAGGATCTTTTCTCCCAATGGAGTTTGCACGGTTGTCTGGCCGTGTGGATCAGCTTGCCACTGAGGTTCAGAGTATTGCTGCATATCTTGCTAGGTTGCCTGTTGTGGAACCTAGGATTCCCATGCCAGATTTGTTTTTGGGGGATCGAGCTAAGTTTCAGAAATTCAAAAATAATTGTAAATTGTTTTTTGCCTTAAAATCTAAGTCCTCAGGAAACGCAGCGCAGCAGGTTTAAATTATCATCTCTCTCCTGCGCGGCGATCCTCAGGATTGGGCTTTTTCCCTGATACCTGGGGATCCTGTTTTGAGTGATGTTGATGCGTTTTTTCAGGCTTTGGGGTTATTGTACGATGAGCCTAATGTCACTGATCAAGCTGAAAAAACCTTGTTGGCATTAAATCAGGGGCTTGATGACGCTGAGTTATACTGTCAGAGATTCCGTAGGTGGGCAGTCCTGACCAAATGGAATGACGACGCTTTGGCGGCCCTTTTCCGGAAGGGTCTGTCAGATAATGTAAAGGATGTTATGGTGGGATTCCCTGTCCCCTCTGGTCTCAATGATTCTATGTCATTAGCGATTCAAATTGACAGACGTTTGCGTGAGCGGAGAAGTATGCGTGGAATGGTGTTGCCTTGTGAGCCAGCTTCTGAACCCATGCAGTGTGATAGAGTGGTGTCTGGGGCACAGCGTCATGAGTTTCGAAGGCGCAATGGGTTATGTTTCTACTGTGGTGATGCCTCTCATGCTATTTCAGTCTGCCCTAAGCGGGGAAGACGTTTTGCACGCTCAGTTGTCTTGGGTAGTGTTCAGACTAAGTTTTTATTAACTGTCACTCTGATATGCTCTCTGTCCTCATTTTCTGCTCAGGCTTTCGTTGATTCTGGAGCAGCTATTAACCTGATGGATTATGATTTTGCTAAACGTTGTGGGTTTTCCTTGATACCCCTACAGAAGTCTATTCCCCTACTGGGGATCGATTCTACCCCTTTGGCTGAGAATAAACCCCAGTTTTCTACTCAGGTGATAATGAGGGTTGAACCTGATCACCAGGAGTGCTGCAAATTTTTGGTTCTATATAATCTGCATGACATTATCGTGCTGGGTTTCCCTTGGTTACAGTCTCATAATCCTGTTTTGGATTGGAAATCTGTGTCTGTAACCAGTTGGGGCTGCCAATGTGTTAATACCAACACTCCTGTTTTTTCTGCCTCCCCCCAGGCTCAGGATGTTCCTGACTTTTTGTTTGATTTTTCTGATGTGTTTAGCGAAAGTAAATCTGCATCCTTGCCTCCCCATAGGAGCTATGACTGCGCTATTGAATTAGTGCCGGGTAGTAAATTCCCTAAAGGTCGCCTTTTTAACTTGTCTGTACCTGAACATGACGCTATGCGGTCTTATATCAAGGAATCATTGGAGAAGGGTCATATCAGACCATCCTCTTCACCCTTAGGTGCCGGTTTTTTCTTTGTGGCCAAAAAAGATGGTTCATTAAGGCCGTGTATTGATTATCGTCTCTTGAACAATATTACTGTGAAATATCAATACACGTTACCCTTGATTTCTGACCTGTTTTCCAGGGTGAAAAACGCTACTTGGTTTACCAAGCTTGACCTCAGGGGGGCGTATAACCTTATTCGCATTAAGCACGGGGATGAATGGAAGACGGCATTCAATACCCCTGAAGGGCATTTTGAGTACCTAGTGATGCCCTTTGGGCTCACTAATGCTCCTTCCGTCTTCCAGTCCTTCATGAATGACATTTTCAGGGATTTTGTGGACAAATTTCTGATTGTTTATTTGGATGATATCTTGATTTTTTCTAATGACTGGGACTCTCATGTGAAACATGTTCGAACTGTATTCCAGATTTTGAGAGAGAATGCTCTGTATGTGAAGGGATCAAAGTGTCTTTTTGGCGTACAGAGGATCTCATTTCTGGGATTCATTTTGTCCCCATCTGTTATTGAAATGGACCCGGTCAAGGTTCAGGCCATCTGTGATTGGGTCCAACCTACTTCATTAAAGGCTCTTCAGAGATTTTTGGGTTTTGCCCGTTTTTATCGTAAATTTATTGGTAATTTCTCGGTTATTGTTAAACCATTAACTGATTTGACCAGAAAGGGTTCTGATGTGGTGAATTGGCCTCCTGAGGCAGTCTCTGCATTTCAGGAACTTAAGCAGAGATTCACTTCTGCTCCTGTTCTACGGCAGCCTGATGTTTCTCTGCCATTTCAGGTGGAGGTTGATGCCTCTGAAATTGGGGCAGGTACCGTTTTGTCCCAAAAAGATCCAGAGACCTCTAAAAGTAACCCTTGTGCCTTTTTCTCTCGAAAATTTTCTCCTACTGAACGTAATTATGACGTGGGTAATCGGGAGTTGTTGGCCATGAAGTGGGCTTTTGAAGAGTGGAGACATTGGCTGGAGGGAGCCAAACATCAGGTGGTGGTCCTTACGGACCATAAGAATCTGGTCTATCTGGAATCTGCCAAGCGACTCAATCCTAGACAGGCCAGGTGGGCCTTGTTTTTCACATGTTTTAATTTTGTGGTTTCCTTTCTTCCTGGCACTAAGAATGTTAAGGCGGATGCCCTCTCGAGGAGTTTCCTTGCGGACTCTCCTGAGTTATCTGATCCTTCTGTTATTTTGAAAGAGGGTGTAGTTCTTTCCGCCATCTCGCCCAATTTGAGACTTGCTCTGGAGGGGTGTCAGGAGGATAGGCCCGAGCGCTGCCCTGTTGGAAAATTGTTTGTCCCGGACCAATGGAAAAAGAGTGTGATGTCTGAGATTCATTGTTCCGCATTGGCTGGGCATCCCGGAATTTTTGGTACCAGAGACTTGGTTAGTCGGTCCTTTTGGTGGCCTACCTTGTCTCGTGATGTCAGGGAATTTGTGCAGTCCTGCGGGACTTGCTCTCGCTCCAAGCCTTGCTCTCGCTCTAGTGGTTTGTTGATGCCATTGCCTGTGCCCAAGAGACCATGGACCCATATCTCTATGGATTTCATTTCCGATCTTCCTGTTTCTCAGAGAATGACCACCATCTGGGTAATTTGTGATAGGTTTTCCAAAATGATACATCTTGTGCCATTACCTAAGTTGCCTTCCTCCTCTGAATTGGTGCCGTTGTTCCTTCAGCACGTGGTTCGTTTACACGGCATTCCTGAGAACATTGTGTCTGACAGAGGAGTCCAGTTTGTTTCCAGATTTTGGAGGACTTTTTGTTCTAAACTGGGTGTTCAATTGTCTTTCTCCTCGGCATTTCATCCTCAGACCAATGGTCAAACTGAGAGAACAAACCAGACATTGGAGACTTATCTAAGATGCTTTGTGTCTGCTGATCAGGATGACTGGGTCTCTTTTTTGCCTTTGGCTGAGTTTGCTCTTAATAATGGGGCTAGCTCTGCCACTTTGATGTCTCTGTTTTTCTGTAATTCTGGGTTTCACCCTCGATTTTCTTCAGGACAGACGGAGGCTTCTGTCTGTCCAGGTGTTGACTCTGTTGTGGAGCGTATGCAACAGATTTGGGACCAGGTAGTGGAGAGGTTGTCCCTCTCTCAGGAGAAGGCCCAGCGGTTTGCTAACCGGCATAGGACTGATGGTCCTCGGTTTAAAGTGGGGGACTTGGTCTGGTTGTCCTCAAAGAATATTCCTATGAGAGTAGCATCTCCTAAATTTAAGCCTAGGTTCATTGGACCTTATAAGATCATGGAGATTATTAATCCTGTTTCTTTTCGTTTGCTTCTTCCAGGGACATTTAAGATCCATAACGTGTTCCACAAGTCCTTGTTGAAGAGGTTTGTTGAGCCAGTGGTTCCTGCTGCTGTGCCTCCTGACCCTGTTTTGGTTGAGGGCAATCTGGAGTATGTGGTTGAGAAAATATTGGATTCTCGTTTTTCTAGACGGAAACTCCAGTATTTGGTTAAATGGAGAGGTTATGGTCAGGAAGACAATTCTTGGGTGTTTGCTTCGGACATCCATGCTAGGAGACTTATCCGTGCGTATCATAGAACTCATCCTGACCGACCTGGTTGCTCAAATGAGGGTTCGGTGACCCCTCCTCAAGGGGGGGGTACTGTTGTGAATGGTTTGAGATGAGTTCTGAGCAGAGGCTCCCTCTGGTGGTTACAAGCGGTGCTAGTGAAGATTGTGAGGACTGGGAATCAGGTGTTACTGACTGGTCTTATATAAGGGAGTCATTTTCCCATCAGGGTTGCCGGTGATCAATTGTTCTGGTCTGAATCCTTCATTCCAGTTTCCCTTGTAGCCTGCTGTGTCGTGTCTGCATCTCCTGCTTACAGATAAGACTTTTGCTTCTTTTGTGTTTTTGCTATATTTTTGCATTTTGTACTGCACTTCTTTGGGGGCCTTCAGGGTCCCCTCCGGGGGCTTCTGCCCTCTCAGTTTAGTTCAGCCACTGAGTTCTGTTCTTTTGCTTTTTCCAGTTTTTTCAGTGGCTGCTGTTTTGATTTTGTTACACCAGAGAACTAATTTAGGTGGTAGAGGTCGTGTGATCTCAGGTGATTTTGAAATTAGTAGAGTTGGTGCTTTTCAGGGTTTTCTGGGATTGCAGTAAGTACCCTTCCTAACCTTTTCTATTTAGATAGTTTGGGCCCCAGCGTTTGCTCATACTATTTTCTTTCTGTGTCAGTATTTCCTCTTGTCTAACCGCCATTACATGTTTGGGGGCTTTCTATTATCTTTGGGGTTCTGCTCCGGGGCAGATAGCTTTCCTGTTTCTGTCTTTAGGTGTAGTTAGTTTCTCAGGCTGTGATGAGGCGTCTAGGACCAACGTAGGAACGCTCCACGGCTGCCTCTAGTTGTGGTGGTTAGTCAGGGTACTGCAATCTCATAGATTCCAACTGCTCTGGTGTATTGCCTTTTTGCCTGCTCTCCTCAGCTACCGAAACATAACAGGCTGGGGGATGATCTCCTTCAGTATAGTTGACCAGTTTGGACGATAACAGGATAACTGTTAGAATCTATTTCGTTTTGACCATCCGCCAACTTGTTGTGGTTTTCTGGCTGCTGTTTTTTTTCCCCTTGGTATTGGGTTTGTCTATGGTCAGGTGATTGTATCACCCTTTATTACCCAGCACCTGCCTCTCAGTCCTCGCTGGACAACAGTGTTAATCCGCTAGAGTTCTGGATAGGTGCTTTGATAGCTTTCTGTGTTTGATATTATGAAGTTCTGGGATCTCCAGTTCTGCCTGCTTTGTTTTTTAGTTTTCCTTTCGTTTCTGCAACTTCCTCTGTTTTCCTACTAGTAGGTTACCTGTTTTTTTTCCCAGTCCCTAGATTGTTCAGGATACCCTTCCCCTACCATTAGGTCTTCATTTGAGTTTAGCCAAGGAAACGTTGGTGGGTCTATTCACAAGGAATAGGTTGTCCACTCCATCGTAGGGCTTCAGCCTAGTCCTAGTACAGGGTCAGCTTCTTCCCCTTCTGCCCTAGTCCCGAGTTGCAAATCCGTAGAAATAACAACATTGCAATTGTTTTTTTTTTCAAGTTTTTTCATTTGAAAAATACACTAGTCCAGCATTGAAATGCACTGTGAAAATAAAAACCGTTCAACTCATCTTGGCCCCAAAGATTCTTTTTTTACAGCAGCGCAGGATGATATCATGTTATCGTCCAAACTGGTCAAACCTTTAACCTTTTTTTTTGCTTTTGGCGTATGACACTGAATGAACTATGGACACTAACCGGCCACTTTTTGGATATATAATTGTGTTTCATAACCTGATGTTATATTTTTCACTTTTTTCCCTTTAATTGATTGCTTCTAGGGGAGAAAAAGAACAGAAACATTTCATTAAAGGAGTTAACCAGTACTTGGACAACCCCTTCTCAACCACTATGTTTCCCCTCAGTAAAATAATAACACTTAGGCCACAATCTCTTGTTCAGTATTTGCTCAGTATTTTACATCAGTATTTGTAAGCCAAAACCAAGAGTGTAACAATCACAGGAAACGTATAATAGAAACTCGTCACCATTTCTGCATTTTTCTGCATGTTAAATACTGCCCAAATACTTTATTGCACCGCTGGAGTGGTGCTCCTAATCTAAGTTAACTGCCCCTGGTCTTTTACTTACCAGCCTTCATCTTCACCTTCTATCGTCATCGCTCCCGCCAGTCTCCAGCAATTTGTGATCTTCCGGATCACTTTGCTGGAGTGAGCTGGAGGTCACTTTTCAATGCAAGCCTACGAGAGCCTGGTCCTGGCTCTCATAGACCCGCATTAAGAGTTTGTGCCTGCGTCTTTACGGTCAGTCAGAAATTGCGGTCATAAAATTGCATTTGGTGGACAGGAGCAGTGATGACAGAAGTTGAAGATAGTGGCGGATAAGTATAAGACCATGGCCAAGGACCATGGCTTAGAATCAGCACTCCAGCACAGAAAAAAACCTCAGCTGAACAGGTGCTTTAAGAAATTGTCAGTAATGAGATAATCTTTCTGTGAATGGGATTATTAAGAATTGGGCTAATTTTGCAATCTATCTAGGCATTATAGAAGGCTTTTTTAAACACAGCAGTTATTGCAGAAAGCGACTCTTACTCTAGTAAAATCATTATGGCATAATTCATAAAGATCTTTTAATTTGAATAGGTGCTATCACGTTATAGCAAATTTTACCTGCAATTACCAGAGGAGCCAGTGATTTTAATTTAAAAGTGTATTATCCAAATAGAATAACCTCATTAAAACAATGTTAGATTGTACATAATGTCAGCACTATTGTAATGTTTGCAATTCTTTGACTGATGATATATATTACTAAATGGCCTTTTCTTTAACAGGAATTGTGATTGACCCGCTACTGTTTGGACAATTCCAAAAACTGAGGAAACCAGAAGAAATCTGTGAAGACCCTAAGCCAGAAGCAATAAAGAAATGCATCGTTTTTGTAAGAATAGTGTTCAGGATGTAAATTCATAGTTAAAAGATTTACTTAAAGAATAGGTTACAAAACACTCTTGACTTATCTTCAGAATAGGTCTTTGATATCAGATCCAAAAGTGAATAGGAGCTGATCTCAGTACCCGGCAGTGGCTGCTACACATTGAATGAAGCTGTAGGGTGCAGTTGTGTTCACACAACCTCCCTTGAGCACACAACAGCTGATCAGTGAAGGTGCAGAAGAATAGGAGCTGATCTGTAGCACCAAGCAGTAGCTGCTACATATTGAATTAATCTCCAGGGTGCAGTTGTGTTCAATATTTACACCAACTACCGTTGAGCATACGACAGCTGACCAATAGGGGTGCAGGAGAATAGGAGCTGAATTTCAGTTCTTGCCGTTTCTGCTACACATTGAATGAAGCTGCACTGATGGAGGGGCAGGTTGTTGGACTCTCTCTGATCTGACACTGACATCATAAAATAATAATATTAATAATAATAACAACCAGAGATTAGACTATTTGTAGAGCAGGCATATCTTCTTAAGAACTATGATGTATTATTATTATTTTATTTATGTTATAGCGTCCTTAATTGAAAGGTGCCAGACATGCAAAAGCATTATTTTTTAATATATAACAGCCAATTAACAATACGTATTAAGGTTAAAAAACTGCATAACTAAACACAAGTAAGCTTGGAAGAACAGCCCCTGACTGCCAGGGCTTACAGTTTACAGAGGAAGTGAATGAATACGTTGCTGTGTATGGAAAGTGAATTTGCTTCTACTCTGAGCTCCATCATGATTGTTTGTCAATTTTCTTTAAAGCCAATGGAAAACTTAAATTTAGCAAGAACTTCATTCATCTCTTTCTGATTTATAATTATATCTCATATTGTTCACAATTCATGTGCAAAGTGAAAATAGCAATTTTGCCGGTTTCCTTTTTAAACTCTCATAGCCGTTTATCTGATTGATGGAGAATCATCGTGAGAGCTGGAAAAGTACTAAAAAAGTTTATCCTTAAAAATTGATATGAGTAACAACGTCGAAGCTACCTTACTCAAATGAGTGGAGCTGATTTTTGTTCTTTGTTTGATTGCTTTGCGATATTTGAGGATTTTGGTCCAAGGAAAAAATCTGACATGTGAACAACCCCATAGAATAAACTTTGGTCGAGTGTAGTCCATTGTTTTGTTACTTCGCTCTCACACCGAAAATAAGGTTGACTGTATGAGATACAGATGTCATTTTTAAAAAAATACAATTAATGAGTCTACTTTAATGCATACTTTTTGTCAAGCTCCATTTATAATATTCTTTTATTTCTGTTTTCTAGAGAGCTATGTGCTTGAAACACTTGCAAAACTTTAAATGGAGACACTGCAATAAACTGGTGAACCCAAAGCCCTATGTGGAGGCTTATATGTTGGATATGTGCCTTTGTAATGCCACAGCAGAGTATCGTTACTTCTGCTTGTGCAGCACTCTCAATGAATACTCCCGTCAGTGTGCACTTGCTGGAGGCAGACCACCAGATTGGAGAAGTCCTAACATGTGCTGTGAGTATCATTTTTCCAACTATCAGTTAAAATCACATTATCCAGTGACCGCCACAGTCAATCACTGGTCTCAGCAGTGTTTTTTGCATGTTCAGAATGTGACCACTGAAGCCTGTGAATGGCTGCCATGGTGAAGTAATTGTTTGAAGTTTCAGCATCACCAGTGTTAGAGATGAAGAATTTTTCTCTTATGGAACCAACCTCAGGCATTGCTTTTGGATAGGCACCTATCTATGGGAGAAATAAAGAGACACACACACAGCTCGTGTCTAGTAAGTCTCCTCCTTTAATGGTTTGAAGGGGACCTTTTATAGCCCAATATAAATGCATGATTTTGATTTCTCGCCAAAATACCGATCCGCAAAATAATCGAATATAGGTTATATTTTTACATTATAAATTTCCTGCCCATAGCCAACTTTCTCAAAATCTTCAAAACAACTTGTAATGCCTCATGGGTAGTGTTGAGCGATACGATACTGCAAATATCGGGTATCGGCCGATATTAGCTCTATCGAGCTTTCGATTCCGAGTACCGATATTTTCGTCATATCGGATACCGGAATCGGATTTGTCACTGTCACTGTCAGTGTCCGTCGGTCGGGTCTGTCAGGAGTCAGCGGCACTTACCTGGCAGAAGATCTCCGGCGGTCACGTCCTGGACTGCTTGATGGCCGCCATTATCTTCTCCCTGGCGGTCACATGCAGTTTTTCGCGATAACTGCAGTGACTGCAGGGTAATCCCGGCCGTAAACCAGTCCGATGACGTCACCGCTGGGGAAGCAGGTAATCAGCTGTGCTGCGCCGGGATGACAGGCTCTGCCTGTCATTCTGATGTAGCAGAGCTGGATCGTCATGGGACACTCGTTACTATGGACTGCGTCGGACAGGTGGTATACTGCTGTTTTTTTTTTTTTCATTTTTTTACAGGAGATCGATGGCGTCGCAGGATGAGACTGTAATAAAAGTAATGAAAACTGTGTTGTGTTTTTTATTAAATTAAAAAACTTTTTTATGAACATTCACCCGTCCGGGTACATCAACAATTTAACTATTTACATACAGGGACCCTGTCCGGGTTATTTATAATTCTTTGGCAGGGGTGTTCCAGGTACCACCTGGTACTCTTCTGATGCTTGCCAAACATCCGAGACACCAAGGACCACCAGGACCTGATGACGTCGTGTGGCCTGTACAGTCAAGTCGTGACCCGCTATCTGTGTCTGTGTGGCCACCTCTTTCATCTCCCTCCGGGTCTGGAGCCCTATGTCCCGGACTGAACGAACCCCAGGGTGCCTAACAGGCGCCGGGTACGGGCCAGCTATCATTATCATGTCCATAGCTGGGGCTGCTGAGGAGACCACTGAGGGAGGTTGGGGAGATTTACGGCGTGGGGTGGGCACTTGTGCAGAGGCCTGGATGTGGGAGGCTGAAGGCTCCGAGGGTCTCACAGGTTCCTGACACTCTGGGGAGTAGGGGTCGCACCTGGTAACATTTAGGGCGTACCATCCATTGTAACCCCAGTGTCGGGTGTAAGTCACCAAGTCTCCTGGCAACAGGTCCCTCCCCGGGTGTCCTTCTGGGAGGTGAGTCTCCACGTCCCGCCGGGTCACAAACACTTCTAAATAAAGTCCAGGCTCCTGGATGAAGCCCCAACCACCTTTTAACTTAAAGTTCCGTACTGCACCCTTACGCCGCGGCTCCCACAGGGTTCCTTTATCTTTTCTCATCCGGTCCTTATCTGCCCGGTCCTTCTCCAGGTGACGTTGCCGAAGCTTTTGGGATTCTCGCTGCTCTCTTTGTCGCTCTGCTTCCCGCTCCCGACGTCTCCACTCTTCCTCCTGACGCCGGTTGTAATTCTCCTCCACCAGCATCTCCATGTCTCCACCATCAAACTGCAGCTTACGATGTCCGGTTTGCGGCAGCTCTCCTGGCGCCCGACAGTCCTGGTGGCGCTCACCTGCGGAGGAAGCAGCCGGCTCTGGAACAGATGACAGTCGGGGCTCCGGTACAGACAGGTAGTCCTCTGGTGCCTGCGCGGCCTCCTCCATGAGGACGGGTGTCGCTTCTTCTGTCTCAGCGACGGGGGCAGACAGCGGGATCTGGGGTGCTGCCGGTGCAGCGTTTTTTTGCAGGAACGGGTGCCTCCACTGCGACAACGTCAACCGGATCACATTGCAAGGGCTGGGATGCCCGCACGGACTCCTCTACTAGAACGGGTGCCTCACCTTCCGGTACAGACACTTCAGGTAAGAGGGATTGGCGCCGCTCCAAGTTTAGTTTTAGGGCACGCCAGCTGGCTTCCATCCTGGCGACCTCCTCCCGGTGCCGGGCCAGGCCTCTTAGGGTATCCTCCGCTTCTTGCAGCGTAGGAGGGTTTCCAGGCCGGGTGCCCAACGGTGGTTCCGTGGCGATCGGGTCGCTTCCGTGGGGGGAGAGCTCTGACTGCTCCATCCCTTCACACTTCTGCTCGTGTCCATTAGCCATCTCTGCCAAGTCACATGTGTCATTAGCATCTGGAGAGGGCCCCTCTTTTGTAGTGAGGCGGGACCTTCGTGTTAGTTTCCGCACACTGAGGAGGATGAGGAGGCGGAACTGAAGAGCTGTGGGGCACGATCTTACATTGCAGTAACATTTAGAGTGGTCGGCCATCGTTTTCGCGCCACTGAGTGAGTGTACACCCACGAAGAGCACGCCCTTCTTCTTCACCAGTGCCTCGTCGTGACGCAGATATGGCGGAAAAATGGCAAATACATTCTCTGATGATTTTAGCAATTCTCAAGCACAAAACCAGTTCAATTCAGGCACACAGGACTCGCTTATAGCGAGCTACAGAATCCTGTTCGTGACGCCCAAGTTGAGTCGCACAGAGCCAGAGGTTTTGGGGGTACTCGGCACCGAGCCCGTCGACTTCTATGGGGTATGTCACGGCTTTACCCGGCAATTGAATCAGAGTCTATTTTACTATGTAGAAGTGTATAAACTATAAATATATGTATATATATATATGTCACAATGACATGTATATATATATATATATATATATGTATTCTATGTGTGTATATTTTGTGTTTACAACGAAAGAAAGGGTTTTTTTGGTTGCGATATTTTGTTCCCATAGACTTACATGGGACTTCCGGTATCGGAATCGGATATCGACGATATTTAGTGATATCGGCGATACCATTCCGATCCGATATTTTTAGATATCGAGCAGTATCGCTCAACACTACTCATGGGTGGTTTCTGATAAGGCACAATTATAAAAAAAACTTGCTATTTTTCATGTGCTTTTTTCCCAACACTAAGGTCAATCGTCAACATGTAGTCGATAGTTTTCTAAATTTCAGCTTATTTTTGGCTCAGTGATGTTTCTCTAGGTGAAACATTCTCTAAGTGTGGTTACCCATCAATACCAGGATTCCATTCTTGATACAGTTACTTCAATTATAACTTCAAATAAAGGAAATTTTTTTTTATTCTAATTGTAGTTTAATGTATCATTTATTTATGGGGTATGGATGCAATGATGCAATGTGTACCCAACCCAGATACCATGAACATGAATAAATGGCACTTTAGAGCCTATCCTAAAAAAAACTCTTATTACTGCGGACATTCTATAAGAATTCTTTATTGTATTCAAGTTATACAGGCTGAATAACTTAATGAATTAAACAAAATAAATGAGCAACACTTTAAAAATAAAAATTCAGCAGCATCCCAGAATTTTTACAAAAATTTTTGTTGCCCTGAAAACATGTGTATAACATGATGGAGTCTCCTAGGACAGCACCCAACCCCTATGAAGCTCCTTTATGTACAGGCAGCCTTAATAATGTCAAAAGTAACTTCAACGTATATGGTTAAGAGTATACAGATGATAACAATTGTTTCCCTGCTAAACTGTCACGCATGATTTGTAGAATTCATTCATTGTTTTATGACTTTCTCTTCTTATCTTTATATCTAAGCTGTGAACTTTGACATGCTCTCATTATCTAATATATACTTACCTTGTAATGTCTTCACATCCTGTTCCATCCAGATGTGTCTGGATCCCAGAATTCCAAGCGGCGGAAGTCAGAGTCCGTCATTGGATGCCCCCCTGTTTGGTGCGGGCTCCAGCGATGAGCCTGCACCTTTTCCGGCACATGACAGCTGATCTGATCATCTGACGTGCTCGGAACAGCTGTGGGTGCAATTGCGATTCATCTGCTGCTGTTAGCATGATAAATGCTGCTGTCAAACACTGACAGCGGCATTTAACATGCACACACAGGAAGCCGAGCAACAAGCATACTCGCTCATCACTGCTCTTGACACTCTAAAAAAATAAGATTTTGTTTCTTAGAACTACATTTTATAGATTTAGATTCGATCATCTCTAGTGACAATAATAAAGTACTGGAGCTTACACTACTTAGTTGAGATACATACAATATCTTGCGGTACAATTTATTTTTTGTGCTATTCGTTATTTGTAACTTGAATGTATTATGTTTTTTTACTCCCTTAGATAAATCTTGCCCCGCTAATTTAATCTATAAAGAATGCAGTCCGCCATGCACCGCTTCGTGCTCCAATCCTGGGGAATTTTATTTTTGTGATGGACCTTGTATGTCTGGGTGTGTCTGTCCATTAGGCAAGTATTACCATTTCCATTGCGTTTAATACTTTGTTTTATGCACAAGAGGCGGTGTTTATGGATACATAAATTACAGTTTAATTGAGAGTGCTGGAGCTAGCGATAGGTCATTAAAATTAATATCACAGAAAACATTTTCCATGGGAAACAATTAATATACCTTCATCATGAGTAAGCCCACTTACCATGAAAATAAGTTACTATTCCTCAATTCTACATAGCTCCACTTTAAGGCTCATGCAGATGACCAAATGCTCAGTCCTAGTCCATTCTGACAAAAGGTTCGATCACATTTGGACCAATGTTATTCTATGGGGCCATCTATATGATTGATGTTTTCTTCTGACAGGGTATGTTGCGAGGAAAAAATTGCACCATGGCCAATTTACTTCCGATATTCGGATTGCACTCGGCCATGCAAGTCAATGAGTCCATGGAAAACATTGAGTCTATGACATTCGAGTGAGGATACGATAGTCACGGACTGAATGAAATGAGATGGAGAATTTTTTTTCCCTCTTCTACTCATCTGAGAAAATCAGATCAAACTCTGACCATAATGTGATTAGCACAATCAGCCTATTTTTCTCGGATGAGAAAAAATACGATGGTGTAATCCTTGCCTTAGATGCAGTACTTATAGTCATATATAGAAATATAAAGTAGAATAAACAATAATGTAATTTTATCATTTTAACATGTAAGAGTAATAATATAGAATTTACCTGAAAAACTGTGCATTGCTTTTAATATTATATTATTTTTGTTTTTAGGTTTAGTGAAGGATGATATCACTCACTTGGGATGTATTCCTATAGAAAACTGTCCTTGTACATACAACAATGAAATTTTTGCACCAGGATCAGTTTACAACACCAGTTGTAGAACATGGTAAGTGGATTTTATTTACTGTTATTGCAATCTACCATACATAATAAATGGTTGTAAGATGCATGATCATTTGGCTGACAGCAATCTCTCCCAAGTCCCCGATACTATCACAATGTGAGTAGTGAGTATATGGAAATAAGGAAAGGGCACTGTCCCTAGTGCTCGGAATCTAACTATCCCAAAGGTACCTCTAAAGGTGAGGAGGTTTGGGCTGCAAACCAAAAACAACTAACATACAAAACACTCACCCAAAGGTAGAGAGCTATATAGGGAAGGGTAGGAATGTACAAACCAAATGGGAATAGGACAGTGAGAAAAGCATACACACAAAAACAGCACGCAACAATCTCCAGCAGCAACAACGACCTCCAACTCAGCACAGCAACTCCAAGCAGCTAGGAAGTAATACTTTCACTGGCGAAGAAGTGAAGGTCTGACCATATTTTATAAGGAGACAAAATAACCAAGTCAGATCCAGCTGTGAAATGGAGCTGCGAGTTTCTGACCAGCATAGAAAGGGTCATTAACCTATTTAGCCCCAAAGGAAGCAAAATCCATTTAATATGAAGCACAAACACACAGGCTAAATGGAAGATCTGTGATTCACATTACATAGCGATCTTCTAACCCCAGATTTCCCAGGAGGACGTGACCCATTCATGGCAGATACAAAGCAATGCTTTATTTGACTGATTTGCCTCTCTGTTCTCTATGAGACCGCTGATACCAGGCTCCTCTGGAGTAAAGGTACTGTCACACTAAACGAGATCGCTAACGAGATTGCTAATGCGTCGTTATGACGCAGCAGCGATCTCGTTAGTGACGCCGCTGTGTGTGACATGTAGCAGCGATCTGGTCCCTGCTGAGATGTCGCTGATCGCTCATGAACGTTCTGAGCCATTTTTTGGTCGTTGGTGTCCCGCTGGTGAGCCTGAATCGCTGAGTGTGACACCCTTTATGAACGACTTCACCAGCGTCGCAGGTGGAACTAGGTTTTCCCAACGACCGCAGAGGTCGTTATACAGATCGCTGATGAGTTGTGTTTGGAATCTAACTAGCGATCACATAGCGATCGCACCAGCGATCTCGCCAGGTCGTGTCATTGTCGTGATCGCTGGTGCGATCGCTAAGTGTGACAGTGCCTTAAGTTATCTCTCAAAAGGATTATCTCTGGGAAAGCAAACATGCTGGGTACTTCTCTATCTCAACATCATCTGACATGGGAGAGTCAGCAAGCCCACATGTAAATTTGACTCTAGGCCGAACCCACCAATTTTGTAGGTTCGGCCAACATTAGTCTGATGGACCTTTACCTTATAAATAAAAATTTATCATATGAAAATAATATGTAATATATGAATATGATTACATATCGTACTTTATGTTTGTATCACTATAATCTTTAGACTTTTTTTTAAATGCTATTTGGACTTTCCAGTTAATGCATTCATGGAGATACAGGAGTGTAAAGTTTGGTCATTTTAGCTTATGTGTAACTAAGGATACTTGCACACATTGAGTATTTGGGCATTTTTTTTACCTCAGTATTTATAAGTAAAAACCAGGAGTGGGTAATAAATACAGAAGTGGTGAGTGACGTGTTTCTATTATACTTTCCCTCTGACTGTGCTGCCACTCCTGATTTTGGCTTACAAACACTGAGGTAAAAACTCACCAAATACTCAATGTGTGAAAATGACCTTAATTGGGTTAATTGAGCAAATCTGTCTAAAGAAAACTGTGTTGTCAAAGGGTAGGGTGAAAATACTGTGTTCTCTACATCCAAGAAAAATCGTCCTAATTTCTGATCAGACTCTGATTAGAGCTTGATTAGAGTTTCATCAGATTGGGTTCAGCTTTTCCAAATGGAGAGAACAAAAAGTTTCTCCATGTTCTCTGTTATTTAAACCCATAAAAATCCAATCTCACCTGAGTGTGGTCCGATGTTTTCCATGGACCCATAGACTTGTATTGCCAGTTTTGATCCGACATGAAGATTAAAATTGGGCATGTTCCTGGCTTTTTACATGGACAGCTTGGCTTGAGAAAAAAATTGAACATGTGCACAACCCTATAGAATAATGTGGGTAAGAGTGCTATCTGTGAAAACCACAAATAACACTCATCCAAGATAATCATTTGTGTGCACAAGTCATAACAGTAGCAAAACAAAAAAATAAATCCTTGCTCAGCTATTAAAAAAACTAGCTACTCCAATGCTCCAACACTTATGTGTCAATCATTGGCTGCAGCAGGCAAGTCATCACTACTGACATACCTGTATAAATAAAGGTGGTAAAAAACATGGGACCATTGGTTGTGAAGAAACAGGTGGTTTAACAGTTGAGGCATTTTTTTCCTTGCACTTTCTACTGGCAACTGTTTTTTTCCACTCTTGTACAACCATTTTAAGCATTGCATAATGGAAAACCACTCAGTTTTCCAAAATACTCCTGTTACTATACCAAACCTCAGTGTGTCTGGAATGCAGTTGCTAACAGCTTGGCCGTCCAATCCGGTACAGGGGTGTACTGAAGCTGTCAGTACTTTGATTTACAGTTTGGCCACCCAATCTGGTAAAGGGGCATGCTATGCTGTCAGTGTGTTGATTGACAGCTTGACTATCCAATCTGAGACTGTGAGGCTTTGGCTGTCTCCAAGTGTTCATCATCCCGGGTGATTGCCATGCTGCTTAACTGAGCTGCTTCTCCCAGAACTCTGCCAGGTGTACATTCAATAAGTGAGGTTTGTGCTCCCTGTGCCTTGAGGTTTGAATGCTTGATCTTTTGCTGCCTGATCTTGGACTTTGTACTGACCATCGAACTTTTTAACCCCTTCTGCTCTGAACCGTTATCCTCCTGGTATTCTGACCTCGGAACATTACCTGACCACTCTTTTGTCTCTTCCTTCTGTTTATGACGTACCCTCCTGGCTTCTGACCTTGAACTCCTTGACCATTTTGACTCACGGCTTGGCCATGAGAAGTGACTGGCATCACAACTTCCCTTATTAACTCTCTCAAGATTTCTTCCTGCTGTTAGTTTACAGTTCATGCAGTTGCTTAAAACAGTGCAGACCTAACTCTCCTGAAACCTGAGTTTTGCAATCGTTATCAGTCTAGGCAATCCGTCAACTAGCGAGACTATTTTGATTTTTTTCTAAGTAATGGAATCATCCACCTTTTTGAAAATTTTCTTATTTTACTTAAATGCATGAATTAAGAGCTAAAAACATTTTTGCAAATGGATTTCACTAAATATTTGGCACCATTTAAATTTTAAAGTCTGTTTCCCTGTATATTCAACATTGATGAGGTCATCAATCAGCTAAGAGGAGCTAAGTAAAACACAGATAAAAGCGTTACAAACTATCCTCTGAGACCTTCAGAACAGACTCACTGATGGATTTAAGGTACTGTCACACTAAGCGAGATCGCTAACGAGATCGCTAAAGAGTCACCGATTTTATGACGCAGTAGCGATCTCGTTAGCGACTTAGCTGTGTGTGACATGTATCGGCGATGTGGCCCTTGCTGAGATGTAGCTGATCGCTTATGAACATTCTAAGCCGTTTTTTGGTTGTTGGTGTCCCGCTGGTGAGCCTGAATCGCTGAGTGTGACACCCTTTATGAATGACTTCACCAGCGTCGCAGGCGGGACTAGGTTTTCCCAACGACCGCAGAGGTCGCTATAAAGATCGCTGATGAGATGTGTTTGGAAGCTAACTAGTGATCACATAGCGATCGCACTAGCGATCTCGCCAGGTCGTGTCATTGTCGTGATCGCTAGTGCGATCGCTAAGTGTGACAGTGCCTTTACAGTAAACACGTTCTGCAGTCAGCAACAGACAATGCAACTAAGAGGCTTTAGAAGACAAATGGTTCCAAAGCTTTACTAAAAGCCAATTGCAAAACTGGTTTGTAACCCCAACAACATCAATTTAAGTAAAAAATTAAATCTACAAAGATGACTTTGCGACATAGATTGCTGAGTGTCCTTTTTTATTACTGCATGTGACAGCATAACATATCAATTACATTTACAAATAAAGCACAATTTAATTTACCCCATGCTTTTAGCATGCCTACCAGGTCCCTTTAGCGTGACTACCAGGTGCCTATAGCATGCCTACCAGTCTTCTTTTTATATAAAAAACACAACACAGGTCCGAACAGATGCTCACCTAGAGTAACCAACTCAAATACAATCAAACAAATAAGGCAGCGCTCTGCAGCACTATAACATGCAAACATGAAATATGAAAATTGAATTGCATCACTGCACTAGAAATATGAAAAATTGAGAATGCTTAGCGCATAAATTGGCCAATTCTTGTGTACCTGGCAGCCACGGTTAATGTGATTCTCATTTGCCAGGACCTAATGCCAATCCTGTCTTAGACAGTCTACATATCTCTGGGAACCTAAGTTTTTTGATATTTGTATTAACCTTCTGACTGAGCACTCCGCCCTTTAGCCTCAGTTTTTTTAATTGCAACAAGATCCTACCCCTCTATAGAGATATAGACATTAGTCAAAGAGGGGATTCACATTGGATTCCCAGAGAAATGTAGACTGTCTAAGAGAGGATTGGCATTAGGTCCTGGCAAGTGAGAATCGCCTTACCGCGGCTGCCAGTTACAGATGAATTTATGTGCTAAGAATTCTCAATTTTTCAAATTTCTAGGGCAGTAATGCAATTCAATTTTCATATTTCATGTTTGCATGCTATAGCACTGCAGAGTACTGCGGTATTTGTTTGATACCAGTCATCTTTAGCATGCCTACCAGATGTCTTTAGCATGCCTACCAGGTGTCTTTAGCATGCCTACCAGGCGCATTTAGCATGTCTACCAGGATTCTTTAACATGCCTACCAGGTGTCATTAGCATGCCTACCAGGCGCATTTAGCATGTCTACCAGGATTCTTTAACATGCCTACCAGGTGTCATTAGTATGCCTACCAGGCGCATTTAGCATGTCTACCAGGATTCTTTAACATGCCTACCAGGTGTCATTAGCATGCCTACCAGGCGCATTTAGCATGTCTCCCAGGTGTCTTTAGCATGCCTACCAGGTGTCTTTAGCATGCCTACCAGGCGCATTTAGCATGCCTACCAGGTGTCTTTAGCATGCCTACCAGGCGCATTTAGCATGCCTACTAGGTGTCTTTAGCCCAGGTGTCTTTAGCATGCCTACCAGGCGCATTTAGCATGTCTACCAGGTGTCTTTAGCCCAGGTGTCTTTAGCATGCCTACCAGGTGTCTTTAGCATGCCTACCAGGTGTCTTTAGCATGCCTACCAGACGCATTTAGCATGCCTACCAGGTGTTTTTAGCATGCCTACCAGGCGCATTTAGCATGCCTACCAGGTGTCTTTAGCATGCCTACCAGGCGCATTTAGCATGTCTACCAGGATTCTTTAACATGCCTACCAAGTGTCTTTAGCATGCCTACCAGGCGCATTTAGCATGCCTACCAGGTGTCTTTAGCATGCCTACCAGGCGCATTTAGCATGTCTACCAGGATTCTTTAACATGCCTACCAGGTGTCTTTAGCATGCCTACCAGGCGCATTTAGCATGTCTACCAGGTGTCTTTAGCATGCCTACCAGGTGTCTTTAGCATGCCTACCAGGCGCATTTAGCATGCCTACCAGGTGTCTTTAGCATGCCTACCAGGCGCATTTAGCATGCCTACCAGGTGTCTTTAGCATGCCTACCAGGCGCATTTAGCATGCCTACCAGGTGTCTTTAGCATGCCTACCAGGCGCATTTAGCATGCCTACCAGGTGTCTTTAGCATGCCTACTTGGTGCTTACAGCATGCCTACCAGGTGCCTTTAGCATGCCACCTTGCCTGTTCGCTAACCTAGCCCTAGTAAAGTTTAAACATAGTTTACAATGATTGTACATAAGAGCACTTTTATGCATAATATTGTTTCTGTTTTGCAGTTTATGCAATGGGGGTCACTGGGGGTCTTTAGCCCAGGTGTCTTTAGCATGCCTACCAGGTGTCTTTAGCATGCCTACCAGGTGTCTTTAGCATGCCTACCAGACGCATTTAGCATGCCTACCAGGCGCATTTAGCATGCCTACCAGGTGTCTTTAGCATGCCTACCAGGCGCATTTAGCATGTCTACCAGGATTCTTTAACATGCCTACCAGGTGTCTTTAGCATGCCTACCAGGTGTCTTTAGCATGCCTACCAGGCGCATTTAGCATGCCTACCAGGTGTCTTTAGCATGCCTACCAGGCACATTTAGCATGCCTACTAGGTGTCTTTAGCCCAGGTGTCTTTAGCATGCCTACCAGGCGCATTTAGCATGCCTACCAAGTGTCTTTAGCATGCCTACTAGGCGCATTTAGCATGCCTACCAGGTGTCTTTAGCATGCCTACCAGGCGCATTTAGCATGTCTACCAGGATTCTTTAACATGCCTACCAGGTGTCTTTAGCATGCCTACCAGGCGCATTTAGCATGTCTACCAGGTGTCTTTAGCATGCCTACCAGGTGTCTTTAGCATGCCTACCAGGCGCATTTAGCATGTCTACCAGGTGTCTTTAGCCCAGGTGTCTTTAGCATGCCTACCAGGTGTCTTTAGCATGCCTACCAGGTGTCTTTAGCATGCCTACCAGACGCATTTAGCATGCCTACCAGGTGTCTTTAGCATGCCTACCAGGCGCATTTAGCATGCCTACCAAGTGTCTTTAGCATGCCTACCAGGCGCATTTAGCATGCCTACCAGGTGTCTTTAGCATGCCTACCAGGCGCATTTAGCATGTCTACCAGGATTCTTTAACATGCCTACCAGGTGTCTTTAGCATGCCTACCAGGCGCATTTAGCATGTCTACCAGGTGTCTTTAGCATGCCTACCAGGTGTCTTTAGCATGCCTACCAGGCGCATTTAGCATGCCTACCAGGTGTCTTTAGCATGCCTACCAGGCGCATTTAGCATGCCTACCAGGTGTCTTTAGCATGCCTACCAGGCGCATTTAGCATGCCTACCAGGTGTCTTTAGCATGCCTACCAGGCGCATTTAGCATGCCTACCAGGTGTCTTTAGCATGCCTACTTGGTGCTTACAGCATGCCTACCAGGTGCCTTTAGCATGCCACCTTGCCTGTTCGCTAACCTAGCCCTAGTAAAGTTTAAACATAGTTTACAATGATTGTACATAAGAGCACTTTTATGCATAATATTGTTTCTGTTTTGCAGTTTATGCAATGGGGGTCACTGGGGGTCTTTAGCCCAGGTGTCTTTAGCATGCCTACCAGGTGTCTTTAGCATGCCTACCAGGTGTCTTTAGCATGCCTACCAGACGCATTTAGCATGCCTACCAGGCGCATTTAGCATGCCTACCAGGTGTCTTTAGCATGCCTACCAGGCGCATTTAGCATGTCTACCAGGATTCTTTAACATGCCTACCAGGTGTCATTAGCATGCCTACCAGGCGCATTTAGCATGTCTACCAGGATTCTTTAACATGCCTACCAGGTGTCATTAGCATGCCTACCAGGCGCATTTAGCATGTCTACCAGGTGTCTTTAGCATGCCTACCAGGTGTCTTAAGCATGCCTACCAGGCGCATTTAGCATGCCTACTAGGTGTCTTTAGCCCAGGTGTCTTTAGCATGCCTACCAGGCGCATTTAGCATGTCTACCAGGTGTCTTTAGCCCAGGTGTCTTTAGCATGCCTACCAGGTGTCTTTAGCATGCCTACCAGGTGTCTTTAGCATGCCTACCAGACGCATTTAGCATGCCTACCAGGTGTCTTTAGCATGCCTACCAGGCGCATTTAGCATGCCTACCAGGCGCATTTAGCATGCCTACCAAGTGTCTTTAGCATGCCTACCAGGCGCATTTAGCATGCCTACCAAGTGTCTTTAGCATGCCTACCAGGCGCATTTAGCATGCCTACCAGGTGTCTTTAGCATGCCTACCAGGCGCATTTAGCATGTCTACCAGGATTCTTTAACATGGCTACCAGGTGTCTTTAGCATGCCTACCAGGCGCATTTAGCATGTCTACCAGGTGTCTTTAGCATGCCTACCAGGTGTCTTTAGCATGCCTACCAGGCGCATTTAGCATGCCTACCAGGTGTCTTTAGCATGCCTACCAGGCGCCATTTAGCATGCCTACCAGGTGTCTTTAGCATGCCTACCAGGCGCATTTAGCATGCCTACCAGGTGTCTTTAGCATGCCTACCAGGCACATTTAACATGCCTACCAGGTGTCTTTAGCATGCCTACCAGGCGCATTTAGCATGCCTACCAGGTGTCTTTAGCATGCCTACTTGGTGCCTACAGCATGCCTACCACGTGTCTTTAGCATGCCTACTTGGTGCCTACAGCATGCCTACCAGGTGCCTTTAGCATGCCACCTTGCCTGTTCGCTAACCTAGCCCTAGTAAAGTTTAAACATAGTTTACAATGATTGTACATAAGAGCACTTTTATGCATAATATTGTTTCTGTTTTGCAGTTTATGCAATGGGGGTCACTGGAATTGTCGAGAGATCCCCTGCCCGAGTACATGTGCTGTGGAAGGTGGATCCCATGTTACCACATTTGATAAAACTCAATATACTTTTCATGGCAAATGTAAATACTTATTAACAAAGGTAACACTAATTCAATCATAAAAATACACAAAAAAATAGAAATCTAACACTAACAACTGTGAATGTTTCTTGAAGAGACAGTACCTTGATATTATGTTTACCATTTTATCTTTATACTTGTTTTTCATTGTTTTTCAGCCTTGTGCAAACAGCACATTCTCAGTGAGCATTATGATGACGAAATGTGCACATAGTGAAAGTGGCACGTGTTTAACGTGTGTCTTCTTGTCTCTGGATAATGGGACTTATGTAAGTATGTTTATGAATTTACTTTATATTATCTTAGGGAAAAGAACTGAGTGATATTGATTATTCCGATATATATTTAGTATCAGTTTGCTTCTTTTCTTACTTATTGAATAAAAAGTTACTGCCGAAAAGGAAAGTTTAAATTTGAATAAAAAGTAAATTCTGTGCCGCCAGTAGCTCAATGATGGAAGATAAAAACAGTATCAGTGGTTTGCCCTGAAGAAGAAGTTTGCAACTGCGAAAATTTTTGATTAATAAACCGTGTTTCTGGATATCCTTCTCAGCTTTCATCCTTGATCTACTGGTGATGCAAAATTAACCCTTTCATTCCAATTTAGTTGTTTTCAGTTGTGGGTTGGCAGAAACCTTGAGCCTTTCTTGTGGTTGTGGTCATACAACCACACCATGTGAGTACCATTGCCTTTGGTCTCCCCATTGTCACTCGGACAAATCCTTGTTGTCACTCGGAAAAAACCCTTTTGCGCTCATTGTTATTTCAGTTTCTCCACCTCAAAGAGGAAAGGTTGAATCTTCTTAAGGGCTCATTCACACGACCATATTTTCGGTCTGAGTTTTGTCCAAGGATAAAAAACAAACAACACTCACACCAATGTTATTCAATGTTATTGTGTCAAACAACAGACTACATTTTAACATCTGAATCACACCCATCTCTCAGGCTGCCCATAAAACTTGGCCCTGATGCACCAAACAAGTTTCTTAGTAGTATATGCACTAGAGAAATACTCCAGGTTTGCATCACAGATGATAACCACCTCAGTGATACGTACCTTCCATCAACTATGTGTCCTCTAGCCACCTTAAAAAAATTGCATTGAAAAAATCAATGCCATACGCATCCATAGTACAGCATTAGATATTTACTGATACATTTCAATTCTGTAACATAGGAAACTGTAAATGGTCTTGTGAATGATTAATAGCTGCTGCTGTAAAAAACATAGATTCTTTACGGATGACAAGTGAGGAAAAAAATCGTCCCACTTTTCTGGATGAAATTCTGAATGATTTTTTATATGCTTGTGTGAACCTACCCTAATTGCAGGGGCAGACGGCCATAGATTCTTCCTTCCGACAGAATTGGGATGAGTGTGCAAATCACACTCTGCTCAGCGTTTGATCAGAGTTTGATCCGAATGTGATCATAGTGTGATTCGATTGTCTCAGATGAGGAGAAGATGGAGACAAGTATTTCTCCATCTTCCCCATTGTTAGTTTGAGGAAATTGGACAGCATTCAGATGTCATCTGAGTACAGTCCGAAGTCTTCGCACACTCATTGACTTGGATGGCTGAGTGTGATCCAAATATCGGATCAAACTTGGGCATGTAGCAATTTTTTTTCTTAGACAGAGAGTGTCCAAGGAAAACATCAGACATGGGCATTGTCCCAAAGATTAACATTGGCCCCAGTGTGATCCAAAGTTTCCTCGGATCGCAATCGGACCGAAACTACGCTTGTACAAACCTGCACTAATATTGAGAAGAAATGATCATCAGTTTCTTATCTATGAGAGATTGACTATAGGTGCCTCCAATAGTCCTTCAAATAAAGAGGCAACAGTGTTAATTATTTCTAGCATAGTCTTGATTGCGTCTATCTTCTATACAGTGAACTACAACACAACCACATTCACTTGAAACAACCAACATTGCCGTTTCCTGAATAGTCAGGCTATAGTATATAAAATAAATGGGAAAAAAAGACTAAATTCCATTCTATTTTTTCCTTTTTTTTAGGAAATTGAGATAAAATATGACAACAATGATTTTCCCTTTGTAAGCTTTGACAAGGACAAAATGGCTGCAGGTATTTTTCTTAAAAATGTACTATATTTTCAGAAGAAAAATAATAAAAATATAAATATCCTGTCTAGATGGTGTAATATTTCAGACCTTTATTAGGATAACAAGTTACTGCTTCTTAGCTGTATGACCACCAGCTTCCTATACCTACAGTGGGTTCGGAAAGTATTCAGACCCCTTTACATTTTTCACTCTTTGTTGCATTGGAACCATTTGGTAAATGCTAAAAAGTTCTTTTTTCCTCATTAATGTACACTCTGCACCCCATCTTTACTGAAAAAAACAGAAATGTCGAATTTTTGAAAATTTATTAAAGAAAGAAAAACTAAAATATCACATGGTCATAAGTATTCAGACCCTTTGCTCAGTATTGAGTAGAAGCACCTTTTGAGCTAGTACAGCCATGAGTCTTCTTGGGAATGATGCAACAAGTTTTTCACACCTGGATTTGGGGATCCTCTGCCATTCTTCCTTGCAGATCCTCTCCAGTTCCGTCAGGTTGGATGGTGAACATTGGTGGACAGTCATTTTCAGGTCTCTCCAGAGATGCTCAATTGGGTTTAGGTCAGGGCTCTGGCTGGGCCAGTCAAGAATGGTCACAGAGTTGTTCTGAAGCCACTCTTTTGTTATTTTAGCTGTGTGCTTAGGATCATTGTCATTGTTGGAAGGTGAACCTTCTGCCAAGTCTGAGGTCCAGAGCACTCTGGAAGAGGTTTTCATCCAGGATATCTCTGTATTTGGCCGCATTCATGTTTCCTTCAATTGTAACCAGTTGTCCTGTACCTGCAGCTGTAAAACACCCCATAGCATGATGCTGCCACCACCATCTTTCACTGTTGGGATTGTATTGGGCAGGTGATGAGCAGTGCCTGGTTTTCTCCATACATACCGCTTAGAATTATCACCAAAAAGTTCTATCTTCGTCTCATCAGACCAGAGAATCTTATTTCTCATAGTCTGGGAGTCCTTTGTGTGTTTTTTTAGCAAACTCTATGGGGGCTTTCATATATCTTGCACTGAGGAGATGCTTCCGTCTGGCCACTCTGCCATAAAGGTCTGACTGGTGGAGGGCTGCAGTGATAGTTGACTTTGTGGAACTTTCTCCCATCTCCCTACTGCATCTGTGGAGCTCAGCCACAGTAATCTTGGGGTTCTTCTTTACTTCTCTCACTAAGGCTCTTCTCCCATGATTGCGCAGTATGGCTGGATGGCCAGGTCTAAGAAGTCTTTTGGTTGTCACAAACTTCTTCTATTTAAGGATTATGGAGGCCACTGTGCTCTTAGGAACCTTGAGTACAGCAGAAATTCTTTTGTAACCTGAACTCCTTGGCCAGTTCCTTTGACCTCATGATTCTCATTTGGTCTGACATGCACTGTGAGCTGTGAGGTCTTATATAGACACGTGTGTGCCTTTACAAATCAAGTCCTATCAGTTTAATTAAACACAGCTGGACTCCAATGAAGGAGTAGAACCATCTCAAGGAGGATCACAAGGAAATGGACAGCATGTGATGTAAATATGAGTGTCTGAGCAAAGGGTCTGAATACTTATGACCATGTGATATTTCAGTTTTTCTTTTTTAATAAATTTGCAAAAAGTTCTACATTTCTGGTTTTTATCAGTCAAGATGGGGTGCAGAGTGTACATTAATGAGAAAAAAAAAACTTTTTTGTATTTACCAAATGGCTGCAATGAAACAAAGTGAAAAATTTAAAGGGGTCTGAATACTTTCCGAACCCACTGTATAGTGTTAGGACCGCCATGCACATTAAAGTTATGATTTTCGATGGGATTTGCCAACATTCTAATGTAAACTAATAGCAAAGCCACAAAAGAAGATTTAAAAGCCTCCAAAAATTCAAGTTATACAGCAGAAAAATAGGAAGCACTGCTTACTTGCCCAGATCTTAGAACAAATTCACTACAGGTTGCAGCCAGCCCATATAGCAAGATGTTAGCAACACAGGTGCAAAATACTAGATTAACAGCCACTCTCCACCTACCCATACTTGTAGGGGGTGATTGCCCAGTATACAATTGCACAATAAAGGCCTGTATAGGGCGCTGTTCACACAAGGGTACTGTATAGTGTCTGGTTCACAGCCTATTAGTTACGCCCCTACTATTCGATTAGGCTGGCTGGCCAGCACACTCTCAATGCATACCAGTGTGAAAATCCCTGTATACATGACCAGAAGTGCTGGGCTTGGCTGAACCCTGAGAAATAGTGCAAAAAATACAAAAAAGGGAGGTATTGGTTGATATTTTGTCCAAAATAAGTATTTCTTTTTTATAAATTTTCAAAAATTTCTACATTTCTGTTTTTTATCAGTCAAGATGGGGTGCAGAGTGTACATTAATGAGAAAAAAAAATAACTTTTTTGCATTTACCAAATGGCTGCAATGAAACAAAGAGTGAAAAAATGTAAAGGGATCTGAATACTTTCCGTACCCACTGTATAGTGTTAGGACCTTCATGCACATAAAGTTTTGATTTTCGATGGGATTTGCCAACATTCTAATTAATATGGAATCTCCAGATTCCCCCCTCCCCAACAGATGATTATGTAAGGATGAGAAACATTCATTCCCTGCATGTTCATACAGAGTTTGGGGAGATCGTTTTCAGCTGAATGATCATGGACTGACCATGCACTCCTTTGTACAATACTATACCAATCAATAATACAATAGTTTTATAACTGTACATTGTCATATGTATATACTGCACATATAAAAAGGAATCTGCATCTGCCAGCAAGATTTCACACGTAAACTATTTATTTGTGCATGTAACTCTTCCAAAGACAAATCTAGCAATACCCTTATATCACCAGTCCATTCCTCCATTACTGAGAAATCAGCATTTAAATCAATATACAAATGTGGCTGAAAAACTATTTGTAGATCTGACTCCTCTGTCACTCCAGCTCTATTCCCCACCTAAAGCCTCCGCCTCCTCCTGCTTGACTGTGGGCTCTTTTTGCCTGAAATTACACAGCATAGAGGCTGCCAGCCAAACAAGAGAAAAATGCTGATGTCTGGGGAATGGAGCTGGAGTGACAAAGGTTTCAGATCTAGAAATAGTTTTTCAGCCTCATTTGTATATTAATTTAAAAGGTGTTTTCTCAGTAATGGAGGAACTGACTGTCCACGTAAAGGTATTGCTGGAATTGTCCTTCAAAGAGCTTACATATGCATATAAATAGTATAAGGTGAGAAATAATGATTCCTTTTAAATATTGTAAGTAGGAATATATAATACATATTCTTCAGAGTTGCTCTGCAATTATGTAGTAGTTTAGATGTTATCATGTATTTAAAATAACTTAAAATACTATAATTTTATTGTGATATACATTTATTTTTGCCGCTTTATTCATTACATTAGAAGCTATACTTATACAGTATAGTTCTACCTGGTATCCTATAATTACTACCTGATGGTCTTCTCCATACAGTATAGCTCTACCTGGTTTCCGGTAATTACTACCCGATGGTCTTCTCCATACAGTGTAGTTCTACCTGATATCTGGTAATTACTATACAAAAGGAAGGTAGTTCAGCTCACCCCAAAAAATGCTTTCCATTCGGCATCAGCAACCCAAGCAAGGACTCGTCTCCACAAGACGTGGCAAGAAGATACTTGAGAAAGGAATGTCCAGCTCCAGGATTAAAATCCAAAAAATTCCTTTATTGAAAATCCATTAAAATATTCATAATATGGCTGCTATATCCATCTTGGGGTAAGCCATTGCTGGGCTACAGAAGGGAAAACCTCGGGAGGTCTGGACGTGTTTCGAACACTATGTGTTCTTAGACACACTTCTGAGTCTAAGTACACATAGTGTTCGAAACGTGTCCAGACCTCCTGAGGTTTTTCCTTCGGTAGCCTAGCAAGGGCTTACCCGAAGATATTTATAGCAACATTATTATGAATATTTTAATGGATTTTCAATAAAGGAATTTTTTGGATTTTAATCCTGGAGCTGGACATTCTTTTCTCAAGTATCTGGTAATTACTACCCGATAGTCTTCTCCATACAGTGTAGTTCTACCTGATAATAGATAATTACTACCTGATGGTCTTCTCCATACAGTATAGTTCTACCTGGTATCTGGTAATTACTACCCAATGGCCATCTCCATACAGTAAAGTTCTACCTGGTATCCGGTAATTACTACCTGATGGTCTTCTCCATGCTCTATTGTTCTACCTGGTATCCAGAATTGCTACCCAATGGCCATCTCCATACAGTATAGTTCTACCTGGTATCCAGTAATTACAACCCAATGGCCTTCTCCATACAGTATAGTTCTACCTGGTATCCAGTAATTACTACCCGATGGTCTTCTCCATACAGTATAGTTCTACCTGGTATCCGGAATTACTACCCGATGGTCTTCTCCATACAGTATAGTTCTACCTGGTATCTGGTAATTACTACCCGATGGCCATCTCCATACAGTATAATTCTACCTGGTATCTGGTAATTACTACCCGATGGCCATCTCCATACAGTATAATTCTACCTGGTATCTGGTAATTACTACCCGATGGCCTTCTCCTGACTTTAAAATAGAGTAGTCAGTAATCACTTTGATGTTCTGAAAATGGGGAGAGGTGTCTATTTTTGTCATTTAGGAAATGCTTTTGCTCAGGTTTCCAAACGATCCAGATTTCTAGGGTACCTTGATTGCTCGAGTTTGGCAGGAAAACACCATTCGTAAATGTTGCAAAATAAGTTATTTAATGCAAACTTAATGCTCATTATTATGCTCTGTGCTCGTTCCAGTCCTCAGTTTACTGTACACGAATGCAGCAGAAAATATAATTGATACCTCATCTCTCATCTGTCTCATCTCTGCCGCTCCCCATTGTCCACTCCTCTTATTCAGCCACCTGGTGCCAACTAGGTCTCAGGTGTTGTGCTGCTCATTGTAACATTGTGACGTTACAATACACTTTTCAATTGTACATGTGACATCACAACACGTGCAGTGACATCTGAACCTTAGTTGGCAATGGAAGGGCTCTGAGAGAAGGCTGAAGAAGGTGATCAATTTTTTTTCAAGAATTCAAAACGGTAGCCAGCTGGCCAACATTTTGCTGAATTTCTAAGATGCAGATGGCAAAATCTTTGAGTTCAGGAGAATCAGAATTTTGTAAAATGTGAAGAGAATTCTATTTTCTTTTAATAAATTCTCTAGTTGTGTTACATGCAGAGCATATACAGTTTTTAAATTTATTATTATGCATTGCTATAATAGCACTATCATATTCCATAGAGCTTATAATACCATGACAGGCTTTGCCATTATGAGTATTACCAACTCCGAGATCCTATCCCAATATGTAGTAGATGTAATAACAATAATATTAGCAATGACCCTCAATTAGAAATGTAGCATAGTTTTCCTAATTTGCTATGTCACTTACCCCATGTGCAGGGCACTGCTATAGCTTAGGTATCCATGGTTATGACCACTAGAAACTAACTGTCATTATATGAGTGGTCATAACCATGGATACCTAAGCTACTGCAATGACATGCATATAGGGTAAGTAGCATAGCTAATCAGGAGAACTATACTACATTTCTAATTGGAGATATTTACAAATATTATTATTGTTACACCTACTATGTATTGGGATAGGACCTTGGAGATGGGAATGCCACTTTAAGTCACAACTGACATCTCCCTCTATCATGCATGTCTATTTACCCTACCTGGACATATGAAAAGTGTTTTTTTATCACGAGTTTCTGCAGTTAAATGTAATAAGAATAGCAACCAGAGACTGCCAAGCCTTTAATCCTTGCAACATATAAATAAATCCAGGCAATTAATGGCAATTGACTGAAGGTCAAATTTCTTTGTTCATATGAGGACAACTTGAACTTATAAATAATATTAACTACAGAAAGAGATCTTTAACCTTGTCATCCAGGATTTCTTATTGTATTGCAGCTGGTGTTAACGTTTGCTGGTCATCGTCTTTCTACCTCAATGTGCATACCAACATAGGTCTATACTTACAGGTGCAACTAAGTCCAATCATGCAATTGTATGTTCTTCTGGATCCGTCTTACAAGGAGAAAATGTGTGGTAATAATCAGTATTTACTGGAAATTATGGACTTTATTATAATTGAACTTTTAACAGTTATTGCTATGTGGGACAAAATAAAATAGCTGATACCATTCCATGATAAGTATTTGGTGAGTTTTTGACACTGTTAGAGCAAAGTGGATGGGATTTATTGAAATCTCTTGCTTCTGTTCATTTCTTTTTAACACACCGTAAACTAATCTGCGGTGTGTTTTTGTAATCCTCAATATGTCAATTTCTTATGCAGGAAATATATGTTTTTTTCTTGTTGATTTTCACCATAGACTAGAATGAGATGAAGAAAATCTAAAAGTAAAAGATGCATACGCGTTTTTGGTGCATTTCCACATCGGAAACACTGTAAAAATGCATGTGATCTGCACATGACTTTAATAAAAAGAAAAAGCAGTTTTCTTTAAAACATGACATAAATAAGGAGACAAAAATAGCAACAGAATAAAACCGCCATAAAAACGAATTTAACAATGCACTTAAAACACAATAAAAAAAACAGAGGTTAATTAAATACTCAAACTTAGCCTTATACATAGTTAATTAAATACTCAAACTTAGCCTTATACATAGTTAATTAAATACTCAAACTTAGCCTTATACATAGTTAATTAAATACTCAAACTTAGCCTTGTACATAGTTAATTAAATACTCAAACTTAGCCTTGTACATAGTTAATTAAATACTCAAACTTAGCCTTATACATAGTTAATTAAATACTCAAACTTAGCCTTATAAATGTCAAGGACACCGCACTGCACATGCTCACTGAGCCAGTGCACGTGTCCTAAGTAAACCAACTGTGCCCCCAGATACCTGTAAGCAGAGCCGCAGCAGAGAAGACGTGTGTTTCAGTGTAACAGGACCTTCCGCAGCATGTGACAGCCAAGGGGCGGAGCTGGCCACACGTCTCTCAGAGGCAGCAGTAATGAATGATGTGTACTGCAGACTAACAGGACCTGCAACACATGACTGCTGGGGCGTGGCCTAAGCTCCAGAGATCTAGGAACTGCAGGAAAACTCCTAGCAGGGTAACGACGAGATAAAGTTACCAAGGGGCAAAGACAGAGACGAAAACCAGGACAGGCCGAGATCAGAGCACAAGATAGCACGACAGTACCAAAGGGTTAGACAGAACGGATAGTCAGGACGTAGCAATAGATCAGTAAACCAGAGCGGGCAATAGACAGTACAATAGGGACAAAACGGTAACAGAGTATCGATAGCCAAGCCAGGAGGTCAGAACCGGAGAAGACAATATAAGCAAAACGTGAGACAGAGAGCAGAGTGAGCAAACAGACCGGGTCATACACAGGAGTCAAACAAGCAGAGCAGTATACACGCAAACAGGGGGGTCAAATACACAGTCACAACGAAAGTATAGCTGACAGAGAATCTCCCTCTGGACTGGGTATAAATACCCTCCCAGATCCAAAGGGAGGCCAGCAAAAGTTAACCCTGAGTGGACAGGACATTAACCATTTCCTATACCATGACAGTACCCCCCCTTAACGGGGGGCCACTGGACCCCCAGGCCTCTCAGGATATCTGGCATGAAAAGCCTGTACCAGTCGATCGGCATGTACCGAACTGGCCGGAACCCATGACCGATCTTCAATGGAGTATCCCTTCCAATGAATAAGGTACTGAAGTCTCCGGCGCACCCACCGTGAATCAATGATGCGCCCTACCTTGTACTCCAGTTGACCCTCTACCAATACTGGTGGAACCACGGATGAGGGATCTTCTCTAACCATCCCCACAGGTTTTATTAGGGACCTGTGGAAGACGTTAGATATTTTGAAGGAGGTGGGCAACTGAAGCCTGTATGCCACTGGATTGATCACCTCTATAATCTTGTATGGGCCAATAAATTTGGGGCCCAGCTTCATAGAGGGTATCTTAAGTTTGATATTACGGGTGGACAATCAGACCTTTTCCCCCACTGTCAACGCAGGACCCAACCCCCTCCTCCTGTCCGCAAAATGTTTGTACTTCTTCTGGGCTTTGGATATGTTCCCCTGCACCTCCCTCCAAAGGTTTTTTAACTGTTGAACCATCCCCTCGGCACCAGGACAACCAGAATCCATACGGGAAAATTCCCCAAACTGCGGAACAAACCCATAATTGACCTGAAAAGGAGACTTTCCGGTAGACTGATTGATATGACAGTTGAATGCAAATTCTGCAATGGGTAAAACCTCACACCAATCTTCCTGTCTGGAGGAGACCAGGCATCTCAGAATCTGCTCCAACGACTGATTGGTGCGTTCAGTCTGTCCGTTGGATTCCGGGTGATAGGCAGAGGAGAATGATAATGTGACCCCCAACTTCTTACAGAACGCTCTCCAAAACCTGGCCACAAACTGCACACCCCTGTCCGACACCACATTCACAGGCACTCCATGCAACCGAACTATGTGCTGTATAAACAAGCGGGCCAAGGTTTCAGCAGACGGCAATGCAGGTAACGGCACAAAGTGGGCTTGCTTAGAAAATCTATCAACCACTACCCAAACCACTGAATTGCCCTTGGATGAGGGAAGATTAGTGATAAAGTCCATGGACAGGTGTGTCCATGGTTTATCCGGAATTGGCAAAGGCACCAATTCCCCGGCCGGCCGGACCTGAGAGCTTTTAGAGCGAGCGCACACCCCACAAGTATTAACAACATTTTTTATATCAGTACCCATAGAGGGCCACCAAAAACCTCTAGCCACTGCCTCCCGGGTAGCTGCAATACCAGGGTGTGCACTTAACACAGAATCATGAAATTCTTGCAGGAGTGTGAGACGGAGCTGTTCGGGTACGAACAATTTACCTGGGGGTTTATTCCTGGGAGCTTGTGCTTCTAGAATCTCTCTCTGTACCTCAGAGGAGACTTCGGCTACAACCACTCCCGGTTGAAGAATGGAGGAAGGAGGTTCTGGAGGGGACACAGAATCAAAACTTCGGGATAAGGCATCTGCCTTTACATTTTTAGACCCTGGTCGGAATGTGATGGTAAAATGAAAGCGAGAAAAAAAAAGTGCCCACCGAGCCTGTCTGGGGGTCAATCTCTTAGCAGACTCAATATAGGCCAGGTTCTTATGATCAGTGATGACCGTAATGGGATGAGCGGCCCCCTCCAAAAAATGCCTCCATTCTTCAAAGGCCAGTTTGACCGCTAACAATTCCCTGTTGCCGACATCATAGTTTCTCTCTGCCGAAGAGAACTTTTTAGAGAAAAAGGCACAGGGTTTAAGATTAGTGAGGGTAGAGGGGCCCTGGGACAACACTGCCCCCACCCCCACTTCTGAAGCGTCGACCTCCACGATAAAAGGTCTTGACGAATCGGGTTATACCAACACAGGGGCTGAAGTAAAGCATTTCTTCAATGTAAGGAAGGAATTTTTTGCGGCCACGGACCAATTTTTTACCTCTGCCCCCTTAAGAGTGAGGTCCGTCAAAGGTTTCACTACCTGTGAAAACCCTTTAATGAACTTCCTATAATAGTTAGCGAAGCCCAAAAATCGTTGCAACCCTTTCAGATCATGAGGCTGCACCCAATCTGTAATGGCCTGAACCTTTCCTGGATCCATGCGGAATCCCTCCCCGGATACAATTACACCCAGAAAAGACAGTTCTTGCATAAAAAATAAACACTTCTCCAGCTTAGCATACAAATGGTTCTCCCGGAGTCTCATAAGAACCGCACGTAAATGATGCAAGTATGACTGACTGTCTTCTGAGTATATCAGAATGTCATCCAGGTAAATGACTACATAACGTCCAATTAAATCAGAAAAAACAACATTGATGAAGTTCTGAAAAACAGCAGGGGCATTAGTGAGACCGAAGGGCATAACCAGGTTTTCAAATAGCCCCTCAGTTGTCAGAAATGCTGTTTTCCATTCGTCCCCCTCCCGGATCCTTATAAGGTTATAAGCTCCTCGTAGATCGAGCTTAGAAAACCATTTGGCCCCCTTGAGTTGATTGCATAGATCGGGAATCAACGGGAGAGGGTACGTGTTCTTAACGGTAATTTTGTTCAGTTCCCGAAAGTCGAGACACGGTCGCAACCCACCATCTTTTTTCTTTACAAAGAAAAACCCCGCTGCCACGGGTGACACCGAGGGCCGAATATGCCCTTTGCGAAGGCTTTCTTTGATGTATTCTTTCATGGCTTGGCGCTCAGGCCCGGACAAATTAAACAAACGAGCCTTGGGTAATTTGGCTCCAGGTAACAAATTAATGGTGCAATCATAGGGTCTATGTGGTGGGAGCGCCTCAGCCTCACTTTCGGAAAATACGTCTTCAAAGTCTTTCAGGTACTCCAGACTGACAGACGACACAGATACAGATTTTATCGGTTTGACAAGAGAAACGGAGTTACAACAAAGACCATTATTATTACATCCCCATCGGGTGATCTCCCCTTTTGCCCAATCAATGAGAGGATTGTGGCGTTGCAGCCAGGGCATCCCCAATACCAGTCCTGCAGGCAGATTATTCAGAATAAAGCAACTTAATTTTTCCACGTGAGTGGAACCCACTTTCATAGAAAAAACTTCAGACATAAAACAAATTCCATCCCGGGCAAGAGGGGATGAATCCACAGCCACAATTTTAACAGGATCTTTCAACCTGACTGTCCCTATCTTATTAAGAGTCACAAATTGGGCATCAATCAGATTAATGGAGGAACCACAGTCAACAAAGGCGGTGGTCATAACAGAACCGCCAGCAAGTTCCAATTCAACCTGGAGCACCATTTTAGCACGCGAAAAAAAATGTACCTGGGAGTCTGGGCAACCTCCACGATTGTTGCCCAGACTCAGTAGTTTTCCTGATGATTTCACAAGAAGGGCAGGAAGGACAGTCCCTTTTCCAATGTCCAGAGGCTCCACAGTAAAAGCATAGACAGTTGTCTTTACGGTGTCTTCTCTCTCGTTCCTTTCCTGAGACAGCCTTCATCTCCATGGGCTCAGATGCGGGTGCGGTGTAACACAATTTGAAGTACAAGGGAGTCTCTTGTTGCATCATTCCCCTAGCACGGAGTCTCCGGTCCATACGGACCGCCTGCATCATGGCGTCCTCCAGAGTATCGGGAGGAGGATGTAATGCCAGAGCGTCCTGCAGACGGTCAGATAGGCCCCTGCGGAACAACCCCCTCAGGGCGGCATCATTCCAGGATACTTCCGCGGTCCAACGTCTGAACTCTGAGCAGAACCATTCAGCAGAGTTCCTCCCCTGTGTCACACTCATCACCATATCCTCAGCCAGACGCACTCTATCAGGCTCGTCATAAATGTGCCCCAGAGCCCCACAGAACAGGTTCACAGACATACGTTCAGGAGCAGAGGAAGAGAGAGAGAAAGCCCATGCTTGCGGAGCCCCCCTTAATAAGGACATTACGATCCCCACCCTCTGCCTTTCATTTCCAGAGGTCCGGGGACGCAATTCAAAGAACAACTTGCATCCCTCCTTAAAAACCCTAAACAATTTTTTATCTCCAGAAAAATTGTCGGGTAATTTTACAGGGGGGTCGGGGTCCGCAAGAGATACATCAGTGGGGCCCCCCTCCTGGAACCCCGACGGAACAGACCCCATTAGAGCGTCTGCCACATCTCTCTGTACCTGCTGATGCGACTGAACCAGATTTTGCTGCTCCATAGACAGCTTCTGCATAAGCTGGGAGAGCTCATTAACCTGCTCAGTGAGAGCCCGTACCGGATCCATAATGTGCTAACACTCCACCACCAGGGAAAGACTGTAATGGTCAGCTATAATGTCAAGGACACCGCACTGCACATGCTCACTGAGCCAGTGCACGTGTCCTAAGTAAACCAACTGTGCCCCCCAGATACCTGTAAGCAGAGCCGCAGCAGAGAAGACGTGTGTTTCAGTGTAACAGGACCTTCCGCAGCATGTGACAGCCAAGGGGCGGAGCTGGCCACACGTCTCTCAGAGGCAGCAGTAATGAATGATGTGTACTGCAGACTAACAGGACCTGCAACACATGACTGCTGGGGCGTGGCCTAAGCTCCAGAGATCTAGGAACTGCAGGAAAACTCCTAGCAGGGTAACGACGAGATAAAGTTACCAAGGGGCAAAGACAGAGACGAAAACCAGGACAGGCCGAGATCAGAGCACAAGATAGCACGACAGTACCAAAGGGTTAGACAGAACGGATAGTCAGGACGTAGCAATAGATCAGTAAACCAGAGCGGGCAATAGACAGTACAATAGGGACAAAACGGTAACAGAGTATCGATAGCCAAGCCAGGAGGTCAGAACCGGAGAAGACAATATAAGCAAAACGTGAGACAGAGAGCAGAGTGAGCAAACAGACCGGGTTATACACAGGAGTCAAACAAGCAGAGCAGTATACACGCAAACAGGGGGGTCAAATACACAGTCACAACGAAAGTATAGCTGACAGATAATCTCCCTCTGGACTGGGTATAAATACCCTCCCAGATCCAAAGGGAGGCCAGCAAAAGTTAACCCTGAGTGGACAGGACATTAACCATTTCCTATACCATGACAATACATAGTTAATTAAATACTCAAACTTAGCCTTATACATAGTTAATTAAATACTCAATCTTAGCCTTATACATAGTTAATTAAATACTCAAACTTAGCCTTATACATAGTTAATTAAATACTCAAACTTAGCCATATAGATAGTTAATTAAATACTCAAACTTAGCCTTATGCATAGTTAATTAAATACTCAAACTTAGCCTCATACATAGTTAATTAAATACTCAAACTTAGCCTTGTACATCGAGGTTTAACAACAGTTTTAATTTTAATTTTGTAAATATAACTTGATAAATATGAAGTCTGTTAACCCCTTAACGACCAAGCCATTTTGTAGGTTAAAGACCAGGCCAATTTTTACAATTCTGACCACTGTCTCTTTATGAGGTTATAACTCTGGAACACTTCTACGGATCTTGGCGATTCTGAGAATGTTTTCTCGTGACATATTGTACTTCATGATAGTGGTAAAATTTCTTCAATATAACTTGCGTTTATTTATGAAAAAAACGGAAATATGGCAAAAATTTTGAAAATTTTGCAATTTTCAAACTTTTAATTTTTATGCCATTAAATCAGAGAGATATGTCACAAAAATTAGTTAATAAATAACATTTCCCACATGTCTACTTTACATCAGCACAATTTTGGAACCAAAATTTTATTTTGTTAGGAAGTTATAAGTGTTAAAAGTTGACCAGCAATTTCTCATTTTTCCTACAAAATTTACAAAACCATTTTTTTTAGGGGCCACCTTACATTTGAAGTGAATTTGAGGGGTCAATATGACAGAAAATACCCAAAAGTGACACCATTCTAAAAACTGCACCCCTCAACGTGTTCAAAGCCACATTCAAGAAGTTTATTAACCCTTTAGGTACTTCACAAGAATTGAAGCAATGTGGAAGGAAAAAAATGAACATTTAACTTTTTTTCCCAAAATTTTTCATTCGACACAATTTTTTAAAATTTTGTCAAGGGTATCAGGAGAAAATGAACCACAATATTTGTTGTACAATTTCTCCAGAGTACACCAATACCCCATGTGTGGGGGTAAACCACTATTTGGGAGCATGGCAGAGCTCGGAAGGGAAGCAGCGCCATTTGCCTTTTTTGCTGGAATTGAGATTGGACGCCATGTCGCATTTGGAGAGTCCCTGTGTGCCTAAACAGTGGAAACCCCCCACAAGTGACCCCATTTTGGAAACTGGACCCCCCAAGGACCTTATCTAAATGTGCTGTGAGAGCTTTTAACCCCCAAGGGCTTCACAGAAGGTTATAACGTAGAGCCGTAAAATTAAAAAATCATATTTTTTCCACAAAAATGATCTTTTCATCCCAATTTTTATTTTCCAAAGGATAAAAGGACCCCAAAAGTTATTGTGCAATTAGTCCTGAGTATGCTGATACCCCATATGTGGGGGTAAACCACTATTTGGGCGCATGGCAGAGCTCGGAAGAGAAGCAGCGCCATTTGACTTTTTTGGCTGGAATTGAGATTGGACGCCATGTCGCATTTGGAGAGTCCCTGTGTGCCTAAACAGTGGAAACCCCCCACAAGTGACCCCATTTTGGAAACTAGACCCCCCAAGGAACTTATCTAAATGTGTTGTGAGAGCTTTCAACCCCGAAGGGCTTCACAGAGGGTTATAACGTAGAACCGTAAAATTAAAAAA
>JARQOD010000010.1:82447753-82568076 GCA_033576555.1 Oophaga sylvatica | reverse complement strand
TTCCTGTTGCTCACGCCATGTTGGGTCTCGGACTTCATCATCTCCACTACCCTCTTCCAACACCTGCTGCAGTTGGATGGTCTGGGCAGCACCATGCTCCACAAAACCTGGCACCTGAGTCTCATCATCATCATTAGATGCGTTCTGCGGTGTGCTGTCCATCGGCACTGGCTCACCCGCCTCTTCAGATTGAGAGAGACACAGCTGTTGCGCATCACTGCATACTCCCTCTTCTTCAAATTGCAGAATGCTGCTTGCCTGTGCCCGTGTTTGCGAACCAACAGATTCTGAGAACAGAAGCAGAGACTCAGCTGGCTCCTGTACAGAACTCTCTGACTGCCTGGGCAATTTGACAGGCGGTGAACAGACAGATGGTTGCTCAACAGTGTTGTGTTCCTGAGAGGAGGTGGAAGGAATTGAAGTCGATGCATTGGCTGCCATCCAACCAACAACGGCTTCAAATTGTTCTTCCCGCAGCAGGGGGCCACGCCGAGCTCCTACCAAAGTGCGCATAAAAGAACGCTCATGGGTAAAACTGGTGGATGCTGTGTCACTGAGGGCGGCAGCAGCCACAGAATCCCCACGTCCTCTCCCTGCTGAAACTCCACGGCCACGACCACGTGCCTTACTCACTGACTTCTTCATCTTGGTAGATTGATAAAGAAAGTCAGAAAAGTTATAAGGCCTAAGTGTGGTTATTACGCAGAGACTGAAGTGAACACTGAAACACAACTGTTCACAATCTGTGAAAGGCTACTCCTTTGTCTACTTCTATAGTGTTTGCAACCAATGTATTGGATACGGATGGAAGCGCGTCACACTAATAGATTATATTTTAAATGGAATGGAGCAGAACCAATTGGAGATAAATGAAAAGGATGAGGCACTGAGACACGCTCAGCAGAGTACAAGCAGCAGTGCTTGAACAAGTAACTGGAGCGTGATGTGCACTCAAAAAATAAAAAACACAGACTGAAGTGAACACTGAAACACAACTGTTCACAATCTGTGAAAGGCTACTCCTTTGTCTACTTCTATAGTGTTTGCAACCAATGTATTGGATACGGATGGAAGCGCGTCACACTAATAGATTATATTTTAAATGGAATGGAGCAGAACCAATTGGAGATAAATGAAAAGGATGAGGCACTGAGACACGCTCAGCAGAGTACAAGCAGCAGTGCTTGAACAAGTAACTGGAGCGTGATGTGCACTCAAAAAATAAAAAACACAGACTGAAGTGAACACTGAAACACAACTGTTCACAATCTGTGAAAGGCTACTCCTTTGTCTACTTCTATAGTGTTTGCAACCAATGTATTGGATACGGATGGAAGCTCGTCACACTAATAGATTATATTTTAAATGGAATGGAGCAGAACCAATTGGAGATAAATGAAAAGGATGAGGCACTGAGACACGCTCAGCAGAGTACAAGCAGCAGTGTTTGAACAAGTAACTGGAGCGTGATGTGCACTCAAAAAATAAAAAACACAGACTGAAGTGAACACTGAAACACAACTGTTCACAATCTGTGAAAGGCTACTCCTTTGTCTACTTCTATAGTGTTTGCAACCAATGTATTGGATACGGATGGAAGCGCGTCACACTAATAGTTAAATTGCATGGAGCTGCAAGAATTACACTGAAGAAAAAAAAAGAGTCTGTGAGTGACACGTGCAGATGCCTACAGACAGCGTTGCATGCAGAGCAAACTGCAGCGTCACCTGCACTCACACACACCTTGCAGAGCTGTTAAAACAACACTGCAGGCAAAAGGAAGCTTTACACAGCGGTTGGTGCTAGCCTGCCTACAGCACAGTACACTAAATCGCAATCTCTAACTGTCCCTCAGAGTCAGCACAGCAGCGTTCTGTCCCTTACTGAATTCACAGCACAGTGACGCTAAAATGGCGGCGGCGCCTTTTATAGTGCATTCTGACATCATTTCAGCATCCAATCACAGCCATGCCATTAGTTAACATGACCGCAGCAGTACAGGATGTGCCCACACTTCTTAGGATTCCTCATTGGCTGACTAAAATCACATTGCCTCTCAAAGAATTATGGGAACTTCCGATTCCGGTATACGATATATGGAAAATATCGAAACTAAGTATCGAAAGGCCGATAGAGCTAATATCGGCCGATACCCGATACTTGCGGTATCGTATCGCTCAACACTAGTCACCACCATTAAAGCCTGTTTTTCAGCATACTAGAATGCTACAAAAAAGGACCCAATCTTCTCACTAGATCTCAAAAAGACCGGTTATTAAACCCCCATAAATTGCTGTCTGAGCCGATGGGCATCTCTGGTCTTCATCCAGCGCCCCATCTCTTGTCACAAGCCCCTTCCTCTTGCCCTGCTTTGTGTAGATGACATGTCCTACATCATCCACCCAATGTCCTCCAATCATGCTCCTGAACAGGCGCACTACTTTCTGCACTTCCGAGGGCAAAGCACAGTATTGTAATGCGCTGGGAAAGGCCAAAGAGCACCGATGACCAGGAAGTAAAGCTGTCACATGCGCTTTACAGTAGCCTGCTCTGCTCTCGACAGGGCAGAGAGAAGTGTGCTTGTGCAGGAGTGCGATAGGGACACTGACATAGGACGTGTCATCCACATGAAGCAGGGAAGGAAGATGGCGATTGAAATAAAATAAGAGGTGCCGGATCAAGACCAGAGACACCTATCGGACAGGTCCAACCCATCTGTGAGTATAGTATATGGTCTTTTATTATCTGCAGATTGGAGACTTTTTTACAGCATTCTAGAATACTGCGAAAGAGGCCTTAATGGTGGTGACTGTACTTTATATGGGGAAAATCATAAAGATTCCTTTTAAAGGCTGCCCATCAACTTTTTATGGACATGGAGAATGGGAACAAGATCCAACTGTGCCTTTCTTTCACCATCCAATAAGCTATGTGAACCTAAATTAAATTCATCCTCTCCACAAACCCACCACATGACTAAATGAGCAAAGGAAAATAAAAAAGCATGGGTCTAGTCCTCGGAGCTTAATAATTCACATTTGATGTGCATTGAATAACTTTGATTTCAATCAAATTCAAGCAAACCTGCTTAATTGGAATTTCGTCATATTCGCTTCTCCTTATCTATGGCTTTGACTTCTGCGTCATATTTATTTTATGCCTTTCACCCTTTTATCACTAGTATTAATTATGGTATATTTTAACCAATAAAGTTACATTGTAACTGAACCCTATATATAACAAAATTGCCTTTTTTGACAGTGTATGTAGAAACAGGACGTGGGTTTGCAATAGCACAACTGAAAAAGGAATATGTACCGTGTATGGAGAAGGGCACTATATCACCTTTGATAATAAACGTTACACCATCAATGGAGATTGTGAACATATTTTGGTTCAGGTACAGTGTGAAATGTGCAATGGAAAGAGCCAGTAACAAAATTAAAAGCCATCTTGCAATTTATTTCACATAAGTTATTACATTCTCAATTAGGATTACTGTGATATCAATCATTTATGGAATGGAACATTTAAAGTCATCTCAGAAAATATCCCGTGTGGGACAACTGGAACTTCTTGCTCAAAGGCTATCACACTCTATCTAGGGGTAAAGTATTGTCAACTGTAACAATATTTTTATGATTAATAAAGATGAATATAAAATTTCACTGTTATTCTATCTTCATTAGAAGGTTGTTTTATTTGCTCTGCAAGATCATTGTGGTATCTTAGGGGTAGTTCAGATGACCGTATTTTTGATCCGAGTGCGATACATTGGGCCAATGTTATTCTATGAGACCATGAAAATGCCCATGGAAAAAAAAATTGCACCTTACATGATTTCTATCCAGTATTCGGATCGCACTGAGCCATGTACAAGTCAATGAGTCCATGGAAAAAAAATAAGTCCACAACTCTGATGACACCCGAGTGTGGTCTGATTTTTACGGACTGACGGAATGGGGAAGATGGACGAATTATTTTTTTCCCATATTCTCCTCATCCGAGAGATTCAGATCACACTCTGATCAAACTCTAATCGGATGAGAGAAAATACAGTCGTGTGATCCTAGCCTTAGGCAGAGAAAATAATTTTTAGTGCAACTAGTTGAAGAAGTAGTCTGAAGATGATTACAACACCCAATTAATATATCCTTTAAGACTTAGGAACAACATTATTGGGGCCGTCAGTATGGGTTCCCCCTTCAGGAGCCAGACCAGAGAGTACTTCTGCAAAAGCTACTCCAATTTTGGTGAAACCAGAACATCCATGCTTTAAAAGATTGAAAAAAGAGATTAATAGATTGCACAATCCCCTCCTGGAATTCTGAGGGTTTTTTAATGTAGTAATTGGTAACCTAATAAAACTCAAAGTTTTTGTGGCTTATCATACAATATTGTGGTTAGCTCTATGTATTTTGATAAGTAAATGTTTATCTGTTTCTGTTATTCAGACTCATAAGCTTATTCTCACGAGTGGAGGAATAGAGGTTCTGGAAACATCCAGTGATGTTGAAATCCCTTACAAGACTCATAATATGGGCTTATTTATGGTCATTGAGACTAAAATTGGACTTGTTTTAGTATGGGACCAAAAGACAACCATTTATATCCATCTAAGCACAAAATATAAGGTAAAATGTAAAAATAATTTTAAGCATATTCCATGCTCCTTGGTCCTTGATAAATAAAATGTTTGCTATGGCTTCATTTACTGCATAACTTTGTATGAATTGTGTTTAACTGTGTAGGAATTGTGTATTGTTTCAATAGAAATAGGACTTTATTTTGGTGATTAATATTAAAGGTGCTCTTTTCTAGGTGTTTTTTGTGTTTTTTCTTAAGCCTTGCAAAAAATAAAACATGGACAAAATGCAATTTTAATCAATTTCAGGAGTAGCTTTTTTAAATATTTTTTTTTGTTTTGTTTGTCTTTAAATATATTCCCATGTTTGAGCTCATTACATGAATACTAGAGTTAGTGCCATTCAATCTGCAAAACTCCATTGATCGTCCACTTCATTAATCTATGGTAATAGGACTGGATCTATTAGAACCGCCTATAATCTGATAGCATCCATGGCTTGATTAACCAATCTGAACCAATTTCACACGTGCGTCATGCTTCAAAAATGATGTTGGGTAGTCAAAAAAGAGCCGTTGTTGCCATTAGGTAAGAGGTGGTTCTTATTGTTCCTGTCCAGTGGTCAAAGATTACTGTTATAATCAATGGAACAGGTCCTGCAACTTGAATGGAATCAAAACAGTAAGGTTTATGTTTATGGAAACTGACATGTCTAGCCTGGCATGCCAGTGTGAGGAGGCCTTTAAGCCTTGCGATGCTCTTCTGCTCTTCTGGGAAATTAAGTATGTCAATTGTGTCTTCAGAGAGGAAGAGGACTTGAATTCTAGTGCCACAGATTGGAAGTAGAGATCCAAAAAGTCACTATCGACCCTTTAACAAGCCTTTCCGTATAACTTGGGATAAAAGCCAAACTAGAGCCTCAATTTGCAGACACGGTGGTTTGGAGTATTGTCCTTCGTCAGTGCAAAGTATGACTTATCTTAAGTCATATGGCAAGGGTTGATCGAGACTTTTAGGATTGCTTCTTCCAATAGGTGGCACTAAAGTTCAAGTCCTCGTCTTCTCTGAAGAGGCAATTTGCATATTTAAATTCCCAGAAGAGCTATGCTAGGCTTTTAAGCCTCCTCACATTGGCATTTACTATTCTGCAGGGATCACTTTGCAATAGTCATCACATATTCAGCACCAGTAGGATTGCAATGATATTATAATACCTCATTATAGATAACACAAGACGGCACAATTTACAATAGATGATGGCAGCAGCTCAGCCCTTCACCCTCCCTGCTAAGTGACCTCTGCACAGATCATAGAGCATACTTCAAAAAGGAAAAATGAGGTTTTTCAATATAAAAATAATTTTTATTAAACAATTATTAAAAATGAATTTAAAATATTCATACATATACAAAAAAGCGGGGAACATATGCAATAAAGATATAAATAAAGCCTAATGAGGGTATTCATGCAAATGGTTAAATAAGGAATTCCTTACTAATAATCTCGGGAGAGAAAAAGGCTGCTCAAGTGTGCTATATATATCTACTATATGATGCAGCATAAAGTTCTCCTCTTTAAATAACACCTCAGTAACCATGAATATACGCCTAGCTCATATATACATATATAAAAAAAAAAAAAACAAGTGGTTTATAAGTTGTGCAAGCTAGAAAAGAGTGCCTAATATATTATATATAGCAGAACTAATGCCTATATCAAACATTTGTCCTGTTCAAAATGTGAGCCAATATGGCAAAAACTAAATAATGCTTGCAGGAAAAAAGCAGTTTCATGGCTGGCAAAAGGTTTCCCATACCTCTAATCAGGCTGCAGCACCCCTACAAAAAAGCGGGGAACATATGCAATAAAGATATAAATAAAGCCTAATGAGGGTATTCATGCAAATGGTTAAATAAGGAATTTCTTACTAATAGTCACGGGAGAGAAAAAAAGGCTGCTCAAGTGTGCTATATATATCTACTATATAATGCAGCATAAAGTTCTCCTCTTTAAATAACACCTCAGTAACCATGAATATACGCCTAGCTCATATATACATATATAAAAAAAAAAAAAACAAGTGGTTTATAAGTTGTGCAAGCTAGAAAAGAGTGCCTAATATATTATATATAGCAGAACTAATGCCTATATCAAACATTTGTCCTGTTCAAAATGTGAGCCAATATGGCAAAAACTAAATAATGCTTGCAGGAAAAAAGCAGTTTCATGGCTGGCAAAAGGTTTCCCATACCTCTAATCAGGCTGCAGCACCCCTACAAAAAAGCGGGGAACATATGCAATAAAGATATAAATAAAGCCTAATGAGGGTATTCATGCAAATGGTTAAATAAGGAATTTCTTACTAATAGTCACGGGAGAGAAAAAAAGGCTGCTCAAGTGTGCTATATATATCTACTATATGGTGCAGCATAAAGTTCTCCTCTTTAAATAACACCTCAGTAACCATGAATATACGCCTAGCTCATATATACATATATAAAAAACCAAGTGGTTTATAAGTTGTGCAAGCTAGAAAAGAGTGCCTAGTATATTATATATGGCAGAACTAATGCCTATATCAAACACGTCCCCTCTGGAAGAAGCGACTAGCGAAACGCGCGTCAGGGGTGCTGCAGCCTGATTAGAGGTATGGGAACCTTTTGCCAGCCATGAAACTGCTTTTTTCCTGCAAGCATTATTTAGTTTTTGCCATATTGGCTCACATTTTGAACAGAGCAAATGTTTGATATAGGCATTAGTTCTGCCATATATAATATACTAGGCACTCTTTTCTAGCTTGCACAACTTATAAACCACTTGGTTTTTTATATATGTATATATGAGCTAGGCGTATATTCATGGTTACTGAGGTGTTATTTAAAGAGGAGAACTTTATGCTGCACCATATAGTAGATATATATAGCACACTTGAGCAGCCTTTTTCTCTCCCGAGATTATTAGTAAGGAATTCCTTATTTAACCATTTGCATGAATACCCTCATTAGGCTTTATTTATATCTTTATTGCATATGTTCCCCGCTTTTTTGTATATGTATGAATATTTTAAATTCATTTTTAATAATTGTTTAATAAAAATTATTTTTATATTGAAAAACCTCATTTTTCCTTTTTTGAAGTATATTTGTGGAGGTATAATTTTGTAGGCTTATACATATGAGTATACAGATCATAGAGCATGTCTAGAAAATTCTCCTAAATTAGTAATTAAACCTCCAGGCTTTTGTTGTTTCTGATGTTCATGTGCCTACTGTAAAAGTATATATATAAATACAACAGATGATGGAAGTGCCCAAAACAATAGCTTGGTACATTTTGTAAAAAAGTGCACTTGTGAGCTTGTGAACTCAAAAAGGCCTGGACATCTGTGGAAGACAACAGTGGTGGATGATCACAGAATACTTTACATGGTGAAGAAAATCCCCGTTACAACTTCAATTCAAGTGAAGAGCACTCTTCAGGCTGTAGGTGATTCAGGATCTAAGTCTACCATAAAGATAAGACTTCATGAGAGCAAATACAGAGGGTTCATCACAAGGTGCAAACTATTAGGGCCTGTGCACACGTTGCGGATTCCTAGCGGTTTTGCCGCGGTTTTTCGCGGCGGAAACGCCGTGAAACCGTGGCAAGACCGCTTACACAATACAACACATTATGGCCTATGGGATTCCGCAATGCTGTGCACATGCTGCGGGATTTTCCGCGGCGGAATCGCATCGCGGGAGAATCCGCAGCATGCTCATTCTTTTTTGCGGAACCGCGGCGATTCCGACGCCATAGGAATGCATTGAACCAATTACTTTCCGCATGTGGCTGTGCCCACCATGCGGAAAGTAAGCGGTTCATGTGCGGATGGTTCCCAGGGTCTGGAGGAGAGGAGAATCTCCTCCAGGCCCTGGGTACCATATCCATGTAAAAACAATAATTAAAATAAAAAATAATGATATTCTCACCTTCCGGCGTCCCCCGCAGCTTTCCCGCCTCTCAGCGACGCTCCCGCCAATCGCGTACCCAGTAATGTATTGCGAGATCACCCAGATGACGTAGCGGTCTCGCGTGATGCTACGTCATCGGGATGATTGTCGCAAAGGACTCCTGGGAACTCGATTGGCTGGGAGCGTCGCTGAGAGGCGGGAAAGCTGCAGGGGCCGCCGGAAGGTGAGAATATCATTATTTATTATTTTTTTTATTATTTTTACATTAGATCTTTTTACTATTGATGCGGCATAGGCAGCATCAATAGTAAAAAGTTGGTCACACGAGTCAAACACTTGTTTGACTCGTGTGACCAACCTGTCAGATCGCTTGTAAAATGCTAGCATTCTGCAAGCTAATTACGCTTGCAAAACGCTAGTTTTTAGCGGGAATACGCATACCTATAATATGCGGATTTCCCGCGGCAGGGAGGTGCGGAATTGCTGCGGAAATTTCTGTGGCAATTCCGCAACGTGTGCACATAGCCTTAGTCAGCTTTAAAAATAGAAACGTCAGATTAGACTTTGCCAAACAACATCTAAAGAAGCCAGACCCGTTCTGGAAAAGCATTCTTTGGACAGATGAAACTAAGAATGATGAGAAGAAGAAAGTATTGAGAAGGCTTGGAATGGCTCATGATCAAAAGCACATCACATCCTCTGTAAAACATTGTGCAGGCACTGTGATGGCATGGGCATGCATGTCTTCCAGTGGCACTGGGTTACTGGTGTATATTGATGATGTGACTGAAGACAGAAGCAGCCGGATGAATCCTGAAGTATAGAAGGCTATAGTTTCTGCTAAGATTCAGCCATATGCAGATTGGTTGGACGGCGCTTCCCAGTACAAATGGCTCAAAACATTCTGTGAAAGCAACCCAGGAGTTTTTTTAAAGCAAAGAAATGGAATATTCTTCAATGGCGAGTCAAAAACCAGATGTCAGCCCGATCGAGCAGCATTTCACATGCTTAATACAAAACTTAAGGAAAAAAGACCCACAAACAAGCAACAACTAAAGTTAGATACAGTAAAAGAGGCAAAGCATCACAAGGAAGGAAACCCACCATTAGTGACATTCATGGCTTCCAGACTTCAGGCAGTCATTGCCTGGAGAGAATTCTCTACAAAGTATTAAAAATGAACATTTTATTTATGGTAAAGTTAATTTGTCCAATTACTTTTGAGCCCCTGAAATGAGGAGGCTTTGTAGAAAAATGCTTGCAACACCTAAACGTTTCACAGGATATTTTTGTTCAACCCTTCAATTTAACCTGAAAGGTTACACTTCAATTACATCTCAGTTGTTTAATTTTAAATAAAAAATTGCGGCATGCAGATCCCAGATCATGAAGATTCAGTCCCTGTCCAAATATTTCTGAACCAAGCTGAATATATTTCACAGTTGTAGTGAATAAAATAAATGTAGGTGATGTTTTCCTGTTAACAAGTTGTAAAAATTCTGTAGATATGCCACATAAAACCATACCCTACTGTAAGATTGTGGCCCTGATTCATTATTTGCATTTTTTTAAGTCATATCCCTATTATCTTGAGATAATAGTTGCCATTTTGATACCAAAGTTTTCAATATGGCGCTAGTGATTCATGACTGGTGCAAACTAAATAAGGGTCTTTTTAATGTCTTTAACTGTTTTGTGATTTGTGATTTTTTTTTTAGTCAAAAGCAGCATGTTGCGCAAAATTTTTCAAAAATTGTACCAGGTGGCACTAGAGTTCTAGTCCTCTTCCTCTCTGAAGAGACAATTTGCATATTTCCCAGAGGAGCATTGCGGCTTTAAGTCTCCTCATCTCGGCATGCTTAGCATGTCAATCTCCGCAAGAAGAGACAGTACTTCTTGGATATCGGTCTGACGCCTCTCATACAGCCAAACCAGATCATCTCACACTTTGCACTGATGAGGGGCAGTACCCCGAAACACAGTGTCTGCAAATTGAGATCCTGGTTTGGCTTTTATCCTAAGTCATGTAACAAGGCTCATTAAAGGGTTGACATTGACTTTTAGGATTGCTACTTCCAATAGGTGGCACTAGAGTTCTAGTCCTTTTCCGCTCTGAAGAGACAATTCAGAAATTGTACCAAAATACTTGTTTACTTAAAAATATATTGAGAGGTCTATTAGAGGAGTTGTGTCAAATGTTGCAACTTTTTAAAAAGTCACAATTAATAATCAGTGAAAAATCTCTGGAATAACTGAACTTAGCCTGCAAAGGAGAAAGCAAACCATAATGCGGTGCTAGCAAAACACATATATAATAGACTTGAAAAAAGGTGTAAAATTAATAACCAATTGGATGCAGGCAAAAAAAGGTGTAAAACTAGACAAAAAAGCAGACACAATGAGGAATCTGTGGGTTTGTTAGAAGGAGGATATCTCTTCTCAAACCCCTAGGGCCCCAGGGCAAGAACAATATATGGATCGTTTGCAGTCTAAAAGCTCTTCATAATGCAAAATTCCACCTGTTGTGGAAGTTGGCTTTCTTACATCTTGGGCCCCAGGTTGGGCCACCAACTGTTGAACATGTAATCCCATTATGAATCTGCTCAGTAACCCCTTTTTTCTTTTTAACTAGAGAAAAGTGTGTGGCCTATGTGGAAACTTTGATGGAAATGGAAACAATGATTTTACCACCAGGAGTCAATGCGTAGTTGTAGATATCAAAGAGTTTAGAGACAGTTGGAAGATATCTCCCTATTGCCCAGAAGTCTATATCTCCAAGGATCCTTGTGTCGTCAATCCATACAGGATACCCTGGGCCCAGAGAATGTGCAACATTATTCTAAGCCATGTGTTCGCATCATGTCACAGTGAGGTAATATGCAATTTATTTTTTACAACGCTTATTTATATAGCTCCATCATATTGCTCAGTACTTTACAAACACCATCATCAATAACTCTCCCCATTGGGGTTCACAATCTAAATTCCCTATCAGTATGTTTTTGGAGAGTGGAGGAAACTGGAGAACCTGGAGGAAATCCACGCAAACATGGGGAGAACATATAAACTCCTTGCAGATGTTGTACTTGGTGGGATTTGAACCCAGGACCACCGTGCTGCACAAGGGATAATATTATTTCTATGTAACTAGAATAACTTATTCCAACATTCTAATTATTTCACTCTTCTATTGCAGATTGACCCTGAGGCTTATTACGATGATTGTGTCAGAGACACCTGTGCGTGTGATATGGGAGGTGACTGCGACTGCTTCTGTACTGCAGTCTCAGCCTATGCCCAAGCTTGCAGTGAAGTCTGTGTGTGCATTGAGTGGAGATCTTCAACAGTCTGCCGTGAGTAGAGCTGTAAGAAAATGGGTTTGCCATCCTATAAATTAATATGTACTAGAAAAAATATTGATCCACTCTATAAATTAGTAATAAAAGGGTTTAACCATTCTACTACATACCTTATGTATCAAGCATAAAAAAGGAATAAAAAAACAAATTTTAATGATTTAATTATACAATTTAGTTTTTATGATTTTTTATGGCTTTATTTGTTCATCTGGGTGACTTAAAGAAGCACTCCCATTAAACCTTGTTTCCTCTTAATATAGTGCAATCACCATATTAAACAGCACTGTGCACTTACAATTGCTCATTTTGCCTTTCTACCCAGTTATCTCTTCTCTTTTACATTAGGTCTGTGGCATCACATGGTTAATAACTGACTAGCTGAATCCTTCTAAGCTCCATGTGAAAACGGGGTAAATTTTTCCTGTATGAGTCACAAGTCACTGCAATAGTCCCTGGCAGGGGGAAGGAGCAGCTGGGTAAGGGGTCGAAGAGGGGAGTGGTAAATGTAGGGACAAGAGACTTCCTGTTTCTACATAGAGCAGAAAGAAGAATTATCTGGGTAGAAAGGTAAAATGAGAAATTGTTAGTACACAGTGCTGTATAATATGATGATTGCTATGTATTAAGAGGATAAAACCTTTGATGGGAGCGCTTCCTTAATATTGCAACATTGCTCTGTATTGTGCTATTAGTGGACTTTTTTAGTCACATAATTCTTAAAATAATATTCCAGGTTGCAGGAACAATTAATTAAAGAGTCAACCAGCAGTGTAGCATGACATCGGAAATTTTATAGGAAATGCACATCTGCAAGGGCATCGATAACAATGCATATACTATTAATATTATGAACTACAAGTGCAACATATTAGGGCAACAATGTTAGAAGTACAGTACAAATTCTATATGTATTAAGTTTGAATACCAGTATTAAGGATAGCCTTATGAAATGCTCAGCGGTCAGCAGTCCTAATGCTTGTTTCGCTTATATGGCTTTATCAGAAGCCATGGATAGAATCATCTAAAGACCATCATAAATAGTGTGCTGCTTCAATCATGTCATCAGAGATTAGCCAACCACCAGGCTGTTTAATGGCACACGTGTGCTCAGCCTCCATTTCACACTGTCAGACTTCTATCGGTTAAACGGTCTGTGCTTGGGGGAGAGATGATGTGTCATACCTTATATCGGACATGCACAGAAGTATAAAGAAGACTGAAGTGGGATGGATCACTAAGGCTACTTTCACACATCAGGTTTTTTGTGTCAGGCATAATCCGTCGAATACCTGAAAGGACGGATCTGGCGCTGATTTTGAAAATACTGATGCAACGGATCAGTTTTGTTGCCGGAACCAACCTGAACTTTTGAACCTGGAAAATGCAGGTACGCATGTCCGGACCGAGGAGAGAGAGAGAGAGAGACAGAGAGACCTTGGTTTCCAGAATCCGGATCAGTCTTTTGACGGATTGGACAAATGACTGGTCCGGTTCCATAGGCTTCTATTGTTTCCGGCCGCCTGATGCGCTGCTTCAGGCACTATCAGGAGGGTCCACTACAAAAAAAAAACGTTGCACTGACCATTTTGTCCGGTCGCCAGAATGGACATTTCCGCCGGATCCGGACAAAAACGGATGAAACGCAACGACATTAGGCGCGATCCGGCGCTAATGAAAGTCAATTACAAAAAATACATCCGGTACCAGATCTGTTTTTTTAACAACACGCCGGATCGCGCCTGACGTAAAAAAACTGATGTGTGAAAGAGGCCTAAGAGAACAGAGCATCCATGCACACACTATTGAACCTTATGATCTCGTTATTAGAACAATGTCACTAAGTAATCTGAAATGCGATAAAAATGTACAAACAAACAAGATATACAAAAATTCACATAAAAAGTGTAAATAAATGCAATCAATACAATTCAAAAAGAGGAAAGAAGTGTAGAAAACATCAGATGCACTCTCTAAATTTGAAAAATATAAATCTTTACTAAGTACGGTAATAAAACAAAAACCTAGACAAGACAGATAAAAACATGCATTGTTGAACCAGAAACTGTTTCTTAGGCTAAATAACTGTCAGAAAATCAAACCATATGGTAGGCATGACAACCAATAAAGCCATATAAATATAATTGATATCTGAAATGCTATAGGTTTGAATAGACACTGCAATAGGATGTTAGATCTATGCTGTAGGCACAGCTTCCATCAGCACAGGGTGGGGGGTCATATAAAACAACCTACACTATGGCCATAACATATGTTTTGTTTTATTGCACATTCCAGCTCTTTTCTGCGATTTCTACAATAAAGAAAGTCAGTGCAACTGGCACTACAAGTCCTGTGGTGCTGATTGCATGAAAACCTGCAAGAATCCTGAAGGCACATGTTTGTCTAACCTGAAAGGTTTAGAAGGTAAGAGCCTTTTCAGAGTTATGTCCAATCATTCCACCATTTTTTAAATTTGAATTCACATTGTATGAAATACCGTCCATTGTCAATCCTGATGATAGCTTTGCACTCTCCTATCTTTCATTTACTATTTTCAGGGTTCTGTGTAATTTGCGACTGACATCTTAAAGGGAATTTGTCACCCCCTGAGACGCTTTTAAGTTATTATTATAGGCATACAGGTAATAGAATGGTTAAACCAGTCTTATCTGTATGCCTCATAGCTGTCTAGATGTTGAGAAATGGACTTTTAATGTTTTATGTTAGTGATTTCTTCCAGGCTCCAGGGTGTGTGGTGCCTGGAAGAAATCACTGCCTCCTCTCTTCATTAAAATATCACCACCGCTCTCATGCATGTCACACTGGCCTGTGACATGCAGTTGCACATTGGAATGAAACTGAAAGGGAAAAGATATAGATTAGATATTAGAAAAAACTTTTTGACAGTGAGGGTGATCAATGAGTGGAACAGGCTGCCCCGAGAGGTGGTGAGTTCTCCTTCAATGGAAGTTTCCAATCAGAGGCTGGACAGACATATGTCTGAGGTGGTTAAGTGAATCCTACATTATATATGGGGTCAGATGCGATGACCCTTGATATCCCTTCCAACTCTAGCATTCTATAATTCTATGATTTTATGCGCCGTGCACTTGCACGGTTATGGGTGCCTTATCCGCCCTTCTAAAGGCAGTGTCTTCATCGATCTTCTGCAAAGGCGCCGATGAGTCTCTGCAACTACTCAGTGACTCACCAGCGCTTGAGCAGAAGCAGGATGAAGACACTGCCTGTAGAAGGGCGAGTAAGGCCTCTTTCACATTTCCGGCGGTTGCCTGGCGGCGCCCCCGGCATTTTGCCGCAGCGCCGCATGTGAAAACCTTTCACACTTCCGGCGGCCAAAATGCGTTTTTTTGCCGGATGGTTTCTGATGCTTGGAGAGATAAGAAACCATCCGGAAAAAACAAAAAACGTTACATGCAGCGTTTTTTCCGGACGCCGCAATGTACATTTGCGCCGCATCCGGACAAAACCGCATGCAACGCATTGACATGCGGCGCCATCCGGCGCTAATGCATGTCAATGCGAAAAAAGCAGCATGCGGCGCATCAGATTTTCAGATGCGGCGCTGCGGCAAAATGCCGGGGGCGCCGCCAGGCGCCCGCCGGAGATGTGAAAGAGGCCTAAGGCATCCATAACCGTGCGAGTGCAACATAATTCTGCTTCATGTCAGTTGACTTATCTATTGCATTATTTCTGTATCCCATTGTGCATAAATATGTGAATCTTCAGATTTTGTGTTGTTCTATGCCTGATGAAGAGACCTGAGTAGTCTCGAAAGCTTGTAATTTGTTACCATGTTTTCAGTTAGCCATTAAAAGATATCAACCACTGAGGACTCTCAAATCTTAATATTTTTCTATCTACTGGCTAACACAGTGCAAAGATATATATCTTTTGTCTTTCACTGATGACAATAGTAATTTTTATGGGACAGGTGATAAATAGAACAACTAAAAACAAAAAACACCAGCGCCTATATTATGCAGATTAAGATGAAGGAGTAAGGAAGCAATAAGCTGCAGACAGATTATGGATTCTGTGTGATGAATCCAAACTAATGAAACAAGGAATAAAATATTAGCTTACAGCTGTGCAGATGGCTTATAGGTGTGTATACTGCTCTGTATCCACCTAACAATGTTTTATCTGCAGGATAAAGTAAACATTCAATGTGTGAGGCGAGTGAAGCAGGTGCAGATTGATAAAACTACCAGAATGAAGTTACATAGCATGTATTCACCCTTCCCTCTGACACTGTGAAATCTCCGTGCTGCTGGTGGAAATATGTGTATGCAGAGCATGGCAATTAAACCTTTTTGTTTCTCCGTGGAGCGGGGTCTGCACTGTTGAGCAAGGAGTGCTCCGGCCGGTAGTGCCCCTAGATACCTGGCAGGAAAAAGGCTGACGGTGCTCAGAGACGGCGTATGACGTCACAAAAGTACGGATTCGGAAACGGATCAAAAAAGCTGACCGACGCATTTTGGGGAGTACACAGCTCCCCTTCCTCAGCGTGTCCCGAGAAATGGGAAACATGTGCTCCCCGAAACATGCATATCGGAGTCAGAGGAAGCTGGCACAAAAGCAGAGGTAGCAGGAGCCTGTGGTCCTGATCCAGCCAATATCCTGGACCAACCAAGGCCCGAACCCAGACAGCATCCTTTACCTCTGGGGTTCTTGCGGACTGCAGTAGGAAGAGGCAGAATTCTAGAACTGGTGAGTGGAGTACAGGGTCTAAGCTGGTCAGAAGAGACAACAAGGTGAGCCAAGGCCAGGTCTGGACAAATGTTTTCAGGCCGTTACTTATGACCATCAGCAGAGAAGAGGTCTATCGATGAGTTTGTGACCTGTCATGACATCTCGTTCAACCATCGGGCAGTAGAGACACAACACTTGCCTCAAAGGCTGCAAGAAATGATGGCTGGAACTAGGGTCACAATCCTCAAAATGGAGGGGGAACATCGCTGGTATGCAGTGGGTGTGATCCCAGATGGAAGGGAGCATGATGTACCCTTCTTGAGGAATAAACAGGCCTGGGAGAGGCTCCTTGAGATGGCTCACAGCACATATACTATCACCCCCAAGAGATCATACTGTAATTGAGGTTCCCCACCTCCTATGAGTGAGCAGCCGATGGTGCAGGTGACATAGGGGGCTGTTACCCATTTCTATATGTTAGGGGCTCTGCCACTACTTGAAGCCGCATCATTTATAGTGGGAATCGGGATCCAGGTAGAGAAGAAGAAGAAGAAACGAACACCTGAAGAGGATTACTGTATTACCCTGCTTATAATTTTTTTACTGGCTTTGTACTTTGTGCAAAGCCTTAAAGCCTTTGAGTGTAGGAGTACAGATACTACACTGTAAATATATTTGAATGAAGCCTGCAAGTTGTTGTCTTTCAGGGACTTTTGGATGACAGTTCCTGGCTTTGTACTTTGTGCAAAGCCTTTATGAGTGTAGAAGTACAGGAAACTTACTTTTAAAATATTTCACTGAGGCCAGACAGTTCTTGCTTCTTATAATTTTTACCGGTCTTTGCACTTTCTGCAAAGCCTTTAGAACTGTACATCAACTACACTTTCAAAATATTTACGTTCTAATTTTTTTCTATGGATTAAATGAGACATACATACAGTTTAACACAGTTATTATTGCATTATGGTAGTATATAAAACTCAAAAAAGTGTTGAAAAATATTTCTGGATTAGATCACTCTTCAATAGATTATTATGTGCCTTCTATCACATTTTGGAGGTATATAACAGTACAAAAAACTTAAAAAAAATGGCTTGGTTACATATATTACACATACACTATTCTGTGACCTGGGTTACATAATACTTGGATGCATAACATTCGAAAAAAGCATTTAAATATTTTACTGGGTTACATTTCTTACCCATACACTATTCTGTGGTCTGGGGTACATTTTTGTCATATATAACACTCTAAAAAAAAGTTACCAAACTTTACTGGGTTAAATTTTACATCCACAGAGTATAATGTGTTCTTGGGTACATTTCTATGTTATATAACACTTGCAAAAAGTGTTAAAAATTTAGCTGTGTTACATTTCTCACCAAACAATATTTCGTGCACTGGAGTGCATTTTTTATGATACAGCTCTGGCAAAAATTAAGAGACCACTGCAAAATGTTCAGTTTGTCTGATTTTTCTCTTTATAGGTATATTTTTTAATAAAATGTAAATTGCTCATTTATTCTACAAACTACTGACAACATGTCTCTGAATTTCCAAGCAATACATTTTGTATTTATTTTCAGAAAATGAGAAATGGTCAAAATAGCAAACAAATGCAGTGCTTGCAGACCTCAAATAATGCTAAGAAAACAAGTTCATAATCATTTAGAAAAAATAATACTAATGTTTTAACTCAGGAAAAGTTCAGAAATCAATATTTTGTGGAATAACCATGATTTTTAATCACAGCTTTCATGCGTCTTGTTATGCTTTCTACCAGTCTTTCATATTGCCTTTCGGTGACCTTATGCCACTCCTGGTACAAAAAATGTAAGCAGTTCTTCTTTGTTTGATGGCTTGTGACTATCCATCTACCTCTTGATTACATTCCAGAGGTTTTCAATGGGGTTCAGGTCTAGAGATTGGGCTGGCCATGACAGGAATTTGATGTGGTGGTCCTTCATCCACACATTTATTGACCTAGTTGTGTGACATGGTGCATTGTCCTGCTGTAAAAACCAATCCTCATAGTTGGGGAACATTGCCTGAGCAGAAGGAATCAACTGTTTTTCCAGGATAACCTTGTATGTGGCTTGATTCATACTTCCTTCACAAAGATTAACCTTCCCAATTCCAGCCTTGCTGAAGCATCCCCAGATCATCACCGATCCTCCGTCAAATTTCACAGTGGGTGCAAGACACTGTGGCTTGTACACAGGGTCAGACTGAGACCAAAAAGCAGCCCTTGCACAAATAAAAATTCACCAGCCCACATGCGAGTGTTGTAGAAGCAAATCGTAGAACACTGACAGGTTGGGCCGACTTTTGCGTTACTTGCTACACCAATCATATGTGTTAAACAACCAGCTGCAGTGGCCATAGGGGGAAGAGACATCAGCTCAATACAAACAGCCTGCAGACTATTATCACCCTGCAGAATATGTTAAAAAATACAGCACTGATCAGACAAAAAGCATTTTTAGTGTTACCAAATTAGATTTTTCACTAGAAGACAGCCTCCTCTGAATGCTCCTAGTGTACACAATAAAATAAAAAATGCCTTCTTACCACTTGGACCAGTGACACTCCTCCATTCTGAGCGCTGTGTCCCCCAGCAATCTCATGACATTGTTTATATGACATAAGCGCTGCAGACTATCAGAGGACGTTGATGGTCTGCAGCCTTCGTATTATGGTTTGATGATAACGGGCTGCTCTTGAGCCATAAACAATATAATGACATCTGCACTGGTCCTGAACTAGGTACGCTTGTATTTTATTCAACACACTGGGGGCACAACCACTTTATAGTGAACCTGTCACATCCCAAATGCTATTAACCCTACAAATATGGGGTTAATTTGAACTTTATTCATCCCAGAGGCTTCCAGCTTTCAGTCACAGAGAAGCTGCTAGCGCGGCTTCAGTTATCACTCAGTACATAGCCCCCTGACACTGACTGATAACCGGCTGAGCAGTGCATCAGTACAGAACCGGCTGTCAGTCAGTGCCGCTCACTATGTACTGACTAAGGCACACCTCTATGACAAACTTTACTGGGTTAATAAAGTTAAGTTCCTTCTGGCGGCAGGGCATGTATAGAATGCTACAACCTGCAGGTTAAATCTATATATAAAGGTTAACAGCATTTTTTGACATGACAAATTCCCTTTAAAAGTGTTGTCCACTACTGAGACAACTCCTTCTGAATCTCTGTTTCCCCAGTATAGTAATATCACCTTCGGTGCTGGTACTGCTCCAGCGGTATCAGCACTGGAGCTCCCAGGTATCACGAGACATTGTTGTCATGTAATCCCTGTGGACAATCAGCGCTGGCTTTGCTCTCCTCTCCTGCGGACAAATAAGACATCCAGAGCAAGAGATCATATGACAACAATGTCACACGATCCCAGGGAGAGCCAGTGCCGACACCACTGGAAGGCGCCCGCACCGGAGGTGACTATAGGTGATATTTTTGTACTCAATAAAACATACGGAAGAGAAGGGGTTGTCTGCATAGTGGTCAACCCCTTTAAGGCAAGGCAACAGTTAATATGGCCCTGATTCATCAAGACCATTGCTGTTCATTCAGGGCTCGATGAAGAGATATGCTGAAGTGAGAGGCGCAGGATTCATTACGCCTCTTATGCATGCTGGACAAGTGTACACACACACAACACACTACAGATATCTCACACACAAGTAACACACATACACACTGCAGATACCTCACACACAAGAAACACACATACACACTACAGATACCTCACACATAAGTAACACACATACACACTGCCGATACCTCGCACACAAGTAACACACATACACACTACAGATACCTCACACATAAGTAACACACATACACACTGCCGATACCTCACACACAAGGAACACACAAACACTACAGATACCTCACACATAAGTAACACACATACACACTACAGATACAGTACAGACCAAAAGTTTGGACACACCTTCTCATTCAACGATTTTTCTGTATTTTCATGACTATGAAAATTGTAGAATCACACTGAAGGCATCAAAACTAGCATGCTGCTGCAAGAGTTGCTGTGGTAGCCATGCTGGTTCACTATGCCTACAATTTTGAATAAATCCCCAACAGTGTCATCAGTAAAGCACCCCCACACCATCACACCACCTCCTCCATGCTTCACGGTGGGAACCAGGCATGTAGAGTCCATCCGTTCACCTTTTCTGCGTGCAAAGCAGTAATCAAAGCAAAAGGTGGCTACTTTGAAGAACCTAGAATATAAGACATATTTTCAGTTTCACACTTTTTTGTAAAGTGTAATGTATAATTCCACATGTGGTAATTCATAGTTTTGATGCCTTCAGTGTGATTCTACAATTTTCATAGTCATGAAAATACAGAAAAATCTTTGAATGAGAAGGTGTGTCCAAACTTTTGGTCTGTACTGTACCTCACACACAAGTAACACACATACACACTGCAGATAGCTCACACACAAGTAACACACAAACACACTACAGATACTTCACACACAAGTAACACACACACTGCAGATACCTCACACACAAGTAACACACATACACACTACAGATACTTCACACACAAGTAACACACATACACACTGCAGATACCTCACACACAAGGAACACACAAACACTACAGATATCTCACACATAAGTAACACACATACACACTACAGATACTTGACACACAAGTAACACACATACACACTACAGATACTTCACACACAAGTAACACACATACACACTACAGATACCTCACACACAAGTAACACACATACACACTACAGATACTTGACACAAAAGTAACACATACACACTACAGATACTTGACACACAAGTAGCACACTACAGATACCTCACACACACGTAACACACATACACACTACAGATACTTCACACACAAGTAACACATACACACTACAGATACTTCACACACAAGTAACACAAACACTACATATACCTCACACACACAACACAAACACTCCTCTATGCTGCAGGAGAGTCTGATATACTAGTGCAGCTCCTACTGCTCACAGCAGCACTTTCCCAGCACCTCTCATTCTCTCTCCTTCTCTGCTGGGGCTGTGGACCAGAGCAGGAGAAAATGTGACCGTGGGAAAATTGAGCTGCTTCTCTCTCTGTCCCTGGGAGCACACACAGGTAGATATGGCTGACCTTGCAGTTTGGTTCCAGGCTCTCTCCCTCAGAGGGCAGCGCGCAGTGCAGGAGGACCGGAGCACTGACCAATCAGCTCTTCTCTCAATCTGATGCTCATTGGCCAGTGTTCTTCTCCTACACGGCACGCCCCTTTTTGAATGGCTGAACCCAGCGCAGCAAAAAAATTATCAGTGTATAGAAAGATGTGTGCAAAATCCCACCCATTCTGTGGCACTGTGGGCAGGCTGCTACCCATCCTCCTATCCCTGATCACACAGAAACTTACTGCTGCAGTTTCCCTATTTTCTGTCACTGCCATCAGAGACATCTTCAGTGCTTTGTAAATACTTGTATGCCCTGCCGTCACACTACACAGGAGGAAGTGGGCGGTCTGATGTCCTGATCACAAGCTGCAGTGGGAGGCATGGCCGGAGCTGCACAGAACAGCACAGTGCAGCCCCCCATCCTGTTTCTATGCTACCTCACTGCAGCTTATGATCAGGATATCAGACAACCTACTTCCTCCTGTCTAGTGCTGCACGATTGTGTGCACAAAGCAAGCTAATGTTGCCTGATGTACTGACTGCTGAAGTGAACTCAGGAACGCCTGCTGACATGAGCAGCCCACTACAAGGACCGGCCCTTCTGGCATTTGCCAGAAATGCCAGATTGCCAGTCCGGCCCTGCTTGTACACCTCTCCAGATCTCCATCTAATCATTAGATAACAAGGTGTTGGGCAAAGCTGAAAATTAGACTCATCAGAGAAGATTACCTTACTCCAGTCCTCTATGATCCAATCCTTATGGTCTTTGGCAAACTTCAGCCTGGCTTTCCTTTGCTTCTCATTGATTAAAGGCTTTTTTCTAGCTTTACATGACTTGAGTCCTGCCTCTAGGAGCCTGTTACGAACTGTTCTTGCCATGCACTTCACCCCAGCTGCCATTTGCCATTCCTTTTGTAGGTCACTTGATATCATTCTGTTGTTAATGAATGACATTCGAATAAGATGACCGTCATCACGGTCATTGAAGAGTAATTTTTGCCCTCTGCAGGTCTGTAGCTTTGTTGTCAACAATGTCTGTTGCTTGACCTTGTTGTAATGGACTACCGTCTTAGAAATTTTAAAGATGGAGGCAACATGTCGCTCATTGTATCCCCATTGTTTGCTAGGAAAGCCAGAACTGAGCCCTTCTTTTCCTCACTCAAGACTTTTCTTTTCAACTCCTTTGGCTTGGTTAAAAGTTATTTTATCATTCCTATTACTTTTGGGATATTACTATCACTTGTTTTGCCATCCAGCTTGTTCTATTGCAAGAGGATTGTGGACACCACAGCAGGGTTTTTTATGCTTTCCTTCATTGAATAAGATTTGGTTCAGGTGATCACCTAATCAGAAGCACATTAAGTAGAATGAGGTGTACTCTGGTTGGAATTCAGCTGACACTGGAATGGAATGGCTGTCAGACATGTAGAGAAGTTGATTTTTATAAAACTGTGCAGTGGCCTCTTAATTTTTTCCAGAGTTGTATATAACACTCCAACAAAGGGTTACATTTTTTTTTGCTGTGTTAAATTTGTCACCAGTGCATTATTCCATCTTCTGGAATACATTTCGTGGTTATATAAACCTCAAAAAACTTGCTCAAAATTTTTTCGATATTATATTGCTCATCTATAGGGTATTACATGTAATTGGGTACATTCCATTGCTATATAAGCCTCAAAAAACTTGTTTCAAAATGTATTGGCATTATATTGCTCACCTATAGACTATTCCATGGTCTTGAGGACATTTCGTTGGTATATAACCCTCAAAAAACTTGTTAGAAAATGTACAAGTATTATATTCCCATCCATGGACTATTACATATTCTTGAGTAAATTTTGTTTCTATGTAAGCCTCAAAAAACGTATTCAAAATGTTAGGACTATGTGCACACATTGCAATTTGGTGCATTTTTGTCTTGTTTTTTCTATGCGGATTTGTGACAAAACATAAAGAAAAAACCTGATGCCAGAAAAGTGAACACATCAGAAACTCACCAAAAATAAGCATTTTTCCTGCCAAGAGATGCGGAAATGGTGCAGAAATTTTACTAAATGTGTGCACATACCTTTATTGGTCTGGAGTACATTTCCTTGGTATATAACCCCCAAAAGTGCATAGACTTTAAAAGTCTAGGAGACCAATACATGACAATTTGAGCAGAATGTGTATGAGGCCCTCTTTTATGTGTAATACAGGGTGTATCTGAGTCCCTAATTTTTGGCAATTCTTGCTTCCTTCATAAATTAAACTGAAATTTCCTTTATTTTAATAAAAAAAAAAATCAATTTTGATTTACTTGAATTATAATTTTTTTAAATTCTTTTTACATTGAAAACTAGCGACAAATGTCAAAAAATTAAGGATATAAGGCTAGTGTTGAGCGATAGGATATTGCAAGTATCGGGTATCGGCCATCGGCCGATATTAGCTCTATCGGACTTTCGATACTTAGTTCCGATATTTTCGTCTTATCGGATACCGGAATCGGATTTGTCACTGTCACTGTCAGTGTCCGTCGGTCGGGTCTGTCAGGAGTCAGCGGCACTTACCTGGCAGAAGATCTCCGGCGGTCACGGGCTGGACTGCTTGATGGCCGCCATCATCTTTCCCCGGCGGTCACATGCAGTTTCTCACGATAACTGCAGTGACTGCTGGGTAATCCCGGCCGTAAAGCAGTCAGTCCGATGACGTCACCGCCGGGGAAGCAGGTAATCAGCTGTGCTGCGTCGAGATGACAGGTGTGAGGTCGGGACCGCCACCATTTTGTATAGGGCCTGTACCAGCCTCCATTTTGTCAGTTCACACAGCCACAGACTTTTAACTACACAGGGCCTATTAGCATATTCAGTACGACCAGCTTTGATGTCCACTATGAATCAATAGGCCTTTACATGCTAATTGGTTTAGGCCAGGGTCTGAATAAGATGGTCAGTCGTATGGTAAATAGCTCAAGCTCAAGCCATTGTTTCCTGCTCCATATGAATTGCAGGCCAGTTAATATGCGTGCTTCAAAGCAAAAGGGGAAGGGCCTAGCAGGGTTAAGAGCTGTAGCCAGGTACCCCTGTGGTTTTGCCATTCCACACACAGAAGCACAAGGGACAGACTTGCCAAATGGAGCTGCAGCACATGCATTGGGGACTGTCCAGCAACTGAAGACTTTCACCTGGGGAACGCAGAGCTCCATGCCTCCCCATGACCATACAACCCGGTAATATTGATCTATAGCTTATACCTTTTAGCCTTGTACATTATCGTTGTATTGTTTCTCTGACTGCAAATCCATTGTAATTACGTTGTATAGCTTTACTGTATATTTCTGTAATTATCTAGTGCGCCCTTAAGGCAAATTAAACCATAAAATTAATCTTGGGCTGATGCTTTTACTCTGATCACGAATCTTAGAATACCCAGTGGGTAACAGGACAACCTCCCCGGCGGCCATTTGCTCTAGGTGCAGTTCCCTTACTGACCTGAGGGACAAAGGGGGTGCCGGAGAGCTGTACCTGTGGAGTTACGTCACATTGGTGACGTGGGAGGAAAGGGGGTCGTTCCTCACAATTGGTGGCAGCGGTGGGATCAGAGTAATAGTGTGCGTGGGACCCCTACTCCCAGACACTAGAGACTACCAGCGGTACTTTCACTGCTGGGGTCTTAAGGTCAGCCCAGCACTAGACGGTCAGAGTGTAAATATAACAAGTTGTGTGCAAGGTCAGGGTTGCAGCTCTGTCAGTAACCAAAGGTTCCCAAGATGGCGGAAGGCACCAGGAGTAGGGCAAAGGGGGAGGCCAATTCTGTGGCCTATGAGGGGTTCGATACCGATGAGGGGGAGCTCAGCCAGGGCTCCCCAAGGAGCCCGACCCCCGTGCTCAGTCCCGCAGTGGACTGTCCACCCCCTGCCCGTCCCAGTGTGTACAGATCGGAGGCCCTCTTCCAAGCGGCTATGGCACAGCTCGAGGCTGGTAATGACGCCGCCTATGACAGACTCCTGGTGGCGACAGAGAAAGCAGCAGAGCGTGAGCAAGCAGCCGCGGAGAAAGCAGCAGAGCATGATCAAGCAGCCGCGGAGAAAGCAGCAGAGCGGGAGCAAGCAGAACGTCGTGAAGCTGCGGAGCGGGAGCATACAGAACGCCGTGAAGCTGCGGAGCACCGGCACCGACTGGAGATGGCTCAGCACGGGCCCCCGCTGGACGCACTAGGCCCACCGGAGACAAGGGCCTCCAAGGTCCGGGCGGAGGACTTGCCCTTACTTGAAAAGGATGGAGACCTGGATTCCTTTCTGCTGGCTTTTGAGAGGACATGCCTCCAACATCATCTGGCCCCGGATCAGTGGGCAAGGTACCTGACCCCCGTTTGAGGGGTAAGTCCCTGGAAGTTTTGGGGGACTTACCTGCCGGGGAGGAGCAGGACTACAACAGCATCAAGCGGGCCCTGATCCAGCACTACAACCTCACCCCGGAGTCGTACCGCAGGAAGTTCAGGAGCCTGCAGCGGGGTTCAAAGGACACCTGGACCGACCACATGCGGGCCCTGCTGAGAGCTGCGGAGCACTGGACCTCGGGTCTAGAGCTCACTACCCGCAAGGAGGTCCAGGAACTGTTTGTCGTGGAGCAATTCTTGTGGAACTGCCCAGAGGACCTCCAGCAGTTCCTCCGTGACCGGAAACCAAAGGGGGCTTCTGCTACAGCCGCCCTGGCAGACGAGTATGCCAACAACAGGGCGCCGGAGCCAAAGAAGCCTGCCAGCAGTACCTGGAGAGGGGGTAAGCCCAATCCTGCCCCAGCCCCATATCCAGCCCCCAGAGTGCAAGGGGTGTACCCCCCGGCTGCCCTCTCCAGGCCAGGAACAGAACCCAGACGTTGTCATAATTGCAATCAGCCAGGACACTTTAAGGCTGCATGTCCCCAGCGCCAGAAGGCCCCATCCCTGTCCCAGAAACCGTCCACTGTTTTGTGTGTGGGAGGGGGTGGTGGGAGGTCCCTAGACAATTACCAACCCGTCACCATCGGCCGCTCAGCGGTCATGGGACTGCGGGACACAGGCGCTGAACGAACCCTGGTACGCCCTGAGGTGGTGTCCCCTCAAGACTTGGTACCTGGTAAAACCCTTTCCGTCTCCGGAATTGGAGGCGTTGAACCAGCGCTGCCCGTTGCCAAGGTGTATTTGGATTGGGGCGCCGGGAGGGGGATGCGGGAGGTGGGAGTAACGCCAAATATTCCTGCAAATGTGTTGCTTGGGACCGATTTGGGGCGGCTAGTGTCCCAGTATGTGGCCACTGAAACCCCAAGTTCGGCTCCCCAAGAATGTCATGACTCTACTGTGAATGCTAATGTTAATGTATTGAATGTGCCTCCAACAGTGGAGGAGGGAGTGAAACCTGATGGTAAGCCATGCACTGACACTACACACACAGGGCTCACAGTGAGGACAGGTGAGGAGGCTGTAGGGGATAGCTCAGAGGTGGAGGGAGGGGCTGCTATGGGCAGTGTAGGGCCCCTAAGTGAATCCAGCCTGCTGAGTCTAGGGCCCCTGCAGGAAGAGGAACAGGCCATGGGGGGAGGGGGTGTCCCGGGAGAGGAGCCACCAGGTAGGACCCCAGGTCAGGAGTTCCCCACATCCAGGATGTCAGGAAGTCAGGGAAGTCTGCCTGACCCGGCGACTTGGTCAGGGGACGAGGGAAAGCAGGCGCTACCCGTGGTCTCAGCGGTCGTGGCCGCTGTTACCAGGAGTGGGAGCGCTGAAGCCCAAGGAGCCTCGCGGAGGTCCGACGGTTTCCCCCTCTCTGACCAAGTGGCTGCTGAGTCAGACAGTAGCCAGGAGACAGATCCCGGGGAACTGACAGAGGACATGGCAGTTTCATCAATTCTTGCCACATCTAGTCAGGGATTTCAGGCAGCGTTGGAAGCTGACCCTAGCCTGAAGACTCTCAAGGAACAGGCGGCACAGCTTCCCCTGGAGTCCGACCGCGAGCGAGTGGTCTGGGACCAGGGACGGCTGTACCGGGTATCGGTCCAGCAGGCTTCACCGGAGGCGTGGCCCAGGGACCGACAGTTAGTGGTACCCCATCCGTTCAGGGCGGAATTGTTGCGGATCGCACACGAGATTCCAATGGCCGGACACTTAGGGATCACTAAAACCAGGGCCAGGCTAGCTCAGCATTTCTACTGGCCTGGAATGAGGACCGAGGTGATAGCCTACTGCCGTTCGTGTGACACCTGTCAGAGGGTGGGGAAGGCGGGGCCGCGCCCCAAAGCCCCACTGGTAACTCTGCCCATCATCGAAGAGCCTTTCTCGAGGGTGGCTGTGGATCTCATTGGACCTCTGTCCACTCCCAGCCGCTGCGGGAAATGCTTCAAACTAATGGTAGTGGACTATGCCACCCGGTACCCGGAGGCGGTAGCTTTGTCGTTAGTGTTGAGCGATACGATACTGCAAATATCGGATATCGGCCGATATTAGCTGTATCGGCCTTTCGATTCCGAATACCGATATTTTCGTCATATCGGATACCGGAATCGGATTTGTCACTGTCACTGACTATGTCCGTCGGTCGGGTCTGTCACTGTCAGTGTCCGTCGGTCGGGTCTGTCAGGAGTCAGCGGCACTTACCTGGCAGAAGATCTCCGGCGGTCACGGGCTGGACTGCTTCATGGCCGCCATCATCTTTCCCCGGCGGTCACATGCAGTTTCTCGCGATAACTGCAGTGACTGCTGGGTAATCCCGGCCGTAAAGCAGTCAGTCCGATGACGTCACCGCCGGGGAAGCAGGTAATCAGCTGTGCTGCGTCGCGATGACAGGCTCTGCCTGTCATTGCGATGTAGCAGAGCTGGATCGTCGTGGGACAGTCGTTACTATGGACTGCGTCGGACAGGTGGTATACTGTTGGTTTGTTTCTTTTCTTTTTTTACAGGAGATCGATGGCGTCGCAGGAATGAGAGTACAATAAAAGAAATGAAAACTGTGTTGTCTCTTTTATTTCATTAAAATACTTTTTTCTTGCTTTGTCTTTTTTTTATGCATTTAATAACTTTGGGATTAATAATGGATCGGTGTCTTATTGACGCCTCTCCATTATTAACCGGGCTTATTGTCACCATGCAATCAACGGTGACATTAACCCCTTATTACCCCACTTGCCACCGCTACAGGGCAGTGGGAAGAGCCGAGTAAAGTGCCACAATTGGCACATCTTTTGATGCGCCAAATGTGGGGCTGCTGTAGCCTGGTATTATCAGGCTGTTGAGGGCCAAAATCCATGGGCCTTGACAGTCTTTTAATACCAGGCCGCAGCAGTCTGCATTTTACTTGGCTGGTTAACAAAAATAGGGGGACCCCTACGCCGTTTTTTTTTCGAGGGGATCCCCTATTTTTGTTAACCAGCCAAGCTAAGCAGACTGCTGTGGCCTGGTATTATCAGGCTTGCAAGGTCCATGGATATTGGATCCTTACCAGCCTGAAAAACCAGGCCTCAGCAGTCTGCTTCATCTGGCTGGTTAATAAAAATAGGGGGGACCCCACGCCAATTTTTTCGAGGGGATCCCCTATTTTTGTTAATCAGCCAAGATATGCAGACTGCTGTGGCCTGGTATTATCAGGCTGGCAAGCAGGGTCGGACTGAGGCACTGGGACACCGGAGAAACCTACGGTGGGCCCCAGCTCCTGCGTGGTGGGCCCTGATTTGAAAGGATAGGTCGCGGGGCAGAGGGGGCAGTGGCCCAGGGGCCCGCGCTCTGAGGGGGCCCACCCGGAGCTACGATACAGTTACATTCTGCGGCAGAGCAGGGAGAATCGCTCTCCCTGCTCTGCCGCCCGGAAGCTATGGGGCCTGAACAGGCGTTGGGGGGGCCCGGTGCTAGAAGTGGGCCCCCCACCCGTCATCGGAGGGTCAGCTGTATCGGCATCCAGCCGATAAAGCTGACCGCATGGAGAGAGAAGGAGCGAGCGCTCCTTCTCTCCCATAATCCCCCTCTCAGCGTATGACAGCGGGCGCAATAACATCACCTGCCGGCGCCCGCTGTCAGACGCTGAGAGGGAGAACAGTGAGCAGCACAGGAGCCGGGAGGTGAGGTTTTTTTTGATTTTTTTTTTAATGGGGGTGCAGTCGAGTCCTGGCTGGAGAAGTCGTCATGTCGGTGTGGGCCAGATGGAAAAGACATGAAAAGTGAACAATTCCATTAGAAAGAACATCAGCGGTAAGTCATTATCTGTACCTGTGCTGTAATCTATTATATGTTCTGTAGGACTGGTATTATTTAACACAGACCATATGGCGGTAATATCAATATTGGTCTTTTTATATATAGATTATTTTGGCCAACAGCGCGGTCATTTGCTGAGGTTCTCTGATGATGGGCCCACTCAGAAGTTTTGCCCCCACTAAACCAAAACCATAGCTACGCCTATGGCTCTCTCTCTAGTCTTTCTTTCTCGCTCTCTGTTCTTTCCTTCTCGCTCTCTGTTCTTTTTTCTCTCTGTTCTTTCTTTCTCTCTTTTCTTTCTTTCCTCTCTTTCTTTCTCTGTTTGTTCTTTCTCTCTCGCTGCTCTTTCTTTCTTTTCCTCAGTACCAGCCACTGTGCCCTCATTACCAGTCAGTGTGATCAGCAGTGCTAAATGGTTACGCTTGGGGCGAGGATATGGGTGTGATTAGCTGTGAAATGGGTGTTGTCGGGGCGTGGCCTAAAATTTTCAGCGGCGCGCAACACGCGCCGCAGCCTTTAATCCTCTTTCCTGTCTTCCAAATTTGGGAGGTATGCTGTATGACCTCCCTACAACTTCTGGCCATGCTCCTGATGAGCGCGACGGATGGTCTCGTGAGGGATCTCCTCCCACACCTGGACTAAAGCATCCACCAACTCCTGGACAGTCTGTGGTGCAACGTGGCATGGCCTAAAATTTGCTGCAGCAGGCACAGCGTGCCACAGCCTTTGTCCCTATTTCCCTTCTTCAAAGGTTGGGAAGTATGATGGTGGGCCCCAAGAATAATTTTTCTCTGGTGGGCCCAAGGTACTCCAGTCCGACGCTGCTGGCAAGGTCCATGGATATTGGCTCCTTAACAGCCTTAAATACCATGCCTCAGCAGCAGGGGCGTACATATAAATCTTGGGGCCCCATAGCAAAAGTCTGAATGTTCCCCACCCCCCCCAAAAAAAAACCCAGAGGCATTGTAAATGTAAAGTGCCAGCACAGTGAGGGAAGTTGAGTCGCACAGTGACAGGGGTTTTGTTGGTACTCGGCACCGATCACGTCGACTTCTATGGGGGATGTCACAAGTTGCACAGCTCGGTCCGTGACCTGGGCGATCACTGGAATGTGGGATATTTCCAGGGGATGATAGAATGTTCGTGTAGTTTGTCGTGACGCCACCTGTAGTACCTGGTCAGGGTGTCCAGCGCTGCTGTGCAGGTCCTCTGGAAGGGATGGTGTAGTGCAGCTAGGTGAAAAGTCTTCTACAGGTAACACGCTATCCTTCCAGGGCAGATAGATGTGAGATAGAGCAATGGTGCAAAGTGATGTAGCAGAGTGGACTATGCGACGTAGTAAGAAAGCAGGAAACACTTCAAGTTAAACGTTGCATAATAAAATTTTTAATAATAACATTACAAAAGTGCAAATGGCTTATATTATGTGACATGTTTTGTTACTGTTCATACCCTTGATATGTATCATACATGTGTGTTAATAAATACATATTCAACAAAAGTGCAAATAGCATTAGTGCCGAAGTTCGTGCAGACTTCTTAGGACTACCCCCACCGGGGTAACTTCACAGTGTCCTTTACTTGTGCTTGTGGAGGACCCGCTCCAAACCTCCAACTGTGGTCTTGGGTGGGCTGCAAGACTTTCCTTGAGCAGACCTCTCTTTCGGCCACACCAAACGGGTTTTTAGTTTCTGAGGTAGTTGAAAATAGTGCACAGTTAAGTTTTTTGTAAAACCAAGATGGAGCACCTAAGTGCCAACTATTTACAGAAAAGTTTGTGAGCCAGTACAGTTCATGGCTTCAAAGTTCAACATTTTCATTACAGTGAAACACCATTACCCAACCTGGGTATATTAAGGCAACAATAAACTTGTTCTTCTGAACATTCACCCGTCCGGGTACATCAAACCATTACCCAACCTGGGTATATTAAGGCAACAATAAACTTCTTTTTATGAACATTCACCCGTCCGGGTACATCAATAATTTAACTATTTACATACAGAGACCCTGTCCGGGTTATTTAGACTTCTTTGGCTGGCCTCTTACAGGTACCACCTGGTACTGTTCTGGAGCTTGCCAAACATCCGTGACAGGAGGGTCCACCCAGACCTGATGACGTCGTGTGGCCTGTACAGTGACGTCGTGACCCGCTATCTGGGTCTGTGTGGCCACCTCTTTCATCTCCCTCCGGGTCTGGACCCCTATGTCCCGGACTGAACGAACCCCAGGGGGCCTAACAGGCGCCGGGTACGGGCCAGCTATCATTATCATGTCCATAGCTGGGGCTGCTGAGGAGACCACTGAGGGAGGCTGGGGAGATTTACGGCGTGGGGTGGGCACTTGTGCAGAGGCCTGGTTGGGGAGGCTGAAGGCTCGTAGGGTCTGTCAGTTTCCTGACACTCTGGGGAGTAGGGGTCGCACCTGGTAACATTTAGGGCGTACCATCCATTGTAACCCCAGTGTCGGGTGTAAGTCACCAAGTCTCCTGGCAACAGGTCCCTCCCCGGGTGTCCTTCTGGGAGGTGAGCCTCCACGTCCCGCCGGGTTACAAAAACTTCTAAATAAAGTCCAGGCTCCTGGATGAAGCCCCAACCACCTTTTAACTTAAAGTTCCGTACTGCACCCTTACGCCGCGGCTCCCTCACCGTACTTTTATCCTTTCTCATACGTGCCTTCTCTGTCAGGTCCTTCTCCAGGTGACGTTGCCGAAGCTTTTGGGATTCTCGCTGCTCCCTTTGTCGCTCTGCTTCCCGCTCCCGACGTCTCCACTCTTCCTCCTGACGCCGGTTGTAATTCTCCTCCACCAGCATCTCCATGTCTCCACCATCAAATGCCAGCTTACGATGTACGGTTTGCGGCAGCTCTCCTGGCGCCCGCCAGTCCTGGCGGCGCTCACCTGTGGCGGAAGCAGCTGACTCTGGAACAAATGACGGTCGGGGCTCCGGTACAGGCAGGTAGAGCTCTGGTGCCTGCGCGGCCTCCTCCATGAGGACGGGTGTCGCTTCTTCTGCCTCAGCGACGGGGGCAGACAGCGGGATCTGGGGTGCTGGTGCGGCGTTTTCTGCAGGAACGGGTGCCTCCACTGTGATACTGGCAACCGGTTCAGATTGCAAGGGCTGGGATGCCCGCACGGCCTCCTCTACTGGAACGGGTGCCTCCACTGAGATACTGGCAACCGGTTCAGATTGCAAGGGCTGGGATGCCCGCACGGCCTCCTCTACTGGAACGGGTGCCTCACCTTCCGGTACAGACACTTCAGGGGTAAGAGGGATTGGCGCCGCTCCAATTGTAGTTTTAGGGCCCGCCAGCTCGCTTCCATCCTAGCGACCTCCTCCCGGTGCCGGGCCAGGTCTCTCAGGGTATCCTCCGCTTCTTCCAGCGTAGGAGGGTTTCCAGGCCGGGTGCCAAATGGTGGCTCCGTGGCGATCGGGTCGCTTCCGTGGGGGGAGAGCTCTGACTCCTCCATCCCTTCCCACTTCTGCTCACGTCCATTCGCCATCTCTGCCAAGTCACATGTGTCATTAGCATCAGGAGAGGCGACATCTTTTGTAGGGAGGCGGGACCTTCGCGTTCGTTTCCGCCCACTGAGGAGGATGAGGAGGCGGAACTCCAGAGCTGTGGGGCACGATCTTACATTGCAGTAACATTTAAAGTGTGCGGACATCATTTTCGCGCCACGGAGTGAGTGTACGCCCACGAGAGCACGCCCTTATTCTTCACCTGTGCCTCGTGGCGCAGATATGACGGAAAAATGGCAAATACAGTCTATGATGATTTTTGCAATTCTCAAGCAAAAAAACAGTTCAATTAAGGCACACAGGACTCGCTTATAGCGAGCTTCTGAATCCTGTTCGTGACGCCAAAGTTGAGTCGCACAGAGCCACAGGTTTTGGGGGTACTCGGCACCAAGCCCGTCGACTTCTATGGGGGATGTGACGGGTAGCACAGCTATGTCCGTGCCCTGGTCGCTCACTGGAATGTGGGATATTTCCAGGGGATGATAGAATGTTTGTGTAGTTTGTCGTGACGCCACCTGTAGTACCTGGTCAGGGTGACCAGCGCTGCTGTGCAGGTCCTCTGGCAGGGATGGTGTAGTGCAGCTAGGTGATAAGTCTTGTACAGGTAAGACGGTATCATTCCAGGGCAGATAGATGTGAGATAGAGCAATGGTGCAGAGTGATGTAGCAGAGTGGAGTATGTGACGTAGTAAGAAAGCAGGAAAGGAAACAATTCTTACTACAAAGACATGCAGCATAAGGCTGCCTCAACCCCTCCCATCCAACTAGCTACACCCTGTTCTAACCAGCCTGAGCTAGACCATCCCATTGGGTCCGCCTACACTCAGCTGGCATAGTGTACTGTTGAATGCAGTGGTTGGAGTCAATGGGGTGTTTCCTCCTTACCTGAGAGTAAGTTGTCACACCGCTGGGTGCGATGCAACATCTCTGTGGCGACTGGACCCTTGGGTGCTTCTGTCTTTTCACAAATGCCGGCTTTACCCGGCAATTGAATCAGAGGCTATTTTACTATGTAGAAGTGAATAAACTATAAATATATGTATATATATATGTCACAATGACATGTACATATATATATATGTATTCTAAGTGTGTATATTTTGTGTTTACAAGGAAAGAAAGTGTTTTTTTAGTTGCGATATTTTGTTCCCATAGACTTACATGGGACTTCCGGTATCGGAATCGGATATCGCCGATATTTAGTGATATCGGCGATACCATTCCGATCCGATATTTTTAGATATCGAGCAGTATCGCTCAACACTATATAAGGCATAAAAAGACCAAATATAGTGCTATTACTAATGTTCACAGGTATGGAAGCTTGTTCTCAAATATCTGAAAGTGCAAGTTTGCTTTAACAAATTAATGGGTTGTTTCAGACTAGGCTCTACATATATCCATCTCTTCAAGGTTTTTTTCTATCAATGTGATTAGATTTTTCCTTTTATATCTGGTAGGCTGTTATCCCAAATGTCCCGAGGATAAACCTTACTTTAATGAAGATGAAATGCAGTGTGTGTCCCAGTGTGGCTGTCTGGACAAAGAAGAAAATTACTATGTACTAGATGAACGAATTGAATCCTGCAATGTCTGTGAAATCTGGTAAAATGATGTCTTTTTGTGGTATTTTCTAAAAAATTCACATTGCGAGGGCTCGCTCACACCACCGTGTAAATCGGACGAGTGTTATTTTTTTGTCAAATAGCTCTAAGACCAATCTGTCAGTGAAAAAAATTGCAACATGCTGTGATTTCACTTCGAACTCGTGTGGTTGCGAGAAAAAAATTGGATGCCATAAGGAGCCCTAGTATAGCTTCCAATTTTTACAAAGGTTAAGGTTAATTTATGCTTTGTATGTTATCATTGATTTCACTCTTTCCAATGCAATCGAAAAAGTGAAATGTTCAGCCTAAACATTTTCACAACGATATAAGCAGTGGGAACGGAACGTACTCCTATGAGCTATTATTATTGGTCAAAAAATGTCTAACTTTCTACAAATGATAATAACGATTGAATTGTGTGTGTCTTCCTGTTTCTGAAACTGAGCATGAAAATGACTTCGTAACTCACAAATATTTCCCAAACCTATTTCTTACTTGAAAAATCTTAGCAAGCAAGCATCTAAAATTCTTTCTAGACTACTGAAACAGTCTTGTCTGTGGTCTTCCAACAGACCTGAAAACTCCACTCTATTTTTAATGGCCATTTAGATGGGCCAATAATTGGGGCAAGTGTGTTCATAGAAATGTTTGTTCCTGAGGGTAGGGTCACATGACTGTTTTCTTCAACATCTAAGAAAAACGGTCCAATTATTCTGATTAGAGTCGAGAGATGTGGGATAGACAGTCTCTAGGAGCGCCAGCCAGGTGTAAGTGTTGTATGCAATTAAGGGATCTAATGCTGCTCCAGCCGGGTACCTCTAGTGGGATTACTATTGAGCAAGATTCTTGAAAACCCGGTCAGCAGGGCGCAAAGGACAGGAATCTTCTTAGTAAAGGACAATCTTCATTTATTAAAAATTATTAAAAATTATGGTAAAACAATGAATTCATTGTTTTACCATAATTTTTAATAATTTTTAATAAATGAAGATTGTCATTTACTAAAAAGATTCCTGTCTTTTGCGCCCTGCTGACCGGGTTTTCAAGAATCTTGCTCAATTATTCTGATTAGACTCTGATCACAGTTTCATCAGATTGGGATCAGTTTTTTTGGTGAGAAAAAAATAAATTTCTCCATTTTATCAGTTTGTGGAAATCAGACCGCTCTCAGACATCATCTGAGTGCGGTCCAATTTTTTTCACAGAGTCATAAATTTGTATTACCAATTTTGATCCAACACTCACATCAAAATAGGACATATCTCCAATTTTTTACGCAGACCACTTGATCCAAGGAAAAAGTTGGACATGTGCACAGCTGAGTAAAATATCATAGATACGAGAGCTATCTGTGACGATCATGGATATCACTTCTACAAGAAAATGAATAATGTGTATGAGCCATGATTGTTGGACAGTCTAATAAGACTGGCAATGAACTGACAAATTAGAAAATATATTTAGAACACACAGTACCCATATAGAGCTGTACATAGGCAAGAAAATAATTTTGCTAAAATTTTGATTAATTGAACCCTGCAAGCATGCACACCAATCCAGTAACATAAGCAGGGTCCTGAATTGAATTGAAAGTGGCTTATCTTATCTTGTGAAAAGGGTATATCTAATTCATAAGTATATAACTGGCAAAGTGCATCATGGTCCACATTTAAAACTTAATTCTTTGTCCCTGATTCATGATTTGCATTTATTTTTAAGTAACTTTGCATTTTTGTCTTGTGGTATCAGTTGATGTTCTAGGCACCAAATTCATCAAAATGGTTCATGTGATTCAGGAATTTAGGGTACACAAAAAATGTGCTTTCTCCCAGTCTTAAACTGTTTTAGCAACTTTTGAAATCAAAATAGACTAGCCAGAGACTGAGCAGAGTAGGCCAAATTTTGTAGCTTTTTAGAATTCACAATTTTTGAATCTGGATAAGCCATTTGATATTGCAAGAATCAGTCAAAAAAGAAGAAAACAAAATCAACAGGTGAACACATATGAAATAGAATTAATCCCTTAACCCCCAAAGGTGGTTCGCAACGTTAATGACCGGGCCCATTTTTACAATTCTGGCCACTGTCTCTTTATGAGGTTATAACTCTGGAAAGCTTCAACAGATCTTAGCGATTCTGAGAATGTTTTATCGAGACATATTGTACTTCATGATAGTGGTAAAATTTCTTCGATATAACTCGTGTTTATTTATGAAAAAAATGGAAATATGGCGAAAATTTTGAAAATTTTGTAATTTTCAAACTTTGAATTTTTATTCCCTTAAAACAGTGAAATATGTCAAACAAAATAATTACTATATAGCATTTTCCACATATCTATTTTACATCAGCACAATTTTGGAACCAAAATTTTTACACCAAAATGTACAAAACCACTTTTTTTAGGGACCACCTTACATTTGAAGTCACTTTTAGGGTTCTATATGGCAGAAAATACCCAAATGTGACACCATTCTAAAAACTGCACCCCTCAAGGTACTCAAAATCACATTCAAGAAGTTTATTAACCCTTCAGGTGATTCACAGGAGCTGAAGCAACGTGGAAGGAAAAAATGAACATTTAACTTTTTAGTCACAAAAATGATCTTTTACAACAATTTTTTATTTCACAAGGGTAAAAGGAGAAAATGGACAGATAAAGTTGTTGTGCAATTTCTCCCGAGTATGCCAATACCCCATATGTGGGGGAAAACCACTGTCTGGGTGCACGGAAGGGCTTGGAACGGAAGGAGCGCCGTTTGACTTTTTCAAACCAAAATTGGCTGGAATTGAGATTGCACGCCATGTCGCGTTTGAAGAGCCCCTGATGTGACTAAACAGTGGAAACCCCCACAAGTGACAATATTTTGGAAGCTAGACCCCCTAAGGAACTTATCTAGATCTGTTGTGAGCACTTTGAACCCCCAAGTGATTCACTAAAGTTTATAATGCCCGAGTGTGAAAAAAAATTCACAAAAATAATTTTTTAGTCCCCAATTTTTTGTAAAGTATGGTGTACAGTTCATATAGCGTCTTGTGCTTGGGTGCGAGGAAAACACATGAGACACAGGTTTGATATAGAAGGACTTGTATTACTTCATACAAGTGGCAAAAGGGGTCACACAGTTTGCAGGTACAGAAGCAGGAGACACAGCAGGCCAGAGTAACTTAAGCTCAGCAATAACTCTCCACAACAGGTTCAGGATCTCTTCTCTGTTACCGTAATTCCATGCAAACGTGGATTTATCAAATAGCAGGTTTCCAGAGTCCACAAGTGTTCCAAAGTTCCTCAGTAGGAAATAGCTGGAGTACAAAGTCTAAGGTTTCCAGGAGTCAGGTCACAGGCTCACTGCAGGCTTGATTCTGAAGCACTGATTGCTCAGCTGAGGCTGCTTAAGAAGCAAGAGGGAGAGAATCAGGGCGGGAACATGAAAGCTGGAAACTCCATATTGACTGAGGGCAAGATAGCTGCAGCAAGACAAAAAGCAAAATGGCCGACGGAAAAACTGAGTTTCAAGAAACATGTACAAAGAACCTTACATTACTCCCCCCTTAGGGACAACCTCCGGATGACCTCAGACCAGGCTTGTCTGGGTACCTCTGATGAAACTGGCGGAGCAAGCGAGGAGCATTAACGTTATTGACTGGTTCCCATGAGTTGTCCTCCACTGGGTAGCCCTGCCATTTAATCAAATATTGTAACTGATTTCTGTACAACCTGGAATCTAGAATCCTTTCAACCACAAATTCTTCCTGACCATCGACTAGCACTGGGTCAGGGCAAGGAGAAGAACGTCCAGGAAACGTATTGGGTGTTGCAGCCTTTAGTAGGGATACATGAAAGACAGGATGGATTCTCATAGTTCTGGGCAGTTGAAGACGACAAGCAACGGCACTTATAATTTTACTGATTTTATAGGGTCCAATGTACTTATGTCCCAACTTAGACGATGGAATCCTTAACTTAAGATTTCTGGTTGACAGCCAGACCAAGTCTCCTACCTTGAAAGCTGGTGCAGGTTTACGAAATTTATCTGCTGCTTTCTTGTACCTTTCCTGAGCCAATTCCAGATTTTCCTTTAGAAGATCCATATTCTTTTGTAAAGACGTGATTCTTTCAGCCACTGCTGGGAAGGGCGTTTCTATGGGAAATCGAGGAAGAATGTTAGGATGATAACCTAAATTGGAGTAAAAAGGAGGCTGCTTAGTGGAGGCGCTCTGAGAGTTGTTATAAGAGAACTCAGCCAGTGGAAGTAGATCCACCCAATCATCCTGTAGGTGGCAGATAAAGCAGCGGAGATACTGCTCCAGGGTCTGATTGGTTCGTTCTGTCTGTCCATTAGTCTGGGGATGAAAAGCAGAAGAAAGGTTTACTTTAATGTCCAATGCGGCACAGAAATTTTGCCAAAACCTTGAAGTGAATTGCACCCCTCGATCCGAAATGACCTCATCCGGTACTCCATGTAAGCGAAACACATTCTTAATCATCAAATCTGATGTCTGTTTTGCAGTGGGTAAGCCGACACAAGGGATAAAATGAGCTGCCTTTGTTAAACGATCAACCACCACTAGAATGGTGTTCTTCCCTTGAGAGGTTGGTAACTCCACAATGAAGTCCATAGAAATGGATCCCCACGGGCGGGACGGGGTGGGAAGGGGTTGCAACAGACCAGTTGGTGAGGAGCGAGGTGTTTTGCATCTTGCACAGACTTCACATGAAGTGACATAGTTTAAAACATCTTTCCTGTAAGTGGGCCACCAAAAGAAACGAGAAAGAAATTCCTGTGTCTTTAGAATTCCTCTATGCCCAGCTATCTTGGAATCGTGGATGAGTTGCAATACTCTCAATCTGACTGTTTCAGGTATATACAGACGTTGTCCCTGAATCCACACACCATTTTTAAAGACAAGACTTACGTCCCTTGGGGGTTGTGCCAACAAGGAATCCGCATGGTATGCTTCCTTGATGTCCTTAAGTAGGTCTTGATTATGAATCACTCCCAGGAATCTAGAGTCAGGAAGAATAGTCTTAGGAGGAGTAAGTGGACGGGTCTCTGCTGAATGAATCCTAGAGAGTGCATCAGCCTTTCCATTGCGCGATCCTGGCCTATAAGAAATTACAAAAGTAAATTGGTTTAGGAAAAGATTCCAGCGAGCCTGGCGAGGAGTCAGGCACTTAGCCGACCTGATAAATTCAAGGTTACGATGGTCTGTCAGGACGACTATTTGCTGTGCAGCAGACCCTGAAGAAGGTGTCTCCATTCTTTGAAGGCGGCAATAATGGCCAACAACTCTCTATTGCCCACATCGTAGTTCCTCTCAGCCGAAGACAACTGCTGGGAAAAGAAGGCACAGGGATGCAAGACATTCTTCTCACCTGTTCTCTGAGAGAGTATAGCTCCAACGGCACAGTCTGAAGCATCCACCTCTATTATGAAGGCAAGTTCGGGGTTGGGATGTACTAAGATAGGTGCGGTGGTAAATTTATCCTTTAGACGGGAAAATGCTTCCTGGGCTTGGGGGGTCCAGGAGAACCTAGACTGTTTCCGGGTAAGTTGGGTGATAGGTGACACTACCTCAGAAAAATTCTTAATGAAACGTCTATAGAAGTTGGCAAACCCGATGAAGCGCTGCACCTCCTTCACATTTCTAGGAATTGGCCAATCCTTGATGGCTTGGGTCTTGCTTCCATCCATACTAATCCCTTGTGTAGACAGTACATACCCCAGAAATTGAATTTTGGTCCTATGGAATTCACACTTTTCAAGTTTGATGTAAAGATGGTTTTGTCTTAGACGTTCTAAGACCATTCTCACATGTCCATGATGTTCCTCTGTGGAGTTAGAAAAAATTAGAATATCATCCAGATAAATCACCACGAATGTATCTAGGAGATCCCTGAAGATGTCATTCACCAAGTGTTGGAAAGTGGCTGGGGCGGTACTCAGACCAAAAGGCATAACTAGATATTCAAAGTGTCCATAGCGTGACCTGAATGCAGTCTTCCATTCATCCCCAGGTCTAATACGGACCAAGTTATAGGCCCCACGGAGATCCAGTTTAGAGAAAATTTTGGCATGCCGCACTCTCTCCAATAACTCAGGGATTAAAGGCAATGGATAACGGTTTCTAATAGTAACCTTATTGAGTTCCCTATAGTCTACGCAGGGTCTCAGAGATCCATCTTTCTTCTTCACAAAGAAGATGGGTGCACCTGCAGGAGATGAAGAGGGGCGTATGAAGCCCTTGGCTAGATTTTCGTCTATGTAATCCTTTAAAGCCTTTAGCTCGGTCACCGCCAGGGGGTAGATCTTACCAAAAGGTATCTCTGCTCCAGGCAATAATTCAATTGGACAATCATATGGACGGTGAGGGGGAAGCTGGTCAGCGTTCTTCTTGTCACATAAATCCACATAGTCCTGGTATACAGCTGGTAGTTCAGGGACTGACATGGTTCCTTTAGGAACAGAGCAAGCTGAAACTTCTGGACTCATCTGTTTCTCTGGAAAGTGTAATTCCTTGGTCTCCCAGTTAATGGTAGGGTTCTGAGCCTGCAGCCATGGTAGCCCTAGAATAATGGGAAAGTGGGGAGAAGAGATAAGCATAAAGGACAGTTTCTCTTGATGATCTTTACCCATAAGGACCCTCAAAGGCTCCGTTTCCTGATCCACTGGTCCAGAGGTCAGCAGGGAGCCATCCACAGTCTCCATCTGTACTGGAGTAGTCTTCTTCACTGAACGTATGCCCCGTTTCAGAGCAAAGGAGATATCCATAAAATTTCCACTTGCCCCTGAGTCGATCATAGCAGAGCTAGACACCCAGACTGAGTCAACCCAGAGTTTGATGGAAAGGAAGCAATGAGAATTGTTTTTCTTACAACTCAGCTGGGACACCGCTGAGGAAACTTGAAAAATTGCAGCGTTTACACAGTCATCGTCCTCAGAAGTGACGGAGTTTAAGTCAGAGAAATCAATATCTGTTGCTGCAGATCTCTCTGGAGCCTGAGGCTCGGACCTGACAGATCTCCTCTCGCAACACTCACAGTGAATGACTGCTGCAGTAGTCTTACGAGAACGGCTGGGCAGTTTATAATGAAGTGCCCTGACTTACCACAGTAGAAACATAGATTTTCCTTTAAACGATGTTCTTTGCGTGCATCACTAACCCGTCTTTGTAAAGAGTCCACCTGCATGGGTTCAGGTTCAGGTTCCCGTGTGATCCTACTCAAAGGTTCCTTAGCTGGGGAGGAAGGTAGGAAAAGGTTAGTGCGATTACTTTCGAACCATCTCTCTTGCCTGCGTTCAGTCAGACGAGCATCAATACGGATGCAGTAGCTAATAAAGTCACCTAACGCAGTGGGAGGGTCGGCACGAGCAAGTTCATCCTTAATCAGTGGAGACAACCCTTTTCGAAAAATAGATTTTTTGGCGGAACTGTCCCAAGTGGTATTGAGGGCCCATCTCCTGAAATCCAAGGCATATTCGGCTACTGAGCGCTTACCTTGGCGCAAAGTTAACATGGCTGCTTCAGCTGTTGCACCTCGATTGGGGTCATCAAACACCTGCCCCATGGCTGAAATGAAAGCATCAAGATGATCCAAACATTCATCCTCAGTCTCAATCAGAGGGTTTGCCCACATCAAAGCCTTGTTGGTAAGCAACATGATTATAGTAAGCACTTTAGATCGTTCAGTGGGAAATTGTGAAGCATGTGCAGAAAAAAAAAGACTGCATTGGTTAATAAATCCCCTGAATTTCTCACGTTCACCGCCAAAATGAAAAGGGGGTAACTTGGGAATCCCAGAACTCGGGGTTATGGCAGGAGCCTGGACTCGTTCCTCTAGAACCTCAATCCTGTCTCGTAAATCCTGGGTAGTTTGTCCAAACACTTGCAAATTGTGATTAGTGAGGTCCTGTAGGTTTGCAAAACGGGTCTTTATAGTCTGTATATCTGCAAGGATTGTATCAGTCATTCTGCAAAGCTCCTTTATGCGAGCCTCCATCTTCCAGATCTTTTAAGACAGGAGTACTGGAAGGAGAAAAAAAAACAAAAAAAAAAACAATAGTGTTTACCTGTGGTAACACTGCAGAGTAAAATTAAGGGAATGTGCTCACCTGGAATGGTTGTGAGAAGTCACAACCACTGTCATCACAGAAAGTATAACCGGACATCTGATATCCACAGTCACAGCAGACACAGCCTTCCCAGACCCAGCAGACACTAACGTTTGTCTTCAGAATCTTGTAAAGTATGGTGTACAGTTCATATAGCGTCTTGTGCTTGGGTGCGAGGAAAACACATGAGACACAGGTTTGATATAGAAGGACTTGTATTACTTCATACAAGTGGCAAAAAGGGTCACACAGTTTGCAGGTACAGAAGCAGGAGACACAGCAGGCCAGAGTAACTTAAGCTCAGCAATAACTCTCCACAACAGTTTCAGGATCTCTTCTCTGTTACCGTAATTCCATGCAAACGTGGATTTATCAAATAGCAGGTTTCCAGAGTCCACAAGTGTTCCAAAGTTCCTCAGTAGGAAATAGCTGGAGTACAAAGTCTAAGGTTTCCAGGAGTCAGGTCACAGGCTCACTGCAGGCTTGATTCTGAAGCACTGATTGCTCAGCTGAGGCTGCTTAAGAAGCAAGAGGGAGAGAATCAGGGCGGGAACATGAAAGCTGGAAACTCCATATTGACTGAGGGCAAGATAGCTGCAGCAAGACAAAAAGCAAAATGGCCGACGGAAAAACTGAGTTTCAAGAAACATGTACAAAGAACCTTAAATTTTTTATTTTTCCCAAGAAAATTGGACCCCAAAAGTTGTCCAATTTGTCCTGAGTATGGTGATACCCCATATGTGGGGGAGGAACTGTTTGGGCGCATGGCAGGGCACGGAAAGGAAGTAATGATGTTTTGCGATGCAGACTTTGATGGGTGTTATTTTGAGTTTGCAGAGCCCCTGATGTGCCTAAACAGTGGAAACCCCCCACAAGTAACCCCATTTTATAAACTAGACCCCATAAGGAACTTATCTAGATCTGTGGTGAGCACTTTGAACCCCCAAGTGCTTCACACAAGTTTATAATGCCCGGGCATAAAAATAAAAAATCATATTTTTTTCCCACACAAATGATCTTTTAGTCACCAATTTTTTATTTTCCCAAGGGTAACAGGAGAAATTGGACCACAAATGTTGTTGACCAATTTAACCTGAGTACGCTGATACCCCATATGTGGAGGGGAACCACTGTTTGGGCGCACGGCAGAACTCGGAAGGGAAGGAGCGCCATTTGACTTATTCAAACCAAAATTCCCTGGAATCGAGATTGGATGTCATGTCACGTTTGGATAGCCCCTGATGTGCCTAAACAGTGGAAATCCTCCACAAGTGACCCCATTTTAGAAACTATATCAATAGAATACACGTCACTCCTCTCTTTTATATTAGGTGCTCAGAAATAGGGTTACCAGGCCCATATCAAATATAATAAAATTACTCTGGCACTCTTACGATCAAATGAACAAAGAATTTTATTCCATATCACATGACGTTTCGGTCATTTACTCTGACCTTCCTCAGACTGGAAAATATATACAGAAAGAAAAATAAGCCATATAGCATATATATATATATATATACAGTGGAGTAAATAAATGAAAAACAAAAAAATGAATGCTAGTCAAGTCAGACGAACATGTTATTCATAAGGGACAAAATATTCAATAGGGTCCCATTTAAGTACGAACTGAGAGTTTGGTATATCTTAACACTGAGATCAAGTATAATTTGTTTTTTTCTAAAGAAATCGCCGAAAAAAAAGCTCAATATTTATCAATATTTATCAAATACATGAAAGAGGTAGGTAAAAAGAAAAGAGAAATAATGAATATGGGAAATGTACAATGCTTACCAATTTGTAGTAAGATATTGTCACGCTGTATAGCAGATATATATATGTGATGACAGTAATCTATATCAAAAGGGCAACATACAATATAACATGCGCATAGATATATGATAACATAGAATTACCTGACAGAAAGTCCAGTGGGTCAATACGGAATCCGTTATACGCTGTCTCCGGCTAGAGGGTGACCGGGTCTATTCTGACCCTAAACTGGGGTCCTAACTAATCCCTCTACCTGGAGGTACTGTTAAAGGTACAGAGGTCCAGGCCACCAGCGTAAACCCTGTCTCCTATCAATCCCTGCCAACTGTAATCTAGTCCTAAGAAGGACCCTGATTACCACCAAAGGGAATGAACAGGTAACGGTTAATGAACAGAAAGACATACAAGAAAGACAAGAAATAAAGTAAATAAAGTCTTACATACAACACTCACACACAGTAGGAACACCTAAGGTCTCAGAGATAAACTATAAGCTGTAAGAGTAAAAACAACTAAGGAGCTCTTAGCTTAAGTATTCTCAGAACCGATCCAGTCTGCTAGACTACATGAATGCTTTCACCGGCCTCTAACAAGCAGACTGGCAGGTATATGAAGGAATCTAATTAGAACATAATCAAAAGCAGCCGGGCGAGGCTGGACCTAGTCTTAGCAAAGAGCTAGGTAAAATTAACTCCCTCATTACCAAACACAAAGAAACAGCAACTCAGCTGTGAGAAGTCAGAGTGTGTAATCGCGACGATCCTCGTGGCGATACACCCATGACAGTACCCCCCCCTCTACGAGGGGACTCCGGACCCTCAGGGCCAGGTCTGCCCGGGTGAGTTGTGTGAAAGGTCCGAACCAATCGATCTGCGTTAACATCAGACGCAGGGACCCACGTCCTCTCCGCATGACCATACCCCCTCCAATGAACCAAGTACTGAAGGGATCGGCGACTGAGACGTGAGTCAATGATTTTCGACCCATGAAATTCCACGTTATCATTGACCACCACTGAAGGAGGAGGTAGAGGTGACGGTATGACTGGTGCCACATACTTTTTAAGTAATGACTTGTGAAACACATTATGAATTTTAAACGTAGGAGGGAGGTCCAGACGAAATGCCACAGGATTAATTATGGAACTGATCCTGTACGGCCCGATGAATCTGGGACCCAACCTCCAGGAGGAAACTTTAAGTTTTATATTCCTGGTAGACAACCAAACCAGATCGTTCACCTTCAGATCTAGACCAGAAACTCTCCCCCTATCAGCCATCCGTTTGTAACGGTTCCCCGTAACCTTCAGTCTTAACCAATCTGGAACTATCAGTCTCCCTGGAAGTCCCCCAGGGGCGTCCCCCTGAGCCCCCAATACCTCCCCCTCAAGCTCAGAGCATACAGCTGACACTACAACTCCCTCCTGAGGAATAGGAACCGGATCATCCGTCTTCCCGGCCCCTGGGAAAGTACGAGATAAGGCATCAGGAAGCAACTTTATTGAGCAGTCATATGCGCGATGAGGAGGTAACTCTTTACACCCCTCCTCTGAGAACATCTCCCCAAAGTCCTCCAGAAAAGGAGACAAAGTCCTAGGCACAACCGCACCGATGACCGTGCTCATGCAGTTATTCCTGCAAAATTCACCCCACTGGCTTATCTTTCCGGATTGCCAATCAATCACTGGGTTATGTTTAGCCAACCAAGGAAGTCCCAACACAATAGGAGTGGGTAGACCCTCCAACACATAACAAGACAATTGCTCTTTATGTATTGCCCCTACTCGAAGATCTATGTTATGAACAGCTTGTACCAAGCTACCTTGACCGAGAGGTCTAGAATCAATAGATACTATAGGGACCGGTTTGGCCAATACATTCAGTTGCATACCATGCACCTGGGCAAACCGAGCGTCCACCAGATTAGCCCCGGACCCACTATCAAGAAAAACAGAAATCCTCTCAGTTCTAGTACCAATCACCACCTCCGCAGGCACGAGAAACTGAGAGGGATTTGGGGACGAAATACACACTCCCAGGTTAACTCCTTTGCTCAAAGAGGCCCGGGATGGACACCCCCCAACAAAATGTCCCTCTCTCCCGCAAAAGAAACACCTTCTAGTCTTGCGGTGCACCGCCGATTCCCTCCTACAAAAAGATGTCCCTCCCAACTGCATGGGTTCCTCAGAACAGACCAGGGGAACCTCAGTATAAGGGACTTTAGTAGTAGGTGGAGTCATCACGGGAGGCGGAGTTACCTCGCGTCTTCCCGAATTCGTCTATCAATGCGAATAGCGAGGGCCATAGCAGCCTCCAGTGATGGAGGAGAATCATACTGAGCCAACACATCTTTTAATTTGTCAGACAACCCTTGACAAAACTGGCTCCTAAGAGCTGGGTCATTCCACTGAGTATCTGTTGCCCATCTACGGAACTCAGAAGAATATTCCTCCGCTGGACGATTTCCTTGCCGTATTTTACGTAACTTTGTTTCAGCAAGGGAAACTCGATCCGGATCATCATATACCAGACCCAGGGCAGTAAAAAATCGATCCACTGACTGGAGATCTGGGGAGCCTGGAGGAATAGAGAACGCCCAAGATTGAGGGTCCCCTTGTAAGAGCGAGATAACAATTCCCACCCTCTGCTCTTCACTCCCAGATGACCGAGGCCGCAGCCGAAAGTACAATTTACATGCCTCCCGGAAAGTAAAAAATTTGTCCCGCCCACCAGTGAACCTGTCCGGGAGAGCAACCTTAGGTTCAGATCTGGTTTGCTCCGGGGGGGACAAAACCTTGGACTTAATGTCTGCCAACTCCATGGACAACCCCTGCAACTGCCGGGCCAGCTGGGCTACTGGATCCATGACAGCTGGGGAGAATCTTTAGTAGGGCCGGTGAAAATGTCACGCTGTATAGCAGATATATATATGTGATGACAGTAATCTATATCAAAAGGGCAACATACAATATAACATGCGCATAGATATATGATAACATAGAATTACCTGACAGAAAGTCCAGTGGGTCAATACGGAATCCGTTATACGCTGTCTCCGGCTAGAGGGTGACCGGGGTCTATGCTGACCCTAAACTGGGGTCCTAACTAATCCCTCTACCTGGAGGTACTGTTAAAGGTACAGAGGTCCAGGCCACCAGCGTAAACCCTGTCTCCTATCAATCCCTGCCAACTGTAATCTAGTCCTAAGAAGGACCCTGATTACCACCAAAGGGAATGAACAGGTAACGGTTAATGAACAGAAAGACATACAAGAAAGACAAGAAATAAAGTAAATAAAGTCTTACATAAAACACTCACACACAGTAGGAACACCTAAGGTCTCAGAGATAAACTATAAGCTGTAAGAGTAAAAACAACTAAGGAGCTCTTAGCTTAAGTATTCTCAGAACCGATCCAGTCTGCTAGACTACATGAATGCTTTCACCGGCCTCTAACAAGCAGACTGGCAGGTATATGAAGGAATCTAATTAGAACATAATCAAAAGCAGCCGGGCGAGGCTGGACCTAGTCTTAGCAAAGAGCTAGGTAAAATTAACTCCCTCATTACCAAACACAAAGAAACAGCAACTCAGCTGTGAGAAGTCAGAGTGTGTAATCGCGACGATCCTCGTGGCGATACACCCATGACAGTTATAGACAATCCCTTTAGGGAGGTTGCGTCACTAATGAAAGAGACAATTTAATTATCTATATAGATAGTGGTGACCCAGTATATAATAATAACTCACCCACATATAATATTAGTATCATGTGTGTGAAGAGTCTTACCGTTGGAATAGTCAAAACTGACTTTAGAGCTGTAGCAATGTAACAGGTGAGTAGTCTGTTATGCGCTCCTGAGTAAAAATGACCTCTTATCAGTACATAATAATGTATACAGTGCCCAAACTTGTTGTGATAATATTGGAAAAAGAGTCTAATAAATGCCTCTTACCGTTGATGCAATCGGTGTAAAGTATAGAGTAGTAGCGCCGAGAGACGTGGCTATACCGCCTGTGGAAAGTGCGCTCTGAACGCCGACAGCCATGTGTGAGGTAATATGGCGGACAAACAGGAAGTGAAAAGGCGTCTGCTGGGAATGACGTGATGGTGGAACGCAGGTGAGACGCATGAGACTGTGGCGCCCCGGAAGTGAAGTATCCAATTGTGGAAGTGGTCACTTGATGAAACGCTCTGTGGAACGCATAACAGTTCCTGATATTGTCGATCTAATAATCACATCATAGCGCAGAAGAGGTGAGTATATAATAAGGTAGAAAATCAATTTGTGACCTGGGAAAAAAAAAATAATAGGGATAAACCTTGAGTATATGCATTATAAAAAAGCATAATCAGATATTATATTGTAGACAATATAGATTGAACAACTATTTCATCGTCTTATGATCTCGGGAACATGGGAGAAATGAAAATCATGAAAATTCCATTACATTATATTCACGATTTAACCCCTTAGGTTCTAATGATTGTTTGCGATGTATCCAATATGCTTCTCTGTATTGGAGTCTTTTGATCAAATTACCTCCTCTCCTATTGATATTAACCTGTTCCAATACCAAAAATTGTAACTGAGCTATGGAGTGGCACCTTTCATTAAAGTGATATGGTATGGGTAAATGATGTTTCTTGCAACGAATATCTGATTTGTGATGGGATATGCGATCTTTCACCATCTGTGTTGTTTCGCCAACATATATTTTACCACATGGGCATTTTATGGCATATATCACGTTTTTAGATTCACAGGTGAAGAATCCAGAGATGAGGATTTCCTCACCTGTGAGAGGGTGAGAAATCTTTGGGCCCTTTAATATATTAGTGCATTGTGCACAATTGAGGCAAGGATAAGTACCTTTTTTCTGTGTTCTCAAAAATGTCTGTCTACTGACAATAATTGATGAGCCAATGTCAGCCCTTATGATTTTATTTTTGATGTTACTTGGTCTCCTAAAGCAGGGTAAAAAAGATGATTGGAATTCAGGGATACTTGGAAAACTGTCCCGCAAAATGTACCAATGTTTTCGAATTAGATTATGGAGTTTATACATAAATGGATGAAACGTATGTACGAAAGGAATTCTGTTCGTAGGGGTTCTACGACTGGACCTACTGTCGACTTGTTGTATCTGTTGTAGTAACCGTGGTGGATAACCACTTTGGAGGAATTTATGTCTCATCTCGTCAAGTCTACGTGTTTTAGTAACTGGATCACTAACAATTTTTTTTACTCGTTCAAATTGAGATATGGGGACTGATTTTTTCACTGCTTGGGGATGACAGCTTTGATAAGATAATAGGCTATTTCTATCAGTCTCTTTAGTATATAAATCCAATGATAGGTTGCCAAAATTATCTAGTAAGACCTTGGTATCTAGAAAACTCACTTCCTCTGTATCATATTTTAGAGTGAATGTTAATTCAGGCCATGTTTCATTGATTTGCTCAAAAAGATATTTAAGTCCTCATTTGTACCCGTCCATATACAAAATATATCGTCTATATAGTGGCGCCAAACTGTACAATGTTGGCGATAGAGTGCATTTGTATAGACATAATCTTGTTTGTTTATGTCATTCGTGCACAATGCACTAATATATTAAAGGGCCCAAAGATTTCTCACCCTCTCACAGGTGAGGAAATCCTCATCTCTGGATTCTTCACCTGTGAATCTAAAAACGTGATATATGCCATAAAATGCCCATGTGGTAAAATATATGTTGGCGAAACAACACAGATGGTGAAAGATCGCATATCCCATCACAAATCAGATATTCGTTGCAAGAAACATCATTTACCCATACCATATCACTTTAATGAAAGGTGCCACTCCATAGCTCAGTTACAATTTTTGGTATTGGAACAGGTTAATATCAATAGGAGAGGAGATAATTTGATCAAAAGACTCCAATACAGAGAAGCATATTGGATACATCGCTTACAATCATTAGAATCTAAGGGATAAATCGTGAATATAATGTAATGGAATTTTCATGATTTTCATTTCTCCCATGTTCCCGAGTTCACAAGACGATGAAATAGTTGTTCAATCTATATTGTCTACAATATAATATCTGATTATGCTTTTTTATAATGCATATACTCAAGGTTTATCCCTATTATTTTTTTTTTCCCAGGTCACAAATTGATTTTCTACCTTATTATATACTCACCTCTTCTGCGCTATGATGTGATTATTAGATCGACAATATCAGGAACTGTTATGCGTTCCAGAGAGCGTTTCATCAAGTGACCACTTCCACAATTGGATACCTCACTTCCGGTGCGCCACAGTCTCATGCGTCTCACCTGCGTTCCACCATCACGTCATTCCCAGCAGACGCCTTTTCACTTCCTGTTTGTCCGCCATATTACCTCACACATGGCTGTCGGCGTTCAGAGCGCACTTTCCACAGGCGGTATAGCCACGTCTCTCGGCGCTACTACTCTATACTTTACACCGATTGCATCAACGGTAAGAGCCATTTATTAGACTCTTTTTCCAATATTATCACAACAAGTTTGGGCACTGTATACATTATTATGTACTGATAAGAGGTCATTTTTACTCAGGAGCGCATAACAGACTACTCACCTGTTACATTGCTACAGCTCTAAAGTCAGTTTTGACTATTCCAACGGTAAGACTCTTCACACACATGATACTAATATTATATGTGGGTGAGTTATTATTATTTACTGGGTCACCACTATCTATATAGATAATTAAATTGTCTCTTTCATTAGTGACGCAACCTCCCTAAAGGGATTGTCTATATCTTACTACAAATTGGTATAGGAAAGATGTGTATCTTCGTACCGTGTTAGCCAGTAGATAGAAAAATATTTAGACTTGAGAGTCCTCAGTGGTTGATACCTTTAATGGCTAACTGAAAAGATGGTAACAAATTGCAAGCTTTCGAGACTACTCCGGTCTCTTCATCAGGCGTAGACTAAAACAAAAACTGAAGAATCACATATTTATACACAAGAGGACACAGGAATAATGCAATAGGTAAGACAAGTGACATGAAGCAGAACTGTCATTATGGCAGAGGAATGAACATAAATATTGGAACAGATCATAGATAAGGAGAGTTTTTATTACCCTCTGATTGGGGTCTGGTGTTGTGTTTTGATGCCCCTAGAAGGTCAGAGACGCAGATTCCTTAATTGATATAGAATGACATGAATCCATGTGACACGTTCATTCCAGCACTAAGAGTGTCAAAGGTCATCATAAGTTTGTATTCCCAAACCTTTCTATCTTTCTCAGATTTGAAGTTAGATTTTAATACCAGTAATTCCATATCCATTATGCTATGACCGGGCATACAAAAGTGTTTTGCCACAGGTAAATCCATTCTTTTTTCTCTTATCGCCACACGATAAGAGAAAAAAGAATGGATTTACCTGTGGCAAAACACTTTTGTATGCCCGGTCATAGCATAATGGATATGGAATTACTGGTATTAAAATCTAACTTCAAATCTGAGAAAGATAGAAAGGTTTGGGAATACAAACTTATGATGACCTTTGACACTCTTAGTGCTGGAATGAACGTGTCACATGGATTCATGTCATTCTATATCAATTAAGGAATCTGCGTCTCTGACCTTCTAGGGGCATCAAAACACAACACCAGACCCCAATCAGAGGGTAATAAAACTCTCTCCTTATCTATGATCTGTTCCAATATTTATGTTCATTCCTCTGCCATAATGACAGTTCTGCTTCATGTCACTTGTCTTACCTATTGCATTATTCCTGTGTCCTCTTGTGTATAAATATGTGATTCTTCAGTTTTTGTTTTAGTCTACGCCTGATGAAGAGACCGGAGTAGTCTCGAAAGCTTGCAATTTGTTACCATCTTTTCAGTTAGCCATTAAAAGGTATCAACCACTGAGGACTCTCAAGTCTAAATATTTTACAAATTGGTAAGCATTGTACATTTCCCATATTCATTATTTCTCTTTTCTTTTTACCTACCTCTTTCATGTATTTGATAAATATTGATAAATATTGAGGTTTTTTTTTCGGCGATTAGAAAAAAACAAATTATACTTGATCTCAGTGTTAAGATATACCAAACTCTCAGTTCGTACTTGAATGGGACCCTATTGAATTTTTGTCCCTTATGAATAACATGTTCGTCTGACTTGACTAGCATCCATTTTTTTGTTTTTCATTTATATACTCCACTGTATATATATATATATATATATGCTATATGGCTTATTTTTCTTTCTGTATATATTTTCAAGTCTGAGAAAGGTCAGAGTAAATGACCGAAACGTCATGTGATATGGAATAAAATTCTTTGTTCATTTGATCGTAAGAGTGCCAGAGTAATTTTATTCCATTTTAGAAACTAGACCACCTAAGGAACTTATCTAGATCTATGGTGAGCACTTTTAATCCCCAAGTGCGTCACACAAGTTTATAATGTAGCGCCGGAAAATTAAAAAATCATATTTTTTCCACAAAAATGATCTTTTCATCCCAATTTTTATTTTCCCAAGGGTAACAAGACCTCAAAATTTATTGTGCAATTTGTCCTGAGTATGCTGATACCCCATATGTGGGGGTAAACCACTGTTTGGGTGCATGGCAGAGCTCGGAAGGGAAGGAGTGCCGTTTGACTTTTTCAACGCAGAATTGGCTGGATGTCATGTCGCGTTTGGAGAGTCCCTGATGTGCATAAACAGTGGAAACCCCCAAGAACTTTAAACCTCCAAGTGCTTCACACAAATTTATAATGCCTGGGCATGAAAATAAAATATCCTATTTTTTTCCCACAAAAATGATCTTTTAGTCACCAACATTTTATTTTCCCAAGGTTAACAGGAGAGATTGGGCCCCAAAAGTTGTTGTCCAGTTTGTCCTGAGTATGCTGGTACCCTATATTTGGGAGAAAACTACTGTATGGGAACACATTGGAGCTCGGAAGGGAAGTAGTGACATTTTGGATTGCATACTTTGGTGGAATAGTCTGCGGGCGTCATGTCGCTTTTGGAGAGCTCCTGATGTGCCTAAACAGTGGAAACACCCTCACATGACCCCATTTTGGAAACTAGATCCCCAAGGAACTTATCAAGATGTGTAGTGAGAACTTTGAACCCCCAAGTGCTTCACAGAAGTTTATAATGTAGATGTTAGGGTTCGAGTTCCCGCTGCTGCACAAGGGGAGTCTCGAACCGGTCTCGCTGCGGTCCCTGTCATGGGTGCATCGCCATGAAGATCGTCGCGATTGCACATTCTGACTTCTCACAGCTGAGCTGCTGTTTCTTTGTTTTTTGGTAATGAGAGAGTTAATTTTTCCTAGCTCTTTGCTAAGGCTAGGTGCAGCCTCGCCCGGCTGCTTTTGATTATGTTCTAATTAGTTTCCTTTATATTTCTGCCAGTCTGGGTGTTAGACGCCGGTGAAAGCATTCATGTAGTCTAGCAGACTGGAGCGGTTCTGAGAATACTTAAGCTAAGAGCTCCTTAGTTGTTTTTACTCTTACAGCTTATAGTTTATCTCTGAGACCTTAGGTGTTCCTATTGTGTGTGAGTGTTGTATGTAAGACTTTATTTACTTTATTTCTTGTCTTTCTTGTATGTCTTTCTGTTCATTAACCGTTACCTGTTCATTCCCTTTGGTGGTATTCAGGGTCCTTCTTAGGACTAGAATACAGTTGGCAGGGATTGATAGGAGACAGGGTTTACGCTGGTGGCCTGGACCTCTGTACCTTTAACAGTACCTCCAGGTTGAGGGATTAGTTAGGACCCCAGTTCAGGGTCAGCTTAGACCCCGGTCACCCTCTAGCCGGAGACAGCGTATAACGGATTCCGTATTGACCCACTGGACATTCTGTCAGGTAAATCTATGTTATCATATATCTATGCGCATGTTATATAGGATGTTGCCCTTTTGATATAGATTACTGACATCACATATATATATATCTGCTATACAGCGTGACAGTCCCCCATTCATCTCTGGCTGCAGTGGAGCCTGCTCAGCAGAGACGTTGGTCCCAGCGTCTTGCCCATTCCAGTACTGTGCAGAGACTTGCTGCTGCCTCTCCTGGATCTGCTATTATAGCCAGTACTGGAGCAGACGTCTTTGGGACAAAGTCCTGCGTTTCCCCTTCTGAGCATGCCCAGGGTAAGATCTCTCATTGGAGATCTGGGTCACATGTTCAGGTACTGCAGCAGCTCCTATTGGTCCACCAGGAAGGTCATGAAACTACATGTGTTTGGAACAGTTTCTCATTGGTCCTTGTTTCTGGCAGGTCCTGTAGCTGTTGCTATAAAAGGGTGGCATGGCTGGGCCGCCATGCGCTAATATCAATCATTATATGCTTAGCGCCAGTGTGGTCATGCGTGTGTGTGGTTAGGGCCCGGCTGAAATAAGCCCCTAGAATACCGACTTAATCGGTGAGGAGTTTGTTATGTTAGCTGGTCAGGGTCGGTGTCCTAGATGCCCTAGATTGCCGGCATAACCGGTGAGGAGTTTGATTGCCGTATTCAGGGCCTGGCGTTCAGACGCCATAGATTGCGGGTGACTCCCGCGAGGACATTAGCGCATGATCACGTTCTATGTTCGCTTAGCTGTTCACTGTGTACCTGGGTGCCTGACAGGACACAGAAGTTTGTCTCAGCGGCTCTGTGACGTAACAGGGTTCGCTTTCAACGCTAGACAGCGCCCTAGCGTGTTTATTTTGCGACTCAGTTGTGTTAAGTGAGTTCGCACACATCGCCATATAGCGCTGCGGCACTCTTTCTAGCGGCTCTGTGGATTAACAGAGTTCGCACATATTGCCACAGCGCGTTACGGCGTTTATTTTGGCGACTCTGCGGGATAACAGAGTTCGCTTATTGCGCCATTTTACTAGCAGCAGGCTCCGCCTGCACGGTGGATCCTGGGCTGCGAACGCACCTCTCCACATCTTATATTTCGTGCGTTCCGCAGACCCTAACATAATATTAGCGCCAGGGTCTGGCTAGTAAAATGGTGGATGAACAGCGTTTACAGCTGTACATCCAGCAGCTGGAGGGTAGGTTGGCGGCTCTTGAGCGCACAACCTCAGCTGTGGATATTACTGCAGTCGCTGTTCAGGCTGCTAGCGTAGCTGCAGCCAGTTTGTCCTCTGCCACCTCTGTCCCTACATTGTCCCACCTCCCGCTTCCAGACAAGTTTGCTGGTGACAGCAAGCAATGTCGGGGATTCGTGAGTCAGTGCTCCATACACCTCGAGCTTCTGGCTGCACGTTTCCCCAAGGATCGGGCACAAGTGGGCTTTGTGATAGCTCTTCTGTTGGGCAGAGCGTTGGAGTGGGCAATGCCGCTGTGTGTAATGTATGTAGTACAGTTCATATAGCGTCTTGTGCTTGGGTGCGATGAAAATACATGAGACACAGGTTTGATATAGAAAGTCTTGTATTACTTCATACAAGTTGGCAAAAATAGTCACACAGTTTGCAGACACAGAAGCAGGAGACACAGCAGGCCAGAGTAATCTAAGCTCAGCAATCACTCTCCACAACAGGTTCAGGATCTTCTTCTCTGTTACCATAAGTCCATGCAAAGGTGGGTCTTTCAAAGAGCAGGGTTCAGAGTCCACAAGTGCTTCAGAGTTCCTCAGTAGGAATAGCTGGAGTACAAGGTCCAAGGCTTTAGGAGTCAGGTCACAGGTTCACTGCAGGCTAGATTCTGAAGCACTGATTGCTCAGCTGTGGCTGCTTAAGAAGCAAAAGGAGAGAATCAGGGCGGGAACATGCAAGCTGGAAACTCCATTTTGACTGAGGGCAAGATAGCTGCAGCAAGACAGAAAGTAAAATGGCTGACGAACAAACTGAGTTTCAGGAACATGTACACAGAACCTTACATTACTCCCCCCTTAGGGACAACCTCCGGATGACCTCAGGCCAGGCTTGTGTGGGTACCTCTGATGAAACTGACGGAGCAAGCGAGGAGCATTAAAGTTATTGACTGGTTCCCATGAGTTGTCCTCCACTGGGTAGCCCTGCCATTTAATCAGATATTGTAACTGATTTCTATACAACCTGGAATCTAAAATCCTTTCCACCACAAATTCTTCCTGACCATCGACTAGCACTGGGTCAGGGCAAGGAGAAGAACGTCCAGGAAACGTATTGGGTGTCGCAGCCTTTAGTAGGGATACATGAAAGACAGGGTGAATTCTCATAGTTCTGGGCAGTTGAAGACGACAAGCAACGGCACTTATAATTTTACTGATTTTATAGGGTCCAATGTACTTATGTCCCAACTTAGACGATGGAATCCTTAACTTAAGATTTCTGGTTGACAGCCAGACCAAGTCTCCTACCTTGAAAGCTGGTGCAGGTTTACGAAATTTATCTGCTGCTTTCTTGTACCTTTCCTGAGCCGATTCCAGATTCTCCTTTAGAAGATCCATATTCTTCTGTAAAGACGTGATTCTTTCAGCCACTGCTGGTAAAGGCGTTTCTATGGGAAATCGTGGTAGAATGTTAGGATGATAACCTAGATTAGAGTAAAAAGGAGACTGCTTAGTGGAGGCACTCTGAGAGTTGTTATACGAGAACTCAGCTAATGGAAGTAGATCCACCCAATCATCCTGTAGGTGGCAGATAAAGCAGCGGAGATACTGCTCCAGGGTTTGATTGGTTCGTTCGGTCTGTCCATTAGTCTGGGGATGAAAAGCAGAAGAAAGGTTTACTTTAATGTCCAATGCTGCACAGAAATTTTGCCAAAACCTAGAAGTGAATTGCACCCCTCGATCCGAAATAACCTCATCCGGTACTCCATGTAAGCGAAACACATCTTTAATCATCAAATCTGATGTCTGTTTTGCAGTGGGTAAGCCGACACAAGGGATAAAATGAGCTGCCTTTGTTAGACGGTCAACCACCACTAGAATGGTGTTCTTCCCTTGAGAGGTTGGTAACTCCACAATGAAGTCCATAGAAATGGATCCCCACGGGCGGGACGGGGTGGGAAGAGGCTGTAACAGACCAGTTGGTGAGGAGCGAGGTGTTTTGCATCTTGCACAGACTTCACATGAAGTGACATAGTTTAAAACATCCTTCCTGCAAGTGGGCCACCAAAAGAAACGAGAGAGAAATTCCTGTGTCTTTAGAATTCCTCTATGCCCAGCTATCTTGGAATCGTGAATGAGTTGCAATACTCTCAATCTGACTGTTTCAGGAATATACAGGCGTTGTCCCTGAATCCACACACCATTCTTAAAGACAAGACTTACGTCCCTTGGGGGTTGTGCCAAAAAGGAATCCGCATGGTATGCTTCCTTGATGTCCTTAAGTAGGTCTTGATTATGAATTACTCCTAGGAATCTAGAGTCAGGAAGAATAGTCTTAGGAGGAGTAATTGGACGTGTCTCTGCTGAGTAAATCCTAGAGAGTGCATCAGCCTTTCCATTGCGCGATCCTGGTCTATAAGAAATGATAAAATTAAATTGGTTTAAGAAAGATTCCAGCGAGCCTGGCGAGGAGTCAGGCACTTAGCCGACCTGATAAACTCAAGGTTACGATGATCTGTCAGGACGACTATTTGCTGTGCAGCTCCCTGAAGAAGGTGTCTCCATTCTTTGAAGGCGGCAATAATGGCCAACAACTCTCTATTGCCCACATCGTAGTTCCTCTCAGCCGAAGACAACTGCTGGGAAAAGAAGGCACAGGGATGCAAGACATTCTTCTCACCTGTTCTCTGAGAGAGTATAGCTCCAACGGCACAGTCTGAAGCATCCACCTCTATTATGAAGGCAAGCTCGGGGTTGGGATGTACTAGGATAGGTGCAGTGGTAAATTTATCTTTTAGACGGGAAAATGCTTCCTGGCTTGGGGAGTCCAGGAGAACCTAGACTCTTTCCGGTAAGTTGGGTGATAGGTGACACTACCTCAGAGAAATTTCTAATGAAACGTCTATAGAAGTTGGCAAACCCGATGAAGCGCTGTACCTCCTTCACATTTCTAGGACTTGGCCAATCCTTGATGGCTTGGGTTTTGCTTCCATCCATACTAATTCCTTGTGTAGACAGTACTTACCCCAGAAATTGAATTTCGGTCCTATGGAATTCACACTTTTCAAGTTTGATGTAAAGATGATTTTGTCTTAGACGTTCCAAGACCATTCTCACATGTCCATGATGTTCCTCTGTGGAGTTAGAAAAAATTAGAATATCATCCAAATAAATTACCACAAATGTATCTAGGAGATCCCTGAAGATGTCATTCACCAAGTGTTGGAAAGTGACTGGGGCGGTACTCAGACCAAAAGGCATAACTAGATATTCAAAGTGTCCATAGCGTGACCTGAATGCAGTCTTCCATTCATCCCTAGGTCTAATACGGACTAAGTTATAGGCCCCACGAAGATCTAGTTTAGAGAAAATTTTGGCATGTCGCACTCTCTCCAATAACTCAGGGATTAAAGGCAATGGATAACGGTTTCTAATAGTAACCTTATTGAGTTCCCTATAGTCTACGCATGGTCCCAGAGATCCATCTTCTTTACAAAGAAGATGGGTGCACCTGCAGGAGATGAAGAGGGGCGTATGAAGCCCTTGGCTAGATTTTCGTCTATGTAATCCTTTAAAGCCTTTAGCTCGGGCCCCGCCAGGGGTAGATCTTACCAAAAGGTATCTCTGCTCCAGGCAATAATTCAATTGGACAATCATATGGACGGTGAGGAGGAAGCTGGTCAGCGTTCTTCTTGTCACATAAATCCACATAGTCCTGGTATACAGCTGGTAGTTCAGGGACTGACATGGTTCCTTTAGGAACAGAGCAAGCTGAAACTTTTGGACTCATCTGTTTCTCTGGAAAGTGTAATTCCTTGGTCTCCCAGTTAATGGTAGGATTCTGAGCCTGCAGCCATGGTAGCCCTAGAATAATGGGAAAGTGGGGAGAAGAGATAAGCATAAAGGACAGTTTCTCTTGATGATCTTTACCCATAAGAACCCTCAAAGGCTCTGTTTCCTGATCCACTGGTCCAGAGGTCAGCAGGGAGCCATCCACAGTTTCCATCTGTACTGGAGTAGCCTTCTTCACTGAACGTATCCCCTGTTTCAGAGCAAAGAAGACATCCATAAAATTTCCACTTGCCCCTGAGTCGATCATAGCAGAGCTAGACACCCAAGCTGAGTCAACCCAGAGTTTGATGGAAAGAAAGCAATGAGAATTGTTTTTCTTACAACTCAGCTGGGACACCGCTGAGGAAACTTGAAAAATTGCAGCGTTTACACAGTCAACGTCCTCAGAGGTAACGGAGTTTAAGTCCGAGAAATCAAGATCTGTTGCTGCAGATCTCTCTGGAGCCTGAGGCTCGGACCTGACAGATCCCCTCTCGCAACACTCACAATGAATGAGTGCTGCAGTAGTCTTACAAGAACGGCTGGGGCAGTTTATAATGAAGTGCCCTGACTTACCACAATAGAAACATAGATTTTCCTTAAAACGATGTTCCTTGCGTGCATCACTAACCCGTCGTTGTAAAGAGTCTACCTGCATGGGTTCAGGTTCAGGTTCCCGTGTAATCCTACTCAAAGGTTCCTTAGCTGGAGAGGAAGGTAGGAAAAGGTTAGTGCGATTGCTTTCGAACCATCTCTCTTGCCTGCGTTCAGTCAGACGAGTATCAATACGGATGCAGTAGTTAATAAAGTCACCTAACGCAGTGGGAGGGTCGGCACGAGCAAGTTCATCCTTAATCAGTGGAGATAACCCCTTTCGAAAAATAGATTTTTTGGCGGAACTGTCCCAGGTGGTATCAAGGGCCCATCTCCTGAAATCCAAGGCATATTCAGCTACCGAGTGCTTACCTTGGCGCAAAGCTAACATGGCTGCTTCAGCTGTTGCACCTCGATTGGGGTCATCAAACACCTGCCCCATGGCTGAAATAAAAGCATCAAGGTGATTCAAACAATCATCCTCAGTCTCAATCAGAGGGTTTGCCCACATCAAAGCCTTGTTGGTAAGCAACATAATTATAGTAAGCACCTTAGATCGTTCAGTGGGAAATTGTGAAGCATGTGCAGAAAAAAAAAGATTGCATTGATTAATAAATCCCCTGAATTTCTCATGTTCACCGCCAAAACGAAAAGGGGGCAACTTGGGAATCCCAGAACTCGGGGCTATGGCAGGAGCCTGGACTCGCTCTTCTAGAACCTCAATCCTGGCTCGCAAATCCTGGGCAGTCTGTCCAAACACTTGCAAATTGTGATTAGTGAGGTCCTGTAGGCTTGAAAAACGGGTCTTTATATTCTGCAAATCTGCAAGGATATTATCAGTCACTCCGCAAAGTTCCTTTATGCGGGCCTCCATTTTCCAGATCTTTTAAGACAGGAGTACTGGAAGAAGAGGAGAGGAGAAAAAAAAAACAATAGTGTTTACCTGTGGTAACACTGCAGAGAGAAAAAAAAATTAAGGGAACTGCTCACCTGGAATGGTTGTGAGAAGTCACAACCACTATCATCACACAAAGTTCACCCGGACATCTGATATCCACAGTTACAGCAGACAAAAAAGAGAAAAGAGAAAAAAAAAAAAAAAACAATAGTGTTTACCTGTGGTAACACTGCAGAAAAAAAAACACTTAAGGGAATTGCTCACCTGGAATGGTTGTGAGAAGTCACAACCACTGTCATCACAGAAAGTACAACCGGACATCCGATATCCACAGTTACAGCAGACACAGCCTTTCCAGACCCAGCAGACACTAACGTTTTGGCTTCAGAATCTTGTAATGTATGTAGTACAGTTCATATAGCGTCTTGTGCTTGGTGCGATGAAAATACATGAGACACAGGTTTGATATAGAAAGTCTTGTATTACTTCATACAAGTTGGCAAAAATAGTCACACAGTTTGCAGACACAGAAGCAGGAGACACAGCAGGCCAGAGTAATCTAAGCTCAGCAATCACTCTCCACAACAGGTTCAGGATCTTCTTCTCTGTTACCGTAAGTCCATGCAAACGTGGGTCTTTCAAAGAGCAGGGTTCAGAGTCCACAAGTGCTTCAGAGTTCCTCAGTAGGAATAGCTGGAGTACAAGGTCCAAGGCTTTAGGAGTCAGGTCACAGGTTCACTGCAGGCTAGATTCTGAAGCACTGATTGCTCAGCTGTGGCTGCTTAAGAAGCAAAAGGAGAGAATCAGGGCGGGAACATGCAAGCTGGAAACTCCATTTTGACTGAGGGCAAGATAGCTGCAGCAAGACAGAAAGTAAAATGGCTGACGAACAAACTGAGTTTCAGGAACATGTACACAGAACCTTACACTGTGGGAGCGCGACGACCGTGTGGTGCGGAGCGCTTCTCGTTTTCTGGAGGCTCTGAAAAAGGTTTTTCTAGGACCTCAGGTCACCCACGATACGGCGCTCAAACTGCTGGCAAGTACCCAGGGTTCGGCTTTGGTCAGCCATTTTGCTGTCCAATTTCGGACTCTGGCCTCAGAATTAGAGTGGCCAGATAAAGTCCTCATTCCCGTGTTCTGGAGAGGACTGGCGGGTCATGTGAAAGACGCCTTGGCTACCAGGGAGATTCCTGCCACACTGGAGAAGCTTATCGCTATTTCCACCCGCGTCGACCTCCGTTTCCACGAGCGGAGGCTGGAACGTGCCCAGTGTAGGCAGAGTGTCCGGTTGACTCCTACCTTTGCCACCCCTCTGGAGTCGCCTGTTCAGGTGCCCGACCTTCAGGAGGTTGCTCCTGCAGGATCTAAATCTCAGGTCACTCGTCCATCCCCGATTTGTTATATTTGCCAGCAGCAGGGACATTTTGCCAACCGATGTCCACAGCGGCTGAATAAACGGTTGCGCCCAGTAACCGTAGGAACAGGGTCACTAGACGCCATGAGTTTTGCCCCTAAAGTGCTCCTCAAGGGGATAATTACCCACGGTTCTACCACCTTACCCGTCAAGCTGTGTGTGGATTCTGGGGCAGAGGGGAATTTTATGTCATCCTCCTTTGCTTCTCGCCACACCATGCCTTTGGTGTTGCTGGCTGAACCAGTATCGGTACGGGTGTTGAACGGAGCAATTCTGCCCTCACAAATCACCCATCACTCTGTCCCACTCACCTTGTCTATGTCTCCTTCCCATCAGGAGAATATATCATTTTTTATCCTCCCTGAGGGTATAGATGAGGTTTTGTTGGGATTACCCTGGCTCCGCCACCACTCTCCCCATATTGAGTGGTCTTCAGGGAGAATTCTGGGTTGGGGTAATTTATGTAAAGGCAGATGCATTAGGGACAGCGTGCAGGTCAACACCACTGAGATACCCATAGACCTCTCTCCTCTTCCCAAGGTCTATTGGTCTTATGCCGACGTTTTCTCGAAGAAGGCTGCGGAGAATCTTCCGCCTCATCGCCCCTATGACTGTCCTATCGACCTCTTGCCTGGAGCTGAGCCTCCTAGAGGAAGGGTTTATCCCCTCTCTCTTCCTGAGACAGAGGCCATGTCCCAATATATTTAGGAGAACTTGGCAAGGGGATTCATTAGGAAGTAGGTGTCACCAGCGGGAGCGGGGTTCTTCTTTGTGCAGAAGAAGAACGGAGAATTACGTCCGTGCATTGATTATAGGGGTCTCAACGCTATCACCGTGAAAAATAAGTATCCTTTGCCGCTAATCTCTGAGCTCTTTGACAGGCTTCGGGGAGCAAGGGTATTTACTAAGCTAGACCTGCGGGGTGCGTATAACCTGATTCGCATCCGTGAGTGGGACGAATGGAATACGGCATTTAACACCAGGGATGGGCATTATGAATATCTGGTAATGCCCTTTGGGCTCTGTAATGCCCCAGCTGTATTTCAAGACTTTGTGAACGACATCTTCCGGGATATGTTAACCACCTCGGTGGTAGTCTATCTGGATGACATTCTCTTCTTTTCTCCAGATATGGCCTCCCACCGGAGAGATGTCTGCAAGGTCTTCTGTTATGATTTGGTAGCTGAGGAGAGCAAGCAAAAAAGGAAATACACCAGAGAGGTTGGAATCTATGGGATTGCAGTACCCTGACTAACCACCACAACTAAAGGTAGCCATGGAGCATACCTACGTTGGTCCTAGACGCCTCGTCACAGCCTGAGAAGCTAACTACAGCTAAAGACAGAAAGAGGAAAACTATCTGCCCCGGAGCAGATCCCCAAAGAACATAGAAAGCCCCCAAACATGTAATGGCGGTTAGACAAGGGAAATACAGACACAGACAGAAAATAGTATGAGCAAACGTTGGGGCCCAAACTTCCTAAATAGAAATGGATAGGAAGGACACTTACTGCAATCCCAAAAAAAACTGAAAAGTACCAACTCTACTAATTACAAAAACACCTGAGATCACACGACCTCTACCACCTAAATTAGTTCTCTGGTGTAACAAAAACTAAACAGCAGCCACTGAAAAAACTGGAAAAGGCAAAAGAACAAACAACAGTGGCTGAACTAAACTGAGAGGAGCACAAGCCCCCGGAGGGGACCCGGCAGACCCCCACAGAAGTGCAGGAAAAAATGCAAAAAGCAAGCACAAAAAAATAAAAGAAGAAAATGTCTTATCTGTTAGCAGAAGATGCAGGCACGAAACAGCAAGCTACAAAGTGAACAGGAATCAAAGATGAGACCAGAACAATTGATCACCGGCAACCCTGATGGGAGGGAACCTCCCTTATATAAGACCAGTCAGTAACACCTGATCGCCAATCTTCACAATCTTCATTGGATAGTTCAGTACTGTTTGTAACCACCAGAGGGAGCTTCTGCTCAGAATTCATTTCTAGCACATTCACAACAGTCTTTGACCTCTTGCGAGCAAATTCCCTATATGCGAAGTTGGAGAAGTGCATGTTTGAGCAGGAGTCTCTACCTTTCCTGGGCTATATCATCTCCACCCAGGGATTGGCTATGGATCCTACCAAACTACAGGCTGTGATGGATTGGCAAGAACCCCCACTCCCTTAAGGCGGTGCAGCGCTTTATGGGGTTCATTAACTACTATAGCAAATTCATTCCCCACTTCTCTACTTTGGTAGCTCCCTTGGTAGCCCTCACCAAGAAGGGAGCTAATCCCAAGTTGTGGTCAGAGGAAGTCACCAAGGTGTTCTCCTCCATCAAGTCGCATTTCGCCAGTGCTCCCATCTTACATCGCCCCGATGTCGATAAACCGTTTATCTTAGAGGTGGATGCCTCTTCTGTTGGTGCTGGAGCAGTCCTTTTTCAAAAGGATGCCCAGGGTCGGAAGCATCCCTGCTTCTTCTTTTCCAAGACCTTTACACCAGCAGAGAGAAATTATTCCATCGGGGACAGGGAGTTACTGGCTATGAAGTTGGCCTTCTCCGAGTGGAGACATCTTCTGGAGGGGGCTCGCTTCCCCTTCCAAGTATTCACGGACCACAAGAACTTGGTGTATTTGCAGACAGCCCAGCGGCTAAATTCCCGTAAGGCCAGATGGTCCTTGTTTTTCTCCCGGTTCCATTTCACCCTCCATTTCATCTCCGATGAGAAGAACATTCGCGCAGACGCTCTATCCCGCTCCGTGGTGTCATCTGAGGAGGTGGAGGAGGAGCCGCGGCTTATTGTCCCCACAGAAAGCCTAAGAACGGTGGCTCCGGTTTCGATTGAGTCTGTGCCTCCGGGCAAGACTTTTGTGCCCACCAATTTGCGACCGGAAGTACTCTCTTGGGCACATTCGTCCAGGGTGGGTGGACATTTTGGGACAAAAAGAACTTCTGAGTTGCTGGCGAGGACATACTGGTGGCCGCAGATGGCCCGTGACGTCAGGGAATACGTTCAGGCGTGCGTCTCCTGCGCCAAGAATAAGTCCCCTCGACAACGGCCAGCTGGGTTACTTTTCCCTTTACCGGTGGCAGACAGGCCTTGGGAGATGGTCGGGATGGATTTTGTGGTGGGCTTACCCAAGTCTCGGGGCTGCATCATCATCTGGGTGATAACCGACCACTTCTCCAAAATGGTGCACTTAGAGCCGTTACCACGGTTACCGTCTGCACGGGCCTTGGCAGCATTATTCATTAGGCATATTTTCCGCCTACACGGTATGCCAGACAAAATTGTCAGTGATCGAGGTCCCCAGTTTGCGTCTCGGTTCTGGAGAGAGCTGTGTCTTTTACTCAGCATTGAGTTGAATCTCTCCTCTGCATACCATCCCGAGACGAATGGGTTGGTAGAGAGGGCCAACCAGACCTTGGTCACATACTTGCAACATTTAGTCTCTGCCAGGCAGGATGACTGGGCATCCTTGCTACCGTGGGCTGAGTTCGCTCTAAATAATGCTGTGGCTGACTCCACCGGACAGACCCCATTCCTCCTGAACTACGGTCAGCATCCGCGGGTACCAGTGCCCATGCCCGTGTCTTCCGCCGATTCCAGGGTGGCAGACTGGGCTGTGGAGGCACGGGACATTTGGGACGCACCCAAGATGCCATTCAGGCCTCCAAAGAGATGATGAGGTCTTCGGCCGATGCCCATCGGCGCCCCGCACCTACATTTGCTCCGGGTGACCTAGTGTGGCTTTCTGCCCGAAACATCAGGATACGTGTAGAGTCCACCAAGTTGGCACCTCGCTTTTTGGGCCCCTTTAAAGTTCTTGAGCAGGTGAACCCGGTGGTTTACCGCCTAGCCCTTCCGCCTCGCCTTGGTATCACTGACACCTTTCACGTGTCCCTCCTGAAACCCGTGGCCATTTCCCGGTTTTCCGAGTCATCTGCCGGGACGTCGGGTTCATCTACCGACGATCATGAGGTGAACGCCATTGTTGGGTGCAAGGTGGTACGAGGTAAAAAATTTTATTTGGTGGATTGGAGGGGTTATGGGCCTGAGGATAGGTCCTGGGAGCCTGCTGAGCATGTTCACGCTCCACAGCTCATCGCTGCCTTTGAGCACAGCGAGGCCCAAAGAAGGGTGGTCCTAGGAGGGGGGGTAATGTTAGGGTTTGAGTTCCCGCTGCTGCACAAGGGGAGTCTCGAACCAGTCCCGCTGCGGTCCCCCATTCATCTCCGGATGCAGTGGAACCTGCTGAGCAGAGACGTCGGTCCCAGCGTCTTGCCCATTCCAGTACTGTGCAGAGACTTGCTGCTGCCTCTCCTGGATCTGCTATTATAGCCAGTACTGGAGCAGACGTCTTTGGGACGAAGACCTGCGTTTCCCCTTCTGAGCATGCCCAGGGTAAGATCTCTCATTGGAGATCTGGGGTCACATGTTCAGGTACTGCAGCAGCTCCTATTGGTCCACCAGGAAGGTCATGAAACTACATGTGTTTGGAACAGTTTCTCATTGGTCCTTGTTTCTGGCAGGTCCTGTAGCTGTTGCTATAAAAGGGTGGCATGGCTGGGCCGCCATGCGCTAATATCAATCATTATATGCTTAGCGCCAGTGTGGTCATGCGTGTGTGTGGTTAGGGCCCGGCTGAAATAAGCCCCTAGAATACCGACTTAATCGGTGAGGAGTTTGTTATGTTAGCTGGTCAGGGTCGGTGTCCTAGATGCCCTAGATTGCCGGCATAACCGGTGAGGAGTTTGATTGCCGTATTCAGGGCCTGGCGTTCAGACGCCATAGATTGCGGGTGACTCCCGCGAGGACATTAGCGCATGATCACGTTCTATGTTCGCTTAGCTGTTCACTGTGTACCTGGGTGCCTGACAGGACACAGAAGTTTGTCTCAGCGGCTCTGTGACGTAACAGGGTTCGCTTTCAACGCTAGACAGCGCCCTAGCGTGTTTATTTTGCGACTCAGTTGTGTTAAGTGAGTTTGCACACATCGCTATATAGCGCTGCGGCACTCCTTCCAGCGGATCTGTGGATTAACAGAGTTTGCACATATTGCCACAGCGCGTTACGGCGTTTAGTTTGGCGACTCTGCGGGATAACAGAGTTCGCTTCTTGCACCATTTTACTAGCAGCAGGCTCCGCCTGCACGGTGGACCACGGGCTGCGAACGCACCTCTCCACATCTTACATCTGGTGCGTTCCGCAGACCCTAACAGTAGAGGCATAAAAATAAAAAAAATCATATTTTTTTTCCACAAAAATGATATTTTCGCCCCCAACTTTTTATTTTCCCAAGGGTAACAGAAGAAATTGGACCCCAAGAGTTATTGTGCAATTTGTCCTGAGTACACTGATACCCCATATGTGGGGGTAAACCACTGTTTGGGCACATGGCAGAGCTCAAAAGGTAAGGAGCACTGTTTGACTTTTTCAACACATAATAGGCTGGAATTGAAATAAGATGCCATGTCATGTTTGGAGAGCCCCTGATGTGCCTAAACAGTGGAAACCACCCACTTCTAACTCCAACCCTAAACCCAACACACCCCTAACCCTAGTCCCAACCCTAACCATAACCCTAACCACAAACCTAACCCTAACACACCCCTAACCCTAATCCCATCCCTAACCCTAACCACAAACCTAACCCTAACACACCCCTAACCCTAATCCCAACCCTAACCCTAACTTTAGCCCCAACCCTAACCCTAACTCTAACCCTAATAGGAAACTGGAAATAAATAAATTTTTTAAATTTTATTATTTTTCCCTAAGTAAGGGGTTGATAAAGGGGGGTTTGATTTACTATTTACAGTTAGGTCCATATATATTTAAACAGAGACATTTATTTAATTTGGGTTCTAGACATTACCGCAATGAATTTTAAACAAAACAATTCAGATGCAGTTGAATTTCAGACTTTCAACTTTCATTTGAGGGTATCCACATTAAAACTGGATGAAGGGTTTAGGAGTTTCAGCTCCTTAACATGTGCCACCCTGTTTTTAAAGGGGCCAAAAGTAATTGGACAGATTAAATAATTGTAAATAAAATGTTCATTTCTAGTACTTGGTTGAAAACCCTTTGTTGGCAATGACTGCCTGAAGTCTTGAACTCATGGACATCACCAGACGCTGTGTTTCCTCCTTTTTGATGCTCTGCCATGCCTTCACTGCGGTGGTTTTCAGTTGCTGTTTGTTTGTGGGCCTTTCTGTCTGAAATTTAGTCTTTAACAAGTGAAATGCATGCTCAATTGGGTTGAGATCAGGTGACTGACTTGGCCATTCAAGAAAATTCCACTTCTTTGCTTTAATAAACTCCTGGGTTGCTTTTGCTTAATGTTTTGGGTCATTGTCCTTCTGTAGTATGAAACGACGACCAATCAGTTTGGCTGCATTTGGCTGTATCTGAGCACACAGTATAGCTCTGAATACCTCAGAATTCATTCGGCTGCTTCTGTCCTGTGTCACATCATCAATAAACACTTGTGATCCAGTGCCACTGGCAGCCATGCATACTCAAGCCATCACACTGCCTCCGCCGTGTTTTACAGATGATGTGGTATGCTTTGGATCATGAGCTGTACCACACCTTCGCCATACTTTTCTCTTTTCATCATTCTGGTAGAGGTTGATCTTGGTTTCATCTGTCCAAAGAATGTTCTTTCAGAACTGTGCTGGCTTTTTTAGATGTTTTTTAGCAAAGTCCAGCCTAGCTTTTTTATTCTTGATGCTTATGAGTGGCTTGCACCGTGCAATGCACCCTCTGTATTTACTTTCATGCAGTCTTCCCTTTATGGTAGATTTGGATATTGATACGCCTACTTCCTGGAGAGTGTTGTTCACTTGGTTGGCTGTTGTGAAGGGGTTTTTCTTCACCATGGAGAGTATTCTGCGATCATCCACCACTGTTGTCTTCCGTGGACGCCCAGGTCTTTTTGCATTGATGAGTTCACCAGTGCTTTCTTTCTTTCTCAGGATGTACCAAACTGTAGATTTTGCCACTCCTAATGTTGTAGCAATTTCTCGGATGTTTTTTTCTGTTTTTGCAGCTTCACCTGCATGGAGAGCTCCTTTGACCGCATGTTTCCTTCACAGCAAACCTTCCAAATGCAAACACCACACCTCAAATCAACTCCAGCCATTTTATCTGCTTAATTGAGAATGACATAACGAAGGGATTGCCACACCTGTCCATGAAATAGCCTTGGAGTCAATTGTCCAATTACTTTTGGCCCCTTTAAAAACAGGGTGGCACATATGTTAAGGAGCTGAAACTCCTAAACCCTTCATCCAATTTTAATGTGGATACCCTCAAATGAAAGCTGAAAGTCTGAACTTCAACTGCATCTGAATTGTTTTGTTTAAAATTCATTGTGGTAATGTCTAGAACCCAAATTAATTAAATGTTGTCTCTGTCCAAATATATATGGACCTAACTGTACAGTCATGGCCAAAAGTTTTGAGAATGACACAAATATTATATTTTCACATGATCTGCTGCCCTCTGGTTTTTATGTGTGTTTGACAGATGTTTTTATCACAGACAGAAATATAATAATTGCAAACATATGAGTAACAAAAGCTTATATTGACAGTTAGAATGAGTTAATGCAGCAAGTCAATATTTGCAGTGTTGACCCTTCTTCTTCAGGACCTCTGCATTTCTCCCTGGCATGCTCTCAATCAACTTCTGGACCAAATCCTGACTGATAGCAGTCCATTCTTGCACAATCAATGCTTTCATTTTGTCAGAATTGTTAGGTTTTTGTTTGTCCACCCGTCTCTTGATGATTGACCACAAGTTCTCAATGGGATTAAGATCTGGGGAGTTTCCAGGCCATGGACCCAAAATCTCTATGTTTTGTTCCCTGAGCCATTTAGTTATCACCTTTGCTTTATGGCAAGGTGCTCCATCATGCTGGAAAAGGCATTGTTGATTGCCAAACTGCTCTTGGAGGGTTGGAGAAGTTGCTCTTGGAGGACATTCTGGTACCATTCTTTATTCATGGCTGTGTTTTCAGGCAAGACTGTGAGAGAGCCGATTCCCTTGGCTTAGAAGCAACCCCACACATGAATGGTTTCAGGATGCTTAACAGTTGGCATGAGACAAGACTGGTGGTAGCGCTCACCTTGTCTTCTCCGAATGAGGCGTATTCCTGATGTCCCAAACAATCAAAAAGGGGATTCATCAGAGAAAATAACTTTACCCCAGTCCTCAGCAGTCCACTGCCTGTACCTTTTGCAGAATATCAGTCTGTCCATGATGTTTTTTCTGGAGAGAAGTGGCTTCTTTGCTGCCCTCCTTGAGACCAGGCCTTGCTCCAAGAGTCTCCACCTCACAGTGCGTGCAGATGCACTCACACCTGCCTGCTGCCATTCCTGAGCAAGCTCTGCATTGCTGGTAGCCCGATCCCGCAGCTGAAACACTTTTAAGAGACGGTCCTGGCGCTTGCTGGTCTGTTTTGGGCGCCCTGAAGCCTTTTTGGCAACAATGGAACCTCTCTCCTTGAAGTTCTTGATGATGCGATAGATTGTTGACTGAGGTGCAATCTTTCTAGCTGCGATACTCTTACCTGTTAGGCCATTTTTGTGCATTGCAATGATGACTGCACGTGTTTCTTTAGAGATAACCATGGTTAACAGAAGAGAAACAATGATGCCAAGCACCAGCCTCCTTTCAAAGTGTCCAGTGGTGTCATTCTTACTTAATCATGACAGATTGATCTGCAGCCATGTCCTCATCAACACCCACACCTGTGTTAATGGAGCAATCACTGAAAAGAGGTTAGCTGGTCCTTTTAAGGCAGGGTTGCAATGATGTTGAAATGTGTTTTGGGGGATAAAGTTCATTTTCTAGCCAAATATTGACTTTGCAAGTAATTGCTGTTAAGCTGATCACTCTTTATAACATTCTGGAGTATATGCAAATTGCCATTAGAAAAAGTGAAGCAGTAGACTTTGTAAAAATTAATATTTGTGTCATTCTCAAAACTTTTGGCCATGACTGTATAGCGGGTTTTTATGTTTGGCAGCTGTCATACTCTAAAAGATGCTTTTAATTGCAAAAAATAGTTTTTGCATCACCACACTTTGAGAGCTATAATTTTTCCATATTTTGGCCCACAGAGTCATGTGAGGTCTTATTATAAAAACAATTATATATAAAAAAAATTAGTTTTGTATCGCTTTATTCTGCGAGCTATAACTTCTTTAGTTTTTCGCTGATGTTGCTATATGGCAGCTCGTTTTTTGCGGGACAAGATGACGTTTTCAGCGGTACCATGTATCAGTCTTTTTGTTCGTGTGTTATACGGAAGCGGCGATACTAAATACTTGTACTTTTATTGTTTTTTTTATTTGCATAAGGAAATTAATTTATTGAAGAATATTTTTTTTCATTAATTAGGAATTTTTTTTACACATTAATTTTTATTTTTTTTTACATTTTTACATTGTTCCAGGGTGGGACATCACTATATATTGTCAGATCGCTAATCTGACAGTTTGCTTAGCACGCTGTCAGATCAGCGATCTGACAGGCACTGTAGGAGGCTTTCTCAGCGTCTGCTCTCAGCAGGCATTGAGAACCCACCTTCCTGCAGGACCCGGAAAGACTCCATGGCCATCTTGGATCCGGGGTCCTGCAGTGAGGAGACCCTTGGAACAGCGCGATCACATCGCGCTGCTCTGAGGGTCTCAGGGTAACACGCAGGGAGCCCCCTCCCTGCATGATGCTTTCTTATACCACCGGAACACTGCGATCATGTTTGATCGCAGTGTGCCGGGGTTAAAGGTCCGGGAGTGGTCCGTGACCGCTCCTGGCACTTAGTGCCAGGTGTCAGCTGTGATAATCAGCTGACACCCGGCCTCGATCAGCTGCGCTCCCACCGTGAGGGCAGCTGATCGCGTATGACATACTATCCCGTCTTTGGGAATTAAGTCCCAGGGCACATGGACAGTATCGTACGTCAGATGGCAGAAAGGGGTTAAAAGCACAAATAGAATAATGAATTGGGTACAAATAAAAAAAGGCACAATATTTAGAAATCCAGACAAAAGGCAGGTGTAAAAGCAATGAAGACTCAGGGCCTATGTCTATATATTATACAGAGGAAATTCTTTCAAAATAAAAAATACTCTCCATATTTTAGCAAATCAGAACAGGCATCAAGAAATATTGATGATTCTCTGTTTTTTCTGGGTTAGCTATCTCTGCAAATGTATGTGTTTACAGTTTTACCTTTTAATATCTTTTCAGCATTTGCACACGACACGGAATAGTTTGTCACTATGATACACAAGGTATGTTGCAAAATAAAGTAATAAAAGTATGGGTGTACATACAGTATATATACAGTCCAGACCAAAAGTTTGGACACACCTTCTCATTTAAAGATTTTTCTGTATTTTCATGACTATGAAAATTGTAAATTCACACTGAAGGCATCAAAACTATGAATTAACACATGTGGAATTATATACTTAACAAAAAAGTGTGAAACAACTGAAAATATGTCTTATATTCTAGGATCTTCAAAGTAGCCACCTTTTGCTTTGATGAATGGTTTGCACACTCTTTGCATTCTCTTGATGAGCTTCAAGAGGTAGTAACTTGAAATGGTTTTCGCTTCACGTTTGTGCCCTGTCAGGTTTAATAAGTGGGATTCTGGCCTTATAAATGGGGTTGGGACCATCAGTTGTGCTGTGCAGAAGTCTGGTGGATACACAGCTGATAGTCCTACTAAATAGACTATTAGAATTTGTATTATGGCAAGAAAAAAGCAGCTAAGTAAAGAAAAATGAGTGGCCATCATTACTTTAAGAAATGAAGGTCAGTCAGTCCGAAAAATTGTGAAAACTTTGAAAGTGTCCCCAAGTGCAATTGCAAAAACCATCAAGCGCTACAAAGAAACTGGCTCACATTAGGACCGCCCCAGGAAAGGAAGACCAAGAGTCACCTCTGCTTCTGAGGATAAGTTTATCCGAGTCACCAGCCTCAGTAATCGCAGGTTTACAGCAGCTCAGATTAGAAACCAGGTCAATGACACAGAGTTCTAGCAGCAGCAGGGCCGGCTCCAGGTTTTTATGGGCCCCGGGCGAAAGAGCCTCAGTGGGCCCCTTTAACACAGACCACGATTCATGATGCACAGATACGGCAGAGAAATATGGGTACAGTACAATGCCAAACACTTCTTTTCTTCCATTACATGACTGATATCTATTGTAAATTGTACAATAGCTCAAAAACCGCCAAATCCTCACAGCGCACAGTACAGACTGGACAGTACAGTCCTCCATACAATATTATGGGCACCACAGTCTCCCCCTCATCACCCATATAATACCCCATGCAGGATGTCACCCCCATATAATGCTCCATACAGAATACTGGACCCAAAATAATGCTCCATACAGAATACTGGACCCAAAATAATGCTCCATACAGGGTACTGGTCCCCATATAATGATCCATACAAAATATGGAGCTCTCCTCTGCGCTGTACTGCGTTCTGCACTGTTACGGCTCAGGAAAGGGCGCTGTGGAAAGACTCCCCATTATCATCATGATTGTCTTCTCATCATCATCATTGCCTCCTTATCATCATCATTGCCTCCCCATCATCACCATGGCCTTCCCATTATCATCAATGCCTGCCCATCATCATCATCTCCTCCCCATCATCATCTTCTCCCCATCATCATCAATGCCTGCCCATCATCATCTTCTCCCCATCATCATCAATGCCTCCCCATTATCATCAATGCCTGCCCATTATCATCATCTTCTCCCCATCATCTTCTCCCCATCATCAATGCCTGCCCATTATCATCAATGCCTGCCCATTATCATCATCTTCTCCCCATCATCATCAATGCCTCCCCATTATCAGCAATGCCTGCCCATCATCATCTCCTCCCCATCATCATCAATGCCTGCCCATCATCATCTTCTCCCCATCATCAATGCCTGCCCATTATCATCAATGCCTGCCCATTATCATCATCTACTCCCCATCATCATCAATGCCTCCCCATTATCAGCAATGCCTGCCCATCATGATCATCATCTCCTCCCCATCATCATCAATGCCTGCCCATCATCATCTTCTCCCCATCATCATCAATGCCTCCCCATTATCAGCAATGCCTGCCCATCATCATCTTCTCCCCATCATCAATGCCTCCCCATTATCAGCAATGCCTGCCCATCATCACACACAGATAGCACACAAGCACTCTCTCACATACATACACACACACATACACACACACACATACATACACACACAAAGCACTGCACTACATACACACAGAGACACACACACGTCTTACCTGTCCGGCGTCCCCGCGCTCTGTGCCACAGCCGGCCACTGAATGATGAAGTCATTCAGCGGCGCTGCTGTGAGAGGAAGCGCCGGCACCCCCTGGAGCCCGGAGCTGCGGCAGCGGAGGCACGGGAGAGGTAAGTATTATGCCAGCTGCTGCCGGGGCCCTGAGCAAGTGGGGGGGCCCAGTGGCGGCGCTGACACCGCTCTCCTCCGCTAACGGGCGCAGGGGTGCCTGCTCAGGGCCCCGGCACTTGCCCAGGTGTGCCAGGTGCTGACGCCGGCCCTGAGCAGCAGACACATCTCTACAACAGCTGTTAAGAGGAGACTTTGTGCAGCAGGCCTTCATGGTAAAATAGCTGCTAGGAAACCACTGCTAAGGACAGGCAACAAGCAGAAGATACTTGTTTGGGCTAAAGAACACAAGGAATGGACATTAGACCAGTGGAAATCTGTGCTTTGGTCTGATGAGTCCAAATTTGAGATCTTTGGTTCCAACCACCGTGTCTTTGTGCGATGCAGAAAAGGTGAACGAATGGACTCTACATGCCTGGTTCCCACCGTAAAGCATGGAGGAGGAGGTGTGATGGTGTGGGGGTGCTTTTCTGGTGACACTGTTGGGGATTTATTCAAAATTGAAGGCACGCTGAACCAGCATGGCTGCCACAGCATCTTGCAGCAGCATGCTATTACATCCGGTTTGCATTTAGTTGGATCATCATTTATTTTTCAACAGGACAATGACCCCAAACACACCTCCAGGCTGTGTAAGGGCTATTTGACCAAGAAGGAGAGTGATGGGGTGCTATGCCAGATGACCTGGCATCCACAGTCACCAGACCGGAACCCAATCGAGATGGTTTGGGGTGAGCTGGACTGCAGAGTGAAGGCAAAAGGGCCAACAAGTGCTAAGCATCTCTGGGAACTGCTTCAAGATTGTTGGAAGACCATTTCCGGTGACTACCTCTTGAAGCTCATCAAGAGAATGCGAAGAGTGTGCAAAGCAGTCATCAAAGCAAAAGGTGGCTACTTTGAAGAACCTAGAATATAAGACATAATTTCAGTTGTTACACACTTTTTTGTTAAGTATATAATTCCACATGTGTTAATTCATAGTTTTGATGCCTTCAGTGTGAATTTACAATTTTCATAGTCATGAAAATACAGAAAAATCTTTAAATGAGAAGGAGTGTCCAAACTTTTGGTCTGTACTGTATATATATACACAGTCATGGGCAAAAGTGTTGGCACTCTTTAAATTGTTAAGTATTTCTCCCAGAAAATTATTGAAATTTCACGTTTTGTTATAATCACAGAGTTGTAGGAGAGATCAGCTGAAAAGTAGAGTATTATCCGAAAGATATGACAGGCGGTAAAATCACATTACATTCACTTCTTGACATACAGGGTGGACCATTTATATGGATACACTTAAATAAAATGGGAATGGTTGGTGATATCAACTTCCTGTTTTTGGCACATTAGCATATGAGAGGGAGAAAACTTTTCAAGATGTGTTTTGAACATGGCGGCCATTTTGGAGTCAGCCATTTTGGATCCAACTTTATTTTTTTCAATGGGAAGAGGGTCATGAGACACATCAAACATAATGAGAATTTCACAAGAAAAACAAAGGTGTTCTTGGTTTTAATACACAGTAATCTCTAGCGATCTCAGGCAGGAAGGTAGTTATAAAAAATATTCCTTCATTTCTTTTCATTAAAAGAGCATCTAACAGGTAGTGGATACCCCAGTGGATGGTAAAAAATCTATTTCAACTCGAAGGAGTTTTAATCATGGATTGAAACCCATCGGATTTTTTACCATCCACTGGGGTATCCACTACCTGTTAGATGCTCTTTTAATGAAAAGAAATGAAGGAATATTTTTTATAACTACCTTCCTGCCTGAGGTCGCTGGAGATTACTGTGTGTTTGGACTTGTATCTGTCAGGCCAGGGCAGCTCCATGCAATGGTGTAGTTCCTGCTATCCAGAGGACGCTAAGGGGTGAGCTGAAACATTTTTTTTTCATATTGCTTGGTTTTAATGTAACTTTATCCTTTAGCTAGTTATTTACAAGTTTATGACCACTTATAAAATGTGTTCAGTGCTGCCCATTGTGTTGGATTGTCAATGCAACCCTCTTCTCTCACTCTTGACACACTGATAGCAACACCACAGAAGCAATGCTAGCACAGGCTTCCAGTATCCGTTGTTTCAGATACTGCACATCTCGTATTTTCACAGCATGACCAATTGCCTTCAGATGACCCCAAAGATAAAAGTCTAATGGGGTCAGTTCGGGAAACCTTGGTGGCCATTCAACTGACCTATGACAAACAATCCACTTTCCAGGAAACTGAAGATGGCACGTTCTCTGAGTTTTTCCAGCAAGATGGTGCACCACCACATTATGGGTGTCAGGTCCGAGCAGTCCTGCATGATTAGTTTCCTGGAAAGTGGATTGGTCGTCGTCGGCCAGTTGAATGGCCCCCAAGGTCTCCCAATCTCGCTTCCACAAACAGTAAGTTGATATCACCAACCATTCCAATTTTATTTAGATGTATCCATATAAATGGCCCACCCTGTATTCAAAAAGCATGTCAAATGGAATTTCATCTGCAGCAGATCCACAGGTCAGCAATTTACAACAGGACATCAAAGGATGGAAGGAAAGGTTTGTGGATGGTTTGTGGTTTCTGCGCTTGCAGACAGTTAATGAGACATATCTCAGGATATAAAATGAAGTGGTCATTTATTGTACACATTTCAAAGTACAAATGACTTCTTAATCAGGAAATATCACAAGTATACAGCAAAAACAACAAAGGTATCATTTAAATAGCAATGGAGGTTTCAAACATGGGTGCCAAAAACACATGACAGATGTCAAAGTTCGGTCTGGTACCACATGGGATGGCACATAACATACAGTTAGGTCCATAAACATTTGGACAGAGACAACATTTATCTAATTTTGGTTCTAGACATTACCACAATGAATTTGAAACAAAACAAATCAGATGCAGTTGAAGTTCAGACTTTCAGCTTTCATTTGAGGGTATCCACATTAAAATTGGATGAAGGGTTTAGGAGTTTCAGCTCCTTAACATGTGCCACCCTGTTTTTAAAGGGACCAAAAGTAATTGGACAAATGACTCCAAGGCTATTTCATGGACAGGTGTGGGCAATCCCTTTGTTATGTCATTCTCAATTAAGCAGATGAAAGGGCCGGAGTTGATTTGAGGTGTGGTGTTTGCATTTGGAAGGTTTTGCTGTGAAGGAAACATGTGGTCACAGGAGCTCTCCATGCAGGTGAAACAAGCCATCCTTAAGCTGCAAGAACAGAAAAAAACCCATCCAAGAAATTGCTACAACATTAGAAGTGGCAAAATCTACAATTTGGTACATCCTGAGAAAGAAAGAAAGCACTGGTGAACTCATCAATCCAAAAAGACCTGGGAGCCCACGGAAGACAACAGTGGTGGATGATCGCCGCATACTTTCTTTGGTGAAGAAGAACCCGTTCACAACATCAACTGAAGTCCAGAACACTCTCAGTGAAGTAGGTGTATCTGTCTCTAAGTCAACAGTAAAGAGAAGACTCCATGAAAGTAAATACAAAGGGTTCACATCTAGATGCAAACCATTCATCAATTCCAAAAATAGACAGGCCAGAGTTAAATTTGCTGAAAAACACCTCCAGAAGCCAGCTCAGTTCTGGAAAAGTATTCTATGGACAGATGAGACAAAGATCAACCTGTACCAGAATGATGGGAAGCCAAAAGTTTGGAGAAGAAAGGGAACGGCACATGATCCAAGGCACACCACATCCTCTGTAAAACATGGTGGAGGCAACGTGATGGCATGGGCATGCATGGCTTTCAATGGCACTGGGTCACTTGTGTTTATTGATGACATAACAGCAGACAAGAGTAGCCGGATGAATTCTGAAGTGTACCGGGATATACTTTCAGCCCAGATTCAGCCAAATGCTGCAAACTTGATTGGACGGCGCTTCATAGTACAGATGGATAATGACCCCAAGCATACAGCCAAAGCTACACAGGAATCATGAGTGCAAAAAAGTGGAACATTCTTCAATGGCCAAGTCAATCACCAGATCTTAACCCAATTGAGCATGCATTTCACTTGCTCAAATCCAGACTTAAGAGGGAAAGACCCACAAACAAGCAAGACCTGAAGGCTGCGGCTGTAAAGGCCTGGCAAAGCATTAAGAAGGAGGAAACCCAGCGTTTGGTGATTTCCATGGGTTCCAGACTTAAGGCAGTGATTGCCTCCAAAGGATTCGCCACAAAATTTTGAAAATAAAAATATTTTGTTTGGGTTATGTTTATTTGTCCAATTACTTTTGACCTCCTAAAATGTGGAGTGTTTGTAAAGAAATGTGTACAATTCCTACATTTTCTAACACATATTTTTGTTCAACCCTTCAAATTAAACGTTACAATCTGCACTTGAATTCTGTTGTAGAGGTTTCATTTCAAATCCAATGTGGTGGCATGCAGAGCCCAACTCGCAAAAATTGTGTCACTGTCCAAATATTTCTGGCCTGACTGTACATGTGATAGGCATAGAGAAATGAGATCTTAGAAGTAGCATTTCCCCTTGCGGAGAATGATAAGCTGTGCCTAGCATGTCAGAGGAGAAACATTACCCTTAGATTCCAGTCTAAAGCCTCTCACCTGACCAAATCATATAGCACACTCTGCACTGATGCAGGGTAATACCCCAAAATGCTGTGTCTGCAAATTGAGAGTCTGGTTTGTCTGTTATTGTAAGTAATTTGCAAGGCTCGTTAAGGGTTGATATTGACTTTTAGGATTGCTACTTCCAATAGATGATGCTAGAGTTTAAGTCCTCTTGCTCTCTGAAAAGGCAATTGCCATTTAAATGAACCAGTCGTCCTGTTATAAAACAAGCCCTCATACAGCTATATCGACAGAAAGCTAAAAAAGTTGTGGTTCTTGAAAGAAGGGGAAGAAAAAACAAAAATAAGTCTGAATTCGCAAGAAGTTGAGTAGAAAACATATACGTATAGTACAGCTACACAATAAAGTAAACTTATTCTTCTGCTCCTTTATTAACATGTGATTCATTTTAACTTTACTGCCTGTTTATAGAAAACAAATAATAACATTTTGTGACCTTATCATTTTTTCTTTTTACTGTAAGCTTGTAATTGTGACTATAAAGGGCATCTGATGGAAATTGGTGAAATGATCGAAGTGGCTGATAGCTTGTTTGGCTGCAAAAAAGTGTTCTGTGGGTCAAATGGTATCACTGAAACTCCATGTTATGAAACCACAAAAAGACCGTCAGGTAACTTCATCTAACAAATGTTTTAGATTTTATTGACTTATAGTTTTCTGTGACTCTTGGGTCCTGATTCATCAAAGTGTTTTTTTGCCAGAAAACTGGTATAAAACATTTTGATAAGTTGTAAATTTTCTATGCATCTGAAGGCCAAGGTTCATGATGGCTATGGTGGCATACTTTATGGCATAAATCTTACTTCAGTATTTCAGATGTGCCTGATTTGCTAAGTGTCATTCGCCTCTGACTTCAGCACACCCTATGTCAAGATTGGCATGAACAATGCCGATCTTCATGAATCAAGACCTTTAATAATTTGATGCACTGCAATAGCCAAATGGTAACTTCCTGCAGTAACGTAAAATATATTCACATACCAAAGACTTTTTACAAAATTTTTACTAACTGAAATTCAGTTCCATTATTTTGAATCTGTTTTTTTTTTCACTGCGAATATACAATACTTGTCGATAATTATATTATGAAACAAAAACACAAAATTATGCTATAGAGTCTTCCTCTATGAGTCCTCCACTAGCTTTAAAAAACACGCAAAAAATGAGCTTGGTTAAAGTTGGTATACATGCAGCATATACATGCATGTTCACTTTGGCCATAAGACGTTGAAAAAAACCTACAAGAAGCAAAATAAATAAAAACCCTGCTAAAACTAAGTAAGTAAAAAGCAAAAGTGCATTTAAATAGAACAGGGTTCTTAGTAATACTGTTTTAGATCAAAGATAGCATGAAAGCCATCTCACCGTCATCAAGGTGACGCTGATCAAGACGGTCCTACACTGTGCAAAAGGACCGGTCCCGACCTGAGGACACCAGTCTGGGGAGGCTTTTAAATGTAATTTACAGCTCAAGAGGGTGAGGCCACACCCCGACTTGCACAGAATGCAAAAATACAAAGAAAAAACACAAATATTGAGCTTGGTTAAAGGTGGTATACATCCAGCATATAAACGCATGTTCACTTTGGCCTTAAACTATCTCACCTTGACGACGGTGAGATGGCTTTCATGCTATTTTTGATCAAAAACAGTATTACTAAGAACCCTGTTATTTAAATGCACTTTTGCTTTTTACTTATTTAGTTATAGCAGGGTTTTTCTTTATTTTGCTTCTTGTAGGTTTTCTCCACTAGCTTTAGTCAACTATATCTAATTTCTTGAAATCCAATTTTCAGTTCAATTACCAAAAATTAACTGCCATTTATTAAAATATATTAATTAACAGTACCTGAAGTTTAATTTCACATACCGTATATACTCGAGTATAAGCCGACCAGAGTATAAGCCTAGGCCCCTAATTTTGCCACGGAAAACTGGGTAAGCTTATTGACTCGAGTATAAGCAGGGCGTATAAACCGCCATCCTGCTCTGTGCTGCCCCTGTCCTGCTCCTTGCTCCCCCATCCAGCTCTGTGCTCCCCCATTCTCCTCTGTGCTCCCCCCTCCTGCTCTGTCCTCCGCTGTGCTCCCCCCTTCCTGCTCCTTCCTCATCTGTGCTCCCCCCTTCCTGCTCCGTCCTACTGTGCCCCCCCGTCCTGCTCCGTGCTCCTCTGTGCTCTCCATCCTCCCCCCGTCCTGCTCTGTGCTCCTCTGTGCCCTCCATCCTCCCCCCCGTCCTGCTCCATGCTCCTCTGTGCCCTCCATCCTCCCTGTCCTGCTCCGTGCTCCTCTGTGACCTCCATCCTCCCCGTCCTGCTCCGTGCTCCTCTGTGCTCTCTGTCCTCGCCCCGTCCTGCTCCGTGCTCATTGTCCTCCTCCATGCTTCCCCCGTCCTCCGTTCTCCCCCCGTCATACTCACCCTCCCCGTGCCATCGCTGAACGTCCTGGCAATCCTCCGTTGTACCCGGCTTCCTGCAGCTCTCCTGTGCTGAGTGGTAACGTAATACCGCTCATTAAGGCCATGAATATGGATGCCACGCCTATGGGAGTGGCGTCACGTCCATATTACATGACCTTAATGAGCGGTATTACATCACCGCTCAGCACAGGAGAGTTGCAGGAAGCCGGGTACAACGGAGGATTGCCGGGACGTTCAGCGATGGCACGGGGAGGGTGAGCATGATGTCCCAGCCACCGGCTCCTGCCGCGGCACCCCCTCCCCCGCTGGTTTCTGCCCAATGACTCGTGTATAAGCCGAGGGGGCATTTTCAGCACAAAAAAAGTGCTGAAAATCTCGGCTTATACACGAGTATATACGGTATATTCTTTACATGGTAACTGTTGTTTCAAAAAGTTTAAGTTTGAAAGGCAATGCATTGACTAATAAAATTGAAATTTTTTAACTGAAAGTAACATTTTCAGCCTGAAAATCTGTTACAAAGTGTAAGCCAGTAGGCTCTTCCCTTCTGTCTAATGGTTTACTAGTACCTCCTCTCTTGTAATACACTTTTAGCAATGAAGGTACCAAAGCGAATTACAGGAAGTGCAGCAGGTGTTAAGTTTTATGCTTTTCCTTTCCTGTCTGCCAAATTGCATACAGGCATAACAGAAAATATGGCTTTCAGGTCAGGGCATACAAGCCATTTTGCAGCTTAGTGTTCTTTAGTCTGCAGCATTTTCTGCAAGATCCTCAGTAGTGATGGGCAAACCCCTGGAAGTTCAGGTCCGGCGAGTTTGGCCAAACATCTAAAAAAAGTTTGATTCGGGTACCAGAGCGGTACTCGAACCTGAACCCATACCCCATTCAGATGAATGGGCAGCCCGAACTTCTGTTGTTTTCCACGCTGTCATCTGCAAGACAACACTGAAAACACGGGCTCTGATAGGGTGTAAGATCATTGCTCCCATGCTATCAAATGACAGCATTAGCCAACACTGTGACTAGCGGTAAAAAGGTTATGGCCGGTCACAGATGTCAGCTGATGAGAAAATACTACTTTCATCAGTCTACGCCTGCTGTTGCTGATAACAGTGAGAGCAGGCGCCTGATGGGAGTATTCATCAGCCAGTGCTCATGTGCTATAAATGAATACATTTAAAAAAATTACTTGGGGTCTCTTCTATACATGACATCCAGTGCAGGCAAAACTAACAGCTGTGGGCTGCAATCCCCCATCTGTCAGCTTTATCATGGCTGGTTATCAAGAATAGAGGGGACCCAAGCCCGTTTATTTCAATTAATTTAAAAAATAATTTAAAAAACTTTGTAAGCCCTTCCTCATTTTTGACAACCAGCCAAGCTAAAGAAAACAGCAGGGGGCTGGTATTCTCAGACTGGTAAGAGGCCATGGATATTGGCCCCCCAGCATAAAAATAGAATCCCGCAGCCGCCCGAGAAAAAGTGCATCTATTGGATACACCAATTCCAGCACTGTGCCCAACTCTTCCCACTTGCCTGCTGCTGTGGCAAGTGGAAAAATATTGGTGGGGTTGATGTCAGATGTTTTATGTCCGCTGACATAAAGCCCACAGGTTAGTAATGGAGAGGCATCTATAAGATACCCTTATTACTAACCCCATAGTTAAATTGTAAAAAAGACACAGCCAGAATAAAATCCTTTTATTGAAATAAAGAAACAGACTCCTTTATTTGAAATAGTAATAAAAAGCACAGTTATACTCACCTTTATGCCTAATCCATTAAACGCAATGGTATCTGTAAAAACAGGAAAAGAATAAACAACCATAATACTCACCTTTACACCTAATACACCCATGCCCATGTTCAGTAGAAAAGAAGAAAAATAATAAACAACCATAACCCTCACCTCCCAGGCTATTAATATCAGCATACAGCTGTTTGCCTTTGTTGGTTATTATAGGTGAGCCCCCCTCAAAAAATGACATGTGGTCCCCCTTTACTCAATATTCAGCTAGGACTATGCAGACATTTGCTGGCTTATATTAATTACCTAGGAAAGGCCCATGAATATTTGCCCTTTCAGACTAAAAACATCAGCTATCGGCAGCCCCCAAAATGGTGCATCAATAAGTGGCGCTTAGCCTCGCTCTTCCCACTTACCATGGTGAGGTGGCAAGTGAGGTAATAGTTGCCCAGGGGTTAGTATTTGACACCAATTTTTAAAATTATTTAATTAAATAATTATAAGCTGCCATAAAGCTGACTTCTGAGGGATACAGCACCATAGCTGTCAGTTTTGCCTGTGCTGGTTATCAAAAATAGAAGAGAACCCACCTCTTTTTTTTAATGTATTTATAGCACAGACACCGGCTGATGAACACACCCATCAGTGGTGCCTGCTCTTGCTGTTATCAGCGTCAGCAGGTGTAGGCTGGTGAGAGTAGTACTAGCTCATCAGCTAATGCCTGTGACAGGTGGTGGCACTTTTTACCACCGTTCACAGCTGCTGGCCCATGCTGTCATTTGACAGTATGGGAACCACAGCTCTTTGACAGGCGGTAATGATCTTTCCGATGATCAGAAACACTGTTGTTTCTCGTGCTTTCATGCACATGACAGGGGGAAACACTTGATGTTTGGAGTGCCGTACCCGACCAGTAACACAGACTACCTGGAGAAGTCCATGTTCAGGGTCCATGTACGAACACTAGGTGTTCAGTACGGACCACAAACTTTACTATTTGATTTCATCCATCTCTAATCCTCAGTCACTCAGTCAGTCTTGAAAAAATCCTAAATAGAACACAAAGATTGATCAGCTGAATGATGATCGTCACATGAGTTCCATTTTTGGCTGGTGGCCTTTTAGAAGTTCAGCCCCATTCTGGCTTAGAAATTTGTTATGCTACTGCAGACAAACTGTAGTAGAGATGATTCTGCTACAGCTAATTATCTTACATCCAGTTACAGGAATTTGAGAAAGAGGATAGTAAGAAAGAGACACAAAGATTTTTCATACATTTCCTAGGTGTAACTGTGATATGAGGCAAAATATGATCTAACAAAAGATATTACGGGAGGAATTGCTGAAAATAGAGATGGGCGAATGTATTTGAGTGTAATTGAATTCTACTTGAATTTTTCTAAAATCCATTTTCTACAGAATACAGATTTTTTGTAAATTGCTCATGGCAAATTCAGCAAAAACAGGCCTGGCAATAGGCTAAAAAATAAAATTTTACTCACTTTACTGCTCACATCTTCAGCCACCTCCACTGCTCATTGCCCCACATATGGTTCTCGGCACCTTATTTCCACATGCTAAAACCTCAATGAGGCATGGTGCATCTCTGCGTATGTGTGTTGAAAGGTTACAATGTTGTGAAATGACGATCAGCGCCGTGACCTTACAATGCACACTCTAGACCTAGGCTTTAAGCCATGAGTAGGATTTTCATGCGAGTGTTCATGGGTGTCTTGACACTGGTCTCCATCAGAAGTCCTAGCCCATCATGAAGACTATTCAATATGCAGCGGCAGCAAGAGAAAGTGGCATTGACCATACAGGGGACAGCAAGCAGCAAAGGTGCTCAAAGAGGTGAGCGTTGAGATGAATATTAATCATTTGCTTTCTTTTTTTTCTCCATCTTATGTTTATTATGCTTTAGGGTCTCTAAAGACCCTAAAACATTATAAGGGACATTTGATTTGCTGAAAATAAAGTTGCTGCAAATCAAATTTTCCAATAAATTCCACTCATCTCTGAGATTTTTTAAGATTTCTTGTTCATTTCCTGTGTTCATTTTCCTGAGGCTATTAAGATTAAAATTGCATTTATTAGAATGTTGTCTCATAGTGTAATTTGTGACTGTAGTGCCATGTTAGTAATAGAACATTTTACAACTTGTGCAGAATTCTCAAAAACAACACCATTTTCAACATTGTCTACTGAAAAGACCACCTCAATTGGTACAACTAGAGCACTAATTAGCAGGAGTACAAACACCTCTTCTTCAATGACAACACTATCATCACCAAAATCATCAAGTACATCACCTTTAAGGACAACCATATTTACAAGTACAACAAATCCCTCCACTGAATTTTCATCTGTAACTTCAAAGCTTACTAAAGCTTCAAGCATAAGCCCTAAATCTTCAACAGAAGTGAGCAGTAAGGCAGTGGTAACATCCTTCACAACAGTGTCCTCATCAAAGTCATCAACACGAACTACATATTTGAGTACAATGGGTTTTATTACTACAACAAATACTCTACCTAAGATTTCAACTTTAAGCGCAAGCACAACAAAAGGCCATCAGCAAGAAATGTCGGATGCAACAAAACATCTAGCAGTAGTCTCAAGTTTATCTCCAATGGTTACTGAATTGACAAAATTAACAATTGGCCCAGAAACTTCTGAATTTACAGTTGAGAAGACCTCCATTGAAACCCCTAAGAAGGACTTACATGAGAATTCAACATTTTATTTACACTCATCAAAGATGGGAATACTTGTAACTGAAGGACAAGAGGAAATTATAACAGAAGGCGATTTTCCTCCTTTACTTGGAGGAAATCAAAAATCACCATTTACAACTATCAAGCAATCGAATGCTTCTCTACTGCAAGTTTTCATCTCAACAAGTAAAAAAGGAAATGAGGTATGTAGTCCTGGTTACGTAATAAATATAAATACATATATAATACTTAGAAACTAAGTGTGTATTTGTATACTGAAGCGTTATGTTTCAATTTTCATTTAGATTTTATGAAGCGAATGTATGCTGAACTTAATATGCTAAACTTAGTACATGGATGTAGCATTGAATCTTAACTGTAAACTGGAACTTTCTTTATTCACAAAACATACAAACTATCATGCTAAAAGCCAGCATACACCTTATTGCATACATTAGTGGTTAAAGGGAATTTGTCAGCAGGATATTGCTACCTCATCTGCAAGAAGCATGATCTAGGCAAAGAGACCCCGAATCCAATGATGTATCACTTAGTTTTCTGGGTGCAGCAGTTCTGACATATTCAGAGTTTTTAGAACTAGCCCACACCAGACTCTGCATATACATTGTCTATTGACAGTGAGCTGCTTATCACAGGAGAGGGGCGGAGACAGACCTGGCAATGATAATCTCCTAGTGATAAAACCTGTATTCTAACAGCAGCACAAAGCTTGATAAGTGACACATCGCTGAATTCTGTATTTTAACCCCTACCATGCTGTCCTCAGATTACATAGGAAAAACCCACTGACAGATTGCGTTTAACTGACATAGGAGAAGGTTTGGTAGTTAAGATACCGTATGCTTGCTTGCCGATGACGTAAATATGTATAATAAGGTTGATATTCCTAGAGATGTCTGTATGTAATTTTGACAATTGTTAAGGTTTACTACAAAAAAGAAACAACATATTGGGTGCTGCAATTATATGTTTCCGAATCTATAATGCAGAATCCTCTGTTTGAGTATTGCATAGGCAGTTGTGTAATTCGCTCCATGCAAATTGAGTAAAATGGCAGCCAGCTGCAGCTGCCATTTTGTTGAACAAGAGAGGATCGGCAAAAGATTAAAAAGAAGAAAAAACATTCTCACTGTATTGTCACCTCTCCATCCTCCCCACTGCTCCCTGTCCACTGTCCAATCCTCCATGCCTCCACTGTGTTGCATCTCTGGCTCAATGTTCACTGTAGACCAGGGGACAAACAGGTCTCGGAGTTCACTGGACATGCTCTAGGGCATACTTTCAGCTAGAAGTCCTCACTTGGAGTGAACACAAGGCCACAACTTCTTGCTGTGGGCCCTGGAGTTCACTGCACATTTTCTGGCACCTGCTTGTGGCTCTAAGTCATGGCTTAGCTGGAGATGCAGCTCAGCAGAGGTGCATATGACCAAACCGTGGGCAGGGAGCAGCCAGAAATATGAGTGGTTAGGTGAGTTTGATATTTTTTTTAACCTTTAGCTGGCTGCTTACCTCTTCAGTCGACCTCTATACTCCCAGACTGATGTCCAGTCTTGTATACCTCTGTCTCATTGCATCTCCATCACAGTATTCACTCTAGGCTCAGACTAAATTGTCTTGCCATTCCTGCAGCATGCTGTTCAGTCCTCAAAACTTTTTTCCTCGTTACTCAATCATGCACATCTGTAATTTTTAATAAAGTAACCCGAGATCTGAGTCCCAGTGATGACACTGCATGCATGCATAATGAAGTTCAAAGCCTAGTAGAAAGGTGAAAGCCATGGTGTTAAAGTGAAGATATCTGTAGAGGGTGCATATGATAGGGAAATGAAAAGAAGGGGTGCCGAGGATCAGATGGCAAGTTGCAGGGACAGCTAAACAGGTGAGCCTTGGGATAATCATTTTTATTTTTTTAACAATTTGCCTAACTCTATGATTCAGCAAAATGGCGGTTGGCTGCATTCCCTTGTTTGCTGAGCTTTAGAGGATCAGGCAGATGGTTAAAATAAATGAAAATTGTTGAGAGCGAATTGTGAAAATTTCTGGTTCTGACCCAGCTAGTGGACTATTCCGCTTGCCAGCTTGCCCCACCGAACGGTATCTAACTTAGCCTAGGGTCCCTATTAAGTACATAACCCTGTATAGGGGTAAAAGAATAAAGGTCAGAGCAACCTCTAGGATCTGGAACATGGAGTAGCTAATATTTCTCCTGATTGGTTGAGCTATGGGTGGAATTTCACAGCACGTCACAGCCAAGTATACAGCACACACTTTCCCTCTCTCCTCTGCTTTCATAAGCGCAAGTGCGTGCAGTATACTGGGCTGTGATGTGTGGTGGAACACGGCCCATAACCAAGTCAATTAGGATGAGTGCACACTTCTTTAGTTGGTCAGTATTTTACCTCAGTATTTGTAAGGCAAAATCAGCAGTGGAACAATCAGAGTAAAAGTATAATAGAAACCCGTCACCACTTCTGTATTTATCACCCACTCCTGGTTTTGGTTTATAAATATTGATGTAAAATACTGATCAAATACTGAACATGTGAATGTGGCCTAAGTCTGCGTGCCCACAATGAGCTTTTTGGTGAGTTTTTGAGAGTGCATATTTTTATTGCTTCAAAAACGCATCTTACCATTCCAACAAAGTGGATGGAATTTACAAAAATCTCCTGCCCACTGTGCTTCTTTTTTACGCTATCTAAAATGACCTGCAGTGTGTTTTTTAAAAACCCAACATGTCAATTTCTCTTGTGGGTACGCTGAGTTTTACATGCAGATTTGCAGGTAAAAAAAACACATGTAATCTGCACATAAGTATATCAATCAAAGTTTTGTTAAAACCAAATAACAGGAAGTATCAAAAACAAAGCAGATTTGTTTAAAACATGACATACCAAAAAAAGATTAAAACTGCAGCTTCAAAAACGTGATAAAAACACATGTAAGAAACACGTTCAAAAATGCAAAGACAAAATGCTATCTAATTTACTTAAAAAGGTTGTCCACTACATTGTATAATGTCCCCACCACTTTAAACCTTGTAAAGAAGAATTTTTGTAAATACCTTTCATTACCATTTGTGCCTGTGAGTATCGCTATCACTGACCTCTTACTCAGCATCATGTGACCCCGGCTGCAGTGGCCGCTGACATTTGCTGATGTCACGTCAAGTTCTAGATCTCCTGCACTCCCCGGGCGTGACCCAGTCACGTGCAGTCCTCCTGATTGATTGATCTGTGGGCAGAGTTTCAAAGCACGTCACAGCCCAGTATCCAATGCACGCTTTCCCTATCTCCTCTGCTTTCATTAGCCGCAAGCGTGAACAGTATACTGGGCTGTGACGTGAGGTGGAACACCACCCACAGCCCAGTCAATTTGAAGTGGTGCGAGCTACTGGGTCACACTCGGAGGAATGCAGGAGATTCGGAACTTGATGTGACATCAGCAGATGTCAGCGGCGGCTGCAGCTGGGGTCACATGTTGCCGATTGAGCGGTCAGTGATAGCGCCGCTCACAGACACATATGGCAAAAAGAGGCATTTACAAACATATTTCTTTATGAGGTTTAAATCGGTGGGGGCATTATGCAATGTTGTCTACAACCTCCTTAACCCCTTCGCCCCGAAGCCTGTTTTCATTTTCCTGACCAGGCCAATTTTTACAATTCTGATTAATGTCACTTAATGAGGTCACAGCTCTGGAAAGCTTCAATTGATTCTGAGAATGTTTTCTTGTGACATACTGTACTTCATGATAGTGGTAAAATTTATTTGATACGACTTGCGTTTATTTGTAAAAAAAAAAAAAATATTTGGCAAAATTTTTTAAAATGTTGCAATTTTCAAATTTAAATTTTTATGCCCTTAAATCAGTCGTATCACACAAAATAGTTAATAAATAACATATCCTACTTGTCTACTTTACATCAGCACAATTTTGGAAACATAATTTTTTTGTTAGGAAGTTATAAGGGTTAAAAGTTGACCAGCAATTTCTCATTTTTACAATATTTGCAAAACCATTTTTTTAGGGACCACCTCACATTTGAAGTGACTTTGAGGGACCTATATGACAGGAAACACCCAAAAGGTACTCAAAACCACATTCATGAAGTTTAGTAACCCTTCAAGTGCTTCTCATGAATTCTTGGATGTTAGAAGGAAAAAATAAACATTTAGTTTTCTTTCACAAAAATTTTTCCTTTAGACCTAATATTTTTATACGTACACAAGAATAACAGGAGAAATGAACCATGACAATTTGTTGCACAATTTCTCTTGAGTATGCCAATACCTCATATGTGGGGCAATCTACTGTTTGGACACATGGCAGGGCTCGGAAGGGAAGGAGCACCATTTCACTTTTTTAATGTAAAATTTGCTAGCATATTTAGCGGACGACAGATTATGTTTAGAGAGCCCCTTATGTGCCTAAACAGTTGAAGCCCCCAACAAATGACACCATTTTGGAAACTAGACCCCTTAGGGAACTTAGAATCATAGAATCATAGAATGGTAGAGTTGGAAGGGACCTCCTGGTTCATCTGGTCCAAAACAGAATTTACTAAATCATTACAGACAGATGTCTGTCAGCCTCTGTTTGAAGACTTCCATTGAAGAACTCACCACCTCTCGTGGCAGCCTGTTCCACTCATTAATCACTCTAACTGTCAAAAAGTTTTTTCTAGTATCTAATCTGTGTCTCCTCCCATTCAGTTTCATCCCATTGCTTCTAGTCTTTCCTTGTGCAAATGAGAATAAAGATAATCCTTCTAAAATGTGACAGCCCTTGAGATATTTGTAGACAGCTATTAAGTCTCCTCTCAGTCTTCTTTTTTTGCAAGCTAAACATTCCCAAATCCTGTAACTGTTCCTCATAGGACATGGTTTGCAGACCGGACACCATTCTGGTCGCTCTCTTCTTTGAACTTGCTCCAGTTTTTTTATGTCTTTTTTAAAATGTGGTGCCCAAAACTGGCCACAGTATTCCAGATGAGGTCAGACCAAAGAGGAGTAGAGGGCAATAATGACTTCACGTGATCTAGACTGTATGCTTCTGTTAATACATCCCAGAATTGTATTTACCTTTTTTGCTGCTGCATCACACTGTTGACTCATGTTCAGTCTGTGATCTATTAGTATACCCAAGTCTTTTTCACATGTGCTGTTGCTTAGCCCTATGCCTCCAATTCTGTATAAGCTTTTTTCATTTTTATTTCCCAGATGTAGTACTTTGCATTTTTCTCTGTTAAAAACCATTCTGTTAGTTGCTGCCCACTGCTCCAGTTTATTTATATCTTTTTGAATCCTCTCTCTCTTCTCAAGTATTAGCTATCCCTCCTAGCTTTGTGTCATCAGCAAATTTAATCAGTTTACCCTCAATTCCTTCATCTAAATCATTGATAAAGATGTTGAACAATACAGGGCCCAAGACAGAGCCCTGTGGTACCAAACTTGATACATTCTTCCAACTGGATGTGCAGCCATTTACTACCACTCTTTGGGTCCTATCACTAAGCCAGTTATGAATCCACCTAACAGTTGCCTTGTCCATTCCATACTTAGTCATTTTTTCATTAAGGATTGTGTGAGATACTTTATCAAATGATTTGCTGAAGTCAAGATATAATATATCTACAGCATTTCCCTGATTCACCCAGTCAGTGATTCTGTCATAGAAGGAAATTAAATTAGTCTGACATGACTTATTAGTTACAAACCCATGCTGACTCTGGTTAAGCACTTCATTCTTGTCCAGGTACTTACATACATGTTGTTTAATAATTTGCTCAAAGATCTTTCCTGGTATAGATGTCAGACTCACCAGCCTATAGTGCCATGGGTCCACCTTCTTCCCCTTTTTGAAGATAGGAACAACATTTTTTCTTCTCCAGTCTTCTGGGACTTCTCCTGTTCTCCAAGAATTTTCAAAGATTATAGAGAGTGGTTCAAAAATTTCTTCTGCTATCTCCTTCAGTACTCTGGGGTGTAATTCATCTGGACCTGGAGACTTGAATTAATTTATGTTAGCTAAGTGTTTCCTCACTATTTTTCTGTTTATAGATATCATGGATTCTTCTATTCCTTTAATAGGAAAATAAAGATCAGTTGATGTTTCATTTCCTTTCTGAGTGAAAACAGATGCAAAATAGGAATTTAAAAGTTCGGCCTTCTCAACATCCTTTCTTACCATTTCATAATTTTCATCCTGTAAAAATCCTATAGCATCTTTGACTTTTCTTTTACTTTTGACATATCCCCAAAATCCTTTTTTATTGCTTTTGACATCTCTTGCAAGCCTTAATTCATTGTCAGCTTTAGCTAATCTGATTCTTGCCCGTCAGGTTCTGCAGACATCATTATATTCTTCTTCAGATATGCCTCCCTCTTTCCATTTGATAAACTTTTCTTTCTTCCTTTGTAGCATGTGTTTAAGTTCTGTGTTCATCCATCCTGGTTTCCTTAAATGCTTCCTATTCTTCCCTCTTTTTGGAATTGTTAATGATTGTGCTTTGAGAATCTAATTTTTCAAGATTTCCCATCCTTCCTGGACATTTTTGTCCTTAAGGATATCCAGCCATTGGATCCCTCTGATTCATTTTCTGAGTCCCTTAAAATCTGCCTTTCTGAAATCTAACCTTGAAGTCTGAGTCTTCACAGGTCTTCCTCCTCTACTTATCCAAATTCTAAAATAGCATGTTTGCTACCTCCTAAGGTCCAAGCCACTCTTACCTTCCCAACCATTTCCTTCCTGTTTATAAGGATTAGATCCAAGGTAGCAGATCCCCTTGTTTTTTCCCCTACATTTTGAAAGATAAAGTTGTCAGCAAGAGAGGATAAGAATTTCCTGGACCTGTTAGTTTTCACTGAGAGAGATTCCCAACAAATGTCTGTATAGTTGAAATCTCCCATGACCACTATGTCATATTTTTTGGAGAACTTGGCCATTTGATGCATAAAGAGTTCATCCATATCTTCAGCTTGCATAGGCAGCCTTGTAGTAAATGCCTACAATGGTGTCCTTTCCATTGCTCACTCCTTGTATTCTTATCCAAACAGTTTCCACAGAACTCCCAGTCTCTGAAGCTTCAATCTCTGTGCAGATATATGCTTTTCTAACATACAGTGCAACACCTCCTCCTCGTTTATCAAGTCTGTTTCTTGCAAATAAGTTGTATCCTTCTAGCCTTGTATTCCAATCATGTGTATCGTCCCACCAAGTTTCAGTGATTCCAATGACATCATATTTCTTCTCCTGCATTAGTAGTTCCAATTCTCCTTGTTTGTTGCCCATGCTTTGTGCGTTTGTATAGAAACATTTTAGTTTGTGATTGGTTTCTCTTCCTCCAATATTTTTATAATTTAGATTTTTTTTGTCTTTGTTCTACCTTTCCACTTCTAATAGCAGAGTTCTCAATAGCATTTGTCAGGTGTATGGATTTTCCTGGCCTTTTGCTTCCCTTCCCACATTGTTCTAGTTTAAAGATCTCCTGATGAGTGTAGCAACATGGCTTCCAAATACATGTTTTCCAGTCTTCGTAAGGTGCACCCCATCTCTAGCAAGTAGTCCATCGTATAGGTAATTCACTCCGTGATCCAGAAATCCAAATCCTTGCTGATGGCACCAGCGACGTAGCCAGTTATTCAACTGCAGAATTTTATTCCACCTCCTTGTTCCATGGCCATCCACTGGAAGGATGGAAGAGAAGACCACCTGCGCTCCAAGTTTTTTCACTTTCTTGCCTAAGTTTTCAAAGTCACTGCAGATGGTTTCCAGGTCACTTCTTGTGGTGTCATTTGTCCCCACATGTATTAGCAGGAATGGGTAGTCATCTTTAGGTCTGAAGAGTCCTGATATCCTGTCAGACACATCTTTAATTTTTGCACCTGGAAGACAGCACATTTCTCTTGAGGTTATATCCGGTCTGCAGATAGTGGCCTCTGTTCCTCTCAACATGGAATCCCCCATGACCACAACTCTCTGTTTCTTCTTCACAACATTTTACTTTCTCCATCCAGGAGGACTCTGAGGGTGTACAAGGTTGTTCTTTGTGGGCTAAGTCTTTTCCTGATGTATTTCTTCATCGTTCTCCTGTGTGAGAGCATGGTACTGGTTCCTGAGCAGTATGGGTGCTGACTACCTCCTGATCCTCCTACTTCTCTGGGTCACATGCTTCCATTCCTCTGTTTCTTCAGGTGCACTTCGAACTTCCCTTTCTGTACCATGAAGAGATAATTCTGCTCTGTCTAAGAACTCTTCATCTTCCTTAATGATCTTCAATGTAGCTAACCTCTCTTCTAGATTTCGCAACTTTTTCTCCAACATGGACACAAGCTTGTATTTCTGGCATGTGAAATTTGGCTTTTCCACTGGTAAATCTGTGAACATGTAGCAAGAAATGCAGCTCACCACATGGCTCCTGGCCTCTTCCATACTCTTATTGTTAAAGAGATATCAAAGTGGTGAAACACGTACCAAAATTTGCGCTCCTAGCAGCGCGCGGCTTACCGATGTCCTCCTTTCAGCTGCAACAGCCAAAACCCAGTGTTCTTGGAGCTCGCGGAGACTCTTCACTTATCCCAGAATGAATTGAGAATATGCAAAAGATCTCCTCAGGGTTCCTCCCCTGGTTTACCGATGTCCTCCTTTCAGCTGCAACGGCCAAAACCCAGTGTTCTTGGAGCTCGCGGAGACTCTTCACTTATCCCAGAATGAATTGGGAATATGCAAATTATCTCCTCAGGACTCCTCCCCTGGTTTACCGATGTCCTCCTTTCAGCTGCAACGGCCAAAACCCAGTGTTCTTGGAGCTCGCGGAGACTCTTCACTTATCCCAGAATGAATTGGGAATATGCAAATGATCTCCTCAGGACTCCTCCCCTGGTTACTTACCTAGATATGTATTGAGCATCTTTAACCCCCAGGTTCTTCACAGAAGTTTATAACGTTAAGCCGTGAAAATAAAAATATTACATTTTTCCCAGATAAATCTCTTTTAGCTCAAAATTTTGCATTTTCCTAAGAGTAACAGGAGAAATTGTGCCATACAATTTGTTGTGCAATTTCTCTTTAGTGTGCAGATACCCAATATAAGGAGAAAAACAACTGTTTGGTTGCACGGCAGCGCTTGGAAGGGAAGGATCCCCATTTGACTTTTTGAATGTAAAATTTGCTGGAATAATTAGCAGGTGACATGTCGTGTTTGGAGAGCCCCTGAAGTGCCTAAATAGTGGAAACCACCAGAAGTGACCCCATTTTGGAAACTATACCCCTTTGGGAACTTATCTAGATGTGTATTGAAAATCTTGGCACTTTTATGCAATCCTAAAAAGACGGACAACGCCAGATCACAGGTCCTATGGCGCCCACAGTGCCTCCATCTGCTTCATTATAGAGAATCTTCCTCTGGGGGTTCTGTCTGAATCACGTATTTCAGAGATTTACAGGGAAACCCTGGTGTAAGCACTCAACGCAGAGTGCAAGATAATTGTGTGCCGAGCCTTACTGCGATCTTTGGGAGGCAAAGTGAAAAAATCAACAGCATGTGAAAAATTGGTTTTATTTATTTTTTACGCTGTTCCTCTTGCGGTATAAGTGATATGGCAACTTAATTCTTCTGGTCGGTGCAGTTACAGCAATACCCGATTTATATTGAGTTTTTATGTTTGGCGTCTGTCAACACACTAAAAGACACTTTTTATTGCTAAAACTAGTTTTTGCATCACCATATTTTGAGAGCTATCATTTTTCCATATTTATTGTAGGATGAGATGACATTTTCATTAGTACCATTTTCGGGCACATGACTTTTTTTGTCATTTTCTATTCCGATTTTTGGAGATAGAATGAACAAAAACCAGCAATTCAGGTAATTGGTAAGTGTTAGGGTCTGCGGAACGCACCTAATAGATATAATATAGAGGTGCGTTCGCAGCCCGGGGTCCACCGTGCAGGCGAAGCCCGCTGCTAATAAGATGGCGAAAGTAGTGAACTCTGTTATCCCGCAGAGTCGCTAAAATAAACGCCGTAGCGCGTTGTGGCAGTAAATGCTAACTCTGTTAATCCCCAGAGCCGCTAATGGGATGCCACAGCGCTATAAGGCGATAGGTGCGAACTCACTTAGCTTTAGTGAGCCGCAAAGTAAAACGCTAGGGCGCTGTCTAGCGTCTAAAGCGAACCCTGTTACGTCACAGAGTCACTGAGAAAAGGTACCGTGTCCTGTAAGGCTCTCAGGTACACGGTAAATTGCTAAGCGAGCATAATACGTGGTCATGCGCTAATGTCCTCGCGGGAGTCACCCGCAATCTATGGCGTCTGAACGCCAGACCCTGAATACGACAATCAAACTCCTCACCGGTTATGCCGGTAATCTAGGGCATCTAGGACACCGACCCTGACCAGCTAGCACACCAAACTCCTCACCGATTAAGTCGGTATTCTAGTGGCTTATTTCAGCCGGGTCCCTAACCACACACACGCATGACCACACTGGCGCATAGCATACAATGGTTGATATTAGCGCATGGCGGCCCAGCCATGCTACCCTTTTATAGCAACAGCTACAGGACCTTCCAGGAACAAGGACCAATGAGAAACCTGTTCCAGAAGACTAGTAGTAACAGGGCCTTCCTCGCGGGCCAATAGGAGCTGCTGCAGTACCTGAGCATGTGACCCCTGATCTCCAATGAGAGATCTCACTCTGGGCATGCTCAGAAGGGAAAATGCAGGACTTTGTCCCAAAGATGTCTGCTCCAGCACTGGCTATAATAGCAGATCCAGGAAAGGCAACACAGTAGTGGAGTGGGCAAGACGCCTGGACCGACGTCTCTGCTGAGCAGGCTCCACTGCGGCCAGAGATGAATGGGAGACCGCAGCGGGATGGGTTCGAGACTCCCCTTGTGCAGCAGCGGGAAATCGAACCCTAACATTACCCCACCTCCTAGGGCCCCCCCTTCATTGGGCCTCGCTGCGCTCAAAGGCAGCGATGAGCTGCGGAGCGTGATCATGCTCGGCAGGCTCCCAGGATCTATCCTCAAGCCCATAACCCCTCCAATCCACCAAATAAAATTTTTTGCCTCGTACCACCTTGCACCCAACAATGGCGTTCACCTCATGATTAGAGTTGAGCGATACTTTCCGATATCCAAAAGTATCGGAATCGGAATGGTATCGCCGATACCCCAAAAATATCGGCGATACCCGATACCGATACTGGAAATCCAATGTAAGTCTATGGGAACAAAATATCGGAATTAAAAAAAACCCATTCTTGCCTTGTTGGTTAATTGTACATGAAGGAAAACAACAAAGAGTAATGTAGAATGCATTGGGGGAGGTTGAGGAGACATTAAAGGCATACATGTTTAACCCAATCCAATGGAATAGCATTAAAAAATTTTTTTTGGAAATACGTTTGGATTGACGAAGAAATTGACTATGTTGTTAACCTTTTTTCTATTTTGGCAAATATGTATGTTTCACAACTTCCATGCTCTTCACCTTTTTAACTTTTGACACACTTTCTCCTTCATAATCTTCAGCAGCATCATCTTTGTCATAAAATTATTCTTCATCTTCACCTTCTTTATCTTCTTCGTAAACTTCTTGTTATTCATCTTTTTGTTAACATTACTCATATTGTTCTTATTAAACTATTATTCTTCTTCATATTCTACATTTTCATCTTCTTCCTCTTCATCTTCTTCATCATATTCTTATTTGTGACAGAGATTCCTGTACTTGTAATCTGTCAAAGTATGAATTTTTCATCCTTCCGTTCTTGCTGTCACAAAAGATTTAAATTACAACAGTATTTGTCCGTGTTCAGTTTAGCCTGCAGCAGCAGGCAGTTTCCAGGGGCACCACGAGGAGGAACGGACTCACCCCCATACACTGCTTAGTCTTCTTCTGCTTAGAATTTAGAGCATATATTTTGCTCTTCATTTTGGTCTTATACTTCATGTTGTTCTGCTTTTTGATCTTCTGCTTATTGTTCTTCTGTCTCTTGTTCTGTATCTTGTAGTTTGTCGTAACCTTCTTTTTCCTGTTGGTGATCTTCTTCTGGGTAATCTTATATTTCTTCTTTGTGATAGTGTTCAGGCTGGTTGGCTTGATGCTCGTCGTCCTTGGGGTCGTTCGGGGTGGTCTTTAGGGTCGTCTAACTTCCGAGAACCAGTTGACGTTACTGGAACCCGGACGGGTAGCATAAGGTACAAGAGCCAATGCAAGTAACGAGGACCAGCTGACTGTGCTGGAACCCGGAGGGGCAGCAGAAGGAAAAGAGCCAATGGCACAACCGAGGACCAGCTGACGTTACTGGGACACGGTTACTAAGCAGGAGGTACCTGTGCTCCAAAGCACTACCAAGGACCAGCAGACGTTGCTGGAACTCGGATACCGAGATGGAGGCACCTAGGCCAAAGGCACTGCGGAGAACCAGCTGACGGTACTGGAACCCGGACGGGTAGCAGAAGGTACAAGAGCCAATGCAAGTAACGAGGACCAGCTGACTGTGCTGGAACCCGGAGGGGCAGCAGAAGGAAAAGAGCCAATGGCACAACCGAGGACCAGCTGACGTTACTGGGACACGGTTACTAAGCAGGAGGTACCTGTGCTCCAAAGCACTACCAAGGACCAGCAGACGTTGCTGGAACTCGGATACCGAGATGGAGGCACCTAGGCCAAAGGCACTGCGGAGAACCAGCTGACGGTACTGGAACCCGGTGTAAGGTTCTGTGTACATGTTCCTGAAACTCAGTTTGTTCGTCAGCCATTTTACTTTCTGTCTTGCTGCAGCTATCTTGCCCTCAGTCAAAATGGAGTTTCCAGCTTGCATGTTTCCGCCCTGATTCTCTCCTTTTGCTTCTTAAGCAGCCACAGCTGAGCAATCAGTGCTTCAGAATCTAGCCTGCAGTCAACCTGTGACCTGACTCCTAAAGCCTTGGACCTTGTACTCCAGCTATTCCTACTGAGGAACTCTGAAGCACTTGTGGACTCTGAACCCTGCTCTTTGAAAGACCCACGTTTGCATGGACTTACGGTAACAGAGAAGAAGATCCTGAACCTGTTGTGGAGAGTGATTGCTGAGCTTAGATTACTCTGGCCTGCTGTGTCTCCTGCTTCTGTGTCTGCAAACTGTGTGACTATTTTTGCCAACTTGTATGAAGTAATACAAGACTTTCTATATCAAACCTGTGTCTCATGTGTTTTCATCGCACCCAAGCACAAGACGCTATATGAACTGTACTACATACATTACAAGATTCTGAAGCCAAAACGTTAGTGTCTGCTGGGTCTGGAAAGGCTGTGTCTGCTGTAACTATGGATATCGGATGTCCGGTTGTACTTTCTGTGATGACAGTGGTTGTGACTTCTCACAACCATTCCAGGTGAGCAATTCCCTTAAGTGTTTTTTTTTCTGCAGTGTTACCACAGGTAAACACTATTGTTTTTTTTTTTCTCTTTTCTCTTTTTTGTCTGCTGTAACTGTGGATATCAGATGTCCGGGTGAACTTTCTGTGATGATAGTGGTTGTGACTTCTCACAACCATTCCAGGTGAGCAGTTCCCTTAATTTTTTTTTCTCTCTGCAGTGTTACCACAGGTAAACACTATTGTTTTTTTTTCTCCTCTCCACTTCTTCCAGTACTCCTGTCTTAAAAGATCTGGAAAATGGAGGCCCGCATAAAGGAACTTTGCGGAGTGACTGATAATATCCTTGCAGATTTGCAGAATATAAAGACCCGTTTTTCAAGCCTACAGGACCTCACTAATCACAATTTGCAAGTGTTTGGACAGACTGCCCAGGATTTGCGAGCCAGGATTGAGGTTCTAGAAGAGCGAGTCCAGGCTCCTGCCGTAGCCCCGAGATCTGGGATTCCCAAGTTGCCCCTTTTCGTTTTGGCGGTGAACGTGAGAAATTCAGGGGATTTATTAATCAATGCAATCTTTTTTTTTCTGCACATGCTTCACAATTTCCCACTGAACGATCTAAGGTGCTTACTATAATTATGTTGCTTACCAACAAGGCTTTGATGTGGGCAAACCCTCTGATTGAGACTGAAGATGATTGTTTGAATCACCTTGATGCTTTTATTTCAGCCATGGGGCAGGTGTTTGATGACCCCAATCGAGGTGCAACAGCTGAAGCAGCCATGTTAGCTTTGCGCCAAGGTAAGCACTCGGTAGCTGAATATGCCTTGGATTTCAGGAGATGGGCCCTTGATACCACCTGGGACAGTTCCGCCAAAAAATCTATTTTTCGAAAGGGGTTATCTCCACTGATTAAGGATGAACTTGCTCGTGCCGACCCTCCCACTGCGTTAGGTGACTTTATTAACTACTGCATCCGTATTGATACTCGTCTGACTGAACGCAGGCAAGAGAGATGGTTCGAAAGCAATCGCACTAACCTTTTCCTACCTTCCTCTCCAGCTAAGGAACCTTTGAGTAGGATTACACGGGAACCTGAACCTGAACCCATGCAGGTAGACTCTTTACAACGACGGGTTAGTGATGCACGCAAGGAATATCGTTTTAAGGAAAATCTATGTTTCTATTGTGGTAAGTCAGGGCACTTCATTATAAACTGCCCCAGCCGTTCTCGTAAGACTACTGCAGCACTCATTCATTGTGAGTGTTGCGAGAGGGGATCTGTCAGGTCCGAGCCTCAGGCTCCAGAGAGATCTGCAGCAACAGATCTTGATTTCTCGGACTTAAACTCCGTTACCTCTGAGGACGTTGACTGTGTAAACGCTGCCATTTTTCAAGTTTCCTCAGCGGTGTCCCAGCTGAGTTGTAAGAAAAACAATTCTCATTGCTTTCTTTCCATCAAACTCTGGGTTGACTCAGCTTGGGTGTCTAGCTCTGCTATGATCGACTCAGGGGCAAGTGGAAATTTTATGGATGTCTCCTTTGCTCTGAAACAGGGGATACGTTCAGTGAAGAAGGCTACTCCAGTACAGATGGAAACTGTGGCTGGCTCCCTGCTGACCTCTGGACCAGTGGATCAGGAAACAGAGCCTTTGAGGGTTCTTATGGGTAAAGATCATCAAGAGAAACTGTCCTTTATGCTTATCTCTTCTCCCCACTTTCCCATTATTCTAGGGCTACCATGGCTGCAGGCTCAGAATCCTACCATTAACTGGGAGACCAAGGAATTACACTTTCCAGAGAAACAGATGAGTCCAAAAGTTTCAGCTTGCTCTGTTCCTAAAGGAACCATGTCAGTCCCTGAACTACCAGCTGTATACCAGGACTATGTGGATTTATGTGACAAGAAGAACGCTGACCAGCTTCCTCCTCACCGTCCATATGATTGTCCAATTGAATTATTGCCTGGAGCAGAGATACCTTTTGGTAAGATCTACCCCCTGGCGGGGCCCGAGCTAAAGGCTTTAAAGGATTACATAGACGAAAATCTAGCCAAGGGCTTCATACGCCCCTCTTCATCTCCTGCAGGTGCACCCATCTTCTTTGTAAAGAAGAAAGATGGATCTCTGAGACCATGCGTAGACTATAGGGAACTCAATAAGGTTACTATTAGAAACCGTTATCCATTGCCTTTAATCCCTGAGTTATTGGAGAGAGTGCGACATGCCAAAATTTTCTCTAAACTAGATCTTCGTGGGGCCTATAACTTAGTCCGTATTAGACCTGGGGATGAATGGAAGACTGCATTCAGGTCACGCTATGGACACTTTGAATATCTAGTTATGCCTTTTGGTCTGAGTACCGCCCCAGCCACTTTCCAACACTTGGTGAATGACATCTTCAGGGATCTCCTAGATACATTCGTGGTAATTTATTTGGATGATATTCTAATTTTTTCTAACTCCACAGAGGAACATCATGGACATGTGAGAATGGTCTTGGAACGTCTAAGACAAAATCATCTTTACATCAAACTTGAAAAGTGTGAATTCCATAGGACCGAAATTCAATTTCTGGGGTATGTACTGTCTACACAAGGAATTAGTATGGATGGAAGCAAAACCCAAGCCATCAAGGATTGGCCAAGTCCTAGAAATGTGAAGGAGGTACAGCGCTTCATCGGGTTTGCCAACTTCTATAGACGTTTCATTAGAAATTTCTCTGAGGTAGTGTCACCTATCACCCAACTTACCCGGAAAGAGTTTAGGTTCTCCTGGACTCCCAAGCCCAGGAAGCATTTTCCCGTCTGAAAGATAAATTTACCACTGCACCTATCCTAGTACATCCCAACCCCGAGCTTGCCTTCATAATAGAGGTGGATGCTTCAGACTGTGCCGTTGGAGCTATACTCTCTCAGAGAACAGGTGAGAAGAATGTCTTGCATCCCTGTGCCTTCTTTTCCCAGCAGTTGTCTTCGGCTGAGAGGAACTACGATGTGGGCAATAGAGAGTTGTTGGCCATTATTGCCGCCTTCAAAGAATGGAGACACCTTCTTCAGGGAGCTGCACAGCAAATAGTCGTCCTGACAGATCATCGTAACCTTGAGTTTATCAGGTCGGCTAATTGCCTGACTCCTCGCCAGGCTCGCTGGAATCTTTTCTTAAACCAATTTAATTTTATCATTTCTTATAGACCAGGATCGCGCAATGGAAAGGCTGATGCACTCTCTAGGATTTACTCAGCAGAGACACGTCCAATTACTCCTCCTAAGACTATTCTTCCTGACTCTAGATTCCTAGGAGTAATTCATAATCAAGACCTACTTAAGGACATCAAGGAAGCATACCATGCAGATTCCTTTTTGGCACAACCCCCAAGGGACGTAAGTCTTGTCTTTAAGAATGGTGTGTGGATTCAGGGACAGCGCCAGTATATTCCTGAAACAGTCAGATTGAGAGTATTGCAACTCATTCACGATTCCAAGATAGCTGGGCATAGAGGAATTCTAAAGACACAGGAATTTCTCTCTCGTTTCTTTTGGTGGCCCACTTGCAGGAAGGATGTTTTAAACTATGTCACTTCATGTGAAGTCTGTGCAAGATGCAAAACACCTCGCTCCTCACCAACTGGTCTGTTACAGCCTCTTCCCACCCATCCCGCCCGTGGGGATCCATTTCTATGGACTTCATTGTGGAGTTACCAACCTCTCAAGGGAAGAACACCATTCTAGTGGTGGTTGACTGTCTAACAAAGGCAGCTCATTTTATCCCTTGTGTCGGCTTACCCACTGCAAAACAGACATCAGATTTGATGATTAAAGATGTGTTTCGCTTACATGGAGTACCGGATGAGGTTATTTCGGATCGAGGGGTGCAATTCACTTCTAGGTTTTGGCAAAATTTCTGTGCAGCATTGGACATTAAAGTAAACCTTTCTTCTGCTTTTCATCCCCAGACTAATGGACAGACCGAACGAACCAATCAAACCCTGGAGCAGTATCTCCGCTGCTTTATTTGCCACCTACAGGATGATTGGGTGGATCTACTTCCATTAGCTGAGTTCTCGTATAACAACTCTCAGAGTGCCTCCACTAAGCAGTCTCCTTTTTACTCTAATCTAGGTTATCATCCTAACATTCTACCACGATTTCCCATAGAAACGCCTTTACCAGCAGTGGCTGAAAGAATCACGTCTTTACAGAAGAATATGGATCTTCTAAAGGAGAATCTGGAATCGGCTCAGGAAAGGTACAAGAAAGCAGCAGATAAATTTCGTAAACCTGCACCAGCTTTCAAGGTAGGAGACTTGGTCTGGCTGTCAACCAGAAATCTTAAGTTAAGGATTCCATCGTCTAAGTTGGGACATAAGTACATTGGACCCTATAAAATCAGTAAAATTATAAGTGCCGTTGCTTGTCGTCTTCAACTGCCCAGAACTATGAGAATTCACCCTGTCTTTCATGTATCCCTACTAAAGGCTGCGACACCCAATACGTTTCCTGGACGTTCTTCTCCTTGCCCTGACCCAGTGCTAGTCGATGGTCAGGAAGAATTTGTGGTGGAAAGGATTTTAGATTCCAGGTTGTATAGAAATCAGTTACAATATCTGATTATATGGCAGGGCTACCAGTGGAGGACAACTCATGGGAACCAGTCAATAACGTTAATGCTCCTCGCTTGCTCCGTCAGTTTCATCAGAGGTACCCACACAAGCCTGGCCTGAGGTCATCCGGAGGTTGTCCCTAAGGGGGGAGTAATGTAAGGTTCTGTGTACATGTTCTTGAAACTCAGTTTGTTCGTCAGCCATTTTACTTTCTGTCTTGCTGCAGCTATCTTGCCCTCAGTCAAAATGGAGTTTCCAGCTTGCATGTTCCCGCCCTGATTCTCTCCTTTTGCTTCTTAAGCAGCCACAGCTGAGCAATCAGTGCTTCAGAATCTAGCCTGCAGTGAACCTGTGACCTGACTCCTAAAGCCTTGGACCTTGTACTCCAGCTATTCCTACTGAGGAACTCTGAAGCACTTGTGGACTCTGAACCCTGCTCTTTGAAAGACCCACGTTTGCATGGACTTACGGTAACAGAGAAGAAGATCCTGAACCTGTTGTGGAGAGTGATTGCTGAGCTTAGATTACTCTGGCCTGCTGTGTCTCCTGCTTCTGTGTCTGCAAACTGTGTGACTATTTTTGCCAACTTGTATGAAGTAATACAAGACTTTCTATATCAAACCTGTGTCTCATGTGTTTTCATCGCACCCAAGCACAAGACGCTATATGAACTGTACTACATACATTACACCCGGACGGGTAGCAGAAGGTACAAGAGCCAATGCAAGTAACGAGGACCAGCTGACTGTGCTGGAACCCGGAGGGGCAGCAGAAGGAAAATAGCCAATGGCACTACCAAGGACCAGCAGACGTTGCTGGAACTCGGATACTGAGATGGAGGCACCTAGGCCAAAGGCACTGTGGAGAACCAGCTGACGGTACTGGAACGCGGACGGGTACCATAAGGCACCCATGAAAATGTAAGTTGACAGGCCGCAAGCCGTCTGCAGTTACCGAATCACACAGTCCTACAGTGGGTGCTTGTCCTATTTTCACAACGGAAAGAGCCTTTATTTACATATCCCACAGCACACATAGGAATCTCCTAAACTGCAGGCACCATAGAGTCGGATAACCGGAATGCAACATGACAGGACAACTTATTGGAGGCTAATTTACGTTGACACTGCCAGGAAACAGCTGTCGTGCTGTAACCAGGGTGGGCATGAGTCAGTACCCGTGCCAATTACTTCCGAGCAACAACTGGCGGTGTTGGAGCCCAGGGATGAGAGGAGGACAGGGTGGAGGCAGCATGACTTTTTGTCGTACACACAGCAGGGGAACAGCTGCCATTACTCAACACCAGTAACACAGGAGCAAGTGTTGACTGTGCTAACAGCACTTACAGGCAACAACTGGCAGTGTTGGAGCCCAGGGTCCAATGCATCGACTTCAATTGCTTCCACCTCCTCTCAGGACCACAGCACTGTTGAGCAACCATCTGTCTCTTCACCGCCTGCCAAATTGCCCAGTCAGTCAGAGAGTTCTGTACAGGAGCCAGCTGAGTCTCTGCTTCTGTTCTCAGAATCTGTTGGTTTGCAAACAGGGGCCCAGCCAAGCAGCATTCTGGAATGTGAAGAAGAGGGAGTATGCAGTGATGCGCAACAGCTGTGTCTCTCTGAATCTGAAGAGGCGGGTGAGACAGTGCCGATGATCAGCACACCGCAGAACGCATCTGATGATGATGAGACTCAGGTGCCAGTTTCTGTTGAGCATGGTGGTGGCCAGACCACCCAACAGCAGCAGGTGTTGTAAGAGGTTAGTGGAGATGATGAGGTTCAAGACCCAACATGGCGTGAGGAACAGGAAGGTGGTGGTAGCAGCTCTGAGGAAGCGATTGCCCCAACGGTACAAACAGGAGGGAGAGTTAGGCTGCATACTCTGTTGCCTGTAGCCTCCATTTTGGCACCTGTTCGGATTTCTCTTCCAAAAGTCTAAACGCACGCTCCCAGGACTTGCACTGCGTGGTCCTTTTTTAACACACTTGCAGATGATATTTGCTATGTCAAATGCAAGCTGTGTAATCAAAAAGTAAAAAGAGGTAAAGTGTCAGTAACCTCAATACCACAAATATGTCTAAAATAGTGCGTAGAAAACACGTAGTTGAGTTACAAAGACACACTGAAGATGTACAGTCTATAGAGAATCACAGCACAAGTTTAACTGCATATGTCATGGTTAAATTTGAAAATTTTATTGCACACTTGATGTGAAAAAAGAAAATAGCTATGAGACGACTGACTGACGTTTTGGGCAACGCAGTGGCCTTTATCAAATAGTCGCTGGAAGAGATAGAAAAATTTACAGTCAATGACAATGTATAATATATACAATATATACATAGGGTGAAGAATATATATACATAGGAATTAGGCAACATGTTAAACATTTGGGTGATACTGTAGAACACGGAGAATTATCCCTCTAGGGTATGCGGGTGGATAATGTAGTTTTTTGTTGATTTTTGTGAGTGTGTAGAAAACAGGGGTGATGGGGTATTAAATATTAAGGAATGTCATAGTCTTACTGTCTATGGTGATCAATTAAAGATGTTTTGTCAGGATACGATCAATTTTTTGACAGATGTAAAATGTAGGGTCACAATTTAGTTGTCTGTAGGTTAGGTTAACTGACAGTTGTCTATGAATTTCGGCAATAGATTGGGTCTTATTCATAATAACGATAGCACCCCCCTTATCTGCTGGTTTAATAATAATGTTGGGGTTATCTTTCAGAGATTTTATGGCTTGTTTATCTGTGGGTGTCAGGTTGTGGCGTATCGGGTGTAGGCCCAATCTCGGCAAACCATCCACGAGCACAGGCTCTGAATGCTGGCATTGCAAAACTCCTGTCCCTTGAAATGCTGTCATTCAGGCTGGTGGAGACTGACAGTTTACGGAACTTAATGGCATTAGCAGTCCCACAATACAATGTGCCAAGCTGATTTTATTTCAGCAGGCAAGCCGTCCCTGGTCTGCAAAACCATGTTGTTGAGGTTAAAATTAAACATGCGCTACTAAACTCCGTCAGTAGCAATGTCCACCTGACCACCGCTGCGTGGACCAGTACCCATGGCCAGGGACGATACCTTTCCCTTACTGCCCATTGGGTCAATGTTGTGGAGCCGGGTACAGATCTTGCGAGTGGCGCTGTACGTGTTCAGGCAACTACAAGGATTGCGGGAATCAAGTCTGCACACATTGATTCCTCCTTCTCCAGTTCCTCAGAAACATCGTTGCAGGAGCGGTCACGGTCTACCTCCACATGGACCCGTGAACGCTTAATAAGAATCTTTAGTTATATAGCGCCAACAGATTACGCAGCGCTTTACAGTTTAACAGTTTCCGAACACAAGTCATAAGTAACAACGTTACCAATACAATAATGAAAGCAATATAATCCGCACACGCTCGTGAGAGCTTACAATTTACAAATATGTGGGGGAGATACAAAGTACAGGTGTTTATATACAATGGTATATTTAGAATGATGTCCCAGCCATTTTGAGGGAGTGAGGGATGGATGGAGATAGTGAATGGGCTACACACACACACAGTTACACATAGAATGACTTTGATTAGTGAATGTGATAGGCCGCTCTGAACAAATGTGTTTTGAGTGTGGAAGTAGGGCTGTTAATGGGGATGTTTAAGTCTCCAAGGATAAGGGTTGGTACTTCTGAGGACATGAAAGTGCGGCAGCCAGGCAGAGAAGTGGTCAAGGAACTGTGTGGGCGAGCCTGGGGTCCGATATATTACCGCTACTCTGAGGTTACTCTTATTAGTGAAGGTGATAGGCCGCTATTATTATTATTGATTTTTATAGCGCCATTTATTCCATGGCGCTTTACATGTGAAGAGGGGCAAGTATAGACAAGTACAGTAAACATGAGCAATACAAGGCACACACAAGTACAGAAGGAGAGAGGACCCTGCCCGCAAGGGCTCAGAGTCTACAGGGATGGGTGAGGATACACTAGGAGAGGGAAGACCTTGAAGAAATGTGTTTTGAGTGAGCGCCCAATAACATGCAAATTGTGGATAGTTCTAATTTCTTGGGGTACAGCATTCCACAGTATTGGCGCAGCGCGGGAGAAGTCTTGGATTGGGGAGAGATGTTCTTTAGGTGTAGGCGGCAATAGCGGGCAACAGATTGTATATGGGAGGTGAAGGAGAGATTGGTGTCAAACATAACACCCAGACAGCGAGCCTGTTGACCGATATGAGGACAGACGTGGCCAAACGTCAACAGGCCGTCCTGAAATTAATTTCCATGGGGAATCAAAGCCACACAGCGCTGGAGCTCTGGAATGCCATAAAGCAAGAGAGCGACATGTGTATTTTGTCAGCGAATCTCCAGCCAGGCTTGGTAGTGTGTGACAATGGCCGAAATCTGGTGGCAGGTCTGGGCCTAGGCAACGTCACTCACATACCATGTCTGGCACATGTGCTAAACTTTGTCGTCCACAGTTTTTTGAGGGACTATCCGGATCTTGATTCACTGCTGCACAAGATCCGCCTACAGTGCGCTAACTTGCGACGTTCCACCATGGCCAGATCTCGCATTGCAGCTCTGCAACGCAGATTTTGCCTTCCTGAACATCGCATCATATGTGACGTACCCACCAGGTGGAATTCCACGTTACATATGTTGTAGCGGTTGTGTGAGCAGCAGCCAGCAGTAATGGAGTATCAGCTGCATCAGTCGCAATCAACTCGCAATTTGCGCCGTTCACTTCACCACTACTGAGTGGGCCTCTACTATAATAATCTTTATTTATATAGCGCCAACAGATTCCGCAGCGCTGTACAGTTTAACAGTTTCATAACACAAGTCATAAGTGACAACGTTAACAATACAATAATTAAAGCAATATAAGGCGCCCCTGCTCGTGAGACCTTACAATCTACAATGAGGAGGGGGAGCTCCAAAGTACAGTTGTTTATATACAATGGTGTATTTACAATGATGGTCCAGCCATTTTCAGGGAGTGAGGGATGGATGGAGATAGTGAATGGGCTACACACACACACAGTTACACATAGAATGACTTTGATTAGTGAATGTGATAGGCCGCTCTGAACAAATGTGTTTTGAGTGTGGAAGTAGGGCTGTTAATGGGGATGTTTAAGTCTCCAAGGATAAGGGTTGGTACTTCTGAGGACATGAAAGTGCGGCAGCCAGGCAGAGAAGTGGTCAAGGAACTGTGTGGGCGAGCCTGGGGTCCGATATATTACCGCTACTCTGAGGGAGAGGGGACGAAAGAGCCTGATGGTGTGGACCTAATAATTTGCAAAATCTTAATCTAACATTTACATGTTACATATTTACATCTAGTATAAAACATTTAACCATTAAGCCTACTTACAGAACAAGGAAGTGTAAAAAAACTTGTGTAAAACATTTAACCATTAAGCCTACTTACAGAACAAGGAAGTGTAAAAAAACTTGTATAAAACATTTAACCATTAAGCCTACTTACAGAACAAGGAAGTGTAAAAAAACGTGTGCTTAAAAAAAAAGTGAAAATAAAATGTGAGAAGGGCAGTGTAACAAATAATTTAGGAAAAAGATAAATTAACATCAAGTGCTGTGTGCTGTGTAAGAGCCAGACACATTAACATTAAATCAGTCTGGAATAGCGGTGATTTTCTCCCCATAACCGAGTAACATTCTGGGGAGAGGGGTGTAGAGTCAACGATCAGCAACTAGCTACGGTAGATCAAATACCTGAAAAAAAAAAAAAAAGTTATTTAACATTCATAACATACATTTTATTTTATAAAAAAAAAAACAAAAAATTATTTAACATTCATAACATACATTGTATTTAACCAAAAAAATAACAAATTTATTTAACATTCCTAAGATAATTTTTTTTTAAAACATAAAAACTATAATACACAGCAGGATCTTTAGTAAAAACCAGACTTACCACTGTAACCTCTTCTTAATCCTTGCAAGCTTCAACACAACGTTGACAAGGTACACAGCAGGGGTGGTCGGTCTCCTAGACAACAAGCAAACTCCTTCATGTTGAGAGAGGCCACCATTTCCTTAGCTTTCAGGTACTTTTCTGTGGGAATGAGGTTGTCTCCAACCAGCCAGGAATATCCATTGAATGCCACACCATGGTTTGGTATTAGCACCCAGCCAGTACCAAAAGTGAAGCCAACCACAGTTACCATTTCTCATGAACTTTATTTGATATACTGGCTGGCCAAACATTAGTTTCTCACAAAGGAGCTGAAGACCCTGAGTGGCAGTAGGTGCAAGTCTCTCCAGCATGACCTGTTTGTTAGATATTTAACGTCTACACACCTAAAGAACATCTCTAGAATCCGCCCTTTTCTCACCATGGAAACAACAAAAACCCTCACTGTAGCATTGATCCACTCCCGCCTGGACTACTGCAATGCTCTATTACTTGGCCTCCCCATTACTCGACTATCCCCTCTCCAGTCCATCCTTAATGCAGCAGCCAGGGTCATCCATCTGGCTAATCGGTACTCGGACGCGTCCGCTCTTCGCCAGTCCTTACACTGGCTGCACATTCATTATAGGATCCAATTCAAAGTACTGGTTCTCACCCACAAAGCTCTCCACAGTGCAGCACCCCCCTACATCTCCTCCCTCATTTCTATCTATCGGCCTAACCGACTGCTGCGCTCTGCAAATGACTTTCGACTAACCTCTGCAGTAATCCGTACCTCCCACTCCCGACTACAAGACTTCTCCCGCGCTGCGCAAATCCTCTTGAATGCTCTACCACAAGAAATTAGGACTATCCACAATTTGCCTGGTTTCAGGCGCTCCCTCAAAACACATTTGTTCAGAGTGGCCTATCACATTCAATAACCAAAGTCGTTCTATGTTTAAGTGTGTATGTGGAGCCCATTCACTATCTCCATCCATGCCTCACTCCCTCAAGATGGCTGGACCATCATTGGAAATGCACCATTATATATACACACCTGTACTTTGTAGCTCCCCACCTCATTGTAGATTGTAAGCTCTCACGAGCAGGGTCGGCTTATTTTACTTTAATTATTGTATTGTTAACGTTGTTACCTATGACTTGTGTTTTGAAACTGTTAAAGTGTAAAGCGCTGCGGAATATGTTGGCGCTATATAAATAAAGATTATTATTATTATTATTATATCAGAGGGAGAAGAGGATTGGGCCTTGACAAGGTGCCCGATTGCATCTTAAGTGTTATTGAATGTTGGAGCCAGTCCACCGTATAAAAGCAGCCATACAGTGTCCGGGTACCTGCTTGGATTTCAATCAAAATGAAGACTACTTTGATGTACATGTACACCAATTAGAGAAAAATGACAAGGATGAGGCAGTAAGACACGCTCAGCAGAGTACAAGCAGCATTGCTTGAAGAAGTAACTTGAGCGTGATCAAAATTGAATAAATTAAAATCTCAGACTACAGTTAACACAACTCTTAGCTGTGAAAGGGCTTTTTGTGTCCTTCTACAGTGTTTTCAACCAATGTATTGGATACGGATGGAAGCACGTCACACTATAATTTCAATTGAATTGAGCAGCAAGAATTACACTAAAGAAAAAAAAAAAAAAGAGTGTGAGAGTGACATGTGCAGATGCCTACATACAGCGTTGTATGCCGAGCAAACTGCAGCGCGTCACCTACACTCACACACACACCTTGCAGACCTGTGAAAAAAACACTGCAAGGCAAAAGGAAGATGTACACAGCGGTTGGTAAAGTAGCCTGCCTAAAGCACAGTACACAAAATCGCAATCTCTAACTGTCCCTCAGAGTCAGCAGAGCAGCGTTCTGTCCCAAACAGAATTAACAGCACAGTGACGCTAAAATGGTGGCTTTATCCGGCAACAATACCTTCCTTGTGTCACGGTTAGGGTAGCGTGTGTCTATTATATGAGTGTCTGTAAAATGTAACGTTACGCAGACTTATTCTGCCCTTGGGACGCAAAAAATAAGACAGCAGTAATCATTTACTGTATAAAATTCCACCTATGCGCAACAAAACAAGCACGTTCCCTCTTACGGTTCCTGCGCTGACATGTGAGTAGGGAGTTTGGAGACGTTCCTGAATTTATCCCAGGTATCCAAGCATATCAGGCCGATAGGAGAGCATTAAAACCACCCACGGTGGTGACTTAAATATGGTGAATCTAAACAGTGAAGAACTGTAGGTCGATGCAAATGAATGTGCGATCACATGACACACGTTTATAATAACCCTTGCTAGACACGAGTAACTTTGTAGACATTTTGACACACCTGAACCCAGATGGCAGTGAATATTAATTCTATTCGGCGCCACATGACTCTTGGTCCAGAATAGATTATATATTGCTAGCAAACGAGCTATTAAGGGGAGTGGAAGAGGCAGATGTGCACAACGTAGCTAAATATGACCACGCGCCCTTATCAGTGACCCTGCTAGATATGGTGCAGATGGGGCCAAACCAAACTTGGCGCTTCCCGACCTATTTGTTAATGGATGAGAAGTTTCGACATCACGTGAAGCAATGGTGTTTTTAATATGTAAGGGATAATGGAGATACTAGGGATAGGCCGGAACTTTTATGGGCAGCAGGGAAGGGAGTAATGCGCGGGAAACTAATAGGTTATCAGACAACGCTAAAAAAGAAGATCGTGACAAACTACTCGCAGGCTAGCAGGATATTACGCTATAGGTACACGGCAAACAAGACAAGTTCATCAACACAGGTTAAAAATAGATGTAAGCAGGCTAAGGCTGACTTACACGTATGGGTATATCGACGAGAGACAAGCAGTAATAACAATTATAGAGCCGATGTATATCGTTATGGTAGCAAATGAGGGAGTCTATTATCACGACTAGCGAAAGGAAATCACATTCGTCATCAACATATTACAGCGTTAACGAATAAACATGGGATCATGAACACAGACCCTCGAACCATAAACACCATTCTACAAGAATACTACTCAGACTTATATAAGGTGGAACATACGGATAGTGCGGAGGGTAACACCTTTGTAGATGGAATACGGTTACCATCCATCACAAACTATCAGCTTCTCCTTTTAAAAAAACAAATTGAGGTGACGGAAGTGACAGCGGCGATAAGTTACTTTAAATACGGGAAAGCTCCAGGACCTGACGGGTTTACAGCCAAATTATTTAAATTATTGAGTGAGGATATCCCGTCCACATTGGTACGCACCTTCAATCATATATTGGAGACAGGAGGGTTGCCCAGCCATTCAAACATGTCACACATGAAGTTGCTACTAAAACCAAACAAACATTCACATCTGCCTGGATCCTATCGTACATTCTCACTCATTGACCATTATATCAAGATTTTGTCCAGGATCATGGCAGATCTTTTGAGTAGCATTGGTCCTACGCTGATAGGGCGATCACAAGTGGCCTTTGTTTGCTACTTTGTTGAATACTATCAGTCTCACTATGCATAACACATGTGTGCAGTGGGCAGTATTACCTTTGCCTTCGGTGGAGTAGGAAAACCCCTCTCCTATCGAAGTGTTAGTTGGGGAGATGGAAGATTTGACACCGGGACCTGAATTGTAATACTTAAATGTGACAGGTGACAAATTTGTTAAGGCGCAACTCCGCGGCCTCTACGTTGAGTCTAGCCCGTGAAAATTTACTGGTTGTCAATGGGGAACCCCAACACCCCGGGGCAGCTACAGTATTTCAACAATTAGAGCTGAACCAAGATTTGCTGTATCAGGTTTATAAAATACATGTTGAAATTTTTTAACAATTGCTGCTACCGCAGTCATATCGGAGGTTGGTAATGGACTTAGCGCATGCGCATGTACTAGGGTGACATTTGTGCCAAAAGAAAACCCTACACAGAATTATACAACGGTTTTACTGGCAGGGGGTCTATCAAGAAGTTAAACGGTATTGTAACTCTTGTCGCATGCGCCAGGTACACAGTCCTCAGCCTCATTTAGTGAGTCCCTTGGTGCCATTAAAAATTTTAGAGGTCCAGTTTGAGAGAATACCCATGGATCTGGTGTAGCCGGTTAATAAATCAGCAATGGGTCATCAACAGGGGCAATAAAAGGGGCACTGTGTGGGTCACCAGTTTTGAGCACACCCGAGTTCAAAAGAGAATTCATTGTCCAGACTGATGCGTCAGAGGTAGGTATGGGTGCCGTGTTGTCTCAGGACTGGAGCTTAACGGGGAAGAGCATCCCATTAGTTTCCTGAGTCGAAAACTTACTCCATCAAAAAACAGAGACAGCATTGTAGAGAGAGAGTGCCTGGCGATAAAGTGGGCACTGGAGTCGTTGCGCTACTATTTGTTGGGGATAACATTTTGTTTTGTAAATGATCATTCCCCTGTGACTGGCAGTGTTGTAGCCCAGGGAGTAGAGTTCAGGTGGTAGAAAGATGAACATAACAGGAGACTTGGAAAACGTTGGCAAACAGTTATTTAATCTGAAAACGGACAGGCAAATTCAGGTGAGATCCATGCCTTGTTCATTTTCAGAAAAATAAGCCGGTCTACATTGTCTGAGGATAGTCGCATGCGACGGTCTGTTAGTACACCACCTGCAGCACTAAAGACGCGCTCAGATAATACACTGGCAGCAGGGCAAGCCAGCACCTCCAAGGCATACCACACATCAAATACAAATATAGCAGTAATAATAATATTATTAATAAAAAATGAAATTGCACACACAGTACACAGACACAGCTCATATGTGTGTATAAGAGAGAGTGTTTCTGTGTGTAGTTCATGCCTCTAGCCTAGAAGATCAGTCTTGCTAAAATCTTTAACACTGACCCCTGTTCTGTTCTTAACCCATTCACCCCCAAGGGTGGTTTGCACGTTAATGACCGGGCCAATTTTTACAATTCTGACCACTGTCTCTTTATGAGGTTATAACTCTGGAACGCTTCAACGGATCTTCGCGATTCTGAGATTTTTTTCTCGTGACATATTGTACTTCATGTTAGTGGTAAAATTTCTTCGATATAACTTGCGTTTATTTTTGAAAAAAACGCAAATATGGCGAAAATTTTTAAAATTTTGCAATTTTCAAACTTTCAATTTTTATTCCCTTAAAACAGAGAAATATATCACACAAAATAGTTAAGAAATAACATTTCCCACATGTCTACTTTACATCAGCACAATTTTGGAACCAAAATTTTTTTTTGTTAGGAAGTTATAAGGGTTAAAAGTTGACCAGCGATTTCTCATTTTTACAGCAAAATTTACAAAGCCATTTTTTTTAGGGACCACCTCACATTTGAAGTCACTTTGAGGGGTCTATATGGCAGAAAATACCCAAAAGTGACACCATTCTAAAAACTGCACCCCTCAAGGTACTCAAAACCACATTCAAGAAGATTATTAACCCTTCAGGTGCTTCACAGTAACTAAAGCAACGTGGAAGGAAAAAATGAATATTTTACTTTTTAGCCACAAAAATTATCTTTTACAAACTTTTTTTTTATTTTCACAAGGGTAAAAGGAGAAAATGGACAGATAAGGTTGTTATGCAATTTCTCCTGAGTACGCCAATACCCCATATGTGGGGGAAAACCACTGTTTGGGCACACGGCAGAGCTCGTAAGGGAAGGAGCGACGTTTGACTTTTTCAAACTAAAATTGGCTGGAATTTAGATTGGATGCCATGTCGCGTTTGGAGAGCCCCTGATGCGCCTAAACAGTGGAAACCCCCACAAGTGACACCATTTTGGAAACTAGACCCCCTAAGGTACTTATCTAGATCTGTTGTGAGCACTTTGAACCCTCAAGTGTTTCACAAAAGTTTATAAAGCCTGGGTGTGAAAAAAAAATAAATAAATTTTCCACAAAAATGATTTTTTAGTCCCAAATTTTTGAATTTTCCCAAGGAAATTGGACCCCAAAAGTTGTTGTCCAATTTGTCCTGAGTACGCTGATACCCCATATGTGGGGGGGAAACTGTTTGGGCGCACGGCAGGGCTTGGAAAGGAAGTAGTAACGTTTTGGAATGCAGACGTTAATGAGGGTCATGTTCCGTTTGCAGTGCCCCAGATGAGCCTAAACAGTGGAAACCCCCCACAAGTGACCCCATTTTGGAAACTAGACCCCCTAAGGAACTTATCTAGATCTTTGGTGAGCACTTTGAACCCCCAAGTGCTTCACACAAGTTTATAATGCCCGGGCATGAAAATAAAAAATCCTATTTTTTTCCCACAAAAATTATCTTTTAGTCACTAATTTTTTATTTTCCCAAGGGTAACAGGAGAAATTGGACCACATAAGTTGTTGTACAATTTGTCCTGAGTACGCTGATACCCCATATGTGGGGGGAACCACTGTTTGGGCGCACGGCAGAGCTCGGAATGGAAGGAGCACCATTTGACTTTTTCCAACCAAAATTGGCTGGAATTGAGTTTGGATGCCATGTTGCATTTGGAGAGCCCCTGATGTGCCTAAACAGTGGAAACCCCCACAAATGACCCCATTTGGGAAACTAGACCCCCTAAGGAACTTATATAGATTTTTGATGAGCAATTTGAACCCCCAAGTGCTTCACACAAGTTTATAAAGTAGAGCCGTAAAATTTAAAAATCATATTTTTTCCACAAAAATGATCTTTTCACTCCAATTTTTATTTTTCCAAGGGTAACAAGACTCCAAAAGTTATTGTGCAATTTGTCCTGAGTGCGCTGATACCCCATATGTGGGGGTAAACCACTGTTTGGGTGCATGGCAGAGTTTGGAAGGGAAGGAGCGCCGTCTGACTTTTTCAACGCAGAATTGGCTGGACGCCATGTCGTGTTTGGAGAGCTCCTGATCTGCCTAAACAGTGGAAACCCCCATAAATGACACCATTTTGGAAACTAGACCCCTCAAGGAACTTATCTAGATGTGTGGTGAGAACTTTGAACCCCCAGGTGTTTCACTAAAGTTTATAACGTACAGCCGTAAAATAAAAAATCTTTTTTTTTTTTTTACAAAAATGATTTTTTCGCCCCCAATATTTTATTTTCACAAGGGTAACAGAAGAAATTGGAACCCAAAAGTTGTTGTCCAATTTGTCCTGAGTACACTGATACCCAATATGTGGGCGAAAACTACTGTATGGGCACACGTCGGGGCTCGGAAGGGAAGTAGTGACGTTTTGGATTGCAGACTTTGATGGAATGGTCTGGGGGCGTCATGTCACATTTGGAGAGCCCCTGATGCACCTAAACAGTGGAAACCCCCCACAAGTGACCCCATTTTGGCAAATAGACCCCACAAGGAACTTATCTAGATGTGTGGTGAGCACTTTGAACCCCGAAGTGCTTCACAGAAGTTTATAACGCACAGCCGTAAAAATAAAAAATCTTTTTTTTTTTTTGCAAAAATGATTTTTTCGCCCCAATATTTTATTTTTACAAGGGTAACAGGAGAAATTGGACCCCAAAAGTTGTTGCCCAATTTGTGCTGAGTACGCTGATACCCAATATGTGGGAGAAAACTACTGTATGGGTACACGTTGGGGCTCGGAAGGGAAGTAGTGACGTTTTGGATTGCAGACTTTGATGGAATGGTCTGGGGGCATCATGTCGCATTTGGAGAACCCCTGATGCGCCTGAACAGTGGAAATCCCCAACAAGTGACCCTATTTTGGAAAATAGACCCCACAAGGAACTTATCTAGGTGTGTGGTGAGCGCTATGAAGCCCCAAGTGCTTCATAGATGTTTATAATGTACAGCCGTAAAAACAAAAAAAATAAATTTTTTTGTACAAAAATGATATTTTCGCCCCCAGTTTTTTATTTTCCCAAAGGTAACAGAAGAAATAGGATAAATTGCACAATATCTCTTGGGGTCCAGAGTACGCTGATACCCCATATGTGGGGATAAACTACTGTTTGGACGCATGGCAGAGCTCAGAAGTGAAGGAGCACCGTTTGACTTTTTCAACGCAGAATTGGCTGGAATTGAGATCAGACGCCATGTCACATTTGGAGAGCCCCTGATGTGCCTAAACAGCGGAAACCCCCCAATTCTAACTCCAACCCTAACCCCAACACACCCCTAACCCTAGTCCCAACCCTAACCACAAACCAAACTCTAACACACCCCTAATCCCAACCCTAACCCTAATCCTAACTTTAGCGCCAACCCTAACCCTAACTTTAGCCGCAACCCTAACCCTAACCCTAATGGGAAAATGGAAATAAATACATTTTTTTAATTTTATTATTTTTCCCTAACTAAGGGGGTGATAAAGGGGGGTTTGATTTACTATTCATAGCGGGTTTTTATGATTGGCAGCTGTCACGCTAAAAGACGCTTTTTATTGCAAAAATAGTTTTTTGCATCGCCACATTTTGAGAGCTATAATTTTTGCATATTTTGGCCCACAGAGTCATGTGAGGTCTTATTTTTTGCGGTACGAGTTGACGTTTTTATTTGTACCATTTTTGAGCAGGTGACATTTTTTGATCGCTTTTTATTTTGATTTTTGGGAGGTTAGAATGAACAAAAATCAGCAATTCATGAATTTCTTTTGGGGGAGGCGTTTTTATTGTTCCGCGTGTGGTAAAATTGATAAAGCAGTTTTATTCTTCGGGTCAGTACGATTATGGCGATACCTCATTTACATCATTTTTTTATGTTTTGGCGCTTTTATAAAATAAAAACAATTTTATATAAAAAATAATTATTTTTGCATCGCTTTATTCTGCGAGCTATAACTTTTTTATTTTTTTGCTGATGATGCTGTATGGCGGCTCGTTTTTTGCGGGACAAGATGATGTTTTCAGCGGTACTATGTTTATTTATATCAGTCTTTTTGATTGCGCGTTATTCCACTTTTTGTTCGGCAGTATGATGATAAAGCATTGATTTTTTGCTTCGTTTTTTTTTTTTTAAGGGGTTCACTAAAGGGGTTAACTAGTGGGACAGTTTTATAGGGGGGGTCGTTACGGACACGGCGATACCAAATATGTGTACTTTTATTGTTTTGTTTTTTTTATTTACAGGAAGAAATGAATTTATTGGGGAATATTTTTTTTTTTTTATTTATTTTGGATTTTTTTTTTATAACATGTTTATTTTTATTTTTTTTAACTTTTTTACTTTGTCCCAGGGTGGGACATCACTGTATTTTATCAAATCGCTGGTGTGACAGTGTGCACAGCACTCTGTCACACCAGCGATCGCTCAGGCAGTGCAGCAGGCTTCTCAGTGCTTGCTCTCAGCAGGCACTGAGGAAGCCGCCTCCCTCCAGGACCCCGGCGCCATCTTGGATCTGGGTCCTGGGAGGGAGGAAGCCCTCAGAACAGCGCGATCGCATCGCGCTGGTCTGAGGGTCTCACGGGGGCGCGCAGGGTGGGGGCTCCCCTGTGCCCCCAGTACACCGCGATCATGTTTGATCGCGGTGTGCTAGGGGTTAATGTGCCGGGAGCGGTCCGTGACCGCTCCTGACACACAGTCACGGGTGTCAGCTGTGATAATCAGCTGACACCCGGCGGCGATTAGCTGCGCTCCCCTCAGGAGCGCAGCTGATCGCCTATGAC
>JARQOD010000010.1:82421076-82447653 GCA_033576555.1 Oophaga sylvatica | reverse complement strand
ATTATTTACTAATTTAAATTCCGTAGCAAATCCTAGAAATGATAGAGATTTATAAAACCAAATCCATTATGAAATCCCCAGGTGTTACATGCAGATCTGCATCTAAACCCTTAACAAAATCCCCCCCAAAAATCTGTAAGTAATATTTTGGGATTTCAGCATGGAATTATGTGCAGATTTTTAGGCTGGTTAAGCAAAATATTTAAGTTTTATGTGAACCCAATCTAAATATATCACAAATGCTGTCTGATCAATTTTCATTTTTCTATACCTAGAGATAAATAATAGAAGCAACTCACAGTATGCAGTCCTCCTCATTTATTTTAGGACAAACTTGAGTCAGTGATGATGCTATAAATGTATTTCCTCTGAGTTCACATGTGTATTTAGTACAGTTATCTTCTGGCAGGATATGTGAGTCTCCAGGCTGAAATCAAGAATAAAAACCATCTTGAGAAGCTCGGCAAAGAACATAGGGAACAAAATTTTTTTGGAGAACAGAAGTTTAGAAAAACATTTATATTTTTGCTGTTAAAGTTAACTGCTTCCAGAACATCCATAGACTTTAAAGTAGCAATTCTCCTATGAAAATTTGTATCCTCTTAATATATTGCAATTATCATATTATATAACACTGTGTACTTACAATTGCTCATTCTTCCTTTCTACCTAGCTAATTCTTTAGTTTACAATAGGTCACGTGATTAAAAACTGACCAGCTGAATCCTTCTAATCTCTGTGTAGAAACATGCACAAGTCATGAGTGACTGAAAAAGTCTTTGGCAGGGGGAGAAGGGGGCATTTGGTTCAGGAGTTGAAGAGGGGAATGATAAATGCAGAGACAAGAGACTTCCTGTTTCTACAGAGAGCAGAGAAAGGAAGAATTATCTTGGTAGACATCACTGCAAAGTCTCTGGCGGGGGGGAGGAACAGAGTAGCTGGGTCAGCAGTTGAAAAGGAAGTGGAGCTGTGCTACAAAGGACTTTAGAGTGATGTAGAATTGTAGTTCTAATGATGACTAATGCAGGGAAAAGAGACTGCCTGTTCTTACTTAGAGCTTAGATAGATTCAGCTAGTCAGTTTTTAATCATGTGATGTCATAGACCTAATGATAGCAAGAAGAATTAACTGGGTAGAAAGGCAAAATGAGCAATTGTAAGTGCACAGTGCTGTATAATATGGTGATTGCAATATAGTAAGAGGATGAAAACTTATATGAGAGTGCTTCTTTAAGCATAAGGCCGACGTCACACTAGCGAGTTTGATGCGAGTTAGTGGCACGACTAACTCGCATCAACACCTGGCACGGCCGCCCGCTCTTGGACCAGAGTGCGCAGCGGCATAGAAATACATGCAGCCGCGCACTCTGGTCCGAGAGCGGGCGGCCGTGCCAGGTGTTGATGCGAGTTAGTCGTGCGACTAACTCGCATCAAACTCGCTAGTGTGACGCCGGCCTAAGATCGGTTTCGCTCCCACTCTGCAATTTTGCTCTAAAACTGCACAATAGCGCAGCTGCACGTGATCTTGTAACTGCAGAAGTTGGAATCTGGCTCTCAGAGACAGCTAGAGTCCACATTGAGAAGCACAAATGGTTTATTACAGTCTGTGCCTTCTCCATCGCGGTATATACAGAGGTAGAGAAACGCTGTGTACACAATTATAAGGAGGGTTGGGGGTGTATAACCTTCTCCATATACAGAAGTTATGTGATTGCTGTGTATAGGAAGGGAGCAAAAGCTGCTGGGACATAGGAAACTTGGACAGTTTTGCTATGCAGCCACCAAAGTGAATGAGATTTCTCAAGTCTCATTCACACTTTGCTTATTTGCGACTTGAAGATGCGGTGCAGATTTAAATCTGCGGCACGTCAATTCTTTCAGTGTTTTTGCCACAGATTTCACTCATCCTACTGAGTGGGGAAAATCTGCACCAAAAACACAAGTAAAAAACGCAGTAAAAAAAAAAAACGCGCTTTTTCAGCTTTGTTTTTCCTGCCAAGAGATACAGAAATGGTGCAAAAGTTTCTGCACCAAATATTTAACATGTGCACAGAAAAATATTTAGACTTGAGAGTCCTCAGTGGTTGATACCTTTTAATGGCTAACTGAAAAGATGGTAACAAATTGCAAGCTTTCGAGACTACTCCGGTCTCTTGATCAGGCAGAGAGTAGAAGAGACCGGAGTAGTCTCGAAAGCTTGCAATTTGTTACCATCTTTTCAGTTAGCCATTAAAAGGTATCAACCACTGAGGACTCTCAAGTCTAAATATTTTTCTATCTACTGGCTAACACGGTACGAAGATACACATCTTTCTATAACATGTGCACAGACACTTGGGAAGAAGTTATTTTCATAGAGAGCTAATTGTGGAAATTTTTGAGCAACGTATGTACAAAATAAGGAAAAAAATACTGCGCAAACACTTAAACATCTTGGTGGCTGAATGATGAATTATAGTATGAATCATCTACTGTGCCATATTATCCATTTCATGTACATATATTAGGATCTAAGTTTCCTATTTCAAAATAAAAGTAATTAAGCATAGTTTCAAAAATCATAGCATACTGAAGAAAATGACAATATTTTAATGGTACTTATTTTATCTATGAAAGCTTTGTACCTTTAAAAAATAGGTGAATCCATCATTAGCTTTCACAATACAAAACTCTTGAACACATGTTCCACAGCAATCATCGTTTGATCTATCATAGACATGACCCTACAGTAGAAAGTTCAAATATTTACAGACAAGTAATAACTTGAGAGAATGCAATGTTAATAACCAGACAAAAATGGTTGTCTTACAGCTATTTCACAATATTACTATAGATCAACTAGACCATAAGGCTGGTGATACATTAGCTAAAATAAAAAAAATATACTAGAATGTATATTTAACATGCATTCCTAATTTACTAATAACCTGTAGGTATTCTGGGGCGTGTTCTTTTTCTTCTGCATGATGCCTCCTGCTTATGATTGGGCAACAGCATGCAGGTAGACAAAATACACACCCTCAGAGCCAAATCTTTGTTAATTCCCTATTACAGTTTGTTGAGTCAGCATTTTAAGATCGTTTAGTCAGGTATTTATATGGTTACTAACGTACATTTGTAAGCATTTATTTTGTTATTAAACTTTTATTGACAAATCCATCAAGTTTATACAGAACTTCAATATTTGTAGTATTGATTGCCATTTTTCAAGGCTTCTACCCTTCGCCCTGGCAGCTGGATATCGGCTTCTGGGTCAAATGCTGACTGATGACCCATCCCAGCCTAATAAGTGCTTTGAGTCTATCACAATTTCTGTATTTTTGTTTGTCCTCCCGCTTTTTGAGAATTGATCACAAGAGATTGTGATCTGGGGGTTTCCCTGTCCATGAACATAAAATTTCAATGTTTGTTCACTGAACCACTTAGATTTCAATATTGCCTTGTGACAGGGTCTTGAAAAATAAGGGTCAACACTGTAAATATCGATCTTTGCATAAACTTGATGTATTTTTCAAAAAAATTCACAAAACTTATGAAATGCTTATAATTGTGCTTCTATAAAAATAGAAAAAATAATTAGTAATTTGTCCATCATGTTTAGAACTCACCTCTGGGCACTCGTACATGCACAAAATAGGTTCACATACAATAGTATTAAAGCCAGTCTTTGGGTTCTTGACTCTGAACATGTACATGTCTCACAGGATGGCTGGCTTACAGAAATCTTTTGTCCTACCTGTGAGTACATAATATTAGGCATAAAACCAAAAAAATCAAGCTCACTTTTCTACTTTGTTTTCCATGATCACGAGATATGAATTAAGTAAGATTAGTCTTACCTCGTACACAGCTCCATTTGTTATGCAAACATTCATGGGTCCTGTCGTGGAGGCAAAATAATTATTGTTTCTCTTATTTTGTTCAAAACATACATCACATTCCTATCATATATAAGCTAAAAACAAAAAGAATGATGGTGCCTTGCCCAAGGATTTATGACAGAGGCTGTGTGATTCTACTGCTCCAGTGCTAATTGGTATATAAGATGGCTAAAACCTGCTGAATAATTCTCAAGATGGTATTTAGCAAACCTAAGAGCTCTCTTAAACTTACAGCGTTTGTCACAGACGACACTGAAAATGTGACCATTAGGCCTTCACATGAGACAATATCTATCTCCAGCCGCATTACTACAGACTGATCTCTTGCAGTAAGGGACGCCTTTTCACTCCTCTTACGCTCTAGTAATGATAGTATTCTCAGCTAGCTTTCTGGCTTTTCAATTTTTTATTACCTCACATGTAGACATGAGCAGATCAGTCAAAATTCTTTTTCGCCTGTTCGCCTAGATTTTCCCATTAAAATTTGATTCATGGAGAAATTATTCTCCACAAACTTAACGTCCCTTATGGTGTTACAGACCAGTCCCAGGAATACCAGGTTCTGCTTCATTCACTTCGGTCTGCTGCCCTCTGTTGTGCTCAACGTAGAGTTTTGCAGGTTGCCTGGTAAGGCTCGGTGACATCAACTCTCTAAACCTATTTAAGGCCCATTAGGACACATGCCTATGTTTTAGGATTAAGACTCTTGTGTCCTATGCTTGGTGTACTCAATCATTTATGCACCAATGCTTCGATTTTGCAGTCATCCTTGCTTTGTTCAGCTGCACCTGTACTACTGGTCCTGAGTTTACTGCATGGCCAAATGCCCTCTCCCCAAGTGCCTTGCTTCTAGATGGACTAATTCCCAGGGTCTATACACTCATTTGAACCTGGGGCTTAGTGGATTCACCTCACAAGGAGAGCCTTACGTATGGTCTGGGGACACACTGGAAAACCACAAAAAATCCTTATAAGTGATCCATGTCTACAGCCCATAATTCTGGTATGACGACATTGTAAATTGTAAAACCAAGATATTTATAGTCAAAATAATCTGTATAAGTTAAAAAAAAAATCACGGACCACTTTTACTGACTGTCCTGGATTTTCTAGACGGTTCGCAACCCTCTACATATCCCCTTGATGAATCGGGGCCTTTCTCTTATCGCCTATATCGGGGGTGTGCAATTAATTTTGCAAAGGTGCCACATGAGATACTAATTATGCAAAATTGTCTCTTCAGAGAGGAAGAGAGCTAGAACTCTAGTGCCACCTTTTGGAAGGTAGCAATCCTACAAGTCAATGTCGACCTTTAACGAGCCTTATCACATGACCTAGGATAATAGCCAAACCAGAATCTCAATTTGCAGACACTGTGTTTCGGGGTTCAGCCCCTCGTCAGTGCAAAGCGGAGATCTGGTTTGGCTGTGTGAGAGGCGTCAGACCATTGTCCAAGTGACGATATTTCTTGGACATGAGATACTGTCACTGTTATGGAGGGCGAACAAAATGGTCAAACTTAATTCTGCTTAGTATTATTGCTTCATTTTCATTTTTATCACTTAATACTGAGCAGAATTAAGTGTGCTGACTACATATTGCTGTTATTGCGGCTTATTGTAACCTGCATTCTTACCTGTACCTGCTAATCAAAATCATATAATTTATTGCATATTACTAAGTTAATATAAAGCTGTAAATCACACTGCCCTTGTTGTTCTGCTTTCGTCTTTTGATCATTAGCTCCCAATACAATATTAGGCCCCACAGTTCCCACATACAGTATGATATCACCATACAGCTCCTCAAGCATAATGTCCCCACGCAGTCCCTCATTCAGGATGATGTCCCAACACAGCCCCCCATTCACAATACTCACTTGTTCATGTACACCTCCCCCTTGTCTTTGAGTAGCTAGCTGTTGTGTCTGTGCCATGATGGACGGGGTCCTTTAGTATACTTGATCAATGCATTTTAAAAGTAAATAAATTGTACTAATATACTTTTACATAAAATAAAATATAAAGTGATTAAAAATGGAACTTTGCAGCAGGAAATGTATTTGGCTTGTCAATCTAGGTTGCCTATCACACACATCCTACCATTTGTAAGACAATTGCTTGTGTTTGCAAGTTTGTTGATGTTCCTGCAATTGTAATAATTAATAGCAATACTTACTACAATTAAATGTGATGCAACATTCTCCCTCTATAACGGTCGGAACTGTCTCATATCCCAAAGGACAGGGTTCTGGGTGGCTGCAACGGAATGGTTCACATTCTGGGGAATTGATTTAGATGATATATTGGTCACAGTACAATAATTACTATGAACATGATTTTTTAAGGTTATATTAGACTTGGGCAAAAGATTTGCAGGACCCTGGTCCAGTGGCCACGTCATTAATCCATTGATTTTGGTCCTGAGCACTCAATTTCCTACTTCCCGGAACATCCCTAGAGCCTCTTCCGATTAGAAACATGTAAGTATAGTGTCGTAATATAATCACATTGTGGTTGTAGATGGTTCACAATGCTCTGTTTTGGAAAACACAATTAGCTATGTGTCCCCTGGTTCAGGGAAATGCAAATCTTTTTTGGTCAACTCCAGAGTATACATTAATGTTGCCAAGAAATGTTCTGAGAGTTGATTAGTTGAGTAGTTATTAATGGAGTTTCCAGAACCCTGATAAAGATTGTCTGGGAGGATTGGTAAGATGTACATTATTCAGTGTACACTATATTGTTTAGATTACACTATACCATTTCAAGCTTTTTGTTAAAAGCTATCAATTTGCTGAATAACACATCTTTAGCTCCTATACCAATTTTAAATTTTTGCTTTCATTATTTCTTCTTCATTCTCCAAAAGCCATAACTTTTTTTTATTTACCTGTTAAAATAGCTATATGATTTCCGTATAAACCATGGCACTCCAGATGAGATGGTGCACTCAGCCCTTATATACTGTAAATCAAAAGAACTAGGCACTTATATACAGTAGATATGAAATAGTAAAAAAAAAATTTGCAGTTCAAAAATGATGGTACAGTGTTTCAGTCATTGAATCTGACCTTCATCAGTTACACACATCTATCTATATGAGTACCTAATTCTTTGAATTTACAACACATCCTTATGGACTTTTTTGGTGGATAAGTTGTTGTTTTGAATGAAACTATTTCAAGTGAGCTGGAATTGAAAAAAACAGCATTTATAATAAATCTTTAGTCTAGTTTTTATGATATTCACATTGCAGTTATATAAATCGGGAAACTTTGTCAGTATGGTTATACAGATAATAAATTTATCTATGTACATAAATATAAAAAATATATGATACATACATAGATATATACATATATTGATGTATATAGATACAGTGGGGAAAATAAGTAATTGATACACTGCCAATTTTGCAAGTTTTCCCAACTACAAAGAATGGAGAGATCTGTAATTTTTATCGTAGGTGCACTTCAACTGTGAGAGAGAATCTAGAAATAAAATCCAGAAAATCACATTGTATGATTTTTACATAATTAATTTGCATCATTTTAATGCATGAAATAAGTATTTGATACAATAGAAACGCAACTTAATATTTGGTACAGAAACCTTTGTTTGCAATTACAGAGGTCAAAAGTTTCCTGTAGTTCTTGACCAGGTTTTCACACATTGCAGCAGGAATTTTGGCCCACTCCTCCATACGGATCTTCTCCAGATATTTCTGGTTTGGGGGCTGTCGCAGGGCAACATTGATTTTCAGCTCCCTCCAAAGATTTCTATTGGTTTCAGGTCTGGAGCTGAATAGGCTACTACAGGACCTTGAAATGCTTCTTATGGAGCCACTCCTTAGTTGCCCTGGCTGTGTGCTTTGGGTCATTGCCATACTGGAAGACCTAGCCACGACCTATCTTCAATTTTCTTACTGAGGGAAGGAGGTTGTTAGCCAAAATTTTGTGATACATGATCCCACCTGTCTTCCTTTCAATAGTCACTCATCCTGTCCCCATTTCAGAAATGCATTTCCAAAGTTTGATGCTTCCCCACCATGCTCCATGGTTGGGATGGTGTTCTTGGGGTTGTAGTCATCCTTCTTCCTCCAAACACGGTGAGAGGAGGAACTAAAGAGTTCTACTTTGATCTCGTATGACCACATGACCTTCTCCCATACCTCCTCTGGATCATCAAAATCATTGGCAAACTTTAAAGGGCCTGGATATATGCTGGCATGAGCAGGGAGACCTTGTGTGCCCTTCAGGCTTTTCATCAATGACGACATAATGTGTTACTAACAGTAATATTTGAGACTGTGGTCCTAGGTCTCTTCAGGTCATTGACCAGGTCCTCCTGTCCTGTGTATTTCTGGACTGATTCTTGACCTTTCTCAGAATCATCCTTACCCCCCAAAGTGAGATGTTGCATGGAGTTCCAGACCGAGGAAGATTGACAGTCATCTTGTGTTTCTTCCATTTTCTATTAATTGTGCAGACAGTTGTTGCCTTCTCACCAAGCTGCTTGCTAGTGTTGAGCATTCCGATACTGCAAATATCGGGTATCGGCCGATATTGGCTGTATCGGAATTCCGATTCCGAGTTCCGATATTTTCGTCTTATCGGATACCGGAATCGGGATGTCACTGTCACTGTCAGTGTCCGTCGTCGGGTCTGTCGGAGTCAGCGGCACTTACCCGGCAGAAGATCTCCGGCGGTCACGTCCTGCACTGCTTCATGGCCGCAATCTTCTTTCCCCGGCGGTCACATGCAGTTTTCTCGCGATAACTGCAGTGACTGCTGGGTAATCCCGGCCGTAAAGCAGTCAGTCCGATGACGTCACCGCCGGGGAAGCAGGTAATCAGCTGTGCTGCGTCGCGATGACAGGCTCTGCCTGTCATTGCGATGTAGCAGAGCTGGATCGTCGTGGGACTATCGTTATGGACTGCGTCGGACAGGGGGTATACTGTTGGTTTGTTTTTTTTCTTTTTTTACAGGAGATCGATGGATAAAAGAAATGAAAACTGTGTTGTCTCTTTTATTTCATTAAAAGACTTTTTTTCTGCTTTGTCTTTTTTTTTATGCATTTAATAACTTTGGGATTAATAATGGATCGGTGTCTTATTGACGCCTCTCCATTATTAACCGGGCTTATTGTCACCGTGCAATCAACGGTGACAATAACCCCTTATTACCCCGCTTGCCACCGCTACAGGGCAAGTGGGAAGAGCCGGGTAAAGTGCCACAATTGGCACATCTTTTGATGCGCCAAATGTGGGGCTGCTGTAGCTGGTATTATCAGGCTGTTGAGGGCCAAAATCCATGGGCCTTGACAGTCTTTTAATACAGGCCGCAGCAGTCTGCATTTTACTTGGCTGGTTAACAAAAATAGGGGGGACCCCACACCAATTTTTTTCGAGGGGATCCCTATTTTTGTTAATCAGCCAAGATATGCAGACTGCTGTGGCCTGGTATTATCAGGCTGGCAAGGTCCATGGATCTTGGCTCCTTAACAGCCTGAAAATCCAGGCCTCAGCGGTCTGCTTCATCTGGCTGGTTAACAAAAATAGGGGGACCCCACGCCAATTTTTTTCGAGGGGATCCCCTATTTTTGTTAATCAGCCAAAGATATGCAGACTGCTGTGGCCTGGTATTATCAGGCTGGCAAGGTCCATGGATCTTGGCTCCTTAACAGCCTGAAAATCCAGGCCTCAGCGGTCTGCTTCATCTGGCGGGTTTTAACAAAAATAGGGGGGACCCACCCCATTTTTTTTTCGAAGGGAAACCCCTATTTTTGTTAATCAGTTCCCTCTGACGTCACTGATTGTGTCCCTGGCTGACCTGAAGTGAAAGTGGAAAGCAATCAATTAAGCTTTCCACTTAAGGGCCCGTCTCACATAGCGATATCGCTACCGAATCGCTGCTGAGTCACTAGTTTTGTGACGCAGCAGCGAGCTCACAGCGATATCGCTGTGTGTGACATTCAGCGACGATCAGCCCCCCTGCCGGGTATCGCTGATCGTCGCTGAAATGTCAGGACCTTTTTTTGATCGCTGGTTTCCCGCTGACAGGCACACATCGCTGCGTGTGAAGGCGGAGACCAGCGATCCGCTGGTAACCAAGGTACACAGCGGGTTTCCAGGCGCGGGGCTGTGCCTAGAACCCGCTGTGTACCTTGGATACCAGCGCCCTGATGCAGGGAGCTGGTATCCAAGGTAACACAGCGGGTTTCCAAGCGCTGCGCGGTGCCTGGAAACCCGCTGTGTACCTTGGTTACCAGCGGATCGCTGGTCTCCCGCCTGTCACACGCAGCGATGCGTGCCTGTCAGAGGGAAACCAGCGATCAAAAAAAGGTCCTGACATTTCTGCGACGATCAGCGATACCCGGCAGGGGGCTGATCGTCGCTGAATGTCACACACAGCGATATCGCTGGTGCGCTCGCTGCTGCGTCACAAAACTAGTGACTCAGCAGCGATCTCGGTAGCGATATCGCTATGTGAGACGGGCCCTTAAGCGATGTTACCCGCAGTGTCGCTGTCCCAGATCGCTGCCTGAGCTGCCTGTTTGGCAGCTCAGCAGCGATCATGTAGCGATACACCAGCGATCCTGACAAGTGCATATCGTTGTCGGGATCGCGGTGTATCGTTATGTGACACCCAGCCTTTACTCTCCTGTCAGGCAGGAGAGGAACTCATTCATTTGGGGTTTACTGTGAGGCTGCAGCATTAGCTGCGGTCCCTGCAGTAAACATTAACCCTTTCTGAAGGATTACACCGTGGGACCTGACTGGCATGGGATAGGTAAGAATAATTTTGCTTTTTTATTTTATTTTTGTTACAGGAAATGGTTTTTGCAGTAAATAAAAGATGGTCAAAAACATGTGTCTTTATTTCATTAAAATGATTTTTAATTAAAGTGTGTGTGTTTTATTTTTATTTCATGCAATAGGATTAATAATTGATAGTTGTCTAATTGACAGCTCTCAATTATTAACCTGGCTTAAGGTCACCTTTCAATAGCAAGGTGGCTTTAAACCCCATATTAACCCATTCGCCACCGCTACAGGGCAATGGGAATAGACGGGCAAAGTGCCAGAAAGGGCGAATCTAATTATAGATTTGTCTTTCCTGGGGTGTCTGGGGCAGATGTTAGTACCGGGGGGGGCAAAAATAATGGTCCCTCTCTGGGCTATTATTATCTGCCCCCACTCACTGGCTTTGTCTGTCTGGTTGCGAAAATAGGGCGGGAGCCCACGCATTTTTTTCAGCAATTTTACACCTCATATATATATTTTACATGTCATTGAATTTGTGAACATATATATATATATTTATATTTGTAGTTCATACACTTCTACATAGTATAATAGCCGCTAATTCAATTGCCGGCTTTTGTGAAAATGCAGAACCCGACATGAAATGACACTTGGTGTACATAGGGTTAACCATGTCTTTCATGTCCTTGCTATCTAATTTGCACAAACAATTAAATCAGACTATGTGTGCAAAATTTCACACCTGTAGGGGTTAATTAAAGGTGTAAATTCGTAGCAAAAAAGTCCGTTTTTTTTACAACGAATTTACACCTTTAATTAACCCTACAGGTGTGAAATTTTGCACACATAGTCTGATTTAATTGTTTGTGCAAATTAGATAGCAAAGGACATGAAAAGACTGGTTAACCCTATGTACACCATGTGTCATTTCATGTCGGGTGACCCGACATGAAATGACACTTGGTGTACATAGGGTTAACCATGTCTTTTCATGTCCTTTGCTATCTAATTTGCACAAACAATTAAATCAGACTATGTCTGCAAAATTTCACACCTGTAGGGGTTTAATTAAAGGTGTAAATTCGTAGCAAAAAAAGTCCGTTTTTTTTACAACGAATTTACACCTTTAATTAACCCTACAGGTGTGAAATTTTGCACACATAGACTGATGTAATTGTTTGTGCAAATCAGATTGCAAACGACATGAAAAGACATGGTTAACCCTATGTACACCAAGTGTCATTTCATGTCGGGTGCTTCTGTCTTTTCACTGAAGCCGGCTTTACCCGGCAATTGAATCAAAGGATATTTTACTATGTAGAAGTGTATAAACTATACATATATGTATAAATATATGTCACAATGACATGTATATATATATATATATATATGTATTCTATGTGTGTATATTTAGTGTTTACAAGGAAAGAATGGGGTTTTTTTAGTTGCGATATTTGTTCCCATAGACTTACATGGGACTTCCGGTATCGGTATCGGGTATCGCCGATATTTTAGTGATATCGGCGATACCATTCCGATTCCGATACTTTAGGATATCGGAAAGTATCGCTCAACTCTACTGCTTGCCTATTGTCCTGTAGCCCATCCCAGCCTTGTGCGGTCTACAATTATGTCGCTGATGTCCTTAGACAGCTCTTTGGTTTTAGCCATGGTGGAGATGTTGGAAAGTGTTTGAGTTTGTGGACAGGTGCTTTTTATATAGGTAACGAGTTCAAACAAGTGCAATTAATACAGATAATGAGTGCAGAGTAGGAGGTCTGCTTCAAGAAAAACTAACGGGTTTGTGAGGGCCAGAATTCTTGCTGGTTAGGAGGTGATTAAATACTTATTTCATACTTTTTATCCCCATTGTATATAGATATGTACATAATTGATTTACAAATTTAAAAAAATTGACAAATAACAAAAAAATAGATTAAATTTCTAAAACATAAAAATGTAATACATTTTATACACATATGCATATTGTGTTAATTAATAGTAAATATAAATATTTATCCCACAAGAGGAATGGATGGCGAATGGGGAAAAATTAAAACAACAAGATCGCTGTTTTTTTGGTCACGATGCCTACAATAATGGAAAAAAAACATTATCAAAAAGTAATTTGGATCCCAAATTAAAAATTACAGAGTTGCAATTTTTTTAACATTTGTTTTTTTATTAGCAGTAAAATATCATAACTCTGCTATTTTCATAAATCAATGTGAACATTTTAAAAAAAAAACAAAAAACATAGACAATGTTTTTTTTATTTTTATTCCTTCCCCACTTGATTTTTTCTTCCCATCTTGACATTATTAATTTACTCTTGTCTTTAAACCCTTTACTCTCGGGGGTTGTTTGCATGTTAATGACCGGGCCAATTTTTTACAATTCTGACCACTATTCCTCTATGAGGTTTATAACTCTGGAACGCTTCAACGGATCTTGGCAATTCTGACATTGTTTTCTCGTGACATATTATACTTCATGTTAGTGGTAAAATTTCTTCGATATATCTTGCGTTTATTTATGAAAAAATGGAAATATGGTGAAAATTTTTCAATTTTTCAATTTTCAAAATTTTAATTTTTTATACCCTTAAATCAGAGTTATAGTGCACAAAATAGTTACTAAATAACATTTCTCACATGTCTACTTACATCAGCACAATTTTGGAACCAAAATTATTTTTGTTAAGAAGTTATAAGGGTTAAAATTTAACCAGCGATTTCTCATTTTTACAAAACCCATTTTTTTTTTAAAGGACCACATCACATTTGAAGTCACTTTGAGGGGTCTATATGATAGAAAATACCCAAAAGTTACACCATTCTAAAACTACACCTCTCAACATGCTCAAAACCACATTCAAGAAGTTTATATTACCCTTCAGGTGCTTCACAGGAATTTTTGGAATGTTTAAAAAAAAGAACATTAACTTTTTTTCACAAAATATTTACTTCAGATCCATTTTTTTGATTTTACAATGGTAATAGGAGAAATTGGACCCCAAAAGTTGTTTGACATTTATCCTGAGTACTCTGATACCTCATATGTGGGGGGGAACCACTGTTTGGGCACATGGAAGAGCTCGGAAGGGAAGGAGCGCCGTTTGACTTTTTTAACGCAGAATGGTGGAATTGAGATCGGATGCCATGTTCGTGTTTGAAGAGCCGCTGATGTGCCTAAACAGTGGAAACCCAATACATGTGACACCATTTTTGAAAGTAGACCCCCTAAGGAACTTATCTAGATGTGTGGTGAGCACTTTGAACCCCAAAGTGCTTCACAGAAGTTTATAACGTAGAGCCGTTAAAAATAAAAAATCATAATTTTTCCACAAAAATTATCTTCTCACCCCAAATTTTTTATTTTCCAAGGGTATCAGGAGAAATGTGACCTCTGAAGTTGTTGTGCAATTTGTCCTGACTACGCCGATACCCCATATTGGGGGGTAAACCACTGTTTGGGCGCATGGGCAGACACTTTTTATTGCAAAAAAGTTTTTGCATCACCATTATTTTGAGAGGTATAATTTTACCATATTTGGCCCACAGAGTCATGTGAGGTCTTGTTTTTTGCGGGACGAGTTGTTAATTTTATTGGTACCATTTTCGGTCACATGACTTTTTTGATCGCTTTTTATTCCTGTTTTTGGGAGGCAGAATGATCAAAACCAGCAATTCATGAATTTCTTTTGGGGGGTGTTTATACCGTTCCGCGTGTGGTAAAATTGATAAGGCAGTTTTATTCGTTGGGTCAGTACGATTACAGCGATACCTCATTTATATCTTTTTTATGTTTTGGCACTTTTATACAATAAAATCTTTTATATAAAAAAATAATTATTTTTGCATCGCTTTTATTCTGAGAGCTATAACTTTTATTTTTCTGGTGATGGAGCTGTATGGGGGTTGTTTTCTGTAGGACAAGATGTGTTTTCAGCGGTAACATGTTTATTTATATCCGTCTATTTGATTGCGTGTTATTCCACTTTTTATACGGCGGTATTATGAGAAAGCATTGAGAGCCGAATATAATCATGACGACATCCGGGTCTCCATGGGAACGATCAGGACCCTGCGGCATTCCGCGGGGTCTCCGACCTGAAAGCAGAGGGGCTGTCAGCCCCTTTGCAGCTTCCAGAATGCTGCAATCATCCTCGATCGCAGTGTGCCAGGGGTTAAAGTGATGGGAGCAGTCTGTGACCGCTCTTAGCACTTAGTGCCGGGTGTCAGCTGTGAGAATCAGCTGACACCCGGCCACGATGGCCGCGCTTATCCCGTGTATTAGTAGTATTTGACGTACTATCCCGTGCCTAGGAATTAAGGCCTAGGTCACATGGAAGGAATAGTACGTCAAATGGTAGAAAGGGTTAAACAAACTATCCCTCATTGACTATGTCATTAGGAAAAAAAAGTTAATGGGGTTGTCCACTACTTGCACAGCCCCTTCTCAATCATTATGTTTCCCACAAGTAACATAACACTCATACTCACCTCCGATGCCATCGCCGTTCCAGCAGTGATGGCACTGGCTCTCCCAGGGCTTGCCTGACATTAGTCACAAAATCCCTGCTGCCAGTCAACAGTCATCTCCCACCCTTCAGACATACTTGACATCGGGAGGCAGTGAGAGCTGCGGCTGCTATCTCACTTCCTCCAGAATTTTGATTTATTGAAAATAGGGGACAGTGAATTGACTGCTGATTGGCCACAGGTATCACGTGACATAATAATGTTACGCGAGAGAGACAATGCCAACAACCGTTGAAATAGCAGGAGGTGAGTATAAGTGTTGTTATTTTAATTGGGGGAAACAGTGATTGAGATGGATATATTTCAGTAGTGGACAAACCCTTTAAGGATCATAAAAAAGGGAGTAAAAATGGAAAGCATTAGAATGTAAAAATCGCTGTGTGTATATTGAGGAATATGTTGTTGATTAGAGTATGAAAATATCAGAAATAGTGTTGAGCGATACGATAATGCAAATATCGGCTATCGGCCGATATTAGCTCTATCGGCCTTTCGATAATTCGTTTCGATATTTTCGTCTTATCGAATACCGGAATCGGATTTGTCACTGTCACTGTGAGTGTCCGTCAGTCGGGTCTGTCAGGAGTCAGCGGCACTTACCTGGCAGAAGATCTCCGGCGGTCACGTCCTGGACTGCTTGATGGCCGCCATTATCTTCTCCCTGGCGGTCACATGCAGTTTTTCGCGATAACTGCAGTGATGCAGGGTAATCCCGGCCGTAAAGCAGTCAGTCCGATGATGTCACCGCCGGGGAAGCAGGTAATCAGCTGTGCTGCGCCGGGATGACAGGCTCTGCCTGTCATTCTGATGTAGCAGAGCTGGATCGTCGTGGGACACTCGTTACTATGGACTGCGTCGGTCAGGTGGTATACTTTTTTTTTTTTTTTCATTTTTTTACAGGAGATCGATGGCGTCGCAGCAGGATGAGACAGTAAAAAAAGAAATGAAAACTGTGTTTTTTTTTTTTTATTAAATTTAAAAAATTTTTTTGGAACTTTCACCCGTCCGGGTACATAAACAATTTAACTATTTATTTACATACAGGGACCCTGTCCGGGTTATTTAGACTTCTTTGGCTGGCCTCTTCCAGTACCACCTGGTACTCTTCTTGAGATTGCCAAACATCCGAGACCCAAGGACCACCAGGACCTGATGAACGTCGTGTGGCCTGTACAGTCAAGTCGTGACCGCTATCTGGGTCTGTGTGGCCACCTCTTTCATCTCCCTCGGGTCTGGAGCCCTATGTCACGGACTGAACGAACCCCAGGGGCCTAACAGGCGCCGGGTACGGGCCAACTATACTTATCATGTCCATAGCTGGGGCTGCTGAGGAGACCACTGAGGGAGGCTGGGGAGATTTACGGCGTGGGGTGGGCACTTTTGCAGAGGCCTGGATGTGGGAGGCTGAAGGCTTGAGGGTCTCACAGGTTCCTCACACACTGGGGAGTAGGGGTCGCACCTGGTAACATTTAGGGCGTACCACCCATTGTAACCCCAGTGTCGGGTGTAAGTCACCAAGTCTCCTGGCAACAGGTCCCTCCCCGGGTGTCCTTCTGGGAGGTGAGCCTCCACGTCCCGCGGGTCACAAAGACTTCTAATAAAGTCCAGGCTCCTTGATGAAGCCCCACCCACCTTTCAATTTAAAGTTTCCGTACTGCAACCCTTACGCCGCGGCTCACTCAGGGTTCCTTTGTCCTTTCTCATCCAGTCCTTATCTGCCCGGTCCTTCTCCAGGTGACGTTGGCAAGTTTTAGGGTTTCCGCTGCTCCCTTTGTCGCTCTGCTTCCTTCTCCCAAGTCTCCACTCTTCCTCCTGACGCCGGTTATAATTCTCCTCCACCAGTTGCTCCATGTCTCCACCACTCCACTGCAGCTTACAGTGTCCGGTTTGCGGAAGCTCTCCTGTCGCCCCCCAGTCCTGGCGGCGCTCCCCTGTGGAGGAAGCAGACGGCTCTAAATCAGATGACAGTCGGGGCTCCGGTACAGGCAGTAGTGCTCTGGTGCCTGCGCGGCCTCCTCCATGAGGACGGGTGTCGCTTCTTCTGTCTCAGCGACCGGGGCAGACAGCGGGATTTGGGGTGCTGCTGACGGTGCTGTGGTTTTTGCAGGAACGGGTGCCTCCACTGCGACAAGGTCAACCGGATCACATTGCAAGGGCTCCTCTACTATAACGGGTGCCTCACCTTCCGGTACAGACACTTCAGGTAAGAGGGATTGGCGCCGCTCCAAGTTTTATTTTTAGGGCACGCCAGCTGGCTTCCATCCTGGCGACCTCCTCCCGGTGCCGGGCCAGGCCTCTCAGGGTATCCTCCGCTTCTTGCAGCGTAGGAGGGTTTACAGGCGGGTGCCCAATGGTGATTCCGTGGCGATCGGGTCGCTTCCGTGGGGGGAGAGCTCTGACTGCTCCATCCCTTCCCACTTCTGCTCGTCGTGTCCATTAGCCATCTCTGCCAAGTCACATGTGTCATATCTGGAGAGGGCCCCTCTTTTGTAGGGAGGCGGGACCTTCTCACACTGAGGAGGATGAGGAGGCGGAATCCAGAGCTGTGGGGCACGATGTTACATTGCAGTACCATTTACAGTGGGCGGCCATCGTTTTCACGCCACTGAGTGATGGACACCCACGAAGAGCACGCCCTTCTTCTTCACCAGTGCCTCGTCGTGACGCAGATATGGCGGAAAAATGGCAAATACATTCTCTGATGATTTTAGCAATTCTCAAGCACAAAACCAGTGCAATTCAGGCACACAGGACTCGCTTATAGCGAGCTACAGAATCCTGTTCGTGACGCCCAAGTTGAGTCGCACAGAGCCAGAGGTTTCCGGGGTACTCGGCACCGAGCCCGTCGACTTCTATGGGGTATGTCACGTCTTTACCCGGCAATTGAATTAGAGTCGATTTTACTATGTAGAAGTGTATAAACTATAAATATATGTATATATATATGTCACAATGACATGTATATATATATAATATATATATATATATATGTATTCTATGTGTGTATATTTTGTGTTTACAACGAAAGAAAGGGTTTTTTTTTGTTGCGATATTTTGTTCCCATAGACTTACATGGGACTTCCGGTATCGAAAATCGGATATCGACGATATTTAGTGCTATCGGCGATACAATTTCGATACGATATTTTTAGATATCGAGCATATCGCTCAACACTAATCAGAAAATGATCATTATAGGAATAACTGATGTGCTATATTATAGATAATGCAGAGTATGCAGCGGTGATACATAACTTCTATCCTTGGTACCTTATATTGTTTAGAGATGGAAACAAAATGTACATACGACATTTAATCTTTCGGCAGCAGGGATCATCTTCTATCAATGCAAAATAAGGCTTTAGCCAGTCTTTGTTACATGCACTGGAATCTAGGGTGGGCATTTCACATGGTTGCAAGAAATCCTGACTTTGATAACACCGTTGGCAAGATATTTGTCACAAGAACAGAATTGACAGTTGTCTCTCCACATCTCACCAGGCTGTAAAAATTCAAAAAGGGATAAAAATAATTTTCCATTGGCTACTTTACATATATTCCCATCACACTGGGTGCTTTCTATATTTGTCAACAAAAGAATCAAAGGAATCAGTTAGAAAATCATGAACATGAACAATACAAGTAGATCTTTTATTTCAGCAGAAATTAAACCCCTCAGGTCTATTTACAGCTTAATGACAAAACTTTTTCTTTGATTACTGATCGTCACATTCAGAAACCATATTTTTTTTAATCAATGCATATATATGGGATTATATGGGAAGAAAAATAAAAAAGTCAAATTTTATTGCATTTTAATTATTACACTTTTTATCATGTTACTTTATTATAATGGGTCAATATAATTACGGTACTCAACGCCAAATGTATATATTTTTATTTAAAAATGATTTTATTACATATTTACATATTATTATTATGGAAAATAAATACACTGTATTTACCCCATAACTTACCAGGCACATTCATATTTTTTGTATATACATTTTTTATGATCACAAAAGACCACTAAATACGTTTAAAAATTTGTTCCCCATTCTGTAACAATTATTTTTATAAATTGGACACATTTTTAAGGGGGTGGGGTTAGTAACAACGATTTGAATTGACAGTAGTAGTTTTTTATTACAAGCTATATATTTTATTTGTTTATTCCTATATTTATTTTGCATTTATTTTACAAATTTGTCCCACTTAAGCTCATAAGAGACATTTGCAGATTTAATTCTAATATGCAAATATTTTTATTTTCATATTTTTTCTCCTGTAACTAGGGCTGGTAGAAAAGCCCCAGTTACAAAGGAAATGTGTCTCTTGATTGCATAGCAGAGTTGTTTGGATCTCCTAGGACCCAGCAGCTCCTGCCTTCTCCCTATACACTGCAATCATATGTTCACTTTGTTTGGAGAAGGATGTCCCATGAGTGCTTCCTATTACTGCAAAACACAGCACTTGTTCAGACAATGTAACAAACCATCTATGACTTTTACTATGGACATGATCCTATGTGGTTGCTTTATCATCCAGTGATTTTAGAGCATCACTGAAGAATAGGAGTTGGATCAACTAGATGTTTTAAAGATGTTTAAATTCCATAAATGGTTAAAAAATGATTTGTTTTTGGACTACCATAACCTAAATTCATCGATTTTGTTAACTTTTGTGTCAAGGGAGTAGTGTGAAGGGTTTTTTTTAGCATGGCAAGTTGTTATTTTCATTGGTACCCTATTGATCACTGTTTATTACAGCTTTTGAGAGGCAGATTAAAGTTAAAAAGCAATTATGGATATTTTTAAACATTGTTATGTGCTAAATATTCAGTATAATTAAAATGTTAACTTTATTCTGCAGGACAATTTTAGCAGTATCACATGTGTCTTAATTTTAGAAAAACTCTCACGGTGCTAGTGGGGATCTCCCTGAGATCACAGTAGTTCAGCCCGGCAGGGAACCCAGTCTCAGTGACCGGAGGTAACCTTGATGATGTCACCACCGATCATGAGTCTGCACTCGCAGCTGTTCGGTACCAGTTGTTCTCAGCCTGGATGGTTGCATTTTGGCACCATCCAGCTGAAAACTGTTTTTCCCCAGACATGGATTACAGCATGGGAAAGAAAGAGGGAGAGGTGAGGGATATTGTTGTTTTTTTATTTTAGTTTTATTGCAGGAGAGAGAGGGCTTTGGTGGGATTAGGCGTTTAGGTGAGTATGACTGTTTATTTTTAAATAAAAAAGTAAAAGTGTGTTTTGTTTTATATCTAATAAAGGACTTTATTCTTGTTTTGTCATTATTTACATGTAACTATAGGATTAGTAATGGATAGTGTCTTATAGACATCTCTCCGCATCTAATAGATGTATCTTTTCTGGGCGTCTGCGGGCTGCTATTTTAGGCTGGGGGTGCAGTGTCCATGGCCCCTTACCAACTGAGAATACTGCCTCCAGGTGTTGCTTTAGCAAGGCTGATTGTCAAAAATGCGGGTGGACCCCATGCCTTTTTTTTAATTATTTATTTAATATTTAAAAAAAAACAGCATGAAGACCCCTCTAGTTTTGAAAACCCACCCTTGCTTAAGTGACAGCTGAGGGTTGCAGCCACCAGCTGTGAGTTTTGCCTGGCTGTTATCAAAAATACAAAGGAACCCGGGCCATTTTTTTTTTTAAATTTTTTTTTACAGAGAAGGATCCAGCTAATGAATACACCCATCAGGCGCCCCTGCTCTCGCTGTTATTAGTGGCTGCATGGTGTCAGATAATGGAGAGTTTCCATCAGCTGACACACAAGTACTGGAGGTAAACTTTATACTCTGTTCACAGCTGAGCGCTCATGTTTTTGAAGATTGGGGAACCGCAGATCTCTGACCGGCGGGGACGATTTCAGAAGCGGTGTTTGCCGTGCTGTCATTGCACATGACAGCGCGACAAAATCCCAGTGTTCGGGCAGCTGAACTCGAACAGTAACACGGACTTCGGGTGAAGTCGATGTTTGGTGTCCGTGCCCAAACAGTAGGTGTTCAGTAGGAGCCGACTATATGTTCGGTTTCGTCCAGCTCTAGTCCCTTTATTGGTGGCATTTTAGGGTGCATATATTTTGATCAGTTTTTATATTTCATATTTTTTATGGGGCAAGGTGGATGAAAGTAAAAATCTATAATTGTTATATTTTTTTTCCAGATTCACCATGTAACATGGTTAAACTTTAACTTTACTTTGCATTAAGTAATGGAGGTTTTTTTCCATTATATTTTAAGAACCATTATTTTTTACATTTTTCCGTTTACAAGCATTGTAATTAAAGATTGTTTTGCATAATGAGATGACATTATCCATTGCTAAATTATGTATAACACACAATTCTATATGTTGAGAGAAAAACAACTAGCTAGCCCCTTTTAAAGTGATGACATTGTGTTTGCCATTTCAATCTCTTGCGGTCCGGCATTCCACAGTCTGACTATTCGAGTTGTAAAGAACCTTTTACTATTTAGATGCGGAATCATCTTCAATCCACACATAAACAATCACAAAAAAAAGCAAGCAAAAAACAAAATGAGCATAAACCTACAACATGTAAATAAGTAAATAGTGAAAGTACATGCAAATAACATAGAGTACTTAGCTATGCCCTTATTCAATTGGGTTTTTAACACTAGATACATAATAGGGCAATCTCAATGGGTAATCTTGTGCGTGGAATGGGTTTTATGCATATTCGATCAAAATAGCGTTAAGTAAGCACCCTATGTTATTTACACATACTATTACTATTCACTTATTAATTGCTAAGGGTTTTATGCTCATTTTGTTTTGTTTTTCCTTGGGTTTTGCCTGTGAAATGGCCATATTGTGAACATGCTTTTACACTTTGAAACGTTTATACCATTTATAGTCCATCTCATTTATTTGGTTTGCTATTATTTCTTGTACTTTGCACAAACGGAGCGGTGCTCCCCTTCTGAGATTAGTATTTCAGCTACATGGCTTCCCCTGGATGAAGGTCTCAGTGGGACGCAGTGTAAGGGTTCTTTGTCTCTTTTGACATGTTTCTTGAAACTCAGTTTTTCCGTCGGCCATTTTGCTTTCTGTCTTGCTGCAGCTATCTTGCCCTCAGTCAATATGGAGTTTCCAGCTTTCATGTTTCCCCCCCTGATTCTCTCCTCTTGCTCTTAAGCAGCCTCAGTGAGCAATCAGTGCTTCAGAATAAAACTGCAGTGAGTCTGTGACCTGACTCCTGGAAACCTTGGACTTTGGGACTGCAGCTATTTCCTACTGAGGAACTTTGGAACACTTGTGGACTCTGGAAACCTGCTATTTGATAAATCCCGTTTGCATGGAATTACGGTAACAGAGAAGAGATCCTGAACCTGTTGTGGAGAGTTATTGTGAATTAAAGTTATCTGGCCTGCTGTGTCTCCTGCCTCTGTACCCGCAAACTGTGTGACCTTTTGCCTACTTGTATGAAGTAATACAAGTTCTTCCATATCAAACCTGTGTCTCATGTGTTTTCCTCGCACCCAAGCACAAGAGCTAATGAACTGTACACCATACATCACAAGATTTTGAAGCCAACGTTAGTGTCTGCTGGGTTGGGAAGGCAGTGTCTGCTGTGACTGTGGATGTCAGATGTCCGTTTATACCTTCTGTGATGACAGTGGTTGTGACTTCTCAAAACCATTCCAGGTGAGCGCATTCCCTTAATTTTACTCTGGAGTGTTACCACAGGAAAACAATATGTGTTTTTTTTTTCTTTCCTCTTCTCCTTCCAGTACTTCTGCCTTAAAAGATCTGGAAGATGAGGCGCATAAATGAGCTTTGCGGAGTGACTGATACAATCCTTGCAGTATTACAGACTATAAAGACCCATTTTGCAAGTCTACAGGACCTCACTAATCACAATTTGCAAGTGTTTGGACAAACTTCCAGGATTTACGAGCCAGGATTGAGGCTCTAGAGGAACGAGTCCAGGCTCCTGCCATAAACCCCGAGTTCTGGGATCCCCAAGTTACCCCCTTTTCATTTTGGCGGTGAACGTGAGAAATTCAGGGGATTTATTAATCAATGCAATCTATTTTTTTCTGCACATGCTTCACAATTTCCCACTGAACGATCCAAAGTGCTTACTATAATCATGTTGCTTACCAATAAGGCTTTGATGTGGGCAAACCCTCTGATTGAGACTGGGGTGAATGTTTGATTCATCTTGATGCTTTCATTTCAGCCATGGGGCAGGTGTTTGATGACCCCAATCGAGGTGCAACAGCTGAAGCAGCCATGTTAACTTTGCGCCAAGGTAAGCGCTCAGTACTGAATATGCCTTGGATTTCAGGAGATGGGCTCTCGATACCACTTGGGCAGTTCCGCCAAAAAAATCTATTTTTCGGAAAGGGTTGTCTCCTCTGATTAAGGATGAACTTGCTCGTGCCGACCCTCCCACTGCGTTAGGTGACTTTATTAACTACTGTATCCGTATTTGATGCTCATCTAACTGACGCATCAAGAGAGATGGTTGAAAATAATCGCAAAACCTTTTCCTACCTCCCTCCTCAGCCAAGGAACCTTTGAGTAGGTTACCGGGAACCAGAACCTGAACCCATGCAGGTACTCTTTACAAAGACGGGTTAGTGAGCAGCAAAGAACTGTTTAAAGGAAATCTTGTTTCTACTGTGGTAAGTCAGGGCACTTCATTATAACTCCCCAGCCTTTGTAAGACTATGCGGCTATTCACTGGAATGTTGCGGGGGACTGTCATGTCCGACCCAGGCTCCAGGAGATCTGCTGCAAGAGATATTGATTTCTCGGACTTAAATCGTTAGTTTGGGGACGTGACTGTGTAAACGCTACAATTTTTTCAAGTTTCCTCAGCGGTGTCCCGCTGAGTTGTAAGAAAAACAATTCCATTGCTTCCTTCCATCAAAATCTGTTTTTGATCAGTTGGGTGTTAGTTTGCTTGATCGCCAGGGGCAAGTGGAAATTTTATGGTTTCCTTTGCTCGAAACAGGGATAAGTTCAGGGTGAAGAAGGACTCCGTAAGATGGAGACTGTGGATGCCTCCCTGCGACCTCTGGACCAGGGTCAGGAAACGGAGCCTTTGATTTTTGGGTAAAGATTAAGGAGAAATTGTCCTTTATGCTTAATTCTTCTCCCCACTTTCCCTTTTTGGGTACCATGGCGCAGGCTCAAACCCACGATTAATGGAGACCAAGGAATTGCCTTTCCGGAGAAACAGATGATCCAGAGTTTCGCTTGCTTGTTCCTAAAGGAACCAGTCAGTCCCTGAATACCAGCTTTAACCAGGATATGTGGATTTATGTGACAAGAAAGAACGCTGACCAGTTCCCCTCACCGTCCATATGATTGTCCAATTGAATTATTGCCTGGAGCAGAGAAGCTTTTGGTAGATCTACCCCCTGGCGGGGCCGAGCTAAAGGCTTTGAAGGACTCATAGACAAAAATCTAGCCAAGGGCTTCATACGCCCCTCTTCATTCCTGCGGTGCACCCACTTCTTTGGAAGAAGAAAGATGGATCTCTGAACCCTGCATAAATTTAGGGAACCAATAAGGTTACTTTAGAAACCTTATCCATTTTCCTTTAATCTTGAGTTATTGGAGAGGTGCGGCATGCCAAAATTTTCTCTAAACGGATCTCCTGGGGTTATAACTTGGCCTATTAGACCTGGGGAGAATGGAAGACTGCTTCGGTCACGTAGGCACTTTGAATTCTTGTCATGCCTTTTGGTTGTGTATCGCCCCAGCCCTTTCCACATTTGTGAATGACTCTTCGGTCTCCAGTCTTTGTGGTGATTTTCTGGATGTTTTTAATTTTTTCTAACTCACGAAAAACATCTGGAAAGTGAGAAATGGTCTTAGAACGCCTAAGACAGAACCACCTTTACATCAAACTTGAAAATGTGAATTCCATAGGCCGAAATTCAATTTCTGGGTAGTACTGTCTACGCAAGGGATTTGTATGGATGGAAGAAGACCCAAGCCATCAGTTTGGCCAATTCCTAATGTGAAGGAGGTGCAGCGCTTTGGGTTTGCAATTCTATAGGTTTTATAGGAATTTCTCTGAGGTAGTGTCCCTATCACCCAATTACCTGGAAAGAGTCTAGGTTCTCCTGGACCCCGCGCCCAGGAAGCATTTTCGTCAAAGGATAAATTTACCACCGCCCTATCTTATACATCCAACCCCGAACTGCCTTCATAATGGGGGATGCTTCAGACTGTGCCGTGGAGCTTACTCTTCAGGAAAGGTGAGAAGAATGTCTTGCATCCTGTGCTTTCTTTTCCCAGGGGTCTTCGGCTGAGAGGAAAATACGGTGGGCAATAGAGAATTGTTGGTCATTATTGTGCCTTCAAGGAATGAGAAACCTTCTTCAGGGGCTGCACAGAAATAGGTCCGACAGACCATCGTAACCTTGAAATTTTTCAGGTGGCTAAGTGCCTGACTCCTCGCCAGGCTGCTGGAATCTTTTCCTAAACCCAAAATTTTAATTTTGTAATTTTCTTTATGGCCAGGATGCGCAATGGAAAGGCTGATGCATCTCTAGGATTATTCAACAGAGCCTCCACTTAACCCCTAAGACTATTCTTCCGCTCTGATTTGGGAGTGATTCTAATCAAGACCTACTTAAAGACATCAAGGAAGCATACCATGGGATTCTTTTTGGCACAACCCCCAAGGGACGTAATCTTGTCTTTAAGAAAGGGTTGGATTCAGGGACAACGCCTGTATATACTGAAACAGTCAATTTGGGGAGTATTCAACTCACCCGTTTCCAAATAGCTGGGCATAGAGGAATTCTAAAGAACAAGAAAATTTTTTTCTCGTTTCTTTTGGTGGCCCACTTAAGGAAAGAGTTTTAAACTATGTCACTTCATGTGAAGTTGTGCAAGATGCAAAAACACCTCGCTCCTCCCAATGGTCCGTTGAAAACCCCTTCCCAACCGCCCGCCGTGGGGATCCTTTTATGGAACCCTTGTGGGTTACCAACCTCCAAGGGGAAAAAACCCATTTAGTGGGGTCGTTGTTTAACAAAGGCACCATTTTATCCCCGTGTCGGGCTTACCCACTGCAAAACAGACATCAATTTGAATTAAGAATGTGTTTCGTTGCTTGGATTAGGAGAGGTCATTTCGGATCGAGGGGTGAATTCACTTCAATTTTTGGCAAAATTCTGTGCCGATTGGACTTAAAGTAAAACCTTTCTTTGCTTTTCATCCCCGATAAGGACAACAGAACGAACCAATCAGACCTGGGCAGTTCTCGCTGTTTTATCTGCCACCTAAGGATGATTGGGTGGATCTCTCCCACTGGCTGAGTTCTTTATAACAATCCGAGCGCCTCACTAAGCGTCTCCTTTTT
>JARQOD010000010.1:82401987-82420976 GCA_033576555.1 Oophaga sylvatica | reverse complement strand
GGTTTATATTTTCCCCCCTACACTATTACATGGTTGGGGTACATTTCATTTCAAACACTAAAAACCCGTTAAAAAAATTTTTTGGGATTAAATTTCCCACTCAAAACATATTTGTGGTGGGGGGTACATTTCTATGATCTCTAACACCCCAAAAAAAGCTTTAAATAATAATATAATAAATAAAAAAAATCTTTTATAATGCCAACATATTCTGCAGAAATTTAAAATTCAATTAAAAAAAAGGCAAAATTTAAATTTCTTAGCCAAAACAGTATTACTGGGTGGGGTGCATTTCTATGATATTAATAATGAAAAAAGGGTTTTAAAAATTTTTGAAGGTTATATTTCCTCCAACGTTTTACTGGTGTGGGATACATTTTTTTGATAAAAACACCAGAAAAAAAAATTGAAAAATTTGGCGGGATTTCTTTCTCACATAATACTTTTGGGTCTGGGGTACATTTCTGTGTACAAACACGCCAAAGAAGCTTTTAAAAAAAAAGCTGGTTACATTTCTCCCCCTACACTACCATGTGGTGGACATTTCTGTGTTAAAAAACTAAAAAAGTTTAAAAAGTTTTTCGCGTTACATTCACGTCTTTTGCAGTTTCCCATGGTCGGGGGGTACATTTCTGTGATATCTTAACTAAAAAAAAAAGTTTAAGAAAATTTTGATGAATGTCATTTCTAGCTATCGTTTTCCATGATTGGGGTTCATTTCTGTGTATAGAAACACTAAAAAAAAAGTGTTACAATTTTTAAAATTTTTGGCGTTTTGCATATTGGAAAACCCTCTAGATTCTAGAAAATTAGGACGAACCCCAAGGACTATGATGCTAAGAAATAGCTAAAACAAATAAACAAAAGTTATAAAAAAAATACAAAATTTCTACAATGTATTCTTTTTTTATTTAATGGTAAATTAAATATGTTAATATTCATTCCATGTGGGGCTCTTGTATTAATTTTAATCAACCCCGATTTACGATTTAATAATTTTCTCCGGTGATTTCCCCTTTTACGTTTTTGTTACTTTTTTTTCCCGTAAAGTGCATAATGGTAGGTCACCCCTTTTTTTTAAACTAAAATGTTTAGAAGCTGGTGAACATTCGTAATTAATTTATTGGCTGAGTCGGACAGGAGTCTCCCAATGCGTGTTTTCAGTGTATTCGTGATGCAACGGCATTAAGCAATTAATGCCATGAAAACAAAACCCCAAATAAGAATGGAAGGAAAAAACAAAAGCACAGAAACAGAAATCTGGTCATGATAAGGGATAAAGGATGATCATGTGTACCTTTTGCTTTTGTACTGTGATTCCTGGGGCAGACTTTCAGGTTACAGTCTGTGGGACCTATTTACAAAAGTTTACCCACTCTTTTCTGGCCAGAAAGAGCTGGTAAACTAGCCCTGAAATTTGTATTTGTCGATGTTCTGTACATATGACGATATTGTATTCTGGTGTTTTCCAAAATAAATGATAGAATCATAAAATGTAAGTGTTGGAAGGGACCTCCAGGGTCATCATGTCCAACTCTCTACTCTATGCAGGATTCACTAAATCATCTCAGACAGATGTCTGTCCAGCCTTTGTTTGAAGACTTCCATTGAAGGAGAACTCACCACCTGTCATGGCAGAACGTTTCCATTCATTGATCACCCTCACTGTCAAAAAGTTTTTTTGTAATATTTAATCTGCATCTTCTTCTTTTCAGTTTCATTCCATTGTTTCTAGTGTTTTATGAGAGATCGAGAGCGAGAGATTATGTATATTGTTGTGTTTAAAAAATATATACTTGTAATTATAAACACACAAGAAATGAGAATAGATGAGAGATACAATAAAGAGATACAAGAACAGATATTATAGATATATATAAATACTCACGTGGACATTCATAGTGATAACAGCATCCATCTTCATCATAAATTTTCCAAGGCAGGCTTCCGTCACCACATGTAATAGTGTTAACGTCTGGACATGGTGCTTCTACAACATCTAGGGTCCCATTTACATTACAAGTGATATTGTGACATTTAGAGGAGTAAACTGGAAGCATTATTTCCTATGAGAAATCTTTATAGTTATTAACAGGTCATACATGTTACTACTCTTCTTGTGAGCTAATATATCGGATTGCTGCATTGTTACATGATTTTTACTAAAATTTAAACTAAACCGTAACTCTACTAGATATCCTGACATAAATAATGAGTAACCTTCTTCAACTAAGTTCTAGTTTTTCTTTGATTGACAGTTTCTAATAAATTATTAAAGTAATTAAAGTAGATTACTGAAGCAAGTAGACTTCAATCTCGTGACAATTTCATGTGTCCATGCAAACATGTCCAAAATATATAGACAGTATTGAGAGTGGTCATTTGACAACAGTCTAAAATGCACAAAGAAAACCCTTAAAAAACACATTTTTTCTTAGATATTATTAAAATAGCAAGCATGGTGTCTTCCATAAATACCCATACGTATCCTGTTACACAACCAAAAATATCATTACTATCAGACGTATAAGATGTCCGCTAACAATGCTACAACTTCTTAGCTGAATATGGATGCCAAAATTGGCATAACTGAGCCAGTTGCTCAAGTATGCTGTTGGATGAAAACACTATAAAGGGGATATACAAGGTACTAATGTTGTCGCTATAAGGCCACGTTCACACGTTCATTATTTTGTCAGTATTTTACATCAGTATTTGTAAGCCAAAACCAGGAGTGGAACAATCAGAGGAAAAGTATAATAGAAACACGTCACCACCTTGGCATTTTTCCTGGTTTTGGCATACAAGTACTGAGGTAATCAACTCACCAAATACTCAACATGTGAAGGTGCGCTATATAGGATAAATAAGAAATCTAAATGCTGTGAAGCCAAGATTGTCTTTCCTTTCTATAGATACAGTATAGACAAAAGTTTGGACACACCTTCTCATTTAAAGATTTTTCTGTATTTTCATGAAAATGAAAATTGTACATTCACATTCTGAAGGCATCAAAACTATGAATTAACACATGTGGAATTACAGTATATACTTAAGAAATGAAGGTCAGTCAGTCCGAAAAATTGGGAAAACTTTGAAAGTGTCCCCAAGTGCGGTTGCAAAAACCATCAAGCGCTACAGAGAAACTGGCTCACATGAGGACTGCCCCAGGAAAGGAAGACCAAGAGTCACCTCAACTTCTGAGGATAAGTTTATCCGAGTCACCAGCCTCAGAGATCGCAGGTTTACAGCAGCTTAGATTAGAGAACAGGTCAATGCCACACAGAGTTCTAGCAGCAGACACATCTCTACAACAACTGTTAAGAGGAGACTTTGTTCAGCAGGCCTTCATGGTAAAATAGCTGCTAGGAAACCATTTCTAAGGACAGGCAACAAGCCGAAGAGACTTGTTTGGGCTAAAGAACACAAGGAATGGACATTAGACCAGTGGAAATCTGTGCTTTGGTCTGATGAGTCAAATTTGAGATCTTTGGTTCCAACCACCGTGTCTTTGTGTGACGCAGAAAAGGTGAACGGATGGACTCTACATGCCTGGTTCCCACCGTGAAGCATGGAGGAGGTGGTGTGATGGTGTGGGGGTGCATTGCTGGTGACACTGTTGGGGATTTATTCAAAATTGAAGGCATACTGAACCAGCATGGCTACCACAGCATCTTGCAGCGGCATGCTATTCCATCTGGTTTGCGTTTAGTTGGACCATCATTTATTTTTCAACAGGACAATGACCCCAAACACACCTCCAGATTGTGTAAGGGCTATTTGACCAAGAAGGAGAGTGATGGGGTGCTACGCCAGATGACCTGGCCTCCACAGTCAACAGACCTGAACCCAATCGAGATGGTTTGGGGTGAGCTGGACCGCAAAGTGAAGGCAAAAGGGCCAACAAGTGCAAAGCATCTCTGGGAACTCCTTCAAGACTGTTGGAAGACCATTTCTGGTGACTACCTCTTGAAGCTCATCAAGAGAATGCCAAGAGTGTGCAAAGCAGTCATCAAAGCAAAAGTTGGCTACTTTTTTTAAGAACCTAGAATATAAGACATATTGTCAGTTGTTTCACACATTTTGTTAAGTATATAATTCCACATGTGTTAATTCATAGTTTTGATGCCTTCAGTGTGAATTTACAATTTTCATAGTCATGAAAATACAGAAAAATCTTTAAATGAGAAGGTGTGTCCAAACTTTTGGTCTGTACTGTATATTGTTGCTGCTATCTTTACGTTTAGGCTATGTTTCCATGATGAACTTTTGGTGAGTTTTTGATGTTGCAGATTTTCTGCACCTTAACCCCTTCCTGACATGCGCCGTACATGCACTGCTCACACTAAGCGCTGTGGCGATCGGGTGCAGGTGTCAGCTCTGTGTGAGAGCTGACACCACGCAGCAACGCCCACTATCGGCCATTTAATCCCTCTTATGCCGCTGTCAGTAGTGACAGCGACATAGAGGAGCATCGTGCAGGGAATAGATTCCCTGCCCTCTTCCATCAGGAGAACTCATTGCGATCGCATTGTCCTGATGGTCTTCATGGAGACCCCTGGTCATAAGATGGACTTGGGGTCCTTCAGGGAGGGTGACTTTGCAGTGTCTGCAGAAAGCAGGACCTGAGACACCACCTTCCCTGCCTGTCAGATGCTGGTCTAATGCCCTGCAGTGCAGAAGCATGTAACGTCCCATCCTGGGACAATGTAAAAACAATATTAAAAAGTGTAAAAATATTATTTAAAAAATCCCAAAATAAAGAAAAAAAAGAAACAAATATTTTTCCAATAAATACATTTATTTATGAAAATAAAAATATTAACAATAAAAGTACACATATTTGGTATCACCGTATCCCTAACGACCCACTCTATAAAATTATCCCACTAGTTAACACCTTCAATGAACATCATAAAAAAATATAAAAAATGAGGCAAAAAACAATGCTTTATTATCATACCGGCAAACAAAATAAAACGCAATCAAAAAGATGAATGTAAAAAAATGGTACCACTGAAAACGTCATCTTGTCTTGTAAAAAACAAGCAGTCATACAGCTCCATCAGCAGAAAATAAAAAAGTTATAGCTCTCAGAATAAAGCGATGCAAAAATAATTATTTTTTCCATAAAATAGTTTTTATTGTATAAAAGCGCCAAAAAATACTGTAAAAAAAATATAAATTGGGTATCGCTGTAATCGTACTGACCCGAAAAATAAAACTATCTTACCTGTGAGGGTTCGATTTCCCGCTGCTGCACAAGGGGAGTCTCGAACCCATCCCGCTGCGGTCTCCCATTCATCTCTGGCCGCAGTGGAGCCTGCTCAGCAGAGATGTCGACCCAGGCGTTTTGCCCACACCACTACTGGGCAGAGACTTGCTGTTGCCTTTCCTGGATCTGCTATTATAGCCAGTGCTGGAGCAGACGTCTTTGGGACAAAGTCCTGCATTTTCCCTTCTGAACATGCCCAGAGTGAGATCTCTCATTGGAGATCAGGGGTCACATGCTCAGGTACTGCAGCAGCTCCTATTGGCCCGCCAGGAAGGTCCTGTTACTACTAGTCTTCTGGAACAGGTTTCTCATTGGTCCTTGTTCCTGGAAGGTCCTGTAGCTGTTGCTATAAAAGGGTAGCATGGCTGGGCCGCCATGCGCTAATATCAACCATTGTATGCTATGCGCCAGTGTGGTCATGCGTGTGTGTGGTTAGGGACCCGGCTGAAATAAGCCACTAGAATACCGACTTAATCGGTGAGGAGTTTGGTGTGCTAGCTGGTCAGGGTCGGTGTCCTAGATGCCCTAGATTACCGGCATAACCGGTGAGGAGTTTGATTGCCGTATTCAGGGTCTGGCGTTCATACGCCATAGATTGCGGGTGACTCCCGCGAGGACATTAGCGCATGACCACGTATTATGCTCGCTTAGCAATTTACCGTGTACCTGAGAGCTTTACAGGACACGGTACCTTTTCTCAGCGACTCTGTGACGTAACAGGGTTCGCTTTAGACGCTAGACAGCGCCCTAGCGTTTTACTTTGCGGCTCACTAAAGCTAAGTGAGTTTGCACCTATCACCATATAGCGCTGTGGCATCCCGTTAGCGGCTCTGGGGATTAACAGAGTTCGCATTTACTGCCACAACGCGCTACGGCGTTTATTTTAGCGACTCTGCGGGATAACAGAGTTCGCTACTTTCGCCATCTTATTAGCAGCGGGCTTCGCCTGCACGGTGGACCCCGGGCTGCGAACGCACCTCTATATTATATCTATTAGGTGCGTTCCGCAGACCCTAACATAATATTAGCGCCAGGGTTTGGCTAGTAAAATGGCGGATGACCAGCGTCTAAGGCAGTACATCCAGCAGCTGGAGGGTAGGTTGGCGGCTCTTGAGCGCACAACCTCAGCTGTGGATGTTACCGCAGTCGCTGTTCAGGCTGCTAGCGTGGCTGCAGCCAGGTTGTCCTCTGCCACCCCTGCTCCGACTATTTCCCGCCTCCCACTTCCAGACAAGTTTACCGGTGACAGTAAACAATGTCGGGGTTTCGTCAGTCAGTGCTCCATACATCTAGAGCTTCTGGCTGCACGTTATCCCACGGAGCGGGCGAAAGTGTGTTTTATCATATCCCTTTTGTCGAGCAGGGCGTTGGAGTGGGCAACGCCGTTATGGGAGCGCGATGATCGTGTGGTGCAGAGTGCTCCTCTCTTCTTGGACACTCTTAAACAGGTCTTTTTAGGACCTCGTGTCACCCACGATACGGCTCTTCAACTGTTGACTATCACCCAGGGTTCATCCATGGTCAGCCAGTTTGCCGTCCAATTTCGGACTCTGGTCTCTGAGCTGGATTGGCCAGATAAAGTCATTATACCCATGTACTGGAGGGGACTGGCAGACCATGTGAAGGACGCCTTGTCCACCAGGGAGATTCCTGCCACACTGGAGGAGCTCATTACCATATCTACCCGCATCGACCTTCGTTTTAACGAGCGGAGGTTGGAGCGGGCCCAGTGTAGGCAGAGGTTCCGGCTGGCGCCCACCTTCGTCAAACCTCTGGAATCTTCCATTCAGGCGTCCGATTCCCCTGAGGCCATGGAGATTTCTCGAGTGAGATCTAAGTCTCGGACCACTCGAGTATCTGTGGTCTGTAGAGTGTGCCAGCAGACAGGACATTATGCCAACAAATGTCCACAGCGATCGGGGAAGCGATCGCGTCTAGTGGTCCTGGGAGGAGGTTCACTAGCAGCATTTTCCTCCAAGTTGACACTTAAAGGGACAATCACTGTAGGCACTTCCACTATCGCCGCCGACCTTTGCGTGGACTCAGCAGCAGAGGGGAACTTCATGTCCTCTGACTTTGCTCACCGTCATGCAATACCTCTGGTGGCTCTTGACAAATCAGTGACTGTCCGGGTAGTGAATGGGTCGACATTGCCCTCACAAATTACACACCAGACTGTTCCACTTGCATTGTTGGTATCTCCTTCCCATCAGGAACTTATTTCCCTACTCGTCCTTCCCGAGGGATTAGACGAGATCCTACTAGGTATACCTTGGCTCCGTTTCCACTCCCCACATATAGAGTGGACTTCGGGTAGGATACTGGGTTGGAGTGATGCATGTAGAGGCAGATGTGTCAGGAGTTGCGTTCAGGTTACCACTACTGAGTTACCCGCAGATCTTACTCCACTCCCCAAGTGCTACTGGTCATATGCAGATGTATTCTCCAAGAAGGCTGCGGAGACTCTTCCACCTCATCGTCCCTATGACTGTCCTATCGACCTCTTGCCTGGCGCAGAACCTCCTCGGGGAAGGGTCTATCCCCTCTCTCTTCCTGAGACAGAGGCCATGTCGCAATATATTCAGGAGAACCTGGCAAGAGGGTTTATTAGGAAGTCGGTGTCACCGGCTTGGGCGGGATTTTTCTTCGTACAGAAGAAAAATGGAGAATTGCGTCCGTGTATTGATTACCGGGGTCTTAACGCCATCACCGTTAAAAACAAGTACCCATTGCCCTTGATTTCTGAGCTATATGATAGGCTTCGGGGAGCAAGGGTATTCACTAAGTTAGATCTGCGCGGTGCGTATAACCTGATTCGCATCCATGAGGGGGAAGAATGGAAGACGGCTTTCAATACCAGGGACGGGCATTACGAATATCTGGTGATGCCCTTTGGGCTCTGTAATGCTCCAGCCGTTTTCCAAGACTTTGTCAATGACATCTTCCGGGATATGCTCTCCGCCTCGGTCGTAGTCTATCTGGATGATATACTCATCTTCTCTCCAGATATTGACTCCCACCGGAGAGATGTCTGCAGAGTCTTCGACCTCTTACGGGCTAATTCCCTTTATGCTAAGTTGGAGAAATGTATGTTTGAGCTGGAGTCTTTACCTTTCCTTGGTTATATCATCTCAACCCAGGATTGGCTATGGATCCGGTCAAACTACAGGCTGTGATGGACTGGCAGGAACCTCACTCCCTTAAAGCGGTGCAGCGCTTTATGGGGTTCATTAATTACTATCGCCAGTTCATTCCGCATTTCTCTACCTTGGTAGCTCCCTTGGTAGCCCTCACCAAGAAGGGAGCAAATCCCAAATTGTGGTCGGAAGAGGTCTCCACGGCTTTCTCTTCTGTTAAGTCTCATTTTGCTAGCGCTCCCATCCTACATCGTCCCGATGTTGATAAGCCATTTTTATATGGAGGTGGATGCCTCATCCGTTGGTGCTGGAGCAGTCCTCTTCCAAAAGGATGCTCAAGGTCGGAAGCATCCTTGCTTCTTCTTCTCTAAGACCTTCACATCAGCGGAGAGGAATTATTCCATCGGGGATAGGGAGTTGCTAGCCATGAAGTTGGCTTTCTCTGAGTGGAGACATCTGTTGGAGGGGGCCCGCTTTCCCTTCCAAGTTTTCACCGACCACAAGAATTTGGTGTATCTGCAGACAGCCCAGCGGCTTAATTCTCGCCAGGCCAGATGGTCCTTGTTCTTCTCCCGGTTTAATTTCACACTCCATTTCCTCTCGGGAGAGAAGAACATTCGTGCCGACGCTCTCTCTCGCTCTGTGGTGTCCTCTGAGGAGGAGGTGGAGGAGCCTCGGCTTATTGTCCCCACAGAGAGTCTGAGAACAGTGGCCCCGGTTTCACTAGAGTCTGTGCCCCCAGGCAAGAATTTTCTACCTACCAATTTACGACCGGAGGTACTCTCTTGGGCACATTCGTCCAGGGTTGGTGGACACTTTGGGGCAAAGAGGACATCTGAATTGCTGGTGAGGACTTATTGGTGGCCGCATATGGTCCGTGATGTTGGGGACTATGTTCGGGCGTGTGTCTCCTGCGCCAAGAATAAGTCTCCACGACAACGGCCAGCTGGGTTACTTTACCCTTTGCCGGTGGCAGAAAGGCCCTGGGAGATGGTTGGGATGGACTTTGTGGTGGGCTTGCCCAAGTCTCGGGGTTGCACCATCATTTGGGTAATCACCGACCATTTCTCCAAAATGGTGCATCTGGTGCCGCTACCACGGTTACCTTCTGCACGGGCTCTGGCAGCGTTGTTCGTTAGGCATGTCTTCCGTCTACACGGCATGCCGGACAAAATTGTCAGTGACCGAGGTCCCCAGTTTGCGTCTCGGTTCTGGAGAGAGCTTTGTCCTCTACTCAGCATTGAGTTAAATCTCTCTTCAGCGTACCATCCTGAGACGAATGGGTTGGTAGAGAGGGCCAACCAGACCTTGGTCACCTATCTACGACATTTTGTCTCAGCCAGGCAGGATGACTGGGCATCCTTGCTACCATGGGCTGAGTTTGCATTAAACAATGCTGTGGCTGATTCCACCGGACAGACCCCATTCCTCCTGAACTACGGTCAGCATCCGCGGGTACCAGTGCTTATGCCCGTGTCTTCCGCCGATTCCAGGGTGGCAGACTGGGCTGTGGAGGCACGGGACATTTGGGACCGCACTCAGGATGCCATTCAGGCCTCCAAAGAGAGGATGAGGTCTTCGGCCGATGCCCATCGGCGCCCCGCTCCTACGTTTGCTCCGGGTGACCTAGTGTGGCTTTCTGCCCGAAACATCAGGCTATGGGTAGAGTCCACCAAGTTGGCACATCGCTTTTTGGGCCCCTTTAAAGTTCTTGAGCAGGTGAACCGGGTAGTTTACCGCCTAGCCCTTCCGCCTCACCTTGGTATCACTGACACCTTTCACGTGTCCCTCTTGAAACCCGTGGCCATTTCCCAGTTTTCTGAGTCATCTGCCGGGACGTCGGGTTCATCTACCGATGATCATGAGGTGAACGCCATTGTTGGGTGCAAGACAAAAAATTTTATTTGGTGGATTGGAGGGGTTATGGGCCTGAGGATAGATCCTGGGATCCTGCCGAGCATGTTCACGCTCCGCAGCTCATCGCTGCCTTTGAGCGCAGCGAGGCCCAAAGAAGGGGAGCCCTAGGATGGGGGGTAATGTTAGGGTTCGATTTCCCGCTGCTGCACAAGGGGAGTCTCAAACCCATCCCGCTGCGGTCTCCCATTCATTTCCGGCCGCAGTAGAGCCTGCTCAGCAGAGACGTCGGTCCAGGCGTCTTGCCCACTCCACTACTGGGCAGTGACTTGCTGTTGCCTTTCCTGGATCTGCTATTATAGCCAGTGCTGGAGCAGACGTCTTTGGGACAAAGTCCTGCATTTTCCCTTCTGAGCATGCCCAGAGTGAGATCTCTCATTGGAGATCAGGGGTCACATGCTCAGGTACTGCAGCAGCTCCTATTGGCCCGCCAGGAAGGCCCTGTTACTACTAGTCTTCTGGAACAGGTTTCTCATTGGTCCTTGTTCCTGGAAGGTCCTGTAGCTGTTGCTATAAAAGGGTAGCATGGCTGGGCCGCCATGCGCTAATATCAACCATTGTATGCTATGCGCCAGTGTGGTCATGCGTGTGTGTGGTTAGGGACCCGGCTGAAATAAGCCACTAGAATACCGACTTAATCGGTGAGGAGTTTGGTGTGCTAGCTGGTCAGGGTCGGTGTCCTAGATGTCCTAGATTACCAGCATAACCGGTGAGGAGTTTGATTGCCGTATTCAGGGTCTGGCGTTCAGACGCCATAGAATGCGGGTGACTCCCGCGAGGACATTAGCGCATGACCACGTATTATGCTCGCTTAGCAATTTACCGTGTACCTGAGAGCCTTACAGGACACGGTACCTTTTCTCAGTGACTCTGTGACGTAACAGGGTTCGCTTTAGACTCTAGACAGCGCCCTAGCGTTTTACTTTGCGGCTCACTAAAGCTAAGTGAGTTCGCACCTATCGTCATATAGCGCTGTGGCATCCCGTTAGCGGCTCTGGGGATTAACAGAGTACGCATTTACTGCCACAACGCGCTACGGCGTTTATTTTAGCGACTCTGCGGGATAACAGAGTTCGCTACTTTTGCCATCTTATTAGCAGCGGGCTTCGCCTGCACGGTGGACTCCTGGCTGCGAACGCACCTCTATATTATATCTATTAGGTGCGTTCCGCAGACCCTAACATAATATTAGCGCCAGGGTCTGGCTAGTAAAATGGCGGATGACCAGCGTCTAAGGCAGTACATCCAGCAGCTGGAGGGTAGGTTGGCGGCTCTTGGGCGAACAACCTCAGCTGTGGATGTTACCGCAGTCGCTGTTCAGGCTGCTAGCGTGGCTGCAGCCAGGTTGTCCTCTGCCACCCCTGCTCCGACTATTTCCCGCCTCCCACTTCCAGACAAGTTTACCGGTGACAGTAAACAATGTCGGGGTTTCGTCAGTCAGTGCTCCATACATCTAGAGCTTCTGGCTGCACGTTATCCCACGGAGCGGGCGAAAGTGGGTTTTATCATATCCCTTTTGTTGAGCAGGGCGTTGGAATGGGCAACGCCGTTATGGGAGCGCGATGATCGTGTGGTGCAGAGTGCTCCTCTCTTCTTGGACATTCTTAAACAGGTCTTTTTAGGACCTCGTGTCACCCACGATACGGCTCTTCAACTGTTGACTATCACCCAGGGTTCATCCATGGTCAGCCAGTTTTCCGTCCAATTTCGGACTCTGGTCTCTGAGCTGGATTGGCCAGATAAAGTCCTTATACCCATGTACTGGAGGGGACTGGCAGACCATGTGAAGGACGCCTTGTCCACCAGGGAGATTCCTGCCACACTGGAGGAGCTCATTACCATATCTACCCGCATCGACCTTCGTTTTAACGAGCGGAGGTTGGAGCGGGCCCAGTGTAGGCAGAGGTTCCGGCTGGCGCCCACCTTCGCCAGACCTCTGGAATCTTCCATTCAGGCGTCCGATTCCCCTGAGGCCATGGAGATTTCTCGAGTGAGATCTAAGTCTCGGACCACTCGAGTATCTGTGGTCTGTAGAGTGTGCCAGCAGACAGGACATTATGCCAACAAATGTCCACAGCGATCGGGGAAGCGATCGCGTCTAGTGGTCCTGGGAGGAGGTTCACTAGAGACAGCAGCATTTTCCTCCAAGTTGACACTTAAAGGGACAATCACTGTAGGCACTTCCACTATCGCCGCCGACCTTTGCGTGGACTCAGGAGCAGAGGGGAACTTCATGTCCTCTGACTTTGCTCACCGTCATGCAATACCTCTGGTGGCTCTTGACAAATCAGTGACTGTCCGGGTAGTGAATGGGTCGACATTGCCCTCACAAATTACACACCAGACTGTTCCACTTGCATTGTTGGTATCTCCTTCCCATCAGGAACTTATTTCCCTACTCGTCCTTCCCGAGGGATTAGACGAGATCCTACTAGATATACCTTGGCTCCGTTTCCACTCCCCACATATAGAGTGGACTTCGGGTAGGATACTGGGTTGGAGTGATGCATGTAGAGGCAGATGTGTCAGGAGTTGCGTTCAGGTTACCACTACTGAGTTACCCGCAGATCTTACTCCACTCCCCAAGTGCTACTGGTCATATGCAGATGTATTCTCCAAGAAGGCTGCGGAGACTCTTCCACCTCATCGTCCCTATGACTGTCCTATCGACCTCTTGCCTGGCGCAGAACCTCCTCGGGGAAGGGTCTATCCCCTCTCTCTTCCTGAGACAGAGGCCATGTCGCAATATATTCAGGAGAACCTGGCAAGAGGGTTTATTAGGAAGTCGGTGTCACCGGCTGGGGCGGGATTTTTCTTCGTACAGAAGAAAAATGGAGAATTGCGTCCGTGTATTGATTACCGGGGTCTTAACGCCATCACCGTTAAAAACAAGTACCCATTGCCCTTGATTTCTGAGTTATTTGATAGGCTTCGGGGAGCAAGCGTATTCACTAAGTTAGATCTGCGCGGTGCGTATAACCTGATTCGCATCCGTGAGGGGGACGAATGGAAGACGGCTTTCAACACCAGGGACGGGCATTATGAATATCTGGTGATGCCCTTTGGGCTCTGTAATGCTCCAGCCGTTTTCCAAGACTTTGTCAATGACATCTTCCGGGATATGCTCTCCACCTCGGTCGTAGTCTATCTGGATGATATACTCATCTTCTCTCCAGATATTGACTCCCACCGGAGAGATGTCTGCAGAGTCTTCGACCTCTTACGGGCTAATTCCCTTTATGCTAAGTTGGAGAAATGTATGTTTGAGCTGGAGTCTTTACCTTTCCTTGGTTATATCATCTCAACCCAGGGATTGGCTATGGATCCGGTCAAACTACAGGCTGTGATGGACTGGCAGGAACCTCACTCCCTTAAAGCGGTGCAGCGCTTTATGGGGTTCATTAATTACTATCGCCAGTTCATTCCGCATTTCTCTACCTTGGTAGCTCCCTTGGTAGCCCTCACCAAGAAGGGAGCAAATCCCAAATTGTGGTCGGAAGAGGTCTCCACGGCTTTCTCTTCTGTTAAGTCTCATTTTGCTAGCGCTCCCATCCTACATCGCCCCGATGTTGATAAGCCATTTTTATTGGAGGTGGATGCCTCATCCGTTGGTGCTGGAGCAGTCCTCTTCCAAAAGGATGCTCAAGGTCGGAAGCATCCTTGCTTCTTCTTCTCTAAGACCTTCACATCAGCGGAGAGGAATTATTCCATCGGGGATAGGGAGTTGCTAGCCATGAAGTTGGCTTTCTCTGAGTGGAGACATCTGTTGGAGGGGGCCCGCTTTCCCTTCCAAGTTTTCACCGACCACAAGAATTTGGTGTATCTGCAGACAGCCCAGCGGCTTAATTCTCGCCAGGCCAGATGGTCCTTGTTCTTCTCCCGGTTTAATTTCACACTCCATTTCCTCTCGGGAGAGAAGAACATTCGTGCCGACGCTCTCTCTCGCTCTGTGGTGTCTTCTGAGGAGGAGGTGGAGGAGCCTCGGCTTATTGTCCCCACAGAGAGCCTGAGAACAGTGGCCCCGGTTTCACTAGAGTCTGTGCCCCCAGGCAAGACTTTTGTACCTACCAATTTACGACCGAAGGTACTCTCTTGGGCACATTCGTCCAGGGTTGGTGGACACTTTGGGGCAAAGAGGACATCTGAATTGCTGGCGAGGACTTATTGGTGGCCGCATATGGTCCGTGATGTTGGGGACTATGTTCGGGCGTGTGTCTCCTGCGCCAAGAATAAGTCTCCACGACAACGGCCAGCTGGGTTACTTTACCCTTTGCCGGTGGCAGACAGGCCCTGGGAGATGGTTGGGATGGACTTTGTGGTGGGCTTGCCCAAGTCTCGGGGTTGCACCATCATTTGGGTAATCACCGACCATTTCTCCAAAATGGTGCATCTGGTGCCGCTACCACGGTTACCTTCTGCACGGGCTCTGGCAGCGTTGTTCGTTAGGCATGTCTTCCGTCTACACGGCATGCCGGACAAAATTGTCAGTGACCGAGGTCCCCAGTTTGCGTCTCGGTTCTGGAGAGAGCTTTGTCCTCTACTCAGCATTGAGTTAAATCTCTCTTCAGCGTACCATCCTAAGATGAATGGGTTGGTAGAGAGTGCCAACCAGACCTTGGTCACCTATCTACGACATTTTGTCTCAGCCAGGCAGGATGACTGGGCATCCTTGCTACCATGGGCTGAGTTTGCATTAAACAATGCTGTGGCTGATTCCACCGGACAGACCCCATTCCTCCTGAACTACGGTCAGCATCCGCGGGTACCAGTGCCTATGCCCGTGTCTTCCGCCGATTCCAGGGTGGCAGACTGGGCTGTGGAGGCATGGGACATTTGGGACCGCACTCAGGATGCCATTCAGGCCTCCAAAGAGAGGATGAGGTCTTCGGCCGATGCCCATCGGCGCCCCGCTCCTACGTTTGCTCCGGGTGACCTAGTGTGGCTTTCTGCCCGAAACATCAGGCTACGGGTAGAGTCCACCAAGTTGGCACATCGCTTTTTGGGCCCCTTTAAAGTTCTTGAGCAGGTGAACCCGGTAGTTTACCGCCTAGCCCTTCCGCCTCGCCTTGGTATCACTGACACCTTTCACGTGTCCCTCTTGAAACCCGTGGCCATTTCCCGGTTTTCCGAGTCATCTGCCGGGACATCGGGTTTATCTACCGACGATCATGAGTAGTGTTGAGCATTCCGATACCGCAAGTATCGGGTATCGGCCGATATTCGCTGTATCGGAATTCCGATACTTAGTTCCGATATTTTTCATATATCGTATACCGGAATCGGAAGTTCCCATAATTCTTTGAGAGGCAATGTGATTATAGTCAGCCAATGAGGAATCCTAAGAAGTGTGGGCACATCCTGTACTGCTGCGGTCATGTTAACTAATGGCATGGCTGTGATTGGATGCTGAAATGATGTCAGAATGCACTATAAAAGGCGCCGCCGCCATTTTAGCGTCACTGTGCTGTGAACTCAGTTAGGGAAAGAACGCTGCTCTGCTGACTCTGAGGGACAGTTAGAGATTGCGATTTAGTGTACTGTGCTTTAGGCAGGCTATTTTACCACCGGCTGTGTAAAGCTTCCTTTTGCCTGCAGTGTTGTTTTAACAGCTCTGCAAGGTGTGTGTGAGTGCAGGTGACGCTGCAGTTTGCTCTGTATGCAACGCTGTCTGTAGGCATCTGCACGTGTCACTCACAGACTATTTTTTTTTTCTTCAGTGTAATTCTTGCTGCTCCATGTAATTGAAATAATAGTGTGACGTGCTTCCATCCGTATACAATACCTTGGTTGCAAACACTATAGAAGTCCACGAAGGAGCCTTTCACAGCAAGTGAACAGTTGTGTTTCAGTGTTCACTGCAGTCTGTGATTTATTTTTTTTTTTTTTTGAGTGCAGATCACGCTCCAGTTACTTCAACTAACGCTGCGTGTACTCTGCTGAGCGTCTGTCACTGGCTCATCCTTGTAATTTTTGAAAAATTGCTGCTGCTTTCTTCTATTTAAAATTTACAAAAATCTATTAGTGTGACGCTCTTCCATCAAAATACAATACATTGCTTGCAAACATAATAGAAGTCCACAAAAAGGCCTTTCACAGCAAGTGAACAGTTGTGTTTCAGTGTTCACTCTAGTCTGAGCTTTAATTTTTTTGTAGGAGTGTAGATCCCGCTCCACTTACTTCAACCACCGCAGTGTGTACTCTGCTGAGTGTCTGTCACTGTCTCATCCTTGTAATTTTTCAAAAATTGCTGCTGCTTTCTTCTATTTAAAATTTACAAAAATCTATTAGTGTGATGCTCTTCCATCAAAATACAATACATTGCTTGCAAACATAATAGAAGTCCACAAAAAGGCCTTTCACAGCAAGTGAACAGTTGTGTTTCAGTGTTCACTCTAGTCTGAGCTTTAATTTTTTTGTAGGAGTGTAGATCCCGCTCCACTTACTTCAACCACCGCAGTGTGTACTCTGCTGAGTGTCTGTCACTGTCTCATCCTTGTAATTTTTCAAAATTGCTGCTGCTTTCTTCTATTTAAAATTTACAAAAATCTATTAGTGTGATGCTCTTCCATCAAAATACAATACATTGCTTGCAAACATAATAGAAGTCCACAAAAAGGCCTTTCACAGCAAGTGAACAGTTGTGTTTCAGTGTTCACTCTAGTCTGAGCTTTAATTTTTTTGTAGGAGTGTAGATCCCGCTCCACTTACTTCAACCACCGCAGTGTGTACTCTGCTGATCGTCTGTCACTGGCTCATCCTTGTAATTTTTCAAAAATTGCTGCTGCTTTCTTCTATTTAAAATTTACAAAAATCTATTAGTGTGATGCTCTTCCATCAAAATACAATACATTGCTTGCAAACATAATAGAAGTCCACAAAAAGGCCTTTCACAGCAAGTGAACAGTTGTGTTTCAGTGTTCACTCTAGTCTGAGCTTTAATTTTTTTGTAGGAGTGTAGATCCCGCTCCACTTACTTCAACCACCGCAGTGTGTACTCTGCTGATCGTCTGTCACTGGCTCATCCTTGTAATTTTTCAAAATTGCTGCTGCTTTCTTCTATTTAAAATTTACAAAAATCTATTAGTGTGACGCTCTTCCATCAAAATACAATACATTGCTTGCAAACATAATAGAAGTCCACAAAAAGGCCTTTCACAGCAAGTGAACAGTTGTGTTTCAGTGTTCACTCTAGTCTGTGATTTATTTATTTTTTTTTTTGAGTGCAGATCACGCTCCAGTTACTTCAACTAACGCTGCGTGTACTCTGCTGATTGTCTGTCACTGGCTCATCCTTGTAATTTTTCAAAAATTGCTGCTGCTTTCTTCTATTTAAAATTTACAAAAATCTATTAGTGTGACGCTCTTCCATCAAAATACAATACATTGCTTGCAAACATAATAGAAGTCCACAAAAAGGCCTTTCACAGCAAGTGAACAGTTGTGTTTCAGTGTTCACTCTAGTCTGAGCTTTAATTTTTTTGTAGGAGTGTAGATCCCGCTCCACTTACTTCAACCACCGCAGTGTGTACTCTGCTGAGTGCATCCTTGTAATTTTTCAAAAATTGCTGCTGCTTTCTTCTATTTAAAATTTACAAAAATCTATTAGTGTGATGCTCTTCCATCAAAATACAATACATTGCTTGCAAACATAATAGAAGTCCACAAAAAGGCCTTTCACAGCAAGTGAACAGTTGTGTTTCAGTGTTCACTCTAGTCTGAGCTTTAATTTTTTTGTAGGAGTGTAGATCCCGCTCCACTTACTTCAACCACCGCAGTGTGTACTCTGCTGAGCGTCTGTCACTGGCTCATCCTTGTAATTTTTCATAAATTGCTGCTGCTTTCTTCTATTTAAAATTTACAAAAATCTATTAGTGTGACGCTCTTCCAGAGGACAGCGTTTGTTGGCCAGTTGTGAGTCTGCAGCACATGGTTGATTTCATGCTGCACTGCCTGAGAAACGACCGCCGCATCGGCCACATTCTCACCACGTCAGATTATTGGGTGTACACCCTCCTAGACCCTCGTTACCGGACAACTTACAAAGCCTCATCACACCGTTGAACCGGGACCGTAAAATGCTGGAGGACCAAGACACACTGTTGAAATCCATAATGTTCTCCATTCCAGCCGAGAGCGCTGCTGCTGCTACTGCTTTACAAAGCAGCTCTGTGCGTCGAGGCATTGTAGACACCTCTGCAACAAGAGGGAGCACAAGCAGCGCCTCTGCACAGGGCAAGAGCTGTATGTTACAAATGTGGCAAAGTTTTGTGACAGCGCCACCAAGGTGTACACCATAGTGATGGGAAATCTAGTTAATTTTGTTGATTAGTTCACCATGAACTAGTTCACTGAAAAGATTAGTTCAAAAGATTAGTTCATTTAGTTCAGTTTTTCTCCACCCTATCCTGTGAGGAGCTGATAGGAAATGCATCATGTGACCTCTGAACTAGATGAACTGCTGAACAAAATGTTCTATTGAGAATGACTCAGGACAGCCTAGTTCAATCTGATGCCTCTCACTGAGCCCAGCAGTGCCACATAATGATTGTGTATGAGGGGGCTGAGAAGCAGTTCAGCATCCACCATTTTAACCCCTCTCTGACATTAGACGTACTATCCCGTCCATAAAACCCGTGCCATTCTGCCCATGGACGGGATAGTAC